>OZ010574.1:44818417-44848417 GCA_963932145.1 Acanthosepion lycidas | reverse complement strand
CCTGTTTCATGCTAGACGCAATCGTCAGGCCGCGAGTGTTTGATATTTCTCAACTATTTATATATATGAGTCAGTGGTGCCTTGTGTGTAATCCATTCTGGCTGTTATTTGGCGTGAGTGATTTTTTTTTTAATTCGGGGTGGGGGTGTAATTTGGTTTACTTTTTTTTTCTATTTATTTATTCTTTTCGGTTTTCGATGTGTTATGAACGTAGTAATAAAAAATTGTTTGTTTAGGCCAAGTATTTCAAATTTTGTTTTGATCTAGGAAGATAAAGCTATTTATTCGTCCAACTTTTGGATTGATTGCCGTAATCAATAAAGACACATACATATATATATATATATATATATATATATATATATATATATATATATATATATATATATATATAATGTTTGTATGTATAAATGGACATCTGATGTCACTCCTTGTTAACCCCGGTGTCCACTTTTGTATTTTTACATGTTCTCTCTCTGATATTGTCTAGGTTTAGCGAAAAATATTAGACATCTTAAAAGAATATATATATATATATATATATATATATATATATATATATATATATATATATATATTAATATACCATTCATCATTTGAATATTGCAACCACAACTCGTCCAGTGACCATGCTATATATTGAGATATTCTTGATAAAATCCAAAGAAGAATCTGCAATGTTAATGGTCCTGGCCAGCCATCTTCAACCGCAGTGCAGGATTGGCGACAAGGTCGTATGATTTTACACTTGAAATGGGTAAATATAGTATAACATCATAGGTTAACAGTTTCTTCTATCGCACTTGTCGATGGTAGAACTATATTCCGGGTTCTTGCTTCCCAGTCAATTTAGATCTTCAAAAATTTAAATGTAATATCAATCGTTATCTTCTGTCTTCTTAATTCTTTATCTTTTATTGTCCTTTCCCCTTAATAGTATATTTTTCCTCATATTCTCTAATACGCAGTAATCTCTTGCGTTTTAATGAATTTATTGACTTGCTTGGGGTGAAATGATTAATACACACACATATATATATATATATATATATATATATATATATATATACTTAGCAAGAATTCGTTTTAACAAGTATTGTTAAATTCAACTAATAAACAAACCTTGTCGTTTCAATTCAACGAAACGTGATTAAATGAATTCTTGCGACCTAAATATACTCTATAGTTTTGTGCGTGCTCTCGTGAGTCTATTTATATATGTATTTATATATATATGTCTTTTGGCGCGTTTCTCTCTTTGTGCTTCTCTCTCTCTCTCTCTCTCTCTCTCTCTCTCTATATATATATATATATATATATATATATATATATATATATATATTATTAAAAATACCATATTATCTCTTACTGATTGCACGATTCGGAGTTCCATGCACAACGACATCTTCAGGTGCTGGGTATAGACTGGCTATTACGGAATTTTTTTATCGCAATTCTGGCACTGCTATATATTATAGTGTGATAAATATCACGAAATAAATATCCCCCCTACCACCAATGATAAAGTGATGTGGCCTTGAATAATGGTTATTTCAATCCATATATCAAAGATCTATATAACCACAGATACATCAATAAAAAAAATCAAACAACCATCACGAAATTTTAGATAATTTACATAAATCAGTTCATGTTAGATTATCTACGAACTCCAGCAATAACGAAATATTTACTACTAATAAAATTAAATATATAAAGGCTTTAGAACTAAGCAATCATACCGCGAGATGCTCAGACTGAGGAATCAGAGAGCCGAGTTCGAATTCCACTCGGATCCATTGCGTTCTCTTGCGGGCTAATACCCTTAGGAAAGGTGCGAATATTTTCTTCTTCCCCAGGTATAGGTAAATAGCAGGACAGACTGGGGTCTATAACCGTTGTAACCTAGGGAAATTTACTGAATAGAATAATCAAACAATGGTTGGTAATGAACGATGATACTTAGGACAAAAACAACACCTATAAGATTCGCCAGCGGCGCGTAGAAGTAGTAGTCAACCGCTAGAAGTGAGTCAAGTGAATTCCACAATGAATCTCCAACTGCAGGATATCTACCAATCGCCCCATGCGGTCAGATGTGGCACAAGGCCGAATTTAATGTGGGGTATCCGAGCCTGTAGGCTCGGCCAAAAATTCCCCGTTGACCCCGTATAAAAGACCCGAGACGAGACCTACAGACCAACATACAGTATTTACTACTGTATTTATGTGAATGGGGACATACCCATTATCGTCTATATGTATGGTACAACAATAACCTTGGGTGACAACCGGTCTAGGAGAAGGAAAAACACTGAATTCAAAACCGGTATGGGAAGGGTTGGGATCCGTCAGGCTATCTTTCCCAAGAAACACCACTTCTACTGTGTCACGGGATAAAAAAAATAAATAAAAATAAATCAAATCGTAAAGTAAATTTAGAGTATTTAGAATAAATTAATTTTACTGCTTAAGAAAATGAAAAAAAAATACAGATGAAGCAACTTAAATACGTGTATCAACTAAAAACAACACCTATATAAATAAGAAATATGTGTGTGCATGTGTGTTCGTGCGTATGTGTATCTACTCATTTATACATTTTTATAGTCCGGCTTCAAACCGTTGAGTGAATTATTTCATCTCTTACTAATCTTTACTGAATTCAACTTTTAAACAAGTTCTCCACGCAGATCCCTTCATGTCAGACTTTGCTTATGTCATTAAAGGTCGTTCAGGATCATGGCTCTCCCCAACCACCTATCACACATAGACCATAGCAAGTATCTATCTCTGTTTACGTTCCACCATCCAGTATGAATATAACATTTGATTAAGTGTTGAAAAGTTCTTGGCCCAATCTATGGTTTTCAAATAAGAATCTGGTTAGATTTTTGGAAGTCGGTCGACTAGATTTGGTGATATTTCTCCGCTCAATTTGCGATAAAGAAATTGTTTAATACGGGACTTGAGAGTAAGTAAGAGATAATCAATGTTATTATTTCATTTCAACAATTAGCTGCAATTTTTTTACCTTAGACAGCCTAAAAAATATTCAGTTTGTCAGCTAACATTAGAGCAACAGCTAAAACGGTGTCATTTATATCCTCTGTATGTTATAATGCTTAAAGAGCCAATATAAATTTAAATACTAATTCCCTTTTCTTTTCATGAGTTGACAGCCGTCCGGAACATGCTTTATCGCTGTTGGTACTACTGAAATGCATTACTGACTGCCCAACTATGTTCACACCCACTGTTTGGTTTCTGAAAATGTTGAGCAAATGTCTGTGAAGGTCAGTGGGCGCATATTTTTCTGCAAGAAAAACTTCAAAGACAAATCCTTTGCTTCATACGCTCTTTCACCTTACGCTATCTGTAATAAAAATAAACAGTATGATTTCTTGACGGGAATTTTCACCCTTTACTGCTATACCATCAACTTGACCCTCTAACATTATAAGCCAACTAATTAAAATAAGAGGCAATACGTTTCTAACAACTCCCGTCTGTGTTCATATATATATATATATATATATATATATATATATATATATATATATATATATATATATATATATCCGAATGTAATGAGAACGAAAATAATACATAAATCCTAACGTTCACACCATTAATTCAAAAGGGGGCTCACTAGGGATAGTAGAGCAATAATTATTTATTATAATTTTTTCATTTAGACAAAAACAATTTAGTCGCTGCAAATATACAACTTCGTTTCGGTTTTGGTTCTCACCAGTCGAGGTCCAACTAAAGGCACCGAAACGAAGTTGCATCTTTGTAGTGAGTAAATTGTTTTTGTCTATATGAAAAAAAAAATCATATATATATATATGTCCTATGCCTCTCCAAAACGTAGGCAATCATGGCTCTCCACAGAGTTCATTCTTCATGTTATTTTATTTTTAATCATGTATAGATTGCAATGCAAGACGATATTGCCATTAGGAATCAATGTGTTACTAAGAGCGAAAGAAACCTAGAAAACCTTATAAAAGACAATAAAAGAACAGGTTTCAAGGAAACTTAAAATAACGATTGACGTTGATATTTAAAACTAAATGAAAGCAAGAATCCAAAAGCGAATTATAAAGGGATGAGTACAAAAGAAGATACTACTAAGATAGAACTTAAGCTTGCATCTATCAATTTCAGCAATAAAATGGTTAGACATAGCTGCCAAATTAGCACTACACTTAAATACATGAAGTCAAGGTACCAAAGAGAAAAAGCCTATCAGACCAATTGTTATAAACATATTTATAGAAATGGCACAGGGGAGCTACATTACTCTATTGAGAAAATAACTGAAGTTGAGATGCCAGGCTAGGGCCGATTAAACTACAGATTCTTCTTTGGACTTTTTCAAGAATCTCTAGATGCATAGCAGAAGCACTGTTCAAAGGATAGAAGAATGGTAGACATATAAATCTGCATGATGGTTTCTAGCAAGAACAATATCTTAGAACCGCACAGTTTCCCTAGCAACAGACTTAGCAACTGTTTCGATGTTATGGTTCCTATTCATTTCAATGGAAAAGTTTAAAACGCGAAGCCACAATGGGTCACTCTGCTTGAGGTTAGCATCAACCATGCTGATGGAAGGCAAAGGCACATTGGTGTAATGGTAGCGGTTCGGATTGAACAAACGGAGAGCCGAGTTCAAATTCCACTCGAATCCATTATATTCACTTACGTACCAATATTCATGAGAAAGGTATGAATCTCCTTCTTCTCACCCACTAGCTATGGCTAAATAACAGGACGGACCGTGCTCTATAGCCTTGTATGGCAACTGAAAAAATGGCAACCTACTGCTGTAAAAAATCTGTATCGAAAGATACATGATCGCCTAAGCGTGTATCACGCATGGCATGACTGAAGAGGATTACTATAGGCACTTTTGGAGTCGTTAAAATTAACAAGTCATTTCATGTTCTTGTTAACAACAAATCCTCTGACCATTTGACTTTATTGAGCCTATAAGACTTAATAAGTTAAGTCATGTTGTGTCATCAGCATAGATTTGAGAACTAAAGACACTGGGAAGACATTTGATAAAAAATAGGAACAATGTATGACCAAGGCTTGAGAACCATGTCTGTCAATATATTTAGCTCATAGGTGGAGACAGATGTGTTGAATTCATGCCTTTCCCAAGGGTATTAGTGCGAAAAATGAACATACATAACTAGAGTGAAATTTGAACTTTACGATTTCTTCATTTTCCCTGTCTATATCCCTTACACGGCACACACACCATCATAAGTTCATCTGCACACGCACACACACACACACACACGCACACACACACACATGTGCGTTACATATAGAGATAGATTTAAACGTTATATATATATATAGATAAACAGATAGAGAGAGAAACGTTATATATATATGAATATCCTCTAAAAATAACGCTGAAAGTGATAGATAGATATATTTGCAGATATATTTATTTTCGTCTATCAGCCTGAATATCCAAGAAATCTCATTACAGAAAAATATGCGCTCTTCTGCTGGACTCTAACCTGCACACCTCTGTGCAGAGAGAAACCTTCGTTAGAGCCGACATACTAACATTAGAATTTAGAAAACGCTCTTGTATTCATATTGTCAACTAAAAATTACGCCAATACAATAACGTTTTCTAAATTCTTCTAGTTGCTAAAGACATTTTGTTTGTTGTTAATAGTTATTTTGTTTTTCATATAGTTTTCCTATTGTCTTTTACCTTTGTCTTTTTCTACAGGTTAACTCTGAGAAACTTTTCATATATATATATATATATATATATATATATATATATATATATATATATATATATATATATATATTCAATATCCAAAAATAGTTATATGCAAACGCGCACAACTTATCTTCTGGCCTAAAGAATGTTGTACATTGATACAAGTAAAAGGTAGATAATCGATTATTGAATAAGCTATTACAATAAACTTTCAGAAAAGGTTTTATGCAATATATACTGGAATTGGTTTCAGATAGAGTATCTATGTGAAAGGACAATTTGAATGAAGGCAAAAGCTTATCTTAGCTGACGCGTTCGGTCATATGAGAGACTGTATCAAGGCAATCACAGTTTATCACATTTCCCTTGATGAAGTCCCTCAGAGGACGAAACGCATCGGCTGAAACAAGTTTTCCTTTTGTCTTTCTTCACATTATATACATATATATGTGTGCGTATATATATATATATATATATATATATATATATGTGTGTGTGTGTGTGTGTGTGTCTGTGTCTCTGTGTGTGTATGCATATATATATATATATATATATATATATATATATATATATATATATATATATATATATATAATTTACACATATGTAACATTCCACTGACACATATAGGTGAGCGAGAAATGTAGGCTTTCATATGACACATAATTGTGGTTGTCTATGCATAATAACTGGTTAAAGGTAATCAAGCGTATGCGTGTATATGTATATGTGTTTATGCGTATTTTGGTTTGTTTGTGGGTGGGTGTCGGTCTATTGCTAATTTTAATGGCTTCCCCTCTGTTAAGTTGATTAGATGAACGGTTCTTTTTTCGCCGATAATAGCCAGGTCATTCTCGTTAGCGACTTGCCAAGATCCAGTCTTTGATAAAAATGTCAAGAAGTTAAAAAAAAAAAAAAAAAAAAAGAAGAAGAAAGAATAAAAGTCATAAAAAGAATAAAAAAACGGATAAATCTCCCAAAACTAAATCGAAAAGCGAATGTAAAAAAAAAAAAAATAGCTAGGGCCACTACAATAAGAACAAAAATAAAGTATTGTGAGTGAATATCGTCACTGGCGAAACACAAAATCATAGCAAGTGTAATAACGAGAACAAAAAGAAACGGGAAGAGGCTCTTCGTTTCAATGGTTATTTAATGACAGTAAAATAATAATAGCAACAAAAATAAGAATAATGATAGAATCAAGATGATCATTATCGTGCTATTATGGCTGAAATATGAACAACGAAAACAATAATAAAATATATGTTCTCTAAGAAAATAGCTGACCGAACGGATTCAAGTTAAAATATCCGAGATTTCAAAATATTAGGTTGGTGCAAAAATAATGTCGTTTTCTCACGTATGTTACTATGTGAGAAAACGACATTATATTTTTCATTGAATATAATTGTTTAAAATGACTGCATAAAAGCCATTTTGAATGTTTTATACTCTTGAACCTGTTGTTGGAGCTTGAAATACGCCGACTGAATCCAATGTTGAAGAGTAATTCCCACCCAAAACGCGCCACATTGCTGATGGAAGCTCACACACCAATGTATAAGCCTGGCAAATATCTACTATTTGACTGAAGAATATACCGGACTTTTGAAGACATTTTGCCTTATGTATAAACAACACGTATATATATCTTCTGACTCAAGTGTAAACTAGACTTATGCGTGTCTTGTGTCTCAGGTATAAACTCGACTAATGTCTATATTTTGACGCAATTAAAAATCAGTTCTATATCGATTATCGATTAATAAAGTACGTTGGTGTGCGGGTGGTGTAATGAATTGCGGCTCGGAACGAGAAATCGGTGCTCGGACATCGAATTCCGGACGGGTTCGTTACGTTCACTTACGCGCAAATACTCTTGAGAAATATATGAATCCATCTCTCCCCCTCCCAACCCCGCCGAGGAATGGGTTAAATAGAATTTTTATCTGGAAAAATTATTACCTGCACCCACCCCAAAGAAGTTGTTAATGTTAATATTCGCTCGTAAAATCATAAAATGAAATAATTATTCTTGCATTCGTTGAAGACTTGATAATCCGTGTAAAATAAAGCAATTAATCAGTAAAAATAACAAAAATAATATAAAATATAATATAAAAAGCCGGCATTAATTATTGACTTTAAAAAATTCCTGTGTGTATAACAAAAAAAAAAAACAAAAAAAAAACAAAAAAACGGTACTAATTATAGGTTTATAAAAATCAGATATTATTAGGTTGGTGCAAAAATAATGACGTAATAATGCTGTTTTTTGACGTATTTTTTAACGTCAAAAAACGACATTATTACGTCATTATTTTTGCACCAACCTAATATATAACCTGTTAATGGTTGCTGTGGTCAAACTGGAACAGTATAGAAACTTTGTGCTCTTAGCAAAGCGCAGTGGAGGGGGAGAAATGATGGAATTCAAATGTAATCTTGTGACGAAAATATCTTTCAGTATATTATTTCGTCGTCACAAAGAATGTATTCAAATAAATTCCAGTCGACATCATCTGATTGAAGGGGAGTCAAAATTTGCATATGTATTCGAAAAGAGATATAAAAAAAAATGCAAGAAATTGTTAGCCAAAAGCCGTAGCAGTATTTTCTTCTTCCTTCGTTAAGACGATGCTCTGTATTTCGAAGATGACTGGACGTCTTATCGAAACTGTTAATAAGAGTCTTATTTTCCAACGTTACTTATACAAGGAGAATTACTTGTAGGCAACATATAGTGTTTTTTATTGCAGTTCTTTTTACACAACTGATTGCCACCACGAGGCTACACAAGTAAGAATTCATTATTGTTACTTTTTTTCGCTGAGATTCGCTTCAAATGCTAATAGTTGCAATTATAGTTTGTTTTTTTTTTTGTTTTTTTTGCCTTTCCTTTCCCCAGACAGTCGGACATGAAATGCCGACATCAGTAGGTATCAACGGGTTAATGAACTAACCAAAAGTGGTTATGACGTTAATTAAAAACAAAATAGAATTCTCTCCAATAGTACTATGATAGGTCAGATGCCATGCGTGATACACGCTTAGTCGATCATGTATCGTTTGATAAATGACTAACGAGGCGGATTTTTTTCCGTAGTAGGTTGTCATTTCTTTGCGTGGTAGACCAGTTTCTATCTAAGACTATAGAACCCGGTCTGTCCTGCTATTTAACCATAGCTAGGGGGAGAAGAAGAGGATTCATACCTTTCTTAAGGGTAATAGCACGTAAGTGAATGCAATGGATTCGACTGGAACTCTCGCCGCTATCCATTAGTCCACCGTGCCTGTGATAGGTAATAGTTATTTACTAAGCTTACCTTACTTTTGGCACAAAGATGCAGGTATGAGACACACAGTGAGGATCAGACTTACTACTTACTAATGATCAGTAAGATCATTTTTTTTTTAAATCTACGATGAGGCGTCTTTGACTCAAGTAATATCATCATCATCATCATCAGTCCCTTGACTGTTTCAATCGTCGGGGGTACTTAAGGGCAGAAGAAACAGACAACTTCATCCAGTATGATCTGTTGGCGGGTGGTTCTTAGGAGTTCCAGGATTGTCATGTTCGTCCACTCTTTGATGTCTGACCAGCTGTTGAGTTGCTATGCCCGCTTGCGTTCTGCTTCAACAGTACCTTGCGTGATGGCTGTTATTCTGTGTGACGTGGATAAACCATGACGTCTTCCGACGCTTAATAGTGGCGAGGAGAGATTCCTGAAGGTCCACGATACCTTTGACCTTACCCCCAACGTAGTCATTTTGTGTTCGGAGTAGAAGATGCCGAGCAGCTTTCTCAAGGATTTGTTATCGAAAGCCTAGATCATTTTTCCAGGCTCGACCAGGAGTGTCAAAATCTTACGCTCGTAATAGAGGATGTATACGTCCAGGGATTTGTAGCGCCGGTAATGTCGTAGTTCTACTAAAAGCTTTAATATTTTCAGTGGCTAGGAAAAAAAATATATATATATATAAAACTTCATCAGAGTCTTTAATGAAATTGAAACATAAACGTTTCCTATTTGTTCTTTATCTTATCATTCTACCAGATTCCAGTTCATATGTAATCTGTATTTGATTCCATATATATATATATATATAGAGAGAGAGAGAGAGAGATTCTCTTACTCGTGATTCAGCCCATAAATAAACTATTGAAAATAAATCGTAGGACTAAATTATCTGTCATATAAACTTTATTACGATATATCAGCGTTTCTCAACCGGGCTGCCCGGAACCCTAAGTTCCGCAAAAGGCCCCTAAGGGTTCCGTGAGAAAAGGTGAGATAAGTTAATGGACTTTTGACATTTTATTTAATTTCATATACGTAATATTACTAAACACACACTATATATTCTTCGTTAATATAATATTGTAATATTAGGTTGGTGCAAAAATAATGACGTAATGATGTCGTTTTTTGACGTATTTTTAACGTCAAAAAACGACATTATTACGTCATTACTTTTGCACCAACCTAATATAAGCATCATCCTATCTAACCTGTTATGTCATTAAAAAATATATCAATCATTGGGAATATATTTATTGATGTTTGTATGGCGCCAGTGTGAAACCACCTTCACCAGTCGGTGCTATCTGAAGTTCGATCTCGAATTAAGTATTTGTGTAGCAAAAGACAGTTACAGGCTCCACATGAGAGAAGCATGTTTCACTTTATCAAATGGCTTTGAAAGTAACATTTTCTTAGCCCATTTATTGCTTTAGAGGACAATTTGCCTTGATTTACTTTATATCTTTTCAATGTTGCCAGTAAAGGATAAAAATTTTTTTTTTTTAAAAAACAGATGCAGTAATTATCTGTTTTCGTTCTATTTACATTTATATTATGTTTATTTTTTACGTTTGAGTTTAGGATTTTTTTTCTGTGAATGAAAACTCTCTGATGAAATATTATAAACGAAAAGTATGAAATTTATTTGGCCTTACCGAACAATTTGAAAAAAAAAAAAAAAAAACTTCTTTAAGTATTAATTTTTTCTTCAACCAGTTATTTAAAAATATATACTATGATATTTACCACGTGAACTGCAATACGTCCTGGGTATGACAGTAAACTACATCCGCGTCCTGGGTATGACGGTAAACTACATCCGCGTCCTGGGTATGGCGATAAACTGCATCCAACAGCAAGGTCTCAGATAATGTTTTCAGAAAAATAATGTTGCCAGCTCTAAGTTTTTGAAACAATAATATTGTCAGCTCTAAGTTTTTGAAACAATAATGTTGCCAGCTCTAAGTTTTTTTTTTTGTAGAAAAGGAATAATGTTGCCAGCTATACGTTTTTTTTTTTGAAACAATAATGTTGCCAGCTATACGTTTTTTATTCTATACAAAATAGGCATTTAAAATTCATATAAACTGGATTTGGCATTAACCCACAGTGGTTGATATGCCATAAAACCCAAACAAACAAACAAACAAATGAACTGCAATGAAAATAAAATAAGAAAAATATATGGTATACAATTTTGTTTTTGCACAGGAGTTCTTTGAGACAAGTAATTTATTTTAAGAGTTATGAAAGGGTAAAAGGCTTGAGAAACGCTGCGATGTATTGTTATAATTTTCTTATTTGTTATTTTTTAGCTTAATTTTTATTATTACATGAGTTTGGCGAAACTTCGCTGTCTATTCTCTTCTCAAAATATGAGCGTTATTTTGCCATTATTGTATAGTTTCTTTCATAATGTAATCATTGTAATGGCGATTTGTGTGTTTATTGCGCTATTATGTTTGAAAAATTGGTTTCAGATCATTGACTGAAGCATGTGAAAGTAAAATATGCATTTTCAGGTGTTTAATTGCGATCTGTCATAAAGTTCCTGTTCCTGTCATAAAGTTCCTGTTCCTGTCATAAAGTTCCTGTTCCTGTCATAAAACAAACTCCGAAGGAAATCAATGAATGTACGATGCAAATATAATGTGACAAGAGCCCATCATAGTCAACTAGGAAGAAATGCCGTGCCAACTTTCTGAGTTGAGAATTTGAGCCACAATCGGTAGCGCGATTTTAGAGGCCCTGAACGGGATCAGCTACTGAAATTGTTGCTTATGTTTCTGACCAAATATTCGAGGCCCGATCTACGAATCTTGACCAGAAGATCCGCTAAAACAATAGAAATATCAAGAAAATCGCAACGGATTCATAATTTACGAAGAATATGTCAGTCAGTTCAATGTTTGAATCAGAAACCGTTTGATCGATTCGTTTTCTACGGCTGATCACCCCTGTGCAGGTTATTTAAAGCCAGAAAATAATTTTAGATTATAAGAATGCTTTTGAGATAATAATGATTAAGTGATACATCTTGCGAATTAACCCATAGCTGGGGGAGAAAAAAGTGGATTCATATCTAATCAGAATTTGATAAACAAATAAGAAATTATAATTTGTATATAAAGTGGAGGAGAAATTGTATTTTACAATCAATATATAAACTCATCCCTCACTTTGTGGTTATGATAGTCTCTGTACATTTATATTCCAGAGATTGTTTAGATTGCCAGATTTTGTGAGTGGGATGATAATAATAATTTTGTTATACAAAACCCATTAGCGGAATATCTGGATTCATATCTGTCCCGGGGATATTTGCGCGTAAGTGAATATAACGAACCCAACTGGAATTAGAACTCGGCTCTCCGATTTCTACTTCCGGATAATTAAGCAAAGAAGTAAATAATTAATCCCGCCACCCCAACAACCAAGCTTACATCACCCAAGTGGTCACCCCTCTAGGCTTGACTAATCTCAACTTCGGCGATTGTATGGGAACCAGATTTTCAACATGATATGGCCGTAAGTCACGAGAAACGATATAGACGAAACAAGAAAATAAGTCACTCTGATTCTGAAGATCAAAAAATACTTGTTTTTTTTCCCGACCAAAACAAAAATAAAGACTCAAAATCAGCAGAACAATTTATAGTAACACGTTGTTTAAGAATAAGTTATTATGATGACTATTTTCATAAGGTAATAATCTTACTTTCTGGTCCAGTTATTGAAGGTGTCATTTTTTCAAGTGGTATCTCTATTTGGGAAGATGGCTGGGATCGCTACTCAGCGCATGAGGCATCCCCAAAAGGGAATGTGCCAAAGATACTGGATCAATTTTTGAACAGGTACCTATTTCTCAAATTTTATGAGTGCCGAAGCATGGACATAACTCTTCAAAAGTTAACGTAGAATATAACTTTGCCGTAGCAATCAAACGAGGCTTCAAAAGAAAAACGGCAAGTGAAGCTCAAAATGCTCCTGTTCACTGGGTTGACAAGAGAAGATCAAAATGCAGCTGTTCACTCGACTGAACTGGGAAGCTCATAATGCTGCTGTTCACTCGGCTGACAAGGGAAACTCAAAATGCAGTTGTTTACTGGACCGGCAAGTGAAGCTCAAAATGCGGCTCTTCACTCGGCTGAACTAGGAAGCTCAAATTTGGAGCTGTTCACTCGGCTGAACTGGGAAGCTCAAATTTGGAGCTGTTCACTCGGCTGAACTAGAAAGCTCAAATTTGGAGCTGTTCACTCGGCTGAACTAGGAAGCTCAAATTTGGAGCTGTTCACTCGGCTGAACTAGGAAGCTCAAATTTGGAGCTGTTCACTCGGCTGAACTAGGAAGCTCAAATTTGGAGCTGTTCACTCGGCTGAACTAGGAAGCTCAAATTTGGAGCTGTTCACTCGGCTGAACTGGGAAACTCAAAATGTTGCAGTTCACTGGGCTGACAAAGTAAGTTCAAAATGCAGCTGTTTTCTGGGCTGACAAATTAAACTCAAAATGCAGTCGTTAGAAAGCTAGAAAGTGAAGCTGAAAATGCAGGCTATAGCAGAGGTTTATCCCTTGTTTCCTCCTTAGGATGAGGTTTCCGGTTCATTCTGAAGTCTTCATCAGCTCTGTACTCTTTATGCTTGTCTTTCTTACGCCAATCTTAT
Source organism: Acanthosepion lycidas (assembly GCA_963932145.1). Classification (NCBI taxonomy): domain Eukaryota; kingdom Metazoa; phylum Mollusca; class Cephalopoda; order Sepiida; family Sepiidae; genus Acanthosepion; species Acanthosepion lycidas. The sequence continues at coordinate 44,834,678 of OZ010574.1, read as the reverse complement.
GCAAATCCACATCGTAACATTCTACCTTGAGTGGCTCTTAGGCCTTATATTGGGTAAGACATTAGTAAAAAGAAATGTGCAGCGGAAGACATTACTGACAGTCATTAGAGTATTCCGTTACTGAAATTGCCGGATCTCATGCCACAACATTTACGTACCAACCATTACTTTGGGTTATATTCTTTCCTCATTTATTTGTATATTGATCTATCCAGTATCGAACTTGACAATATACACACACACACACACACACACACACATATATATATATATATATATATATATATATATATATATATATATATATATATATATATTAAAGTGAAAATATTTACTATAGAGAAAGGTAGTCCAGGTCTCAAATGGAACTTGTTGATACGATTCCTCGCTAAATTGTCAGTACCGCTCCAGATAATACCTGACATTATTTCCATATTCAGTCTTCACACGAATCAGATCAGACCGTAAATAGAGCATTGCTAACATCTCTACGGTGCAGCGTCCCAATCATTACTTTCCAGAGCTCAAAAGCGTTTATGCAGCCTTGTAGATTATGAATTATTTATTATTTATTTTCTACTCTATAACCCCATTCCCACAGACGAAATTTTTCTAGGTCTTTCCTATTTTCTCTCTATATTCATCGCAGAAGTTCATACCAGCTGAATTCCTTAGTTTCATTAGTCCATTCCTTCGCAGGGTCGACATTGTAATCGTATTCCATTGATAAGGAGGAAGTTCTAAGCGGACAACGTCTTCTCCAGAACTTTTACTTTGTGGCACAGACTTCTGAAAGAATGTTTTCACTATTACTAGTATCTTAACCTCTTCAAGTGTCTGATCATCAACCGTTATTTATCCTCCATATCCTCATAGTATGAACTTTTTTCGTCTCCTTTATTACGCCCTTAATAAAACCTCTTTCAGTAACCTTTTACCTTAAGTGGTTCTTGGGGATTGTGTGAGCAACAATAGAGGAAACAACAGAAGAGTTTTGAATGATAGGACATTATGGCAACTGTAGCATTTCAAAGACCAAACCTTCAGATTTGGTTAGTTGAGGAAACGAACAAGGAAGTCAACTTTAGAAACGATCGTCCAAGTAAAATTAATTTCCAGAAGTATGTGTTTCATGGCTTTTGGAGATCCTTTTCCAAGACAAGCTCAGAAGTTTCAGCAGCCTCTTTAGTTTTTTATTACGCCTATTTTAGTTTGTTTTGCTTTGTTTTGTTTTACAGTTCTATGGGTTATTGAACGCCGTCAAGATTTTTCCCTTCAAAAATCCATTGCTGCTAATATTTTTCCCTTCAAAAATCCATTTCTGCTAATATTTTTCCCTTCAAAAATCCATTGCTGCTAATATTTTTCCCTTCAAAAATCCATTTCTGCTAATATTTTTCCCTTCAAAAATCCATTTCTGCTAATATTTTTCCCTTCATAAATCCATTTCTGCTAATATTTTTCCCTTCAAAAATCCATTGCTGCTAATATTTTTCCCTTCAAAAATCCATTGCTGCTAATATTTTTCCCTTCAAAAATCCATTGCTGCTAATATTTTTCCCTTCAAAAATCCATTGCTGCTAATATTTTTCCCTTCAAAAATCCATTGCTGCTAATATTTTTCCCTTCAAAAATCCATTTCTGCTAATATTTTTCCCTTCAAAAATCCATTGCTGCTAATATTTTTCCCTTCAAAAATCCATTTCTGCTAATATTTTCCCTTCAAAAATCCATTTCTGCTAATATTTTCCCTTCAAAAATCCATTTCTGCTAATATTTTCCCTTCAAAAATCCATTTCTGCTAATATTTTTCCCTTCAAAAATCCATTGCTGCTAATATTTTTCCCTTCAAAAATCCATTGCTGCTAATATTTTTCCCTTCAAAAATCCATTGCTGCTAATATTTTTCCCTTCAAAAATCCATTGCTGCTAATATTTTTCCCTTCAAAAATCCATTGCTGCTAATATTTTTCCCTTCAAAAATCCATTTCTGCTAATATTTTTCCCTTCAAAAATCCATTGCTGCTAATATTTTTCCCTTCAAAAATCCATTTCTGCTAATATTTTTCCCTTCAAAAATCCATTGTTGCTAATATTTTTCCCTTGAAAAATCCATTGCTGCTAATATTTTTCCCTTGAAAAATCCATTTCTGCTAATATTTTTCCCTTGAAAAATCCATTTCTGCTAATATTTTTCCCTTCAAAAATCCATTTCTGCTAATATTTTTCCCTTCAAAAATCCATTGCTGCTAATATTTTTCCCTTCAAAAATCCATTGCTGCTAATATTTTTCCCTTCAAAAATCCATTTCTGCTAATATTTTTCCCTTCAAAAATCCATTGCTGCTAATATTTTTCCCTTCAAAAATCCATTGCTGCTAATATTTTTCCCTTCAAAAATCCATTGCTGCTAATATTTTTCCCTTCAAAAATCCATTGCTGCTAATATTTTTCCCTTCAAAAATCCATTTCTGCTAATATTTTTCCCTTCAAAAATCCATTGCTGCTAATATTTTTCCCTTCAAAAATCCATTTCTGCTAATATTTTTCCCTTCAAAAATCCATTTCTGCTAATATTTTTCCCTTGAAAAATCCATTGCTGCTAATATTTTTCCCTTGAAAAATCCATTTCTGCTAATATTTTTCCCTTCAAAAATCCATTTCTGCTAATATTTTTCCCTTCAAAAATCCATTGCTGCTAATATTTTTCCCTTCAAAAATCCATTGCTGCTAATATTTTTCCCTTCAAAAATCCATTGCTGCTAATATTTTTCCCTTGAAAAATCCATTGCTGCTAATATTTTTCCCTTGAAAAATCCATTTCTGCTAATATTTTTCCCTTCAAAAATCCATTTCTGCTAATATTTTTCCCTTCAAAAATCCATTTCTGCTAATATTTTTCCCTTCAAAAATCCATTGCTGCTAATATTTTTCCCTTCAAAAATCCATTGCTGCTAATATTTTTCCCTTCAAAAATCCATTGCTGCTAATATTTTTCCCTTCAAAAATCCATTGCTGCTAATATTTTTCCCTTCAAAAATCCATTTCTGCTAATATTTTTCCCTTCAAAAATCCATTGCTGCTAATATTTTTCCCTTCAAAAATCCATTTCTGCTAATATTTTTCCCTTCAAAAATCCATTGCTGCTAATATTTTTCCCTTCAAAAATCCATTGCTGCTAATATTTTTCCCTTCAAAAATCCATTTCTGCTAATATTTTTCCCTTCAAAAATCCATTTCTGCTAATATTTTTCCCTTCAAAAATCCATTTCTGCTAATATTTTTCCCTTCAAAAATCCATTTCTGCTAATATTTTTCCCTTCAAAAATCCATTACTGCTAATATTTTTCCCTTCAAAAATCCATTTCTGCTAATATTTTTCCCTTCAAAAATCCATTGCTGCTAATATTTTTCCCTTCAAAAATCCATTGCTGCTAATATTTTTCCCTTCAAAAATCCATTGCTGCTAATATTTTTCCCTTCAAAAATCCATTGCTGCTAATATTTTTCCCTTCAAAAATCCATTTCTGCTAATATTTTTCCCTTCAAAAATCCATTGCTGCTAATATTTTTCCCTTCAAAAATCCATTTCTGCTAATATTTTTCCCTTCAAAAATCCATTGCTGCTAATATTTTTCCCTTCAAAAATCCATTTCTGCTAATATTTTTCCCTTCAAAAATCCATTTCTGCTAATATTTTTCCCTTCAAAAATCCATTGCTGCTAATATTTTTCCCTTCAAAAATCCATTTCTGCTAATATTTTTCCCTTCAAAAATCCATTTCTGCTAATATTTTTCCCTTCAAAAATCCATTTCTGCTAATATTTTTCCCTTCAAAAATCCATTTCTGCTAATATTTTTCCCTTCAAAAATCCATTTCTGCTAATATTTTTCCCTTCAAAAATCCATTTCTGCTAATATTTTTCCCTTCAAAAATCCATTGCTGCTAATATTTTTCCCTTCAAAAATCCATTTCTGCTAATATTTTTTTTCGTCAAAAAATAATTGCTGGTAATAAACTTTACAAAAATTTATTACTGGTATTAAAACCTATTTTACACTTTTCTTAGTGTTTTGACCTCAGTTTGGTCAACTATTTGCGCTATCGTGGAGTTGAGTATCAACCATGCTGATAGGAGGCAGGGAAATTTCTCTATGGTAAGTAAATGACAGCAATTTCGTTCTGGATGCATTAAAATTCACAAGCCATTTCTTGCTCCAGTCAACCACAGATAAAAGGTCGTTTTCGTGACAAACGGCTAAGTTAACTTTGTCAGCAATGCCGTAGCCTTGTAGCTTACCAGTATGCCAAATCCTGTCAAACGCCCCACGATATAACTAGAGAAACAGCTTGAGCTTGGTGTACGTATTAAGTTATGGCCGTAAGCACACATCAGCGGTAGACCGGGCAAAAGCGGCAACCATATTGTTTCTCAGAGAGCATATCTCAGGTAAGATGCTTAATTACCGCGACACTGATTAAAGCCTCCAAGACTTTGCTGAAGAGTGTTACGAGACTGATGGGATGGTTGTTAGATGTGTCAGAAGGGTCTCCAGAGGGCTTAAATAATGGGACGACAGAGGAGGACATCCAACAGGCTGAAAACCTGGTGACCCTGTTGTTCATCTCGACAAAATCCAAAGACGCATATGCAATGTGTTCAGTCCTGACTTGGAATCTCGACTCCCCCACCATATATATGTATATACACAAACACACACACACATATATATATATATATATATATAGATAGATAGATAGATAGATAGATAGATAAATAGATAGATAAATTTAAACTAAAATTTGTACCACATAATTTATATACCGCTTTGAAAATGACGTAACGCATTTTTTTAAAGGGACCTTTTTTGTCCAACATACCTTCAAAAAGATTCATTACATGTTTCATTTTCGCCGTTTTAATTGTTGTTGTTCTAACAAATTTTCTGAATGCGTTCCGTCATTTCTACAGCCCTACATGCTTAAGTGCATATGTGATTATAGGCTATAGATTCTTCAGAGCAAATCATGGCATCACCCTGAGTTGTCAACACAGAATTGGCTCATAAACAACACCTAGTTGTTCCCTGTGCTTAAATCTCCGTGACAAATTGTGGAACGTGAACGGACAGCTGATGGTGATCCCAAAAATGACTTTGTGGAAGAAATACTGGAGTCATTTTGCTTGTTTCCAAAGGGAAAAGGGGTCCCTAGGTGTGCGTGTGTGTGAAAACTTTGTGTGGTTTAAGACACAAAAAAAGAAAAAATACTGAAAATGAGATAGGTAGCAACATTTAAAAAAAAAAAAAAAAAGATGTTGATGTGTTAAAAAGAAGAGAATATCTTTCGGTGAGTCCGACTCATTCTCACCTGCCAGTGGACGTCAGAATTAACAGGTATAAAGATAGTAAACAAAAGCTTGGATTCTACCTATCAAAGATTACAAACCTTTTTGCCAATTAGTAAAGCTGAGAGAAAAGCCCTCGATTAGGTGATATTCAAGCCGCAATACTATGCAGTAGCCGGGTCAGATGTGTCACCACTGCTGACGGCACAAAGGTCTCTGTCTGACCCTCAATGGACCACCTAGATAGGGTGACTGACTTGAGTTTAATTCCATCCAATAACCCTGCCCACATCTCTTTTTTTTAGTTTTATTTATTTTTAATTTTTTTCCTTTGAATTGACCGTTCGTTTCTTTCACTCTCCATATTTGCCTGACGCTCTCCATCTCTAACTTGATCTCTCTCTCTCTCTCTCTCTCTCTATATATATATATATATATATATATATATATATATAATGTGTGTGCGTCTGTGTGTGTGCGCGCGCGTGCTGCAGCACGTACGTGTGTATGTGTTGAAATTACTTTTCTCTTTCTGTACACTTTCTAACACTCTCCTTCTCACAAGCAATAAAATGTCCTCTCTCTTTCTTTCTTTCCCTCTCTCTTTCTCTCTCTGCATATACATATATATGTATTTATCAATAAAACGCACACACACAATGCACACACACACACACACACAAATATATATATATATATATATATATATAGAGAGAGAGAGAGAGAGAGACAGTGAGAGAAACATTGTATCAAAAATACTTTTACAAACATTGCGGACGAGTTCCTCACACAAAAATAACGACAAAAATCCATATAAACATATGTCCGCAAATGCTTCGTTTTTTAGTTATTAAGTTTAAAGAAAGTTTACGGTAGATGGCGATAGGTTGTCATTTAGACTAGGTTACACTTGTCATTCGTGTACATTTGTGACTAATCTCTCTAGTGTCTTAACGTGTCTAGTAGTTAGTTAGCTAATAAGTGCTCCGTTTAACAGTTGCAGGATATTCATATCGTGAGCCGGTAGATATGATTTTACATAAGGATGGTAATGGACGTGAGGCTGCACGGTTATATCAGATTGCGTTTCCAGACCGAAGGCAGCCGAGTCATCTAACCTTTGCTACTGTTTATCCTCGCATTACTGAGACAGGATCCATGGCATTAAAACTATGTATTAAAGAAAACCAAGATCAGCTTGTACACCAGCCCATGAAGAAAACATTCTACATGGATTTTTAGAATTTTTTTTTTTTTTGACATTTTACTTTCTTTTGGTGTTAAGGACCTGCCCCAAAGATATATATATATATATATATATATATATATATATATATATAAAATTGAACATTGAAGTCAACACTTAGAGGCGACAGTTTGTTTCATGCCAGGCGAAATCGTCAGGCCACCGATTTCAGGCCACCTGACGATTGCCTTTAAGTGTTGATTCAATGTTCACTTCTGTATTGACACACGCTCTGATATTGAGCACTTTATCCCATAAATATAGCACACCTTAAGACTATATTTCTTCACACACACACACACACATATATATATATATATATATATATATATAGCTAACTGTACTCGTCTCGAAAAACCTTCAAATTTTTGATTTGCTAATAATCAAATCAATCTCGAAGGAAAAAAATGTTTTAAATAAAGAAAGAGCCAGGAACATGAAAGTCTGTCGAAAAAATCGCACAGATACAGGTTCGAAGTTTAGACTTAAGCAGTCATGAGCTCGCCAGAAATATATAAACTACTATCAATTTGTTTATTTACAAGAATAATTTTATATTTTATTCTAAAAACTCTCTCAAGTATACTAAAACTAATGCAAAGCAATATTTATCATTTGCCATTTTATAAATAAACAAATATGAAAACAATTTTTCATTCATAAATTTATAAAAATTTACTAAATTATTAAAATATGATATATGGAAATCCTTACTATTTACCATTTTATAAAGTTCGAATCAGTTGACAATTAGCCGATTTTTTACCAACCATCCCAATAAACAATATAATGAATAAATAGTATAAATATAGAATGTAATAAATAACTAGTGTTTATTATTTTACCGTCAAAGAACAAAGAAAAACTCACTTTCATTACATGTTTAGGTTTTATTACAATTCTAATCGCTTTTAAAACAATAAACTTTGCTGAGGAGTGAAGGTAGTTAAAATTGTAGCAGGAAAAAGGAAAAACCGTCCATTTGACATTACGTTTTCTTTCTTTCTTTCTTTCTTTCTTTCTTTCTTTTTCTCCCTTATCCTCTCGTTAAATCTTTAATGTTTGCTCTTGCTTTCTCTTTTCTTTCTCCTAAACGGATAGAATATTCCCAAATATTTTAGCCTTTAGATGTTTGTCTCACTTTTTCTTTACTTCTCTCCAAATCTCTCTCTCTCTCTTTTTTTTCCGCGTGTCTTCTTTTTGTATTAGGTTGGTGCAAAAATAATGTCGTTTTCTCACATATGTTACTATGTGAGAAAACGACATTATTTTTGCACCAACCTAATATTATCATTTTCTTCTCTATTTCTTTTAACGATATCACTCTTTCTCTCTCATTTGCTGTATTTGTATTTTGTTCCATTTCCTTTTCTCTTCTCTCACATACACATATTTCTCTCTATCGCTCTCCTCTCCTATCTATCTCTCTTCCTCTCTCTCTCTCTTTATCTATCTATCTATCTATCACTTTTGTATTTTTTTACACAGATGAATGTTCACTTCACGGAGGCCTTTCGAGAAGACTTCACCATATAAAAAAAAAAATCGACATATTTTTACGGAGGTCATACAATTAGACCCCTTCGCTGAAGCGGTTTAAGTGAATACGGGTAGGGGGCTTGCAAGCAAAATTGCCGAAGCATTGTATTCCTTGTGTCGTGGGATTTGGGGACGGGTGCTGGTCCCTGGAGAGGCCCTCGCTTGTACACACCGTCATATGTACATATCTTTGAAGTGGGATTACAATAGCCTTCAATTGGAGAGTCAAACACTCAAACTCGAGTCAGACGATAGTCAGGCAGTTCCCACCAATGTCAGCTGAAAACAAACACTCACACCTCTACCGCAGTCACATACGCACGCGCGCAAACACATACACAAACACACACACACACACACACACACACACATATATATATATATATATATATATATATATATATATATATATATATGTATATATATGTGTGTGTGTATATATATATATATATATATATATATATATATATATATATATATATATATATATATTGGGTAATTGAATTAAAAAATGGAAAATATTTAACGCGTTTCGTCCTCTAAAAGGACTTCATCAGACTAAAGTAATGTTCCTGTTGATGTAATTATGTACATGGATAGGGAGGCAGAAATATAAATGTTGGTTATAATTACGCACTGAAGAGAAACGCTGAATTTAGCGCCCCTACTTCTACAACGTTTCTTCTCGGGAGAAAATTATAACAGTCGTTTACGTTTATATCTCAATCAATAGGAGACGCAACCTGTTACCCAATTCTTCCATTTTGTCATTCAATTAGCCAACATTGTTCTGATATATGGTAATGTACATATACATAGCATATGTTCATAAACTTCTTATTGCCATCGAAATTATTTTAGTGAGTACAGGCGTTTGAGATGCTATATATTTTTTAATTTGTTTATATATATTTTGTTTTTTCTAGATCGAAAATAACGTCGGATAAAAACACTTTGCGGGCGTTCGTTACATTGTAGGAATAATAACTCCCACAAAACTTTCACATACTTAATTAAGCCCTTGAAATAGTAATAGTCATATTACAGGATAATGTTAATATTAACCGTTTCCTTGTAAGGAAATATTCGGTAATCATTGACCAGATAGTCAGTGCTCCTGTTGGTTGACATTTATAAATTCTTTCAAGGAAATAAGTAAAAATCACACACGCACAAAAAAAAAAATAAAATAAAACTCACACTAAAATACCACAAACTGGGATCTCTTTGAGTTTTATATTTGGCAATTTAAATTGTTAAATCACAATGTATATTAAAACTGCAGCTATTATCACTTGTGCATAATACTACCCGATGGCTTTTGGAATATCAGTATATATATATATATATAGAGAGAGAGAGATAGAGATAGAGATAGAGATATGTGAGTGACTGTGCGCGACTGTGCGCACGCACGTAAAATTCCAGATAAAGTATATTCTTAAAAGGACAATGTAAGTATTAATTTTGTTGGGATTCATATAAATACGGTGGAGTAATGGATAGCGGCTTGGATTGAGGAATCGGAGAGCCAAGTTCGAATTCCAGTCGAATCCATTACATTCATTTACCTGCTAATACCCTTGGAAAAGGTGTGAATCCTCTTCTACTCCCTCCAGCTATGGGTAAATAGCAGGACAGACTGGGTTCTATAGCCTTCGATGGCAACTGGTCTAGGAGAGGGACAACTCTGAATTCAAAACCTGCGAAGGGTCGTTTGGGAACCTTGTGGCATGTAGTGCATGAGGTCTCTGTATTCGGCCCTTCAAAAAGTGTAAATGGTCCTGCACGAAACCTTCACCACTATAATCAATATCGACGGGGGAGTCGAGTATATATATATATCGCGTGATCGCGAATGCCGTGACGCATAAGGGACGTAGGGACACCAAATATACTGCAGTAGAAGCGGTATTTCTTTAGGATATATATATATTAGGTTGGTGCAAAAATAATGTCGTTTTTTGGCGTTCAACTTCAAAAAGATCATTACTCCTTTCATAATAAACTTTATTAATCGAAATAAGAACCATTAGAATCGATACATTTTTGCCAACAAGAAACAAGTTTATTTATCCCATTAGCATAGAAATCCGGAGTTCTGGAAGCGATGAAGTCATTGAAGGCCGATTCGGCATCATCTCGGCTTTTGAACCATTTTTCGCGCAGGAAGTTGTCGAGATGCTTGAAAAAGTGATAATCGGTGGGCGAGAGGTCCGGTGAATATGGCGGATGAGGCAGAGTCTCGTAGCCCAATTCGTTCAGTTTCTGCAGGGTTAGTTGAGCAACATGCGGGCGAGCGTTGTCATGGAGGAGAATTGGTCCCTTTATATTGACCAATCTCGGGAACATACGTTGGAGCTTCTGGTGCATTTCGTCAATTTGTCGGCAGTACTTCTCCGCCGTAATCGTTTCGCCCGGATTCAAGAAGCTGTGATGGATGAGACCGGCCGCAGACCACCAAACAGTCACCATAACCTTTTTTTGGTGCAATTTCGGCTTCGTGAAGTGTTGTGGAGATTCTCCGGCATCCAAACACTGTGCCGAACGTCGCCGGTTGTCGTACAGGATCCACTTCTCATCACACGTCACAATCCGCTCGAGAAATGGGTCGTTTTTGTTGCGCAGAAGGAGCGTAGAAGACACCTCAAAACGACGTTGTTTTTGATTATCGTTCAATTCATGCGGCACCCATTTATCCAACTTTTTTGACTTCCCTATTTGCTTTAAATGGCGAACGACTGTTGAGTGGTCGACCGTCTTCATCTTCGAGGGTCTCGTCACCATTGCGAAATTTCTTGAACCACCGTTGTGCCACACGTTTGTTAGTGGTTCCTGGGCCAAACGCATCATTGATATCACGAACTGTCTCGGCAGCTTTTCGGCCTAGTTTGAACTGGAACAAGAAAATCGTGCGGATTTGAATTTTGTCCATGCTGTCGAATAGCCTGCAAAAAAAATGAATGAAGAGATTGAGAACGGTAACGAATAACACGATTCGATAGAGCGAAAAACGCGCTTCAAAATGATATATAACATGGCTATATATATCAATGATAAATTAATTCAGAAATTATATATAAAAGTAACATATGTGAGAAAACGACATTATTTTTGCACCAAACTAATATATATATATATATATATATATATATATATATATATATATCGAGGAAATTCTAAGACAAAATGAAAAAAAAAAAAACGTTTATTTGTGATGAATTTCATCCGTTATGACTTCAGTGGACTGGGTTTGTTGATGTCGTGTTTAAATTTACTGTGGCTGAATTAGAAATTAAATCAGTTCTTAGACATTTGCCTCTTAGTGAATTATTGTCTCTGTTAATTAGAGCAGCATTTTTATGTTAAAATTGTGGTTTATTAAGTACCAAAATTGTTGTTCATTAAGTAACAAGGATGCTTTATTCTCTGCCTGCAGCTTGCCAATATTTGTTTATCCTTTATATTTGATAGACACCTATGAATATATATTAAATTAAGTATCAGAATAACATTAGAACATCTATGTGTCGTGGCCGATCGTGGGGCACCATAACTTCCTGTCTTTTATAGTCCTTAGTAACGTCTTGTGTTGATATATCGCCTAATCCTTGTTCTGTCAATCCATTGTTTTCCAACTCAGGTACTTACTGGAGCGGTACAGGGAACCGACCATTTTTCCAGCATCTTGAGCGATGGATCGTATGTATGAGTTCCACTAAGGCACGGCACCTCCCTGATAGACCAAGGTAGATCGTTGGTAAAAATCGGCCTAGGTTAAAGCAGACTTCCGAAAAGCGGGGTGAAATATTTATTACACATACACCCCTGGTCAAAATCTTAAAACCTGATACAAAAAGGGTTAAATAAAAACAAACTATTTAATACTGTTACTTTAATCAAAATATATTTGCAAAACATTTACATTTAATCAGAAAATGTAGTTTATCAACAAACAAGTGAACATTTTAAGCTTTTAATTTATTAATTTAAACAGACATTGAAAAAATGATTTTTTTTTTTTTGGTTGGTCATAAAGAGAAGACGATGTAAATAAAAAATAGCAAATACAGAACAAATAAGTCACAACGACAATTTAATTCTCAGTATATCCTCCATTTTTGTGAATTACTTCGAAAATTCGCTTTGACATACTCATTATTACCTTCTGCATGAGGGTGCTTGGGATGCTCGCCCAGGATGCATAAACTGCAGCACGAAGCGCATCCCCAGTTTCAAATTGCGATTCATGTTTATAAACAACCTTTGCCATCCATCCCCAAACATTCTCGATTGGGTTTCGATCTGGAGAGCCTTGTGGATTGCAGCATTGTCCTGCTGGAAAATTCAGTTTTGTCCACATAGATGAAGGTCTTCAGTAATTAGCGATGCCTTTTTTAACATGTCAATGTAGCTATCAGCTGTTTGACGACCTCCTGTAACTCAAGAATTCTATTGCACGAAAATGAACCCCAGACCATATCTAATCCACCTCCACTATGTCGTGTTAAGGAAATTTCTTTTGGGACATTTTTTTCATGCCAGTAATGCTGAACACCGATGAAGATTGAATTCTTCTCGTCTGAAAATAACACTTTCTTCCATTTATCCACATCCCAAGTTTAATAATCGGAAACAAATTGTAAATGAGAGGTTTTATAACGAAGAAGCAGGCGAGGCTTCTGCAGCCGTTTCGAGTTCTTAAACCCTTTCTTAATTAAATGCCGTCGAATTGTTCGAGAGCTTCATTCAGCATCTGTATTCGTTTTTATCTGATTTGATGTTAGGTTTGAATCTCTCTTAACTTCTTGCCTAATGCGTCTGTTTAGAGATGTTGAGATTTTTTTGGGTCGATCGACTGATTTTTTAAAAGCATACGCATCCGGATTTTTAATGAAGTTAGCAGTGACACTTCTGCTGCGGCCAATTTCATTTGCAATGGCTGGTCTTTAAAGTTCAACAATCCTGCCCTGTTCGAACTTTGTTAAAATTTTACCCTTAGCCATTTTAAAATCTGAAATTTAATACTGGAAATGAGCTATGTAGATGACTATACGCCTGAAGCTGTGAGTACACTGACTAGTTCTGAATTTTTTGTCCAGTAATTTTTTTTCACACATTGTCTTATTGACCAACCACAAAAATCCTTTTTTCAATATTTGTTTAAATTAATCAATTAAAAGCTTAAAATTTTCGCTTGTTTGTTGATAAACTACATTTTCTAATTAAATGTAAATGTTTTGCAAATATATTTTTTTAACCGTTTTGTATCTGGTCTTAAGATTTTGACCAGGGGTGTATATATATTTATGTTCACTATGGATGTTTAGCGGTTATTTTTAGAGATTGTCTCCCCAAACCTGCAGCAATCTTCCTCGTATTATCGCAGGTTCAAGGCTGTTACAATCTCGACTGTTTGAGATCTTTGTCAATTCACCAGTTTCCTTAATTTCCACTGTAAGATTATGGCACCATTTCAAACGCATTAACTGTTATGAGCACAAATTTAAGTTCCCGGAAGAATGAATTTTACTATATTTCATTTTATTTCGTCTTCCATGAGATTGATCGACACGTCTAAGATATTGCTCGCTATACCTTCTTATTCTTAAGTATAAAATTCGGTCAAATGTTTTTGATTGATCCGTTTTCTACTGCTTATCAACCCCTTGCAGGTTATTATTTAAAGCCAGAAAATATTTTTTTCGGAGATAATAATAATTTAGTGATACAAGTCTTACTAATTAATCCGTAGCTGGGGGCAAGAGATGGAATGCGCGTAAGTGAATATAACGAACATAACGGGAATTAGAACTCGGTACTCCGATTAACAATTCTCAGCCATTATCTATTACACCAACTGCACGTCCAAGTTTGCAGAATGTGGCATTCCCAAGCGATCATCCCATATAGGGACTGACCAGGCTTGATGTTACTTAACTTCGGTACCCGTACGGGAAAGATACAGTCAAAGACCGGGAATCACAAGACATCCTTTATCAGCATGCTTATTGGGATTCACTTCAATTGCTATTCTTAACCTTCTTGTTGAGAATTGTGCCAGTGAAGATTCTTCTTGGGTTCAGATGAAGCCTCATTCTTCTCCATAGCTTTTGTGATGTCAACGAACACTCGTTATCACTTTTGTGATGTCAACGAATTCGCGTTGTCATTTTCGTAATGCTCGTTGTAGTAGAGACTTTGTAATCGCAGATACAACTATAATAACGCCGTTGAACAATACTGGTGTCAGACACCTTCGAATAACACTCGCACTAATAGTATTTGCTAGGTAATACTCGCCCGAATAGTAATCCGAATAGAGAAATAGTATAGTGAATAGAGTAGAGAAAAGCGATCTGTATAGTGATAGAGGAGAAATAGCGATCCGAATTGTAACAGAGGATAGACTAGAAATGCAGACGTCACGCGACTTCCTATATATCCGTTTCCTCTATAGTCACGTGATCCACTTAATTCAGTAATGGGATCACCTGTGTTTGCTCACTGGCGATCTATGTTCAAACTCAAGTGTCGGCAGAGACACTTTATTCTTATTTAACAGTGGCTCATACCGCCAATTTCAGCCGCTCTAGCTAACAGAAATCACTTTTTCCGGCTATACCAGCGTGTCAGTTCTGATCACAACAGATTCGTGGCTACGCGTAATAAATGTAAACGTATCCTCGTAGGAGCTAAGTCTTTTGTTTGCAGTTAGAATGAGGCACCGCATTGCATCTAATAACGTTGACTCTCCTGACTCTGTAGTAGTTTATTAAACGTGTTCTATTTCCCTCTCTTTAATCAATTTGAGGTGATAAATTCTCTTTAAACTCAACTCTTGACTCATCTGGCGGATCTTTGCCTGACTTTCCAGTGAGTCTTTGTTGAATCATATGCATATAACCTTTCCATGGTTTCTGCTCTCATCTGTTATCTGATTCCTCACAAAGGATGTCGGCCTGATGGTTTCCCTGTAATAGTCCTTTAAAATGTGCTCCCGAACTAGATCCTGTTCTCTCTAAACTGCATAAGAAATCTCTCGGTGCCTCTTGCTTTTCTACATGTTGGAAATCCTCATCTGTTGCTCCAGCCTTTAAGAAATTAGGTGGACCGTCTGACCCTGCCTATTAGCTTTCTACCACTTTTTGATGGACCACCAAGTGCCCTAATCAACGTTGAATTGGTTAAGGATCTGACATCACAGGCCTTTTTCCATGCAAGCAATATGCCTTCGTTTCTCGAGGTCAACTGCTGATATATTAACAATTACTGCGGAAAGAGCCTATCAAGTTTTAGACGAGAATGCTGTTGCTTTGGCTATCTCGAAAGCGTTCGACAAGGTTTGGTATACAGGTCTTCTTCACAAGTTAAAACGTTATGGTGTCTCAGGAGGAATTTTTGATTTAATCTTTCTAATCAAATGGCGAAATGAAGGCCAACCTGAACGGCCCCTCTTCTAGATTTTTTTCGTACTAATTCAGATGTCCCCCAAGACTCTATCTTTGGTTCTACTTTTTTTCTTAATTTTTATCAATGACCGTCCTGATGGAATCAGCTCCCATCGTTGTATCCATGCCTATGACACAATCGCTTACTCCTGTTTCGATAGTGTCTGAAGAGAACGATAAGTTCAAATTGGCGTCTGATCTCAAAAATAACGTACGGTCAGTTGTTAACTTGGGCAAAGAATTACTTGTTAATCGTAACGTCTCCAAAACAAAACTGCTTTCTATTAATCAACTGAGACTCCTTTCTGATTTCTACCAACATGGTTGATGCTAACCTCCAGCAGGTGCTTCATTGCGCTTTCTTGGGCTAAAATTTCGGTTAATATAAAATGGAAATAATTTTGAATCCATTGGTAAATCTGCTGCTTTACTTTTATATTGGTTCACTGTGTCGTGCGAGACAAATTTTCACTCCTGAATTCATCTTACATAGCAATAAGTCCATGCATATGGTCCGCTGGTCTTCCTGTTTATAAAGAATCAGCAATATTATTAGTCCTGACCTGGCATCTCGGCTTCAGTCACTTTCTCACCGCCATAAAGTTGCTTCCCTATGCCTTTTCTATAAATACTTTCATGATAGTTATTTTTTTTTTTTTATGGATCAACTTTTTACTA
>OZ010574.1:44723417-44813417 GCA_963932145.1 Acanthosepion lycidas | reverse complement strand
TAAGTTTTCTTTTTGCTATCTCTAAATCCACTAAATAGATAGTTTATGCGCTGTTTTCCACTGTCAGTTTTGCCTTAAATATGTCTTCTGAGTATCAGATTTTCCAAGCCCACTTTCTTCATTTTGCTTCCTATAAATTTCAAATGTCTCTGCTTGGTGGGAATTATAAGTGTCGATTTTTTTTTTTTTATATTTTCTCTAAAACTTTTTCAGTGCCCACATTATCATTCCATGGTATTCTTCCGTACAATCACATTTCTGGCTCTTCTTCTGTAAGAAGAGTGTCCAGCAGTCATTTTCATATAGGAGGCCTGATATATATATATATATATATATATATATATATATATATATATATATATATATGAAAGTGAAGTAACGATACAGAATATATATTATGAAACAGAATAAAATATAGAAATAAACATATATATATAATGTCATCCACAGACAGACTGTTTCGCAGCTCATCAGTGCGGCTAGACATCCGGTTGCCTCTAGCTAGGATCGAAACCCGACAGGCGGATATTCTACCACTAAGCTGTCGGCGCACAGTCGGGATGAAGGTGGATTTTTAGCGTATTTATTGGAAACACGCCCAGTGACCGACAGTGACTCAATTCGGCTTGCGAAGAGTCTCGCTATATAGCTATAATAGTCACTGTTTACAAACCCATACCTCAGCCCGAGAGTGCTCAACTGGAATTAAATTTAATTCAGGAGCTAATATAATGTCATCCACAGACAGACTGTTTCGCTGTATCACAGCTCATCAGTGCGGCTAAACATCCGGTATATATTTTTATATGTATTTTTATATTTTATATATATATATATATATATATATATAAAATATAAAAATACATATAAAAATATATATTTAAATATATATATATATATATATATATATATATATATATATGCATATATATATATGTATGTACGTATATATATGTGTGTGTGCGCATGCGTGTGTATTTAGGCAGCATATCTTCATTCAAGCATGCTTCATTAAATAATACAGGCATATTATGTATATTTTTATAATAATCCTATAGTTCTCTATCTTCTTGATGTTAAGTTGAAATTTATCAAGGAAGAGGCCGTATTTTTTGTCACTACGCCATGAAAATAAACAAAAACTTCAAATTCTCTTGGCCTTCTTTATAAAAAGCAGCCAACCAACAGTGAACAAAATTTATTACGAGTATAGTAGCAATGTTTTAAAATGCATTTGAGTTACTAACATTTAACCCCATTTTGCAGTTTAACAGCTCAGGTTATCCCACTTGCATTGGGAACGCTTGTTTACAAAATATCGTAACCACGACGGTTAATTTTTTAAAAAAATTATAGCGGAGTGCGTTCCCGCGTGTTTTTCAAAAATCACCATCACAACGATTACAGTTACATTAAGTTTCTCTTCGTACTTTACCCCTGAGGATGATCTCGGAAGAGATCGGAAGTACTTTGGTTAATAAAAAAATACGGAACCTTCCTTGATAAATTTCAACTCAACATGAGGAAGATAAATAAGGAACTAGAAAGGACCAAATATATAAAAATAAATAGACATAATATGTCTATATTATTCAATGAAACATACTTGAATATATATATATATATATATATATGAAGAAAAATATACGGAAAAAACAAACAAAAATCCTTATATGCAATTATGCTGTTTTAATGTTAATATAATGTCAACGTCGGACGTTTCGGTCTAATAAGCCATCTTCAGGACATATTCATAAAATATAATTAACATTATCAATTCAACATGACAAAGACGATGGACATAAGAACAAGACTCATCCAAACAGATAACTGAAAGTTTTATATGATCAGCGTTCCGTTTAAACATGGTCACGTTGTCGTCACGTGGGCGACGCTGTGAAAACGTATTCCTAAAATTTGAGTATTTTTGAATGAAAAATGAAAAATGAAAAGAATTCTATTTTTATTTTTTCCGTATATTTTTCTTCATACTGTCGGATCTATATCCATATATTTGCTTACATACATACATACATATATATATATATATATATATATATATATATATATATATATATATATGAAAGAGGAAAAGACAAGAGAAATATATATATAAAGAAGACGCAGTTTACGCATGGGTGTGTGTACAAAAGTAGAATTTGTATAAAAGAAAGAAAGAATAAAGAAAATGCTGGTGTAGAGATGAAGGAAGGTAAAACCATTCAAGAAAGAAAGAAATAAAGAAAGGATAAAAGAAGGAAGGAAGGAAGGATAAAGAAAGGAAGAAAGACTGGTGACGAGACGAATAAATAGTAAAGAAAGCATTCGAATAAAAGGAATGAGTGGAAAATGAAGACAAAAATAAAATGAAGAGCAAAATGAAGGTTTGCTTAAACGTTTTCGTATCGACCAAATGATCAAACAATAGAATTCTTTTCGAAGGATTTTAGTTTTCGAATTCAGCACCCTTTCGTTCAATGAAGAATAGGAAAAGAAGAAAAAGTTTACAATGCATGGAAGGAGAGTACGAATGGAAAAGTGTAAAAAGTGTTTGAAAGATCAAGAAGGAGAAACATTCGAGAAGCTAAAGAAAGTATAGAATTGTGGAAGGGAAAAACACGAGACAAAAGAAGAGTTAAAATCAGGCAAAAGAAAAAAATATCAAGAAAATGGATAATGAAAATAGTTAGCCTTTTCGTCTTCCAGTTGGACAAAAAGTACGAAAAGAGCGAAATCAGATTGAATCAAAGTTTACTTTTCATTGTTTTGGTATTTTAAAAAGTATTTGCTTGACACTTTTTTTTTCTTGTCGAATTGCGGAAAGAGCCCATTGAAGAAAAAGCGCTTGCACAAGCGCAGACGAACGTAGGCCTGTACGCGATCTGTCGGCAAGCCAGCAGAAGAAACGTGATCACAGAATAATTATCTATGAGAATCGGAAAAAGTCGCGATTTCATGTAAGTACGTGATAATAAACGTATATATATATATATATATATATATATATATATATATATATATATATATATATATATATATATATAGGTTGATGGAAAAATAATGACGTAATAATGTCATTTTTTGACGTTAAAAAATAACTCAAAAAACGACATTATTACGTCATTATTTTTGCACCAACCTAATAAATATATATATTAGGTTGGTGCAAAAATAATATCGTTTTTGACGTTAAAAATACTTCAAAAAACGATATTATTTTTGCACCAATCTAATATATATATATATATATATATATATATATATATATATATATTATTATTTTTATTATTTTACACGTTATTTTTAGTGGATACGCATATTTGAATAGATGCTTCGTTTGAGAAAGAAAATGCTCCCTCCGGCAGGATTTTGTTTAATAAGATTTCAGGCTTTTAGACGAAATAAAATACTGTTTAAAACAAACGGAGGATCTATTCAAATATTTTTATCCATTAAGGTTTAAAGTAATAAAAATGTCAAATTAACGAATACTCCATTATTTCCTTGGAATGTGTGTGTGTGTGCGCGCGCGCGCTCAGAAGTGGAATTTGTAGAAAAGAAAGAAAAAGTTTTTGTGTGACAAGTTTCTTTTCTTAGGAATCATCGGACTTGGTTTGCTGATGTTGATACAACCACACAGTTTTCCTAAATATAAAATTCCCAGCATCTCTCGTTCGTGTGCATGCGTAGTCGCATCAACGTCAACAAACCAAATCCGATGAAGTCCTAAACGCGTCACACGAAAACATTTTTCAACTTTGTCATGCATCTTTCCTCCAAAATATGGGCGTTGGCTTTTGAAGAGTGGGTTAACAAGCCAGTTTCTTATACCAATTTCAGTAAAGATGACTCTAGTAAAGTATACCAATACTGAGAACTTGTTTCATCTTCAAGCGAATTTTGGAACCAAGATTCCAAAATTCGCTTGAAAATGAAACAGAACTAATGCTTTTAATTTAATTATATAATTAGATTTGAAGTTTTTAGCTTCGGTTTTGAAACATAATTCCTGTGTAGCGAAGGAACCATATTTTTAATCAGTTAATTTCTAATATTTATGCTCTGAAAATATACATTGAGCACTGTTTTGTAAAAATAAAAATGTCAATAAGAACACCGGATTATATATCTTACTGTCCTTTCTTTTTACTATAATAATATATGCGCAGAAAATAAAATCCCTCACACGCGTTTTTTCTTGAGAGACTCGAGAAATATCTTTTTAAGCAAGGGCACATTTGGAACAAATGGAAATATCACGATACACTTAGTAAATTTTTTAAAGGGTATACATTTAAGTGTTCGGAAACTTCGACAGTAATACTTATTATAAAACCCAGATTGTGTGTGTCTGTTCGTTTATATATTGGATCGGATTTCCTACATTTTTCAACCGATTTCAACAAAACTTCACAGGACTACGTAAAATTACCTTGCGGTGGTTGTGATAGCGCCAAAAATTGTAAAAACACAATTGTTTTTGCACGAAATCAATTTGAAAACACGATTAAGAGGCATCGCGAGAATGAAAGGGGGACAACTCATATCGAGTCATACTTATTATAAAACCCAGGTTGTTTGTGTGTGTGCGTGTGTTCGTTTATATATGGAATCGGATTTCCTACATTTTTCAACCGATTTCAACAAAACCACTTTTTGGGGCAGGTAGTGTTTCTTATTGTCATGCACACTTTTTTCTTTATTTTTACATTCAGAATGCTTTAAAAATTCCATTTACAAGACAATTGTTTATAATAAAATTCTATTCAATCGGTAGAGTCATAACGATTGAAAAGAATGTTTTTGTTGGAATTTGGGTTTGATCAATTCGTAAAGAAAAAAAAAACTAATTAAGACATGCGTGTCCGTCAAGCTTAAACAATAATCTTTGTCAATTTTATTTTTCAGTCTTTATGATGGTCGATACTTGATCTATCTCTTGCTGTTACATCCCCGGGCAACACCGGACTGTACTGCTAGTAATTAATAATTCAATACAATTTTGTAAGAATTTTGAATTAAACAAAAATATTGAATAGAATTTCAAGAGAAAAAAAGTTTAATATTTATTTATTGAAATGATGGAAAAAATTTAAAAAGTTAAATTAAAAAATAAAAATACTTTAAAAAAAATGAAATTTAAAACAAAGTATTTAAAATAACATAATCGTAGAATAGTGAAAAGAATTATTTGACAAAAATGTTTAATACTTATTTATTCATTCAAATACTAACGTTGTAACATTACGACATCCACACACACACAAACACACACACACATATATATATATATGCATGATGTGACAATATTTTGCGGCACACTTTAGAGAATAGCGCATCAAACTAGTGTGCCGCGGCACGACGGCTGAGAATCTCTGTAGAAATTCAGTATTTTTCTTCAATTAGTGAAGATACTTTAATATATATATATATATATATATATATATATATATATATATATATATATATATATATCAATTATGTGGTGCAATTTAATTTATATTACAATGAATCATTCATACAAAAAGTAAATTAGTAAAGTCAATGAGATAAAATGGCGAATTCACTTCGGTAACTACATTTTAAAAATGCATTAACCCACTAATTTACTTTTCTATGAATGATTCATTGTAATATATATATATATATATATATATATATATATATATATATATATATATATATATACAAAAAGAGTAGTTGGTTCTGCACAAAGCCTTCATCACTATAATAAAATCACATATGCTGGTTTCTGGCTGTCGGTTCCTAGGAACTGAGCCGCTTGGCCCTCAGGCGTCAAATACGACGGGAGAGTCCGATATATTATCGAGATAACTTATTTTCTAATATTTCAAAAACCGTCTAATCAATGCAGACAAAATTTGTGTGTTGGCAACACTGACCTGCGCAATCAGTGAAATGTTCGTATTGATCTGCGCAATATAAACAAACTGGCGCCATATTTGTTATCAGCACGGTGATTTGAGCGTGCCAAATTATTAGAAAGGTTTAGTAAAATTCCGAGAATTGAGCAAACAAAACGTTTATTAATGTTGCACGTGAATGTTTATGATCAAAAGAAGCTAATAAATAAGATAATCAAACAAATAATAACAGATACAAACAAAGGCACAGTTTTAAACGAATAAATAGGGAGTGTGCTTTCACTGTTTTGGAATTACTTGAAGTGAATTGATGTGGACGGTTTTTGAAATATTAGAAAAAAGCTATCTCGATAATAATTTGGCACGCAGTATATATATATATATATATATATATATATATATATATATCATCCACATCTATCTAGGATGGAAACAGGATTGAATTGCCGTCAGTCGGGGGATCTAACCCTAAGCCGCTGGGTTATTACGGCAGGGATGGAGTTGAATTTAAGCGTATTTATTTTTAGAGCAACATACCAGTGACTGAGAGAACTCGATTCGTTTTATCGAAGAGTATTGCATTAGTAGCAGTAACAGTCACTGTTTACAAACTCACACTTTCTCCACAAAGATCTCAACCGAAATAATTTTTCAGGAGCATAGATATATATGATTAAACATTGATTAAATATCGTCATGAATTTAACATTTTTTTTTATTTAGCTTCAATAGATGTTTTTTCTTGTAATCAAATAATATAAAGTTATGTTTTAATTTTTAAATTAGTTGTTTAGTTTCCATTGGTTGTTTAGACGCCACTTGATTTAATTCATTGTTTTCATTGGTTGTTTCGACGTCACTTGTTTTAATCCATTATTTTCATTGGTTGTTTAGACGTCACTTGTTTACCTTATGACGTTTCTGTTAATGCATTGATCCGTTTTTCAATTTTTTTTAAATTAGTTTTTTGGTGTTGAAGGTAACTTTTTAGCTGTAGAAGGTAAGATTGTCGAAAGTTAGCAACTAATAATTTAAAACTTTGTGAATGTCTCCACTGCATATAAAGATTTTAATGTAAGTCGACTCGTGAAAAAGGAAAAGCAGGAATTATTGGCTCGGGACGTTCATAGCTATATCATGTATGGACGTTGTCTGCAAGAAACAAAAATCAAAGAAGTAACTGATATTAAGATCATAGTTAGAGAGCAGAATTTGATAGCTTTGGGAACAGACAATAAATATTATGAAAATTAGTTTGTCCTCAATATCAAATAGAAGAATATCAACCATAGACATTGGGAAGTCTCCAAAAGAACATTAGCTTTGCAGCTCAACATAAATTGGGAATATAAATACATTAAGACTGAAGTTATAAATCTTTAAAATGCATTGAAGAAAATTAATATTAAGTGCCATGATTTGATTCGTTTACTTTTTTTGGCTTATCAATACTTTCCTGATTATTTAGAGCCAGAAAATATTTTTAGATTGCCAGAATTCTTGAGATAATAATGGTTTAGTGATACAAGTCTTACTTATTAACCATAGCTGAGGGAGAGAAAAAGTGGATTCGTACCCTTCCCAAGGGTGTAACCAGTGACTATGAATTCAAAACCGGCCTGGAGAGATTTGCCCATGAAACACCACTTCTACTGCGGCTGGAGATTCGCGCGATCGCGATTAAAATAATTATCAACAAAGTTTCATCATTCCCCGTAAAAACCTTGAAGAGTTTGGGAGACCTGCTCCTACACATTCATTATTTATCCAAGGACAGAAATATTCGGAGATGACAGAAAATGATTATTTATAAAGTTGCTGAAGTTGAGATAACGCATACATTTGCGGTGTGCCATCAAGTGTTGGGCAGTGACTACTAGGACTCAGTGGAAACGGACGAGCAATAACTAAACACTAATAAAAAAATTAAAAAAAAAACCTAGACGATATCCATGGATATGAGTAGTGGATCGAGTGCAATCTACCTGGTATATTAAATAAAGGTTTCAGTTCAGACTTCCCTGTAAGTAACCCAGATTTATATACACCCGAGGAAGACCGCAGTGTACAACGACCGAAAGGCTGTGATATCAACAGCAAAGCTGAGGACAATACTACGAATATAAATATTGTAAATAATAAAAAGGTGTGTTTGTCGGTTAATTATGGTAAATTATTTACAGGAGTAAACTCACTGCTAGTGCATCTCTGACATTTTCAGATAGATAGATAGATAGATAGATAGGAGAAAAAGAAATGATAGATAGATAGATAGATAGATAGATAGATAGATAGATAGATAGGAGAAAAAGAAATGATAGATAGATAGGAGAAAAAGAAATGATAGATAGATAGATAGATAGATAGATAGATAGATAGATAGATAGGAGAAAAAGAAATGATAGATAGATAGGAGAAAAAGAAATGATAGATAGATAGATAGATAGATAGGAGAAAAAGAAATGATAGATAGATAGGAGAAAAAGAAATGATAGATAGATAGATAGATAGATAGATAGATAGATAGATAGGAGAAAAAGAAATGATAGATAGATAGATAGATAGATAGATAGATAGGAGAAAAAGAAATGATAGATAGATAGATAGATAGATAGATAGGAGAAAAAGAAATGATAGATAGATAGATAGATAGATAGATAGATAGATAGGAGAAAAAGAAATGATAGATAGATAGATAGATAGATAGATAGGAGAAAAAGAAATGATAGATAGATAGATAGATAGATAGGAGAAAAAGAAATGATAGATAGATAGATAGATAGATAGGAGAAAAAGAAATGATAGATAGATAGATAGATAGGAGAAAAAGAAATGATAGATAGATAGATAGATAGATAGATAGATAGATAGATAGATAGATAGATAGATAGATAGGAGAAAAAGAAATGATAGATAGATAGGAGAAAAAGAAATGATAGATAGATAGATAGATAGATAGGAGAAAAAGAAATGATAGATAGATAGATAGGAGAAAGAGAAATGATAGATAGATAGATAGATAGATAGATAAGCAAAAGAGAAATGATAGATAGATAGATAGATAGATAGATAGATAGATAGATAGATAGATAGAGTAATGATACATAGAAACTGAGATAGATAAATAGATTGAAATTTTGTCTTCGTGTCACAAACCCACACTTTTTTTTTTAAATCTATTTCGGTATCTTATATAATTCTCCATAATGGATGACTTTACAGACAGTCTAAAAATGTATGCTTTATTTTACAAGCATATTCATGCATACGACGAAATATGATAAAAGTGGTGAGATGATTTGCTTCTGCTCGTAATTATTTATTCTAATCCAGATTTTTATTTTTATTTTTATTTTTTATTTTTTCTGACTTCAAACGCTCACACCCGCTGGAAGATCTTTAACCTCTTGGCTACGATGAAAACTCAAGAAAGATAGATACGAATGGGCGGAGATTGATACTTACATCGCGCGAGCATCAGGCTCGGATGTAAAAAATCTCTGATCATTTCTAAAACAAGTAAAGAAAATAATGAAGCCAAAAAAAAAAAAAAAGGAAAGGAAAAGAAAAAAAGGAAAGGAAAAGAGTTATCTCTGCGAAAGCTGAGATGATAAAAATCATGCAAGCAAGAAATGATTATTCACTTCACTGGGTATGTGTTTGTTCATCAGTGCCGACATCAACAAATATATTCAGAAACACGGACACATGCCGAAGAGAAGATATGCACGTAATCATTTACGTTATCACACACAATATATATATATATATATATATATATATATATATATATATATATATATACAGAGAGAGAGAGATAAATATAGATATAAATCATGCTCGCAAAAAGGCCTCGGTAAACTACCCCTGCAAAGAAGGCGTGATAGCCACCTCTTGTTTGTTAAAACCAGTGACAAGATATAAGTAATATGTCATCACAGTGACAAACACCCACCAGTAACGCATCTCCACCTAGACACATAGTCTTCTTTTGATTTATTAGTCTCTTCATAGCATCTGACTCAGCCATTTTGGCTTTGTATAGAAGGTAAACTGGTAATGTCAAAGGATCTTTTTTTTTTTTTTTTAACTAGGACATTATGATCCCAGTTCGATCTTTAAAAAAACTTAGTCTTATAATATCAGATGTACTAGTTGTTGGTTCTAATCCCTGCTAAGAATATCTCCTCCCTAAATGTATGGACAAATCCTACAGATGCAGGCCAATGATAATGGACAATTCTCGGTCGCATCTACCATATTTTTGTTCTTTCTTGTATTGAAGTCAGAACGCTATAATCACTTGACTGTATCCCTTTTACGGGTGAAGACAATTCTTAGTTTGTGAACTTTTTTGTATTAATACGGGATTTTTTATCATATTACCCCAAGAACGACTATAAAGCCACTAAGACGCAAGCAGTTACTGAATGTGGAAAGTATTCGAAACAAAAACACTATTTAGGAGAGAGAACAATCAAAGAAAAGAAATTAAGAAGACAGAAGATAACGATTGACATTACATTTAAATTTTTGAAGATCAAACTTTAATGGGAAGCAAGAAGCCGGAAAAGAGTTCTACAAGAGAGAAGTGCAATAGAGGAAACTGTTAGCATAGAACTTACGGTTACGTCTAGACATTTCAACTTTAAAATGATGTTAAATATGCCTAGTTTTGCTTGCTATTTTTATTGTTGCTTCTGCCTGATTTTGACTTGTATGTATATTGTTTTCTTAGTATTATTTTGCCTTGTAATTGTCTTCTTTTTCCTATTACCTGCTGAGAACTTTTCTTTCTAGAGTTTTGTCAATTACTCTTAACCATGGGAAAATTACTCCACGAATCTATTTTCTGGGTTTAAATCGGGATTCTGTTCCCTTTAGCCTAAAAGCAAAACAAACAAAAAAAATTGTCCTTCATATAATATCTAAATTGTAGCGTAGTGATTATTGGCACAGAAAGTGGAATCTCTGTTCCGAGTTCAAATCCCGGCCGAGTACATTTACCTTCACTTTCGCAGAAATACCTTTCCGAAGGCTACGATTTAATCGCTTTTCCTTTCGGCTATGGGTTAAAAATCAGAGAAAAACTAGGCTCACTCTGGCCTTGGTTGATAACCAGACTAGCAGAAAGACAATTCTGAACTGAAAACATGCTGGGTGTAGGCATGGATGGTGAGGATGTGGCCCTAGACTCATCAGGGGAGACAAATTGCCCTGAGGAACCGGACGAGGTAATAGCGAAATATATCCTCCATTTAATAACAATTTGTTAATAACTAACCCTTGAATATAGCTTATTCCTATTTTTTAATGCACAGTTTTTTTTTCTTTTTTAAATATTTCATCTCGAGCGAGGTAATAAAGACACTAAGACACGAGGAATTACTGGGAGTGAAAGAAAATGAGAAGACTTTCGGAAAAGGAGCAAAAAAACTTAAACTTAAACAAGGGATAAACCTATCCTCCTGCTCAAAAGACGTAGAAGGATGGCCAACCTGGTGATAGGCGAACCTATGTTGCAGAAATGATTAAAGGTTAAATTTAGCATAATGTCGAGACACCCTGAAATTCAATTGCTGAACTCTCCTGTTATACGATGATTTGCTAAATGATTTTCCTTTATTTATAGACCTATTCACGATCTTCACTTTCCTAGTACCAAGCTCATGTGTGAACTTCATTGTCCTTATAGCAAGCACTGTGCACTCGCCGAACAAGGTAAAAAGTCAAATCTGCACTACCATTTAACCCATAGATGGGGGAAGAAGATATGGGTTCATGCCTTTCGTTAGATCTTTGTTATTCTCAAAAGATTATTAATGCAATATTAAATCACAAAAAAAAAAAAATAATTCTTACAACCCAAAATATGTTCCGGCTTTAAATAACTCACAAAAGGTTGATAACCGATAAAAAACAACAAATCTCGCAATTATAAGTGAATCTGTGTTCTCACCCATTTATATTTACTTTGTTTTTTATTGATTTACTAACCTTGATGTCGACCTTCGGGCGGATTTTAGGCTAGCTCCCGCGTAGCTTCTTTTGAGCCTTCGTCTTTTTACGTTCAGCGTCCTGTGTACGTAAATGTTATGAAAAATTTAGAAATAATTAAACTATTTTATATTCATTCGACACCTTAATTCGGCATAATCTTTCTTCGTATGCGCCACCGATCAAGAAGACATGGCACAGTGTATACAGGCGTTGGTTCGATCCATTGACAGAACCCAAACAGTGTGAGTTCAATAACCGGCTAAAGCAGTGGAGAACTTTCAGAGGGGAATTAACAGGAGATAACTGATAACTGACATCCATTAAACATGGCACGTGGAACTCGAACAGTCTACCCTAGTGAGCGAAACAAAGGGTTCTGTTCGACATTCCAAACACCTGAAGAAGGCCGGAGCGTACAACGGCCGAAACGTTGTAATAAATATGGCGACAAAGGTGAGGACAATAGTCCGAATAATGTAAATAATGGACATAATATCTCATCTCAGAAATATAGACAGATATTGTTTACATTTATTTTTATTTTCTTTTAAAATCACCATCCTTAATGATCCCTTCATACAAAGTCACGCTTAAAAAGACATTAGGGAATCCAAACTATGTAATATTTCGAATACGTCACAGTACATATACTAGACATATGAGCAACATACCGTACCCCACTTAAGTTTTAATTACGGTTTAAGAAGACGATATCAATTGCAACTGCGACAAAAATCGAAATTAAAGTTAAAACTTTAATGAAGTCGTTTTTTAAACTTTTCACTCTGTTCGATATTTAAATGAGTTATTTAATTTTTAATCGCGTGAAGCTACAGTAGTTACCGCCTGTTACTTCAGGTTGTTTATGATTCGCCGAGATTGAAAAACGAACGGACGGGCAGACGGACACACATGCACTGCACTTTATTATTAGATATCGATAGATATGGATATAAATAGAAAAAGAAGATTAATTTGAAGAAAAAAATCTTCACGCGGATACTAGGCGAGCAAAAAATAATAATAATGCTGTACATAATTGATGAATATTAATACATCTATTGTTCTATTTATTCGACGCGCATGAGTAAATTCCAAGATCGAAAAAACGGTCGAATGAACGCATGGACTGACGGACACTGCGCTTTATTATTATAAATTGATTCGTTTTCTACGGCTTGCCAACTCTTTACGGGTTATTTAAAGCCAGGAAATATATTTTGATTGTAATCATTTTTTTTTTTTAAATAATAATGGTTTAGTGATAAGTCTTAATAACTAACCCATAGCTCGGACCGAATTTAAATCGGAATTAAGTTTAAACGTTTAATGGATTTTTTTTTCTTTTTCTTTCAGATTTAACAACTTAAGTCTTAGGCAATTTCATCCATGGAAAGTTTAGCAATCAAACAACGTGTTAAAATTATCGAAGCCTATTACAGCCAATGCAACAATGATTTTATTAAATGAGAAGTTCCCAGATCACATCATCTCTCGAAACAGTGAAGTCAGTTGGCAACGCCGTAGGATTTCTTCCTTTGGGGTCATCTCAAAAGTATGCCAACATATTGCTTTTTATTCTGTTATTGCCGCTTTCCTTCACTGTCCTTTTGTCGGAGTTCTTCTAGTTTCCTCCGATGAAGGATAGCGAAGGAAAGCAGTAAGAACAGAATAAACATCAATTGCAAGAAGACAGAATGCATGGTTGTTAGCAAAAGAGATGAGCCCAACGTGCAAATTACAAATTGGAGTCCAAAAATATAAATATCTGAAAAGAGTTTTAACAGAGAACGGAAAAGGCGTGACCCTGAAATACAATGGCACATTGGATTATCGAAAGATGTCTTCCAAAAGCGAAAATTTATTTCGCTATTGCATCATGTTATGGCAATTATGTTTGAAAAATAATATTGCCCAAATGTACGCCAAGGCTTCGGCGGGACACCTCCACTCGATGGTCAAATTTTTGATGACCTCTCTGCATAGTTGCTCCTCGATCTCACCAATATGCCTTATAATCTCACCCTTCAGCTGTTGAATTGTTGTTGGCTTGTTGGCATAGACCTTACTTTTGAGATGACCCCAAAGGAAGAAATCCTATGGTGTCAAGTTGCACGATCGTAGCTGCCAACTGACTTCGCTGTTACGAGAGATGATGCGACCTGGGAACTTCTCATTCAATAAAATCGTTGTTGCATTGGCTGTAATAGGTTTCCATAACTTTAACACGTTGTTTGATTGATAAACTTTCCAAGGATGAAATTTCCAAAGACTTAAGTTGTTAAATCTGAAAGAAAAAGTAAAAAAAATCATTAGACGCTTAAACTTAATTCACATTTAAAATCGATCCAAGTTATTGGACACACTTATATATTTGTTCTGAGCTCTGTTGTTATGACACATCACATTTTCATTTCTTTAAACACACCCATGTTTTCTAGCTATATTGTTTCATCTGGGGAGAGCACGATGGAGTAATGGATCCCGGCTCGGGTTGAGGAATCGGAAAGCCGGGATCGAATTCCAGTCGTATCCATTACATTCACTTACGTGCTAATACCCTTGGAAAAGATATGAATCCTCCTCTTCTCTAGCAGGACAGACCAGGTTCTATAGCCTTGTATGTCAACTGGTCTACCGTAGAAAGAAAAGGGAACTTACTGCGGTAAGAAAAAATCTGTCTCGCCAGTCATGTATCAAAAGATACATGATCGCTTAAGCATGTATAATGCTTGGCACATAAATGACTGACTATTTCATATGGAATTTTATTTTCTCTTCAATTGTCCATGAAGTTTGGATTTTGATATTTCCCCACTTTTTTATTAGGGTTACAATTTCAATTTCTTTTTTTATTTTATTATGGTTACATTTTAATTTCTTTTTTTTATTATGGTTACATTTTAATTTATTTTTTCTTTACTATGGTTACAATTTCAGTTTCGTTTTTTATTATGGTTACAATTTAAATTTCTTTTTTATTATGGTTACAATTTCAATTTCTTTTTTTTTATTATGGTTACAATTTAATTTTTTTTTTTCTTTACTATGGTTACAATTTCAGTTTCGTTTTTTATTATGCTTACAATTTCAATTTCTTTTTTATTATGGTTACAATTACAATTTATTTTCTTTTTTTTATTATGGTTACATTTTAATTTCTTTCTTCTTTACTATGGTTACAATTTCAATTTCGTTTTTTATTATGGTTTCAATTTAAATTTCTTTTTTATTATGGTTACAATTACAATTTCTTTTTTTTATTATGGTTACATTTCAATTTCTTTTTTCTTTACTATGGTTACAATTTCAGTTTCGTTTTTTATTATGCTTACAATTTCAATTTCTTTTTTATTATGGTTATAATTACAATTTCTTTTTTTTATGGTTACATTTTAATTTCTTTCTTCTTTACTATGATTACAATTTCAATTCGTTTTTTATTATGGTTTCAATTTAAATTTCTTTTTTATTATGACTACAATTACAATTTCTTTTTTTATTATGGTTACATTTTATTTTATTTTTTCTTTACTTTGGTTGCAATTTCAGTTTCGTTTTTATTATGGTTACAATTTCAATTTCTTTTTTATTATGGTTACAATTTCAATTTCTTTTTTTTTATTATGGTTACATTTTAATTTCTTTTTTCTTTACTATGGTTACAATTTCAGTTTCGTTTTTTATTATGGTTACAATTTCAATTTCTTTTTTATTATGGTTACAATTACAATTTATTTTTTTATTATGGTTACATTTTATTTCATTTTTTCTTTACTATGGTTACATTTTATTTTATTTTTTCTTTACTATGGTTACAATTTCAGTTTCGTTTTTTATTATGGTTACAATTTCAATTTCTTTTTTATTATGCTTACAATTACAATTTCTTTTTTTAAATATTCTTCTCTTGCTGATAGATTTTTTTTTACTCCCTTGGCAATGGAGACTTCTGGGGTTATTGGCCCTCGTTCGTTGGCGTTCATTCGGAGAATTTGCGCGATTCCGTCTCGCCTAAGAGACGAGCCTCGTAAAACAGATTGGCTCTTGCAGCATGTCTCACGGTCGAGGTAATGCTTTCTCATCATTGCGGCTGGCAGAGGATGGAAGGAAGGATTGTTTGTGGTTACTTTTTTCAAACTTTCCTTTTTTCAGTATATAAATTTCTCGCTTACTTTTCCTAAACGGGGATAATAAATAAATGCTACTTTTCAGTCAAAAAAAAAAAAAAAAAGATACAGGTAGGAACACAAAGGCTAATATAAACATGACGTCTACACAACCAATGAAAAAGTACGATTCGATTTGTTTCACTTATTTCAAAAAGTGACGTCTTCATTTCTTAAACGGTGACGTTACATCTTGAATAAATTTCTTTTTTTTTTATTATGGTTACAATTCCAATTTCTTTTTTATTATGGTTACAATTTCAATTTCTTTTTTATTATGGTTACAATTTCAATTTTATTATTATTATGGTTACAATTTGTATAGTCTGTTACTTATTTAATTGAGCTAATACAATATTTAGCGCTGATATATTCGCTTCCTCCTTCACTTCTCTTTACATGGAATATGTAAAGTTTCGGATGTAGGGCTATATACCTTGTCAATACATAGTATACACGGTGCTTAATTCAAAACTAACACACACTATTTATTAACAAGAAAAGTACAAGATATACGCGGAGCAAAATAACAGCTTGGGGTATAGTAAGTATTCAGCGATAAAACACAATCACTATATATATATTGTCATTGTTGCATTTTCCTTAAATTATATATATATATAAATATATGATATCTATCTATCTATATATATATATGTGTGTGTTTGTCTGAAGATCACGAAAGCGGAGTTACAAATTACTTTCCATGCAACCGCATATATTAGGTCTATAAGAGATATTGAGCACTTTCTACTAAATACCGCACGCGCGCGCGCGCACACACACACACACACTCATACATGCATACATACATATATATATATATATAGAGAGAGAGAGAGAGAGGGAGGGAGAGAGAGAGAGATTTTCGCACATCGTCCGGTTCACACTCCCTCCCGGTCTTTTGAACAGGAGTAGAGGTTTATCCCTTGCTTCGTGTTTAGGATTTGATTTCTGGTTCCTTCGACAGTCCACTTCAGCTCTATATTTCTAATCTCCCAGCGTAAACTGAAAAATTTAATTTACTGTTTATTTATTTACTTTTCCTCGATAGGAGTACATCGGTTTGGCTATCCACCCGTTCACACATCTCCCCAGTTTTTTGAACAGGAGTAGGGATTTATCACTTGTTTCCTTTTTTTTTGGGGGGGGGGGTTTCTAAAGTATTTTCATTCTCTTTCACTCCTAGTGGCATTATAATTTTGCTTGGGCTAAATTGATTATATATATATATATATATATATATATATATATATATATATATATATATATATATATAATCATTGATATATTGATAAAACCAACACAAAGCCTGCCAAGTAACAAGAGAAAAACCAATAGAAGAAAAATGGAAAAGAAAAAAATCTCAGAAGAAAAAGAAAAAAATCTACCTAAATAGGGTTCTATGTTTAAATTACCAAGACAGATTAAATACGCTTCCCAGCGTCATTACTCACCACTTACAAAGAGTCAAAGCTCGGACCGCTACTCGAGTTTTACGCTGCCACCATCTTCAGGCGAACAGAAGCCGAAATCTTGCAGCTGGATCCTTAATGGAAGTACCACTGGGTCGGATAATCCAATCAGCTCAAACGGTCACTGATTAAAGTTGTCACCAAATATCTAAACATGATTCCCAAGTCACCTTGGTTGCCTTATCAGTCAAACTGAAAAAAAACAAAAAACTACTCGACACCCTATCATGTTCCTCCCTCTACCCCGGTTCAGAGACGGACAGAGTATTTTTTTCTTTTTTTTTTTTTTTCTTTTTTTTAGTTTTCTTGATTCTTTTAGGGGTTACCACCAACTTTCAACCTGAAACTTAAGTCAACAGATCTCGTTTATTG
The DNA here is from genome assembly GCA_963932145.1 of Acanthosepion lycidas. Classification (NCBI taxonomy): domain Eukaryota; kingdom Metazoa; phylum Mollusca; class Cephalopoda; order Sepiida; family Sepiidae; genus Acanthosepion; species Acanthosepion lycidas. The sequence goes on along the minus strand of OZ010574.1, from coordinate 44,795,516 downwards.
CTTTAATCTGTTGGATTAGTATTTGACATTCATAGCAACATTTTCCACTTTTATTATGCCGTGTGATTGTGTATATTAGTTTAAACTTACATTAAAAAGTGCATGTTTCTGCACAGGTGAAATGTCTGCGCAGTTAAGTTGTGTAATCCTATTAAAGGAATAATCTGAAAAACTAGAATTATGCCAAAGGTGTAAAATTTTGTAAACTGGAAAAATCGAAGAAATATGAAGAAATCATTATAAAATGTCCAAGGTTCTGTGAATAGATGAGAATGTGCTTGCAAGTTCCAGGAATATTGGTTCATAAATTGTCACATTGATAAAAATCTTTACTGTGTGAAGTACCCATGGGTGCAATCTTTTTCAGCCATGCTCGATTTATCAGTTAGTCGAATAACAGAATGTTTCATATTTGTAAGTATTTTCCCTCGTGCAGCAATAACAATTGAATATTGTTATTATTATTTCCTTTGATTTCTATTCTATGCACATTTCCTTCCGGGTCCCAACCAGTGAGCTAAGCTCAGAAATGGCTTCGTTAAACTGATAATTTTTGTAAAAATAAATATCAAGTAACATTTTAAAGTTTAGGCGGAGACTTTAGAAATATAGGGTTGATGGAGACATAGCAAGGAACGTGAAACCCAATCCTGAATAGGAAACAAGCGATAAACCTTTACTCCTGTTCAAAAGACGGGGAAAGAGTGTGACGATAGACGAACCTATCTATTTAATGAATATGTGTTACTGGATGGTTGACGTGAGACAGAGCCGGGTGGTAAAGGGTCAAAATTTGGTTAAAGCAACAAAATGAAGTTGCGCCATGGAAAATTACTCTTCACAGAAGCTGTGGAATTAATTAAGAATATATATATATATATATATATATATATATATATATATGTGTGTGTGTGTGTGTGTGTGTGTAAAAAGTTATCTTCTGTTTATGTTATTTTTATAGATAAAATATTTAAGTAACTGCTCTGTTTACGATAAACAGTATTAACAACAATTACCGGCCTGAATGTCCGAGAAATTTTCATAGAAAATATATGCCCTGCGACAGGAATCGAACCTATATCCTAAACGGAACCGTCATATAGACTAACGTGTTATACCAGTTTAGCTACAGAGGAGCGTTAGGTTAGAAAGGTCGATTTTACTGCTTTTAAACTACAATCTTCCCTGATTTCCCTCGAACGTCCATATCTGCTCGAAGCGTATCTAAACGTAAACAAATGACGTCACACACTCCGAAACAAAGTCCGACAATTATTTTTTATGTTATCTTTTGTTTATACGTTATTTTAATGGATACAGATATTTAAGTAAATTCTCTATTTATAATAAACAGTATTAACAATTAAAATAATTATTCGGACTTTGTCCATTTATATATATATATATATATATATATATATATATATATATATATATATATATATTACCATGAATCAGCTATACAAAATGTAGATTAGTAAAGTTAATGATATAAAATGGTGAAATCACTTCGCTAACAAAATTTTAATGATGCATTAACCTACAAATCACTCGATGAATTTTATGATTCTTTTTTTTTATAATTTTTAAAAACAAGGATGATTTGTGGGTTAATGCAACTTTAAAATTTTGTTTGCGAAAGGATTTCGCCATTTTATATCATTTTATATCATTAACTTTACTAATCTACTTTATGTATTTATGATTCATTGTAATACAAATTGAACTGCACCACCATATTTGATTTAAAAGAACTGATCCGACGTGCAAAGTTTCGGGATAACAACTGAGACATTACACTTTTATTGTTGGAAGTTGGTTCCACAGGGCGTTGGTTCGTAGGATGAAGCCGTTTGAATAAAAGTTACTTCTCGCCGATGTATTCCATCTGAGGGAATGACCGTGGTTTGCTAGAATGTAGCTCGCCTGAGCACTTTCCATGGTAGTAGCGATAGAGTACTAGCGATAGAGCACTCATCCCACTCTCTCACTGGAATCGATCCTTCAGATCTACAAATCAACAATTCGCCCTTGCATGGAGTATTGCTGCCATATATGGTCTGGAGCCCCTTCTCTTTGCCTCGGGGTTCTTGATAAGATCCAGAGGCGGATATGCAATATAATTGGCCCTGATCTGGCATCTTGTCTACTGTCGCTCTCTCACAGACGCGCCGTCGCTTCTCTCAGTCTTTTTTTACAAATACTTCCATGGTAATTGTTCCCAGACTTCATGAATTCAAGCGCCCTACGAGGCTGGCATCCCGCTCTCACCCTTTCACTGTCGAAACTATTAAATGTAGCCGTCTCTTCTACTCCAATAGCTTCATATCTCGCACCTTTCGCCTGTGGAACTCCCTTCCCTATTCCATTTTCCCTGAATCTCCAACTATTCAAATGTAATATCAGTCGACATCTTCAGTTGTCTTGATCTATCCGCTATCCTTCTCCTCATCCTTTCCTCTATCACTCCTATCTGATCTTGCTCCAAATCTGCTGTAACCATTTGCGTCCTAGTGGCTTCCTGCCTTGCTTGGGGTGAAACGCTTAAAAAAAATAAGTAAAAATATATATATGTGTGTGTGTATATATATATATATATATATATATATATATATATATATATATATATATATATATGTATATATATATATATATATAGAGAGAGAGAGAGAGAGAGAGCAACCTCGGTCTTGCGCATCTCATATGTCGAACAAATCGGTTTCGAAATGAAAATTCGAGAAGAAAATGCCTCGGTTATCGAACACAATTTCGCTTCTCGAACAACATAGCCGATCCGAGTTAACCCGAACGGAATAATTTCTGAGTCGACCGCCGTGTTGTATACATTCGTGTGTTATGTCGTGCTTTTCTTTTCCAATTTTATTGCACTGTGTCATTTTTTCTCTACATTGTTTCCTATTGGAAAAATCGTTTCGCTTTACGAACATTTCGGGTTACGAACGGCCTTCAGGAACGAATTAAATTCGTGAACCGCGGTTTCACCATATATATATATATATATATATATATATATATATATATATATATATATATATATAGTCGACTCTCCCGTCGAATTCGACGTATGAGGGTCAAGCAGATCAGTTCCCAGGAAAACAACAGCCCGAAAACAGCACATGAGATTTAATTATAGTGGTGAAGGTTTCGTGCAGGACAATCCACACTTTTTGTAGGGACGAATACAGAGACCTGGTGCACCGAATGCCACAAGGCCCCAAACGACCCTCCGTAGGTTTTGAATTCAGAGTTGTCCTTCTCCTAGACCAGTTCCCATCCAAGGCTATAGAACCAAGTCTGTCCTGCTATTTACCCATAGCTGGAGGGAGAAGAAGAGGATTCACACCTTTCCCAAGGGTATTAGCACGTAAGTGAATGCAATGGATTCGACTGGAATTCCTCAATCCAAGCTGCTATCCATTACTCCACCGTGCCTCCTGTATACATAATATGGCAGGCTGTTCTTTTCCGAGTATACCTGTATTCTTCGGATTTATATAAACCATGCCTCAAACCAAGTCCAAGACACCTGCTCATGAATATTTATATTTCTTTAATACAAACAATGCTTTATATCGTAACTATTTTGATATGACTTTAATTAGAGCTTCTGGGGGAAAAGCTTCTGGGAAAGAGCGCATAATTCGCCAGTATCAATAGTTGAACAAGTCTATTACGCTCAAACCATTGGTCATGATTTGTTATTTAATGCTTACACTGCCATCGACGGATCGAAAACATTGTCGGCAGACTAAATTCAATCATAAATCTTTTATCAATCTGTGGTGAGATTTTCTGCGCATTCCCATCGGTTACGCACACTGGGATTATCCCCACATGCCGATATTATCAAGAAAACACCGAGTTGACAAATCCTCCCTGGTGAAATTCGAACTAAGATTTCGCGGTCGGAGAGCGAAAATTTTTACGTACATAAATACATGTGATTACACGCACACAAACATTCAGAGAGGATTCCATTAATGGCCTAACAAACTAAAATATTAAGTCTGGCAAATTGACTATTTCATTAAGTGACTGAACGGATCAGGGTTTTTGTATGTAAAGATGGATAGATAGATAGATAGATAGATAGATAGATAGATAGATAGATAGATAGAGAGAGGGAGGGACAGAAACAGATATATAGTTAGATAGAGAGAGAGAGTGGGGAGGAACAGAATTAGATAGATAGATAGAGAGAAAGAGAGGGAAGGGACAGAAACAGATAGAGAGAGAGAGGGAGGGACAGAAATAGATAGATACATAAATAGAGAGAGGGGGGACAAAAACAGATAGATATATATATATATAAAGAGAGAGTGAGAGGGACAGAAACAGATAGATAATAGATAAATAAAGAGAGTGCGGCGGGACAGAAACAGATAGATAGATAGATAGATAGATAGATAGATAGATAGAAAGAAAGAAACACTGAGATTGATAGATAGAAAGAAATAAAGAAACACTGAGATTGATAGAAAGAAAGAAACACACTGAGTTACATAGAGACTGATATAGGTAGAAAGAAACGGCCATAGATAGATAGATAGATAGATAGATAGATAGATAGATTAATTAATCCTTATGACTTTTGAAAAAAAAGACAGAGATTATTGCATAGCGATACATATATTGATTATAAAAAAAAATGAATCATATAATCCATATGTTCCCAAACTGTCTCTATGAGTGCGCATGTGATCAAACTTGAATATGAATGTGCGTGTGCAGGTATATGTGTGAAAGATTACAAGAGTGGGAGTGGGGAACCTGGCGGAAATGGAGATCGGGGTGGGGGAGGTGAAAATTCATTAATCTGAGAAAAGAAAGATAACGACACATAACTGCTTTAACAACAACACCATCAAGAGAATAAAAGGAAAAAAGCTTAGTGGGATGATCCTTAACCAGTATTGACTTACAGCGCGGCGCGGCTTGTGACAGGGTCGCCATCACAGATGATGTCAACCGATACCCTGAGCGCGGGACCGAACCCAAGTCTTATTTCATATGAAGCCCGTCCAAAACAGAGCACCCACCACCAACCAAATATCACTTCTCGACTCCAAAACGCTATCAAGTCTCATATGGCGGAAAGAAACATCAACACCTGTAGGCCGTATATCATTTTATATTAGATACAGGTTATAATATGATTGGTTTCGTGATTGTATTTTCAATGACTTTTTGGTATTTTTGTTTGAGCGTTTCTTTTATCCTGTCAGTTTAAGTTTTGAACTTCAGTTTGTCAGGTCTCTTTGTAACTTCTCAGAGTCACATCATTTATCCGTAACACACACACACATACATATATATATATATATATATATATATATACATACACATAATTTGTCAATTGTATTAGTCATACATAGAAATAAATTCGACCAAAATTTCACTGTAAATAATACCATACTTATCAACAGAGAAAGCAATTACTTAGACGGAAAATTCTTGAGAGTGTCGCTATCAAATTTTACCAAAATATAAATCTACGTTACGGATTTTTAAAACACCTCCGTTCCTGAAAGAAATACTATTTTCCCAAGCCAATATAAGTATGGAAATGGTAAAGAACTAAATAAATGGTTAAATTCATAATAATCGATTATTGAAAACATATAATACATAAATTAATCCCAGACTAAAATAATATCAATAATAATTTCATTATATATATATATATATATATATATATATATATATATATATATATATGTATGTATGTATGTATGTATGTATGTATGTATGTTTGTGTGTGTGCGTGCGTGTGTGTGTGTGTTAACAACATTTACTCACGTTTGTTTATTAGACATTAAATTTAATGACTTAATATCCTTCATAATTTATTTGACTTTCCAGTTAGTCTAATGTATATGTATGATCATTTTTAAATTAAAAAAATCTAACTACATTATTACTTTGGTTTATAAATACTTGTTGCGAAATAAAATAAAAATAAAATTTGATAAAGTCCATTGCAGGGTGGAACGCGTCGGCTAAGATAAGTTTTCCTTTTGTCTTTATTCATATTGTCCTTTTATAGATATATTTTTATTATATCTGAAATCCCCCATACATACATACATACATGCACACACACACACACACACACACACACACACACATATATATATATATATATATATATATATAAAGATAGAAAGAACAGTAAATATGTAATCCGCTGTTTTTATTGGTATTTTTATTTTTACAAAATAGTGCTCGATGTAAATTTTCTGAGCATTAATATTATAAATTAACAGATTTAAAATATGTTTTTTCGCTACACAGTAATAACCATGTTTCAAAAATTAAGCTAAATGCTTCAAATTTAATTTTGTAATTAAATTAAAAACATTAGTTCCATTTCATTTTTAAGCGAATTTTGGAGTAACTTATTTTTTAAATTTACTGAGTTTTAAAGGCAACGCTTTCTTTTAAAAAAAGAAGGACGATATTTTTGGAAATTACTTTAATAACTGAAATATATGAACAATATTAACATTTCCATCCAGTTACATATTAACATCTGTTTATGTGGGCAGATATCAAACAAGCCAGAACGAATGAAGAGGTTCCTCACCAAAAGATCTGGAAACCCGATTTTACTCTCGCGAATTTTTATAGTCATACATAGCTTGCACAACACTCTTTGTAATCTCAGCTTCAAACTCGCTTATTACAGTTGACAAGAACCATTCAAGATAATTACAGTCTGTCCGTGCAGCATACGCTTCGAGTAGTCTGATGGCAAGTTACTGGATTAGGAACTCTTCATCCTGCCTGTTGATTTCAGTCTAGGAAACCCTTCGCCCGGCGATGCTGCATCATCATTGCACTGGCTGCATACGTAGCAAAAATAATGACGTAATAATGTCGTTTTTTGACGTTAAAAAATACGTCAAAAAACGACATTATTACGTCATTATTTTTGCACTAACCTAGTATCAATTTCATTATGTTACATGGCAACGCTCCTCACTAGAAAAGTCTGTTGGCTGAGTCGGTGTTAGTCGACGATAACGCCTACATTAGTTACATGGTATCTGTAGCAAACGTAGAGGGCTGGCACATTGAAATTTAAAACCAGGCATTTCCACACATCTTTTGTTCATGTATTTATTCTTGTATTAATTTTGCATCTGATCTACGTGTCAGATTTAATTCCAGTAAATATGCTCCTTTGTTTTTCAATGGGGAAACCCTAAGAACACTTCTTTAAAAAAAAAAAAAAACAAACATTAAGGATTTAGGAATTCATTTTACGGGGATTACGACAATTTTCACCTTCAAATATTCAACTTATTCTTTTTTTTCTGAGACATTTATGGCTTTATACAACCTCGAATATTATTTATAACTTTGTTTTTAATACTGATATTTTACATGCTTACATATCTGTGTAGACATCGGAGGAGGGCGCAAGGGGGTGGGGAGCAAAGAGAAATGCCAAATTTTAACACAAATATTTCTGTGTATATATTTACAGGTATTGGTTACGGCAACCAGCTTAACTTTTTTTTTTTTTTACCTTTTGGTCATAAATTCAAGAAGCCAATGACAGGTGAAGAGATAAATGGATTTACGTTAAAAGATGTTTTTGATATTTTCTAAGCAATTTACATTTGTAAATACCCTTGGTAATGGGTTGACGAAGCGGATCAGACGAGGCTGAAGTTTAGTATCGTCTGATCCCTTTATAAAGAACTGCTTTTAATGTCTTTGATTTTTTTTTTCGTGCCCATTCTTTTCAAACTGTTTGCAGTATTTAACATAATCGTTTAGATACCTCGTTTTATTATAAACACAAAATTGCCCGAAGAAAAATTTCTTTCTCAATAAGTGATTATATATATATATATATATATATATATATATATAGGGGAGGTTATTACTGCATTCTCGTGTCCATTTATAAATTGACGTTCTTATGCGGATTACATGCCTGGGTTTCATTTAGCTAGTCTGATTGGAAAGTTATTCGTACTTTTCTCTCTCTGTGTGAGAGAGAGAGAGAGAGCGAGAGTTTCTTTTACCCCGTAACCCGTAGGGGCTCCATGTGTACTGCAGCCACAGTAGAAGTGCTCTTTCTTGGCCAAGCCCAACCCTCTTTAGGCAGGTTTTGAATTCAGAGTTTTTCCTTTTTCTAGACCGGTTGCTATCCAAGGTTATGGAACCCAGTCTGTCCTGCGATTTACCCATAGCTGGAGGGGGAGAAGGATAGAATTCATACCTTTCTTTTCGTATGTGAATGTAACTTTTTCGACTGAAATTCGAACTCGGCTCTCCGATTCCTCAATCTGAGCCGCTATCCATTGCTACACTGTACCTCCTTTTCTGTGCTTATAAACATCAAATTGTTTTCTTTTACTTTTTACGTTTAAAATCTGCTATGTTTATGGGGGAAGCGTGTTCAATATCCAAGATAGAACTTTTGTAGTTATGGACAGTGCAAACATAGGAATCAACAGTATAGGGCAGCGTTTCTTAGTCGGTGCGCCCGGGCGCACTAGTGTACCGATTATCATGGTCACTCTATACTATAGGGCGACCATAGTAAATTCATCAGACCGTGCAGGGATGGATCAGTATGCTGTATTTATTGTCTTCATTAATCACTGGAGAAGATACCAACCTTATCGGGATTCAAACCCTGTGTCAACACCCTTTCTCGTTGCAATAAAAGTGCTAGGGTGGATGTAACATCGACGTCAGCGTAGACAGTGATTGCGGAGACAAGGCAGTTTTTGTCCTGGGCCCATATGTACAGGAATGGCCACACCACATAAAAAAACAACCCAGTATCACATCCTTCCTTCGTCGGGAGGTTAAGTCAATACTTTATACGGAACGGACTAAGATGTTTTGTACTACAACTTAGCCTTACATGAATTTATAAAAGCTTATTATCTCTGTGAATGCACAAATACCGTCATCTTGATAAAGTATTTTGTCCAAAAGTCGCTGAAATGGTGCTGCCGCCATTTATAAAAATTTAAATGGGATATAATTATATTGAAATTGCTTGAAAAGTGTAGTTGCCTGCAGTTCCAGGCCCTTCAGCAACATATACTTCTATACTAATTCTGTAACAGTATATACTTCTATACTAATTCTGTAACAGTATATACTTCTATACTAATTCTGTAACAGTATATACTTCTATACTAATTCTGTAACAGGATAAAGCAGTACTACTCAAAGTGTAGTACGCGTACCGGAGCTGGTACGCGGAGTGTTTCCATATAAACAAAGAAACGGCAGTCACATTCCACGCCAAATTCGCTTAAATTTGGAAAAAAGTGTTGTGGATTCCGCATGAAAAATCGGTCTCCAATAAATGACAGACGCAAGTATTTAAGCTAAGAAATTAAATGTATTTACACAAAATACAAAAGGTAATGCTGTTAGTAAAATCCAGGAACGCCGGTTAGTATTAATCAAAGATCGCTATATACAGTCTCGAAGTAAACTTCCTTAGAGTCGGGCGTCCTTGTAACTGACTTTTAACGTCAACTCAATCACAGTGTCTATGTACTCTCCACCCTGTTCCTCTACCCTCAGACATCCTGACTGACTGACTGTGGGTATTTTATGGCAGCAGGACGAGTCGATTTATATCAGAAAAGGGTGGACCCCATAATAAAAAGCTGTTGGTTAAAAATGGGGGATCATCCCATCTGAACGATAGCTTAATTTTGAAAAAAAAAATTGAAATAGAATGAAGAAACAATTCATCTACGTGTTCGCTTAATTTTGAAACTAATTTTGAGACAGCCTGAGACATCAGCTCATGTGCGGGTTTTTTGCGAAAAAAAAGATGAGGTATGAGCTCACCTGAGCGTTAGTTTAATGTTGAAAAAAAAATTGAAACAGGATTAGGCATTAGCTTATCTGCGTGTTAGATTAATTTTGAGACAGGATGAGAGATCTGATCCTCTGATGTATTAGCTTAATTTCGAAACAAATTTTAGAACTGGATGATGTATCAGTACATCTGCCGGTTAGCTTAATTTTGAAACAGGATAAAGGAAATGCTTTGCGGATTTGCAGGGTTACTTGATTTTTGAAATAGAATTACAAACAGGGTGAGGCACAAGCTAATATAGTATTAGCATTTTTTTATGATACAGAATCAGGCATAAGCTATATTACGTTTTAATTTCGATTCTGAAACACATTTGAAACAGTATATGTTATTATCTCATTTTCGGTTTGGCGTAATTTTTAAATGAATTTTGAAATAGGATAAGACAACAGCTCAGTCGCGAGTTAGCTTAATTTTGAATCAAATGGAAAGAATAGTTCATCTGCGGATAAGGTTATTTTGAAGCAAATTTTGAAACTAGATGAGGCATCAGGTCATCTATGTCATACCTTAATTTTGAAACAATTTTTAAAAGAGGCTGACGCATTATCTCATCTACGGATTAGCATAATTTTCAAAGTGATTTTAAAACAGGATGAGGTAAAAGATCGTGTTGCTTAACTTAATTTTGAAACAGGTTTAGATATAGAATGAGGCATCAGCTCATCTATGGGTTAACTTAATTTTGAATCAAATTTTGAAATACCATGAGACATCAGCTCATCTGCAGATAAGCTTAATTTTTTTTTTAAATTTTGAAACAGCGTGTGGCATCAACTCATCTGCGGGTTAGATTAAATTTGTAACAAATTCTGAAAAGAGCAAGAGACATCAGCTCCTCTGCTGCTTCGCTTAAATTTGTAAGAATTTAAGAAAAAAGATAACGGATCAGCTAATCTGAACGTTAGCGTAATTTTGAAACAAATTTTCAAAACAGGATGAGCTAACACATCATTTGCGGGTTAGCTTAATTTGGAATACGAAGGACGGAGCAGCTAATCTGTGGTTCAGATTAATTTTGAAAGAGAATAATGGAACAGCTCCACCGTGGATTAGGTCAATTTGGAATCAGAAGGACGGAGAATCTCATCTGCCGGTTAGATTAATTTTGAAAGAGAATAAGGAAAGAGCTCCTCTATAGATTAGCTTAATTTAGAGACAAATCTTGAAACAGGATGAGGTATCACATCACTTTCGGGTTAGCTTAATCTGGAATCAGAAGGACGGTGCAGCTCATCTGTGTTTAGATTAATTTCACAGATAATAAGGGAACAGCTTCACTCTGGATTAGCTTAAATCTGAGACAAATTTTGAAACAAAATGATGTATCATTTCACTTGCGGGTTAGCTTAATTTGGATTACGAAGGACGGAGCAGCTCATCTGTGGGTTAGAATAATTTTGAAAGAGAATAAGGGAACAGATCTTCAGTGGATTAGCTTAATTTTGAGACAAATTTTGGGACAGGATGAGGTATCATATCGATTGCGGTTTAGCTTAATTTAGAATCAAAAGGACGGAGTAGCTCATCTGAGAGATTAATTTTGAATCAAATTGAAGGAACATCTCATCTGAGGATCAGTTTCATTTTTAAGCAAATTTTCAAACAATATGAAACATCAGCTATCTGCGGGTTAGCTTAATTTTTGAAAGAATTTTTGAAACAGGATGAGTTTCAGCTGTTCTGAAGCATTAGCTTAATTTTGAAACTCATTTTAAAAAAGGTTGAGGAAACAGTTCCTCTCCGGAGTAGATTAAATGTGAAATAAATTTTGAATCATGATCAGGCTTCAACTCATCTGCGGTTTACATATACTTAAACACATTTTGAAACATCAGATCATCTGCGAGTTAGCTTAATTTTGAAATAAATTTAAAAACAGCATGAGACATCAGTTCATCTGTCGTTTTGCTTAAATCTGAAAGAACTTTTAAAGCAGGATGAGGCATTACATCATATGTGGGTAACCTTAATTGCTGAGGATGCAGATACAATGATCTGATCTCTGCACCAATCCATTAAGTACTTGCCAGCTCCTGATATCCTCTACCTTTAGAAGATCCAGATCTGGCCATAAATGGAGTTGTCAATTTGGGGCGGAATCTATCCAGACCTCACTCGCCAGCCGTGATAGAGTACAAAATCTTCTCCGAGCCCTTCTGTGTGACGAATTATTCTCCACCTTTGACCCTCTCTCCAACAGGCGGGATGTGGGAAGCTTCTCGCTGCTCTACCGTTACTTTCACGGAAGGTGCTCGGGCAAACTACATTCCATGGCCCCGCTAAGGCAAAACTTCACAGCAAGAACACGCCACGCTACTTACAAAGTAGCAAACCATCGACATTCCCACTGTAGCTTCTTCCCGCGAATCACTGCCCTGTGGAACCGACTCCCAACTGGACGTGTCCCTGTTCACTACAATCTTGACCTGTTCATGGCTAGGGTTAACCGTTATCTGCTACTCCTATACACGCAAATGACTCCTAAATGTAACCCTCTAACTTGATTTTAACCCGGCCCTTGTAATTTATAACCGGCTGTCTTCGAAAACATCTTCCGAAATCCTTTTATCTGGGCACGAATAGCTAACTCTGACACAAGATATTTGCCGCAAAAAATTACCAAATGATGGACATTAATTTTCCACATTATCATATCAACGAACTGAAATATCCTTGAGATTGAAACATTGGCAGGATCAATGAATCAGTGTCAAATTATTTAGATCCAGTTAATATTTACAGCGAAGATGCTTGTGGCGTAACGGCTATTATCGAACTGACTTAAATTTTTCACTGAGTCTATTACGGTCAGTCCACACTAATACTCTTGTGAAAGGCGTAACTTCTGCTGTTCTTTTTTTCTTTTCACACAGGCTTTATTTCCCTTATATAAATATCAGAGAAGGTGAGTTCGATCCTCGCTGGGTGCTTCATAATTTCGCCTTGTGCCACATCTAAGTTACGCTTAGAAAATCATTTGGGCACCTCACCGTGGTGTAAAGTTTAGCAAACTTCTCTCGCTAGAAGAGTTACGACTGAGTAGTGAGTTCGATCCTCAGTGGGTGCCACATGCTTTCTCACCATAAGGATCAGGGCAGCCTGGGCTTTTGAACGTTGGGAACCAAATAATCTAGAAAAAGAACAACACTGAATTCAAAATCGTGAAAACGAGTACTAGACTATCAAGATAATCGAGATATATATATATATTTGTTGTGGTGGCCTCCCTCAAAAGCGTCTATGTTGGATTCTTCTGCCTACTATAAGATTAGTAAGAGAGATCTTGGGGGATCAGTCGACCAGAGAGGAACCCGGACGAAGCTTTGCCGCAGTTCAAAGTTTCGTCCGGGGAGGTACACAGACCCGGACCCGCTTATGCGGGTTCAAAGAGAATATTTTTGGCCGAGCCTACGGGCTAGGAGAACCCACGATAAAGTCGGCTTTGTGCCACATACATCCCACGTGGTGGGGAGCTGTTAAATATTAACACTCGAATAGATTGTTCAATAGTGTCGAACTCTCAGCCTTGAGCAGAGAGGAACCTGGACAAGGCTTTGCCGAAGGGCAAAGTTTCGTCCGAGGACAAACCCTGAACCCGTTTATGCATCTTCTAAGGAAATATTTTTGGCCGAGTCTACGGGCTCGGTGAACCCACGGTAAACTCGGCCTTGTGCTACATACATCCCTCGTGGGGTGGGGGCTGTTAAATATAACAGTCGAATAGATCTGTTCCAGCTACGCTGGTCAAACTCTCTGCCTCCGGGCAGAGAGGATCCGCAGACGAGGCTATGTCGAAGGGCAGAGTCTCGTCTTGGGAACCAGCTACCCGACTCCGTTTTATATGGGGTCTTTGGGGAATTTTTTGGCCGATCCTACGGGCTCGGATTGCCCTACATTAAACTCGGAATTGTGTCACATCCTACCCCGTGAGGAGGCTGGTAAATATCAACAGTCGAATAGATTGAACGCTGGGTCAACGGACACACACTCACTTGTCGTGTACTACTATTCTGTTGTACTTATTGTTTAACATATGATATATCTGCAACACTTATTTTTTTATTTCTTTAACTATTTACTCGGTCACAGAAATATTAGAGGAAAGGAAGCTATGACCAGTTATAACCACCTACTCCTGAAGGGATATTGGGTTTATAGTATTTAAGAAATATTTAATATCATTTGAATATATGTATATAATATTTAATATAATTTGAACATATATATATATATATATTACACAACAAAATCCAAGATTATTTCATATGATGGGGTATAGATCTATTTCAACCAACGAGAAATACGTTAGTCCTATTCAACCCAGGGTATAGTCTGTGTTCATGTCGAAATTAAAAAATTAAAATTTAACTTTGACAGCAGTCGAAAAATTGATACATAATTTATCCATTTCGATTTTTCAGTCAGACGAAATGTCCGCGTCGACTCTGTAAAAATTAAGTTTTAAATTCCGAGACGAAAACAGTCTATACACCGGGGTTGAATAAGACTAACGTATTTTTCGTTGGTTGAAATAGATCTATGCCACCTCATATGAGGTAATTTGGGATTTTGTTTTGTAATTTATATGCTCTGTTATTATAAATACATTGAGCTCTTTTTGTGGATCTGTTTTAATATTTGATATTACCAACGTACTATATTTATATACACACGCATATATATATGTGACTGTGTGCGTATAAATATACAAATATATATGTGTGTGTATCTCCGAATGTAATGAGAACGAGAATAATATATAAATTCTAACGTTCACTGCATTAATTTAAAAGAGAGCTATAGTAGAGTTACGATTATCTATTATAAATTTTTCATATAGACAAAAACACCAGTTGAGGTGCAACTAAATGCACCGAAACGAAGTTGCATCTTTGTCGCGAGTAAATTGTTTTTGTCTATATGAAAAATATATAATATGTGTGTGTGTGTGTGTGTGTCTGTTCGTGTGTGTGTGTGTATGTGCGTGCGTGTGTGTGTGTGTATATATCTCGGAATGTAATGAGAACGAGAATAATATATAAATGCTAACGTTCACAGCATTACTTCAAAAGAGGGCTCAATACCGATAGTAGAGCAATAATTATTTATTATAATTTTTTCATATACACAGTCGAAGTACAAATAAATGCACCGAAACGAAGTTGCTTTTTTGTCGTGAGTAAATTGTTTTTGTCTATATAAACATATTATTATATATATATATATATATATATATATATATATATATATATATATATATATATATATATATATATTATATATTATACCTATACTATAACACTGGCGGTGTGAAAAAAAACAGATGATGCAATTTGTAAATAAAATAATATTACACAAACAGATATCTGGGGAAAATTCAATAAAAATAAGACTAAAAACGTCCGTGCTGCTTGAAAATAATCAATCAGCAAGGCAATGTCGAGCCAAAAGAAAACAATACCGACAGCGTAACGTAAGCTGTTACGTAAATGTGCTCAATACACTAAGTAGAGTAAAAATAGAATATACCCAAAGAGCCAAAACTATCTAGACATGAATGATATTAAAAGTTGAGGAATATTATTGAATATTGACTCGCAATGTTTCACTTGATTTTGATCCAGATAATATCTCATTAATTATTACAGAGAAACATTTTATAAACACATATTATATACGCTGATGTTAAGTTACTTAGTGTATATAATACACGTTTATAAAATACATTTTTCTGTAATAAGTAATACTTATTTCTTATCTGGATCCTGATAATCTTATAAGAGAAGCATTCTCTTGGAAGTTTGTTCCACAGAGTAACAGTTTTGTAGAAGAAGCTGTCTGAGTGGAACTCTTTTTTTATCAAATGAACATGAAGAACTGTGAACAAGGCGCGCCGGATTCTAGTTGTGGTGTGGTACCAAGGAATCTAACTGGTCCGAACCTTTTGCCATAGTAATAGCGACATAGTATTCTAGTCTATAGAAGTATACATGGAGATAGACAACGTTTGGTCTGTGGGATAAGAGTTGCAGGGTAGAGAATAATTCATCACACACAATTATCTACATATCGTGTGGGTAATTTATTGATTAAAATTCTGTTCACTCCGACTTACGATAAATCATATCATTTTACGATTCAATTGTTGTTGTTATTATTATTAAAAAAAAAACACACATCATAATTCATTCTTTATAGTTTAAAGAAAAGGAAGCCATAACCACATACGTCCTGACGAGATATAGGAATATGGCATTTAAGAAGTAACCTAATTGTGCTAGTCACGCCCTTCGTTGGTTCGCACGACCGTTACGCCCTGCCAATAATTCATAAATAATGAACTATTCCGTTTTGCTTGCGTGGAAAGAGAGGAAAAGACAATACTTGGCTTCAGTGAGAAAATAAAAGAAATGTTTACCATCTGTTTCAGTGAGATGGAAAAATTTCAAATCTTTACATTTGTACCCCCTTACTTCTTAAAATAACGACCTGAATTCATATTTATGATTGTTATTGAAATATTTTGTTGTTAAGCTCAAATTTTTAACGATGCGATAGCGAAATTTCTACAGATATTTTATTGTCGTAGAACTCGCCATGATCTTATTCAATCCTCAACTGAAGAGTTAGGATTCATCAGAATATTAAAATAGAAAAACAATGAAATTCTCATGGATTAAATCTAGTTTAAAGTTTTATATATTGTTGGAACCTAGCGAAGGTTACTGAATACAATAAACAAAGTCAGGTTGGTAACTGCTAGAAATGAGTCAAGTGAATTCCACACTGAATCTCCAACTTGTTCATAGGTATGCTACAGAACACACACACACACACACACACACACACATATATATATATACTCGACTCTCCCCTCGAATTCGACGTATGAGGGCCAAGCAGATCAGCTTCTAGGAGACCGACAGCCTGACATCAGCACATGAGATTTGATTATAGGGGTGAAGGTTTCGTGCAGGACCATCCACACTTTTTGAAGGGTCGAATACAGAGACCTGGTGCAATATATATATATATATATATATATATATATATATATATATACATATATATATATATATATATATATATATATATATATATATATATATATAGCGGTGTTCGTCCTGTAAAAGGCCCTGGGGCCACACGAGGTAGAGGGTTACAGAATAAGAGGTATTACTTATGCAGATATGTGCGGAAGATAACGGTTAACCTTAGACTTGAACAAGGTAAGATTGTATTGATCGAAGTAGCAACCGCTTGGTAGATGGTTCCACAAGGCAGTGGTTCGTGGGAAGAAGCTGCTTAGGTGGAACTTGCATCTCACTAGGTGTATACGAAGGGAATGCGGTTGGTTTGCCGCAATATCCGTGGCCTGGCGGGACTTAGAAAAAGCCGTGAAGGTTAGGACTAGTGGCACTAAGGAGTGTAGTTCATCTGAATACTCTTCATGAAAATAGTGACAGTGTAGTGAGAGGCTGTCGACCTCAGGCCTGTGGGGGGTTGTAGTGTGGAAAATAATTTGGAGCTTACATGAACGCGGAAATGCTTTTGGACAATATCGAGAGTTGAAAGTGAAGACTGGATAACTGCCGCCATATATGACAACAGTACTCCATTTTGGGCCTGATCTGGCTCTTGCAAACGTAGATAATTGCAGGAGCAGTCAAGGGAATTGGTGAAATTCTTAGTCCGATCGATGATACTGGAAAGTTACTAGTTTCGTCTTAGAGACTTTGAATGTGATCAGGTAGCTTTCCCCAACTGCGCTGCTATATGGCCACCGACATTTTTGGAGTCGCACCCACATGCATATATATATATATATATATATATATATATATATATATATAGAGAGAGAGAGAGAGAGATAGATAGATATAACGAAATAGAATTATACGTTTTTATATATATATATATATATATATATATATATGGGGGGGGGGTCTGTGTGCATTTTGTGAGAGTAATAATTTGATATTCTTGTCGGTTGTTTAATTTAGCGCTTCGTTAGTGCTTTTTTGTGAATATCTATTTGCTTACACCTTTCTCTCTTTTAATTTAGCTATACCTCCTTTAAGTTATCTCTGTTGATCTTCTTCCCCTGCTATTTTTAACGTAGCGCTCTTTCATTGCCTGTCATGGCGCCACTTCTCAGGTTGCTTTTACTGTGTAAGCAAATGACTGCTTTTACCACATCCTGAAATGACTTTCAAGAACACCTCGATTTTTGAGAACGAAAGAGGTGTGAAATATTTCTTTGGTCTGATTTCAGGTTACATTTTTGCCATCTTCTTCTTCTTCTTCTTCTTTTTTTCTTCTTCTTCTTCTTCTTCTTTATACCATGTCCCTTAACGATATGGGAAATGATGGCTTTCCACAATTTCCTGCCTTTTTGTAGCTCTTAGTATGTTTTATTTTTGGTTATTTTTCTTAATCCCTGTTATGCCAACTAGTATTGCTTAAATGTTGCCTAGTGAATAAAAAGACATATCCATGTTAACATTCCACATCACTTCAAATAAAAGTATAGGAAGGAAACTCCCATCAATACTGAATAAAGAGATAACACCTACTGGACCCGAGAAACCTGTTTCCCTAAGAAATTGTTCTATTAGGTTGATGCAAAAATAATGACGTGATAATGTCGTTTTTTGACGTTACAAAATACGTTAAAAAACGACATTATTACGTCATTATTTTTGCACCAACCTAATAAAAGAAAGATTTTCTAAATTTCAACTTAAAGCAATAATGGCTACTTGGTCAATGAATGCCAAACATTTCCTTGTTGGTAAACGTTTAATATTACCATTTAAGCGGACCCACATTTTGGCGTAGAAATTTGCAAGTTCGATTCATAGTCAATCTTTAATTCAGATTATGCATGGTTGTTAGCAAAAGCGTCAGCCCAAAATGCAAATTACAAATTGGGGATACCATAATGCAAACAAGAACAAAAATGTAAATATCTGTGAAGGGTTTTAACAGAGAATGGAAAGGGCAACATTCAAATCCGAACTAGAATTGGGATAGTCAAATATGCATTCAAGAAGCTAAGCATAGTATTAAGAAACACAAAAGAATTCGTTAGAAACAAAGAATACTGAAATATTATGTGATATCCGTCTTCCTATATGGCACTGAATGCCGGGCAATCTCCTCAAAGATGAAGAAGAGACTTGAAGCAACAGAAATATGATTCTACAGAAGGATGCTGAGAATACCACGGACCGAACTTGTGAGCTACGATGAAGTTTTAAAGAGAAAGGAAAAGGGAACATACTTATATCAGAAAGACACAGTTGAGATTTCTAGGGCACATAATGAGGAAAGAAAGCTTGGAAAATCTGATACTCACAGGACTGACTAAAGGCAGAAAGGACAGAGGAATACAATGCATAACATATTTAGAGAGCTTGGGTAAATAGATGGCGGGATAAGGCTTAGGAAAAATAACACAAATACAAAATTTGTAAAGCGCTACGAAAGACATGAAGATATGGAGAGCCATGATCGCCCACGTTCTGAAAGGAACACGGCACGTAAAGAATACATATGGAGCACAATTTAAATGCTGGCTTTCAAGAGTAGTAGATTGGCGTTACACAATCTTCTTATATATTATTAGTAGACTTTTTATATGAATGTTATGAATTGCATCCAGTTCATTTAAAATGTCTGTGCTATCAAGTGTAAACGTTTTCTTTGAGGAATGGATAAAAATCGTTTTGAACAAATAATTACTAACAATTTTAAACGCGATCCTTTACCAGATCCTATAGATTTGGGGCTACTAAATAACAAATCGATAGGTTAACCTTTTCACCCAACTCCAATTAGATATAGTGATCTGATAGTACAGAAGCACCTCCACATACCGAGGGTGAATGGATATCCACTCGGGAAAGAACCGTAACTTGTGCGTCTATTTAGCCTTAAGCACACACCAAACTACAAGTGGAACTCGTACATACAATCCATTGCTAAGGATGCAGGAAAAATGGTCGGTTCTCTGTACCAGCCCAGTAAGTACCTGACTCCATGTGATATCCTCTACCTTTACAAGAGCCAGATCAGGTCTACTGTAGTTATATCTGAGCAGCGGCTACCTAGTCCTCACTTTACAGTCTAGATAAGTCCAACAACGTCTCCGCGTCCTTATGGGTGACAAACTATTTTCCACCCTGCAAATTCTCCCTCACCGGATATGCGGCAAACTTCTTACTGACCTATCGCTACTTCCATGGAAAATGCTCGGACGAACTGCATTTCTTGTGTCCACCAGTTAAAACCTTCACGGCTAGGACCTGCCATGCTACTATCATTGTAGCAAACCACCCTCATTCACTCCGTATTCCATTGGGGAGAAGTAAGTTCCATACGAGCAGCTTCTTCCTGGGAACCACTGTTCTGTGGAACTGACACCCAAAAGAATCTTTCCCTGATCACTACAATCTTATCCTGTTCAAGTCTAGGGTTAACCGTTATCTTCTCCGCATAAAATGTGCTTCTTAATCTGTAATACTCTACCTCGAGTGGCTTCTGAGCCTTGTACAGGATGAACCTCAGTATAAAAAAAAATATCCTGTTAGTATAAGAAACTAGATTGTATCCATCGCTGGATTGGCAAGATTGTCACGTAGCTTACAGCACCTGGCATTCCGCAGCGGTCCCTCATTTGTGTACTGCCCAGGCTCAACGTTTCTTAATTACGGTGATCGAACGAGAAGCGGTGTTTCAACCTGTTATGACCGAAACAAGGAGCTTTGCTAATTAGGAAAACAAATTACATCTTCCAACAGTAACAACAAAAAGGGCAGTCCATATAGTTAAAATAAGAAAAAATAATGATAAAATCAAATATATATTTCCACACCACCAAAGACAAAATGTTTGTAAGAAAACTCCAATCAGTCCTAGAGAGAGCTATAACATTTAGTGGACCTGAGAAGTCGCATTACATGAAAAACTGTTTTAAGAAAAAAAATTATAAAATCAACCGACAGTAGTATGACCTGTTCTTTCAACGTCTTTACTCTTTTGCGACGTCTCGGGAATTTTATAAAATATATGTATTGTGTAAGTTAAAATACTCAAAATGCAGCATAAATATATATCTTGCTATTCTATACATATTAATAAAATAGTTGACAGTTTGTGCATTTATCTATCTATCCATAGCAGTCGAACCACCATTTAGATAGATAGATAGATAGATAGATCAGATCAGTGTATCACAAAAGTGAGTACACCCCTCACATTTCTTCAAATATTTAAGTATATCTCTTCATGGGACAGCACTGAAAAAATTACCTTTTGACACAATGAAAAGTAGTCTGTCTGCAGCATATATAACAGAGTTAATTTCTTTTCCCCTCAAAATAACTCAAAATATAGCCATTAAAAGCTAAATCCCTGGCAACAAAAGTGAGTACACCCCTAAGAAACCACACCCCTAAAAAGTGAGTACACCCCTAAGAAACTACACCCCTAAATGTCTAAATTGAGTACTGCTTTTCATTTTCCCTCCAAAATGTCATGTGACTCATTAGTGTAACTATTCCCATGTGTTCATGGGGAGCAGGTGTATTCAAATTTGTAGTGCAGCTCTAACACTCTCTCTTACCGGTCACTGAAAGTTCCAACATGGCACCACATGGGAAAGAACTCTCTGAGGATCTTAAAAAACATATTGTTGCACTACATAAAGATGGCCAAGGATACAAGAAGATTGCCAACACCCTGAAACTGAGCTGCAGCACAGTGACTAAGATCATCCAGCATTTTAAAAGAGCAGGGTCCACTCAGAACAGGCCTCGGGTAGGTCGTTCAAAGAATCTGAGCTCACGTGCTGAGCGTCACATCCAAATGCTTTCTTTGAAAGATCGGCGTAGGAGTGCTGTTAGCATTGCCGCAGAGATTAAAGAGATTGGGATTCAGCCTGTTAGTGTTCAGACCATACGCCGCACACTACATCAAATTGGTGTGCATGGCTGTCACCCCAGGAAGAAGCCTCTTCTGAAGGCAATACATAAGAAAGCCCGCAAACAGTTTGCTGAAAACATGTCAACAAAGCCCATAGATTACTGGAATCATGTCCTATGGTCTGATGAGACGATATTTAATTTGTTTGGTTCTGATGGCCTTAAGCATGTGTGGCGGCGACCAGGTGAGGAGTACAAAGATAAGTGTGTCATGCCTACAGTCAAGCATGGTGGTGGGAATGTCATGGTCTGGGGCTGCATGAGTGCTGCAGGTATTGGAGAGTTACATTTCATTGAGGGAAACATGAACTCCAACATGTAGTGTGAAATACTGCAGCAGAGCATGATCCTCTCCCTCCAGAAACTGGGTCGTAAAGCAGTGTTCCAGCATGACAATAACCCCAAACACACATCCCAGACAACCACTGCTTTACTGAAGAGGCTGAGGGTAAAGGTGATGGACTGGCCAAGCATGTCTCCAGACTTGAACCCAATAGAACATCTTTGGGACATCATCAAGCAGAAGGTGGAGGTGCGCAGAGTCTCAAATATCCACCAGCTCCGCAACGTCGTCATTGAGGAGTGGAAGAGCATTCCAGTGAGTACCTGTGAAGCTCTGGTAAACTCCATGCCCAGGAGAGTAAAGGCAGTTTTGGATAATGATGGTGGCCACACAAAATATTGACAGTTGACATGTTGGATGTTAATATTGACAACTTTTCCTAAGGGGTGTATTCACTTTTGTTGCCAGGGATTTAGCTTTTAATGGCTATATTTTGAGTTATTTGGAGGGAAAAATGAATTAACTCTGTCATATATCCTGCAGACAGGCTACTTTTCATTGTGCCAAAGTGTCATTTTGTCAGTGTTGTCCCATGAAGAGATATACTTAAATATTTGAAGAAATGTGAGGGGTGTACTCACTTTTGTGATACACTATATATATATGTATATATATATATATATCATTTATTTGTATATATTTACGGTCAGTTGAATATTACGCACTAGGTGGTATAAATTGCTATTATCTAAACTATTTCTCTTCATCATATACGCATTTAGCTATACACATTGCAGATAGATAGATAGATAGATAGATGTGTATGGTAAATCATTCGTTTGATATCATGAATAATTATTTATATATATATATATATATATATATATATATATATATATATATATATGATTTATTTGTATATATTTATGCTCAGTTGAATATTACGCACTAGGTGGTATAAATTGCTATTGTCTAAACTATTTCTTTTTATCATATACGCATTTAGCTATACACACTGCATATAGATACATAGATAGATAGATAGATATGAATAGATTTAGATAGATAGATAGATATCAAAGATAAGCCTATCTTGTATATAAATTCATTTTATTCAAAACATACATACACGTGTACATGTGTATACGCATTAAATTGTACCTTTTATCTATTATATGAAATTACGTTCACTATACATATATATATATATATATATATATATATATATATATATATATATATATATATATATATATATATATATCGTAATTTACAACATACCCCTAGCGTCTTTCTCTATATATTTCTTTCTCTGTCTCTTTCTTTTTCCCTCTCACTTTAAGACATCCTTAGAATTATTTGTGACACCGTTTCAGGTTACATACATCACACGCAAACTCCAAAGATTCTCTCGTCCATAATAAATAATATACTTAAGCAAGTATTTAAAAAAATAATAAATGCACTCACATAAGTAAAGAAATGACACTACGATTCGTTAATCAAAAGAAAACATTAATAACTTCATTCAAAATCTCTCTCTCTCACTCTCTCTCTCACTCTCTCTCTCACTCTCTCTCTCTCACTCTCTCTCTCACTCTCTCTCTCACTCTCACTCTCTCTCTCTCTCTCTCTCACTCTCGTGTTCTCTCACTTTTATTTTAAGGTTGTCGGTGGTGAGTGGGACACTTTCATAAGACTTTTTCTTCACGTGTCCGTTCTAGACAAGAAGTCCCATTCAATTCGAAATTGACTTTAATTTGTCGTTAGCGAACCTCACCAAATTGACATTTTTAATGGGACTGACGTCGGTTTGGCTTACGAGTCATTTTTTTTTTTTTTTAAACAACGTGTAGATTTTAAAATTCCCTAACCAAATAAAAAAGGGTTTTTTTAATCTATCTAACAGCTAACTTTTATTACCAAAATATTTACTCTAAAAATGTTCAGACACGTAAACGTATTCGTCATTTCAGACAGAGTCGGAGAGCATTATAATTTCATCTGATTCGAAAGACGTTATGATACTGAACAGCTTTAAAAATTAATGCAAAAATAAAGATCGGTTTTACTTTAGAAATAAATTCTGGTATTTTTTTTAAAGAATGGATTCTAGGCAGTTTCTCGGTCTCAAAATAACAGAAAAATTTCAAAGGGAAAGATATATCCAGAATCAAGCAAAAGTATTTGACTACTAAACTATTGCAAATGTCTAATAATAGTCAGCAAATATTCAAACTAAGAGAAGTCACACAAAATGAGTTCTGTAACACACCGACGTGTTTTATCTAGGTTGTTTTTGAAGCCAGAGTTTTTTTCTTCCTGAACTGGTTACGAATAAAGGCTAGATAACCCAGTCTGGCCATTTATCTAACCTATAGCTGGAGGAAGAAAAGATGGTTTCTTAGCTTTCCCGATGGTATTTGTGCGAAAATGGACTCTGTCGGAGTTCGAACTTGGCTTGCAGATATTAATTAACCTCTACACTACCGACATATCCTGAAATATTAACATTGTACAACAAATTCTTGAAATGAATATTATGAAATAGAATTTCATTATAGATTTTTTTTTTCAGTTTTAAAACATGGTATTTGGCTAGGTTGTGTGAGTGGGTCGTAAGAATTTCCCTGTCCACTATTAGGATGCCGTCTCCAAACTTTTTTTCCCATTCCAGATCCTTTCTAGGAAATATGATAAATAGGCTTGGAAATCACTACAAAGTGGTCAAAGTTACTTCTATAGAAAATACGACAAAATATTCGCAAATGCTATCAATTATAAGAAATCCAAGAAAGTAGAAAATATTCACAGATATTTACACAGTAATGTATGTAGAAATAGAGAAAAATACATTTCAGGGAGGTTACGAGAAGGCGAGAAGTTGCGAAAGTATCAAGATAGAAATGGAGAAAAAAGACTTAAAAGAGTTCGGGAGAAGGCGAGAAGTTGAGAAAGTGTCAAGATAGAATCAGAGAAAAATAGATTTCAAAGATGGCGGGAGAAGGCGAAAATCTAAGAGTGTATCAAGCTAGAAATACTGAAAAATAGATTTCAAAGATGGTGGGTGAAGGCGAGAAGTTGGGAAAGTATTAAACTATATACAGAGAAATAGATTTCAAACATGGCGGGAGAAGACGAGAAGTTGAGAAAGTGTCAAGATAGAAACAAATTTCAAAAAGTTCAGAAGTAGGCGAGAAGCCGAGAAGGTATCAAGATAGAAATAGAGAAAAATAGATTTCAAAGATGGCGGGAGAGAGCGAGATGTTGAGAATGTATCAAGCTAGAATCAGAGAAAAATATTTCAAAGATGGCGGAAGAGAGCGAGATCTGCAGAATGTATCAAGCTAGAATCAGAGAAAAATATTTCAAAGATGGCGGAAGAGAGCGAGATGTTGAGAATGTATCAACCTCGAATCAGAGAAAAATATTTCAAAGATGGCGGAAGAGAGCGAGATGTGGAGAATGTATCAAGCTAGAATCAGAGAAAAATATTTC
Organism: Acanthosepion lycidas; assembly: GCA_963932145.1. Taxonomy (NCBI): domain Eukaryota; kingdom Metazoa; phylum Mollusca; class Cephalopoda; order Sepiida; family Sepiidae; genus Acanthosepion; species Acanthosepion lycidas. Next base: position 44,769,853 of record OZ010574.1, on the reverse strand, counting down.
AAAGATGGCGGAAGAGAGCGAGATGTGGAGAATGTATCAAGCTCGAATCAGAGAAAAATATTTCAAAGATGGCGGAAGAGAGCGAGATGTTGAGAATGTATCAAGCTCGAATCAGAGAAAAATATTTCAAAGATGGCGGAAGAGAGCGAGATGTGGAGAATGTATCAAGCTAGAATCAGAGAAAAATATTTCAAAGATGGCGGAAGAGAACGAGATGTTGAGAATGTATCAAGCTCGAATCAGAGAAAAATATTTCAAAGATGGCGGAAGAGAGCGAGATGTGGAGAATGTATCAAGCTAGAATCAGAGAAAAATATTTCAAAGATGGCGGAAGAGAGCGAGATGTGGAGAATGTATCAAGCTAGAATCAGAGAAAAATATTTCAAAGATGGCGTAAGAGAACGAGATGTTGAGAATGTATCAAGCTGGAATCAGAGAAAAATATTTCAAAGATGGCGGAAGAGAGCGAGATGTGGAGAATGTATCAAGCTAGAATCAGAGAAAAATATTTCAAAGATGGCGTAAGAGAACGAGATGTTGAGAATGTATCAAGCTAGAATCAGAGAAAAATATTTCAAAGATGGCGGAAGAGAGCGAGATGAGGAGAATGTATCAAGCTAGAATCAGAGAAAAATATTTCAAAGATGGCGTAAGAGAACGAGATGTTGAGAATGTATCAAGCTAGAATCAGAGAAAAATATTTCAAAGATGGCGGAAGAGAGCGAGATGTGGAGAATGTATCAAGCTAGAATCAGAGAAAAATATTTCAAAGATGGCGTAAGAGAACGAGATGTTGAGAATGTATCAAGCTAGAATCAGAGAAAAATATTTCAAAGATGGCGGAAGAGAGCGAGATGTTGAGAATGTATCAAGCTAGAATCAGAGAAAAATATTTCAAAGATGGCGGAAGAGAGCGAGATGTTGAGAATGTATCAAGCTAGAATCAGAGAAAAATATTTCAAAGATGGCGGAAGAGAGCGAGATGTTGAGAATGTATCAAGACAGAACTTGAGAAAAAAATAAGAACTCGAATGGGATCATGAGAAATAAATGAATATGAGCCATACATTAATAAAAAAAATTATGGAAAATTCACAAAAAATTTTAAGAGAGAATATAAGAAAGAACATAAGAGAGTATATAAAAAAAACTACAGAAACGTAAGTAAAATGAAGGAAAACATTATATGCAGAAAGTGTAATGCGAAAATGAATGTCAATGAATGAAAGATTTAATCACTGAAAACTCACGTGAAAAAGAATTGAAAGAATAAAAAAAAGAAAAAAGGAAGAAAATAAAAAATCAATTAAGAGAAAAAGAAAGAATGGTTAAATGAACAAAATAAAAAAATATATATATACAAAAAAATACAAGAATGAAATAAACAAAGAAAAGTAAGTGAAAGAAAGAAAAAGAATGAATGAAAGAAGTAGAATAAATGAATATACAGTGTAACCTGGATATAAGAGAGTTGTCGGGACCGGATAAGAAGTCTCTTATATCAGGGTTTCTCTTATATCCGGGTATGGTCTATTTTGTTTTGGTAAGTATGGCTCTAATTTGGGACCAGATAAAATCTCTCTTATATCCGGGTTTCTCTTGTATCCGGGTTTCTCTTATATCCGGGTTACACTGTATGATAAAATTAATGATTTGAATTAGAATTACTACTTTTTTTATATTTTATCTTCATTTTTCGAATCATATTTGTCTTTCCTTTAAGCGCTTATTCATTTTTTACCTGCTTTCATTCTTGCTACTTATTATTCGTTTGTTTATTTATTGGCCTAAGTTAATCATTCATCAAAAAAAGGAATGGTATGAAGAGTAAAGAGAAAAAAGGAATAGGAATAAAAACAAAGATAACGATAAAAAGAGAGAGACGATAGCTATTAGTCGAAAGCAGGAGGATGTAAACAAGGAGGAAGCTTATAATTAACACCAGGAAGAGGCAGCTGGAGTTTCTGGGACACGTGATGAGGGCCTGGAGAATCTGATACTCACGGCTCGAATAGAAGGAAAGAGAGACATACCTAGCGGGCTTAAGCAAGTAACAAAGAAAAGAATACTAAGCTGTTACCTGACATCTGTGCTTCTTTACGGAAGCAAAGTTTGGACGACTTCCTCGAAGATGAAGAAGAGACTTGAAGCGACAGAGATGTGGATGGTAAGGATATCATAGACCGAGCGTTTGATCAATGATGAAGCCTTGGAGAGGATTCAAACAAGGAGAAAGCTTATACTTAACATCAGGAAGAGGCGGCTGGAGTTTCTAGGACACATAATGAGGAAGGAGGGCCTAGAGAATCGGATACTCGCGGGTCGAATAGAGGGAAAGAGAGACAAGGGAAAACAACGCGTGATGTACCTATCGGGCTTAAGCAAGTGGATGACAGAACGTGTTCTGGGAGAGGTGGCAGATGGAAGGATATTGATGAGAGCTGCAAGGAATAGAGGGGTGTGGAGAGCCATGTTCGCCTACGTCCTGAAAGGACATGGCACAAAAAAAAGAAAGAAAGAATCGTGAAAGACTTCTGTCGTCATCGGTGTTTGTCATAGCCCTTTCTTTTCAATTCGTGACATCACACATGTATGTGACTACAGACTGTGCAAACACCGTACCCTTTGATCATCTGCCCAGTTCGCCTCCACAACATTATTTAGAGTGGATAAAATAGAGGGAGACAGACAGAAAATTATAATAACGAAAGAAAGAAAGAAGCCCATTGTTCCAGGAACGTTCGTGAGCTTTCTGTAGATCTGAACTAAAATTCCTTTTGACAAGCGAAAGACGGCAAATTCGCTACGGCGTCATGAGATTCGGTCATGTTGTTATGGCTGTCACAAAAATATCACATTATCTATCTATCTATCTATCTATCTATCTATTTCAGTCTGTTTAAATCTATCTCCGTCTGTTCAGATCTATCTATCTATCTATCTATCTATCTTTCTTTCTTTCTTTCTATCTATCTAAGTTTGTTCAAATCTATCTATTTCAGTCTATTCTGATCTATCTCAGTCTGTTCAGATCTATCTATCTATCTATCTATCTATCTATCTATCTCAGTTTGTTCAAATCTATTTCAGTCTCTTTAGATCTATCTAACTCAACCTGTTCAAATCTATCTATCTATCTATCTATTTCAGTCTGTTTAAATCTATCTCAGTCTGTTCAGATCTATCTATCTTTCTTTCTATCTATCTATCTATCTATCTATCTATCTATCTATCTATCTCAGTCTGTTCAGATCTATCTATCTATCTATCTATCTATCTATCTATCTATCTATCTCATTTTGTTCAAATCTATCTCAGTCTCTTTAGATCTATCTAACTCAACCTGTTCAAATCTATCTATCTATCTATCTATCTATCTATCTATCTATCTATCTATCTATCTATCTATTTCAGACTGTTTAAATCTATCTCCGTCTGTTCAGATCTATCTATCTATCTATTTCAGTCTGTTTAAATCTATCTCAGTCTGTTCAGATCTATCTTTCTTTCTTTCTATCTATCTATCTATCTATCTATCTATCTATCTATCTATCTAACAATCGCTCTCTGTGTCTATATTTTTCTTCTTTGTCTCTGTGTTCGACTTTCTTCTTCCTGAAGCTCTTTATATATCAGATGGAATCTTTAATAACAGGATTTTTGTCGCGTTTGTTCCCGATACCTGAGACTACTCTGATAAAGCAAGCCTTTCCAACAATGATTTCAAAGCGGAAAAAAACACTTCACACTCGGGATATCAGTACCACAAAATCTTCCTAGTCCAGTAAAATCAGCAAATTCATATTCTTATGAAATTCCATACACATATAATCTCTATACGAATATGTTTACTTCATTAAAATCTGTCAACGTAAATATCTATTTTTTTAATAATTGTCTTTCTCCTGTTTAAAAAAAAATGAATTATATATTCTATATGCTTCATTTTAAAAAAAAATACTTACACTTATATGAATTCAAATTCAAACTGCTGATCCAGTGTTTTGAAGTTCAACTCCGTTACTTGTACACTCAATTATAATAAGTTGTTTATAAACATTAGAAAAATTCTGATGCAAGGATAATGGTTTCCTCATAAAATTAGGAACACGAAAATTTGGTCAATATTTGGACACTTTTTTGTTCGGGAGGAAAAAATAAACACTTTTGAAACCAGACAGTAGTCATAGAGAATGGGTTAATTTGGGGAAATGAAAACCCTAATTCTGCCTAAATCCAGGGCGCATTTCAACATCTCAACCTAAACTGAATCGAATGAGGAGAATTATCTTCTATGCTTATTCAGATTCAGTATCTGTCTATATTTCTGAGATGTGGTATTATTATACACTATTTACATTATTCGGACTATTGTCCTCATCTTTGACGCCATATTTATTACAACGTTTCGGCCGTTGTACGCTACGGCCTTCTTCAGGTGGCTGGAATGTCAATCTGAACCCTTTATTTCCCTCACTGGGGTAGCCTGTTCTAGTTCAACGTGCCATGTCTAATGGACGTCAGTTGTCAATTATCTCCTGTTAATTCCCCTCTCTAAGTTCTCCACCGCCTAGATTTCCCTTAATTTTTTTTTTTTTTTTTTTTTTTGGTTATTTGAAACAGTGAAATTAATAACTCAATCTTGAGCGGTTGCTTTTTAATTTATACACACACACATACACACACACACATATATATATATATATATATATATATAGAGAGAGAGAGAGAGAGAGAGAGAAATATATATATATATATATATATATATATATATATATATATATATATATATTAATCCGTTGTTATAATCAAAGCGATTCCTATTAACACAATATAGAATTTGAAATATTAATTTTTTTTAATTGAATTTTTTTATGTATGTATCTAGTATTATAGGAGTGTTTGTTTTTCCAAACACAGTCAGCAAATTTTGGCCGTGTTCATAGTTGATGTTATTGAGTGTTGATTTTTTATCTTTATTAAAAATGCTTCCATTATTTTTACCCTTATATATATATATATATATATATATATATATATATATATATATATACGAAGTATCTGAACAAAAGTTATGCATTTATTAAATAGAGTAACTGCAGTTGGGCGGTTTAAACGACGCTGTGTTTAAATTGAATGTAGGTTCAATTCTATCCAAAAGCCAAGTTTTCTTTATTATGACTCTCGAATACAGACAGGTAGACGTAAATTTACAATGTTTAAAAACAGGGATGTCTAGTCATGCATATGTATTTAGTAAATAAGGTTTAAGCAATAGAAAAAATCTTTGTGAATACATTCAGGCATTTGCGACTGTAATTTAGCTAGATATTAATGTATGTATATGATTTGTTACTTTGAATATAGGTTTCAGTGCAGGAGTCTTTGTGCACCGTCGACATCCATATCATTTCAAATTTCTCTGGTAAACATTCAATTTGTTCCGTAATCTATTCATAATTTCTATTTTCTGAATTTGAAAGCAACCTGCTCGGTTGCATTTTGACATGTCATTGCCTTCCGGCTTCATGAATAAAAATAAATGTTGGCCTCACACAAAATGTTTTGATTGAAAAATTCTAAAGCAATTGTCATAGCGATGTTTGTACGTGCTGAAACTTACTATTATTATTATTATTATTATTTCAAGAGTGAAGAATAAGGGTGAACGGTACGCAATTAGAAAAATAAAATGAACTTTCTCTTTAAGACGGTTTAAGTTCTTCTATGTACCGTGACCTTTCACGACATGGGATATCATGTCACTCCAAAACGTCCTATCCCTTGTAAAACTAAACAACCGAACCCTTACCATTCCGCCATCCATCCACGCAAGCTCGTCAGGTAGGTGGCTCGCTGCCTTTTTCTTATCTCATTTGCTTTTGATATGCTCTGAGAGGGTCCGGTTTTCCAAGCCCTCTTTCCTCATTATGTGTCCAAGAAATTTCATCAATGTCCTTCCGATTCTGAACATAAGGTTTCTTTTTGTTACCATTTTCCTTCAGATTTCTTCACTGCTTGCTCGTTTCGTCCATGGGATTCTCAATATCCATTTTTTTAATGAATTCACCCCAAACAAGGTGTTAGTGCTAAGATGAAAGGAGCTACTGGGAGGGAAAGAGAATCAGAAAACTTTATAAGGAACCGGAAACCAAATCCTAAATATGAAACAAGGGATAAACATCTACTCCTGTTCAAAAGATCGGAGATTTGTGTGAACCGGCTGATAGGTGAACCTATCTACTCCAGTCAAGGAGAGAAAAAATGATTAGTAAACGAAATTTCATAGTTCAGACGGAGACGTTAGAAGTATAGAGATGAAGCAGACTTTATAAAGAACCGGAGACCCAATACTAAACATAAAACGAGGGATAAATATCTACTCCTATTTAGAACATCGGGAAGGAGTTTGAATCAGACTATAGGTGAACTCATCTACTCCTATTGAAGGAACAAATAAAAAAATAAATAGTATCTAAAAATTCAGTGTTTACATGGAAATGTTAGAAGCATAGAATTTAAGTAGATTTTAGAATGAAGCGAAAACTCTATCATAAACAGAACACAAGGGATAAATATCTACTCCTGTTTATATGACTGGGGAGGAGTGTACTGTATAACAACAACATTTCTTATTGCCTCCGGTTTTCTCTTCATCACTGGGAGATTGTCTGGCATTCACTGCCATATATGAGGATGAATATCGTAAAGCAATCCAACACTTTACGCTGATTCTCTTGGAGATGGCACAAACTCATTTCTTCGTGTACTATGACTAATCGTCATATATTTTGACAAAAATATCTCTGACAAAAGATAAAATAAACGAGATAATCATTCTCTGATAACAACTGTCCACATCTTTCGTGCTCTCTTTAGCTTTCCTTCTTTTATGTGCAATGTCTCTTCAATACTTGGACGATCATGGCTTGGCAAATACTTCTTTCAATTTATCGCATTAAATAATACATGTCCCCTTAATTTCCATCCTAGTTTATGTTTTACCGTTTTAAACTTTTCCCTCTTACATTTAGTATGCCCTGTAAGTGTCAAATTCTCCAAGCCCTCTTTCCTCATTATGTGTCTCATAAAATTCCACTGTTTTTTTGTTTTTTTTTCGGATTCTAGGTATAATTTTGTTTGCATTTTTTTTTAAACTTCCTCGTTATTCACGTCTTCTGTAGATGTTATCGTCAATATCCTTCTGCGGTACATTGTTATTGTTGTTTCACGTTTCCTTTCAACTGTGAGGAAATTGTCCAGCGTTCGCTGGCATAGAACAAAATCAATATTATATTACGGTTTAGCACTCCTTTCTTTGTATCGTATCCATTTCCTTTTTCTTAAAACTTTAGTCTTTTATTCATGGTTTTCTCTTCTCTTCATTCGATGAACTAATTCCGATTTTAAGCGTAAGGGTCCTTCGCATTCATGTTTTTCTTCATTGTCGTATTCGATATTTAATATTCTCAGCATCCTTCTGTAGAACCGTTCTATCTTTAATATTTTCAGCATCCTTCTGTAGAACCATTATCTCATAAATATTTTCAGCATCCTTCTGTAGAACCATTCTATCTTTGATATTTTTAGCATCCTTCTGAAGAACCATTTTATCTTTAATATTCTCAATATCCTTCTTTAGAGCCATTCTATCTTTAATATTTTCAGCATCCTTCTGTAGAACCATTCTCTCTTTAATATTTTCAGCATCCTTCTGTAGAACCGTTCTATCTTTAATATTCTCAACATCCTTCTGTAGAACCATTCTATCTTACATATTCTAAACATACTTCTGTAGAACCATTCTATCTTTAATATTTTCAGCATCCTTCTGAAGAACCATTTAATCTTTAATATTTTCAGCATCCTTCTGTAGAACCATTTTATCTTTAATATTCTCTGCATCCTTCTGATGAAATATTCTATCGTTAATATTCTCAACATCCTTCTGTAGAACTATATCTTTTTGCTTCAAGTCTCCACTTCATATGTGATAAAATTGTTATGTAGGAGGATTTATATTGCATAGCATTTCGGCACTATTTCTTAGTTTTTTTAACGACAGGTGATGTAACGGCTACTAGTAGGAAAAACTGAAGCGGTTAATTCACAGAGTGGGCTGTTTAATACACTATGACCAAAAAAAAAGAAAAGGGAACGACGAATCAACTTCTCCCAGTGCTTTGTCCAATCGTCTGATATCTTAACAAAATATCTCGTCACTGGCATGTCACTTCATTTGCTCAAGTAGTAATCGATGGAGAAAGCAATTTGCACACATCACTTTCCAATGCGAGCATTAAAAATCTATTAAACCCATTGTCAACCCTAATAATGAGAAAAATATCATTGCTGTAAAATAAGGAAACACTCAAAACCATATCACTTGAAGACTTCAAATATGTCGGTGTATGGATCAGTTGTAATAAATTTAGTATCGTAGATAAGGAAATTGAATATTGAATAAATTTCGCTTTGTATTCTTTTGTCCCACAACGCAAGATGGTATGAAATCAAAATATTAACCTGAAAACTCAACTCATGTTCTTAAATAGCCTCGTTAGCGCTAGACTTTCATATGGATGTTATGTATTACGCATAAACACCTTTAGAAATGGCCAAACTCATTTATATACAACTGTTTCCTCAGATGAATGGTTAAAATGATTTATAGGAAAATAAATCCTGTTGATCTTAAGAGATAATCCTTACAGAATCACAAAAGAGATTTACCAAATATATAAAACACACTTAAAAACTTCCAACATATAATCAGATTGATTGATTTATTTAATTGTTTTTTACGGCTATCAACCCTTTTTTCAGCATATTTTTTGGATTGTGAGGATAATTATTTTTATAATTATAATTTTTTCCATTAACCATTTTTTAAGAATAGCAATGATTTTTTCCAGATACATCCTACTATTTAACCCGTAACTGGGAGAAGGAGATGAATTCATACCTTTTCCAGGGATATTTTTGCGTCAGTGAATGTAACAAATGATGTAATGAGAAGTGAAAATAATGATATAAACAAAACGCTGATATTCCACACTACCTTAAACAAAAGGTTAGGAAGGAAACGTCGATCGATACTAGAAACAGGGTTAACAGTTAGTGAGTGTACTTGCGGAGCCTCTTTTTCCGGAAAAACGCTTTTTGAAAGGAAGATTTTATAAATTTCAACCAACAGTAACGCTAACCGGACGGTCAATGTAGGCCGAATGTTAATCTTACCATTATCGTTAGATTATTATTATTATTATTATTATTATTATTATTATTATTATTATTATTATTATTATTCCTCTTCTTCTTCTTCTTCTTCTTCTTCTTCTTCTTCTTCTTAAATGTGCCATGTTCTTTCAAGACGTGGGTAATCATAATCTCCCCTGCCACATTTTTTGTTGCTCTAAGCAACTTCGGACCTTTATGGTCACTGCTCTGTAATACATGCAAACCAACTCATTAAGTAGATTACTTCCAATTTTCCTCTCCTCCTCTTATCTTCAATATGCCCTTTAAGTGCTAACGTCTCTAGACCCTCTTTTCTTATTATGTGTCCCAGAAATTTCAGCTATCTCTTTCTAATTATAAGTGTCCTTTTAGTCCCAATTTTTTTTAAAACTGCCTTCTTTCTGACTAATGCAACCCATGTTATTCTCAGCATCTATCGATAGAAACATCTGTAAAAAGACTGTCCAGTATTCACAGCCATATAAGAGGTTTGATATGAGGCAACAGTTAACACTCTCTTCATTTCTAAGCAAATTTACCTTATTCTTAATACTTTGTTTAACTTTTAGAAGTCATCTTTCTCTATTTCAGTTCGCATTCACTGGGTCTATAGTATATTGAATTAAAGCGTTTCTTCGTGAACTTTGTGATATAGTAATTTGTGCTTCCAATCCTTTCACCAGAGAGTACAGACTCGGAGACAATGTAAACAGAGTTAGTAATAATTTAGCAGTAAAAGAAAGATCAAGATGAGATATCTCTAGACAGAGATTGTTGAACGAGGACAACATTCCACTATATAATAGATAATCGGTTCAGTTCGTCATTCACTGAGGGACGCCTAGATCAACAGGCAGCTAAAGAAGACCGGAGAGTACAACGGCCGAAACGTTGTGATGATAACAACAAAGATGTGGGCATTAATAATGTAAATATCTGTCCCTTGTAAATGGAAACATCATTTGATTCTTTAATAGCTTTCCTTTTCCATCTCTGCCGTCCATTTCCACAAACTTATTAGGAAAGGTGTTCCCTCTAGCTTTACTTCCCTCGATAAATCTCCGAGGATAAAAGTTGATATCTATGAATATGCAATTATATATGGGTAAGGTGTCTCAGAAAATGTCAAAGCGTTTACAAAGAAATTTACTTCAAACATTATTGAAAATCATCATCATATAGTTTGCATTACATTTCTTGAATTAAACAGGCATCCATTTTGGAAAGTTTGATTAAGAGAAGAAAATTGAAGAATAAATATTAGAGTTTAGAACAGTCTGTTTTGTATTAAAGAGACTTATATTGTTTAAGTCCAATCCATCTATCTATCCATCCATCTCTCTTTCTCTCCCTCTCTCTATCTCTCTATATATATATATATATATATATATATATATATATATATATATATATATATATATTAGGTTGGTGCAAAAATAACGTCGGTTTTTTACGTATATTTTAAAGTTAAAAACCGACATTATTTTTGCACCAACCTAATATATATATATATATATATGTATTTAGACATTTTTATCTTTATTTTTATTACATTGTCGGATATTGTCCATTTCATAATATATATATATATATATATATATATATATATATATATATATATATATATATATATATATATGTATGTATGTATGTATATGAAGTAAGATAGGTAAGTAGTTACAGGGCAGTAAAATCAAGACACACAAGAAAAGATTCACCATAGCAACACATTAAGATTCATAAGCACATACAGGTTGTACAAAATATTCTAACCGATCCTCAATGACACACATCTATAAACACCAACGCCTTTTCCATATATATATATATATATATATATATATATATATATATATATATATATATATATATATAATGCTGATACATATTTTATTTGCTTATGCATGACTTGCATAAGCGACACTGGCATTTGAATAGCATATATTACAGCTAAAAGATTACATTTACCCATCAAAAGAGATGAAAATAATGGCGACAATCGCCCCAGGCAAATATTAGTACCGAGTTCGCCATCAAATTACATGCCACGTTATTGTACCATTATGGAATATCGTCTGCACTACTTCTTTTTTTATTATTTATGCCATAAAAATGGTCCATCTTTCTTATTACCTTCTTTTCGATTGAACGTGGGTTATTTTTTTGTTTGTCTCGCCTTATTTGTGCCGATTACTTTCAACGGCATGAAGCCCCTCTCGAATGTCAACAACGCTTCGGATGTCATCTCCAAGCTACTAGTTTTTACAATAATTTTAAGAGCTCAAGATCGACTGTTCAAGAAAAGAGGCTACTTTTAATGAAATGAAATTTCATTAAGAGTTCTCTCTCTCTCTCTCTCTCTCTCTCTCTCTCTCTCTCTCTCTCTCTCTCTCTCTCTCTCTCTCAGTGTACAAAATTGTCGAAAGTAAACGACACCACTAAGATAACGAAGTTCAAATGACGTTGTGTCCCGCTTATCAGCGTGAGCGTATTTGGATTAACATACCTTTCAAAAAATAGATTGATCCATTTTAATTAATCTCACAGTTGCCTCCTTTTCCACTCTCCATCTCTCTATCTCTTTCTCTTTCTCTTTCACACTCTTTCCCTCTCTCTCTCTCTCTTTATCTACCTCACCTACTCTCCCTTTCTCTCTGTATAATTCTATCTCTTTGCATTTTTCTTTGTTAAAAAAGAATAACATCGCTTAGTGTCCTTTTCGTGGTGGCTTCTTATCACCTAAATTTAATTCTCGCCTTTTTTTTTTTCTTCATTCCTTCTAGCGACCTAAATAGTGTCACAGAGCCATGATCGCCCAAGTCCTTAAAGGATCACGTACGTCGTAGAAGAGGTGCTGGGAATACCGTGGACACGACACAACGGGGAAGTTCTAAAAAAATATGTACTAGAAAGACTTATACATAAAAGCAGAAAGAGTTAAAATTTCTGACATACATTATGAGGAAGGACTGCTTGTCTGGTTAAGTTAATACTGACATGACGTACTAAGTGAAGAAAGGGGTTGGGGAAATGGCGAGAAAATTACCTTACGAGTTTCTGTGAATGGATGACAGAGCAGGGAGAGGAAGGGTATGGTAAATTGTCAAACGTTGGTTAGAGATGCAAAAGAGAAGAAGATGTGGAGAGACATGATCATCCGCCTCCTGAAGACACACAAGACATAAAAATATGTCACAGAGCTATTAATGCCAACAGTCATCAAAAACTGAATAATCATATTTTATAACACATTTCCTGCCCTCCAGCAAAAAAACATGGAAACTCATCTTAAACAAACATTATACAGAATTCAAGCATGTATTTATTGTTCCTCGTTATGGCTTCAGGGAATCTCTAAGTGATTAAAAATATTCTAACTAAATTACTGTTAACTACGTTCACTGATTTAGACTTGTATTTACTGTATACAATTAAACGCTGCCGTATTGTTTGAAATTAGGCAGCCTTAATAGTAGATTGTTAATTAGGTTATCGTCCCCATGAGATGTTTAACGCCAGACCTTATTAGAAGAGACGACAGCTAGTGAAGAACTAGCCACCCCTGAAGTTAAAATGTACCACCGGTTAACCGCAACAAATTTTGATAACGGCAAATGTGTATTTTGTCTTTATAATGTAAATGATAAATAGGCAATGCGTTATGTGGAGACTTCTGTGTCATCTTTTTGTGGACAACTACCAATGTCTTATTGAAATTGTCTTGTCTACCTTTGTTATATATATATATATATATATATATATATATATATATATATATATATATATATATTACAGGCAAAAGTTGATGAGAAATGATATTGCCAATGAACCCCTTCACTGCACTTGGTTGCTTTAATGGGATGTGTCGGGGGTTGACACTTTCACGCCGTTTAGTGTAAATTGCTTAGCTCCCCATCTGATCAGTGTTCAGTGTTATTACTGCTCTGATCGCTGATTATCGTTTTGCCGCCCACCTCCTGCAGATGTAACACCAACATAACCCCCCCCATCTCATCTAGTACCGATATCTTAGACATCACAACATATTTTGACAGGGTTTTCGTGGAGATGTGGTGTCCTCATAAACTAGAGAAATGTCAGAGTTATATTTCTAAATTATGTATTTATCTTACTGCCATGTCCCTTCAGAACGTAAATAATCACGGCTCTCCACGATTTACTTTTGTCTCTATTGTCCGTGATTTTTGTGATCTCTTGGTAAAACCTAGTGGCGTCATTTTCCGTTATCGTCTCCACAGTTTGAAATTTAGAGTGGTTCTTCTACTAGACTGGCTAACAGCCAAGGCTAAATAGCCCAGTCTACACTACTAATTAGCATATAAGGACTTTTCTGCAAAAGTGATCGCAACAGACTCGTCTGAAATTTGAACTCCGCTCACCGATTTCATTTTACGTACCGATAGCCGTTACACCTACTGAACTGGCTGGGAGAACATTTGCTTAATATGTTTACTTTCATACAATTCAGGATGTATCAATTATATATATATATATATATATATATATATATATATATATATATATATATATATATATATATATATATATATATATATATATATATATTGGACATTGGAATCAACACCCAGAGGTGATAGACCATTTCAGGCTAAACGCAATCGTTAGACTATCGTAACTTTAACCCATGAACATAGCATAACATAAAACTATATATATATATATATATATATATATATATATATATATATATATATAAATCTTCAAATTCAGAACGTTCATAAAAATATCTCCTTTTAAATATTTCCTTTTCTAAAAGAAATACTTCTTTCACATATATGGCCATATATTTTTTTAATGTAAAGAAAACGGTTAGATCAAAACCTTGTATTATTTGAAATAAATGCATATAGAAATGATTTATCAAATTAAAATAAAATAATATATAATAATTAAATTAATAAATTAAGAAGTAAATAAATTAGTAATATATAAACAAGTAAGAAAATAAAAATTTCTACCACAACATTAAAAACATTTTCTCAGTTTCCCTACTTAGGCATTAAATTACGCCACTTGGCATCGTCTATAGTTTACCTTGACTTTCACAGTTAACCTGGAGAATATTTATGAAGATTCTTAGATTTAAACATTTTGAAACGTTATCCATGTTTTTACTTCTCTTTACAAATACATATCACAAAATAAAATCTTTAAATCTGATTTAATAAGTCCATCAGAAGAAAAGAATAAAGAAAAGATTTCCTTCTATCTTTATTCGCACATACTCGTATGTATATATATATATATATATATATATATATATATATATATATATATATATATATATATATATATATATATACTCAGATAAAATGAGAACGAAGAGAGTGCAATTCTAATGTTCATACATTCAATTTAAAAGAGGGCTCAATACAGCGTTGAGTAATATTATTTATTTTAGAATATTAAAATAACATGTAAATATTTCTACACAATTGCGGTCGTGTTACGACGTATACCAATGCGTCTCTTCAGGCTATTGTAATTTACTGGCGAGTGAACGATTAATATGGTTTCAAAAGCAAAATGCATCCCCTTTTTTCGCAAAAAAAGGTTATAAGGCTTGAGAACTTAACACTGATAAGCCAATCAAATATGACCTACGTTCGATTCAAACTAAGCGAAAAGGAAAAAATTAAAATTTTCTTAGAAATGGGTCATGACCCGGAGTTATCTGCTAACAGCAGCCAGACATGAAATTAAAAACTAATATAGTTTCTTACGTAAAGTTTATGCATGTCAGAAGGTCAACCTACCCAAGAAATAACAGCGGGGGGATAGAGAGGTAATTTAACCTAATGCAAACTTTTTATATGCTTTGTTGATTTCCTACATAATTTTTTGTAGTTGATAAATAAGAGGCCTCTTTAAGGGACTTGTAAATAATTCAAACGTATAGAATTATTTGGCAAATTAATATGCAACCGTTAAATAAAGACCATCCATATAAGATGGTAATAATACCAACCAGTCAATGTAAGATGTCAAAAAATACTAACTACCAATACATCATATAAAATGTTAATAATACTAACAGAAGATTAATACAGAACTATATTAAATCCAAATTAATCTTACACATAGAAAAATAACCTATATATGTTGCAATGCTGTTCAACTATAATATAAGAAAATACATTGTAAAATTCGAAATTTCAACTAAATTGTAAGGTAAAAGGTATACTATGTCTACAATTTGCGGTTAATTTGCTCCTTTGATCTAATAAAAAGTTTTCATCATACAATATGATAATATCAATTTTTTTCAAGTAAACACAGAAAATATGGTTCATATAAAGATCTACATGTTCTTGCCATTTTTAAATTTTCCATTTCACCTTAGGAGATTTATTATCCTCTTTTAAACTCCATAAATATTTAGGAGACGCATCGGTATGCATCTAAACACGACTGAAATTGTGTAACGATTTTTACATGTTGCTTATATATATATATATATATATATATATATATATGAAGTAATATAGTTTGAAGTTGTGCTATATTTATGGGATAAAGTGCTCAGTATCAGAGATAGAGCGTATGTAAATATAAATATAAAAGTGAACATTGAAGTCAACACTCAGAGCCTCTGAGTGTTGACTTCAATGTTCACTTTTATACTTATATATATATATATATATATATATATATATATATATATATATATATATTCTCTCACGTCGTATGGCCTTCTATCAGACAAGCAATATGGCTTTCTTTTCCCTAGCTCAACTGTTGATGTACTGATGATAATTTCGGAAAGAGTCTATCAAGATCTAGATAAGAATGGTGAAGCTCGGCCTTTGCTTTGGACATCACGAAAGCTTTCGACAGAGTTTAGCATACAGGTCTTTCCCACAAGTTGGAAAGTCAAGGTGTACCTGGCCTGATTGTTTAATTGATTCAGTATTTCTTACCAAATCATGAAATCAATGCCATCCTAAATTGAAAAGCTTACAACAATTGGTAGCTTTTCTATTTATGATTACTAAATATAGTTTTTATTTACTAACAATATCATTTCACTACTACACATTAAATAGAGCATTTTAAGAGATTTAAAACATTATAAATTATTCTAATATGAAAATAATACTTGTAAAAATTCATTATTCATCTATTTTCTTTCTTACAAAAAAGTGCCCATAATATATATTAATCATAAAAGCAATTAAAAGCATTTCTAATTAAATCGTCTTTTAGTTTCATTGCATTTTTTTTTTACGGTTCAGAGCAGATTTTTGGTAACTGAATGTCCTTTTTTACAAAAGAATTAAAGATTTAAATGCGTGTGTGAGTGAATGTGTGTGTGTGTCTGTTTTAGAAATGGTAGCATTCATACACATGAAAACCTCAGAGAAAGACAAGGTAGACACATTGAAGAAGAGCACACAAGCACAAAACATGTTTCATTACTTTCTTTCTCGTGATAGCTCCAGTTTTTCAATGTTCATTTTATTTTATTTTATCGGTCCGTTTATTTGCTTTTATTTTACGAAACCCTTGTGGACAAATAAAGTCAAACGGTTATTATACTCATCGGGAAACGTAATCAGGACGCGAAAATGTCTATTCGTTTCGGATTTTATAAGTATATAAATCTGCCTGTTGACATAAATAATTATACTCGGATAAACGTCTTTCTGGCTGGGCCGATTCGAAACGGCTTCCAGCTGAAATTCGTTCTTCTTGATCCTCAATCTTTTTTTTTCTTTTCTTTTTACTAACACCAAATTGACTGATTCTAAATCATTCTATTCTTTATTCGCCAGATCTCCTGTCAAGTTCCATTTTCTTCTTCATTATAAATGATTATATATTCTATTTTAACGTAGTCCAAATTTTGTTAGATGTTCATAAGTGGCACCCTGGCTAAGAACATTTTTAAGCAGATTGTTTTATTGGTGACAGTATGCCCGACACTCATTTTGTGACCTCCCCCGGCACCATCTTCAGAATTGTTCTGGCAATAAGAATCTCCACGTCGATATATTACGTATTCTGTGCGAATTTGTTGAAGCCATGCAAAACGGTGCTCGAAAAACAATTATAACTTTTCTCATCTTTGTTGCCATATTTATTACAACGTTTCGGCCGTTGTACGCTCCGTACTTCTTCAGGTGGTTGGAATGTCGAACTGAACCCTTTATTCCACTCACTGGGGTAGACTATTCTAGTTTCACGTTCCATGTCTAATGGATGTCAGTTATCAGTTATCTCCTGTTAATTCCCCTCTCCAAGTTCTCCACTGGCTTCACCAGGTATTGAACTCACACTCTTTGGGTCCTGTCACTGGATCTAACCAACGCCTTCATCCACTGTGCCATGCGTCCTTGAGGACGATACTCCGAACAATGTAAATAGTGTACATAATACATCATCTCAGAAGTATAGACATATAATTTTTCTTGTTAATGCAGTTCTCGAGTACTACAATATATGTCAAAATCAGTTCATTTTGCTCGACGCGTTTCGTCTTTTAAGACTTCATCGGACTAAGATTGTTTAAGTTGACGCGACTACACAAGTACACAAACGAGTGACGCGGGGAATTTTAGATTTAAAAATAATTTTTAAATATCCTACACTATCATGATGGAATAATTTTTTGTGTGTATTGCTGTGTATTTTTTAGGTAATTGTTTTGAGGCACATGTGATAAAAGGGAGAATTTACTCTGTCTTATCACACCATATCACAGAGAAGAGTCGGACACGTGTTGCTCGTACCAAGGTTCGTGGTGAAGAGGCTGAATTTAACGTCTTTTCGCGGAATGTCCGTATTTCCGACAAGATCAGTTTTGTCGCATGTGGAAGTATTTTTATCATTTTTTTTTTTAATTAATTTTATAAAACGATTTTATGTTATTATTTTATTTTATTTATAATTTTCATTATTATTATTTTATATTTTTTTTTATTTATAATAGAATCAATAATCAGAATAAATTATAAAGCATACAAAATTATCCCAGAATGCTGGCTATTATCGACGCGGCTCTCGCTTGCCACAGATGTCTACAATTACGTCCGTGTGTCTACCTTATATAGGCTATAAGATAAGCCGTACAAAGCAGAAAGAGTTGAGAGATACACTCCACACGCGCATGCGAGCTAACGATAGAGATTACTCGTGAGTATGACTGTCTTTCCATTCTTCCTCTTGTGAACACAGAAATAGAATGGACTCCGCTCTCAACGCGACAAGCCCAAACCGATAGCTTACAAGCAGTCAGCCGGATTAAGGATAATCATTTTTCACGCTCTCATTTCACACATCACAAACCGTACATTCAAACGCTACACTACACGACTTACCACAGATATTTTCATATCTTGTAAGTAAAAATAGATGTTTGGCCATTTCTTCAAACCAGTGTCTAATTTTTTTCTTTACTCCAAACAATTTCCACCTCGGATCATGAGTAAAAGTTTTAAGGAAAATAGAAATAAAAAAAAAGACATTTATGTTTGGAATTAGAAAGAGATGGTTCACAATTTTCGGATACATATTGATGAAAAAGGTCTTGGAGAATACCATCCTTATGTATAACCATATTTCTCTTGCCTGAAGTTTTTTCTTTATCTGAGAGGAAATTTTTCCGACATTCAATGGTGTCTAGTAAGACTGATATTACATAAGATTTCAACATTCTTTTCTTCGTTTATAAAGAATATTTCTGTTTCTTCAGGTTTTGGCAGGTTCAAAGCGAATATTTTTGAACGAGCCTACGGGCTCGGAGAAACCCACGCTAAACTCGACCTTGTGTCACATACATTCCTTGCGGGGGACTGTTAAATATAACAGTCGAATAGATTATTCAACTGTCGAATTCTCTGCCTCGGCACAGAGGAACTCGGACGAAGCTTTGCCGCAGGGCAAAGTTTCGTCCGGTGAGGTAGACAGTCCCTGAACCCGTTTAGGCGGGTTTCAAAGGGAATATTTTTGGCCGATCCTACGGGTTCGGAGTACCCACAATAAACCGGCCTTGTGCCACATACATCCTCGTGGAGGGGTGCTGTTAAATATTAACAGTCGAATAGCTTGTTCATCTGTTGAACTCTCTGCCTTGAGAGGAGAAGATCACGGACGAGGCAAAGTTTCATCCGGGGAGGTAGACAGGCCCTGAACCCGTTTAAGCCGGTTCTAGGGGAATATTTTTAGCCGATTCTACGGGCTCGGAGTACCCACAATAAACCGGCCTTGTGCCACATACACCCTCGTGGGGGTGGGGGTGCTGTTAAATATTAACAGTCGAATAGATTGTTCATCCGTTGAACTCTCTGCCTTGAGCGGAGAGGAACCCGGACGAGGCAAAGTTTCGTCCGGGGAGGTAGACATGCCCTGAACCCGTTTAAGCGGGTTCTAAAGGAATATTTTTGGCCGAGCCTACGGGATCGGAAAACCCACGGTAAACTCGGCCTTGTGCTACATACAGCCCTCGTTGGCGTCTGTTAAATATAACAATTGAATAGATTGGACGCTGGGTCATCCGACACACACTCACTAATTGTGTAATACTCTTCTGTTGTACTTACTGTTCAATATATGATATATCTGTAACATTTTCTCTAAAACATTTCTTTAACCATTTACTTGGTCACAACACACACACACACACACACCAATTTAATTTTTGAACTGATTTTATTAATCCGACATTGCTCCTTATTAGTCTAAACGCTATTTTTGCACCTGTTCTTCATTTTCTTTCGACTTAATCTATGCCCGTTGTTTCTTTTTTTTTATTACGGAGCACAGGTACAATAAACAGGTGATCCTTTTTTTTTTACAATTTGTTTTGTTAGTGTTCTTTTCGTTCATCACCCCTGCCAAGAGGGATAACCCCTCCGCAAAAATATCCCTCTTGATCTCAAAATAATACGTGAATATCAGCAGCTGTAAGCTTAGATGTGCGAATGGTGTAATGAGAAATGTACGAACCTAACTCTTCTCCCCTCAGCTATGGGTTAATTAGTAACATTTGTATGAGCAAGTCATTATTATCTCCCAAAAATTCTTATAATATAAACTTATTTTATATTTTAAATAACTTGCAAAATGTTAAGTTTAATCAGTCAGTCAATTAAAACATTACGGTTTTTTTTTTTTTTTTTTTTTTTTTTAGGAAATGTAACGTCGGATTATAAAGCATACAAAATGTATTTATTTATGCCATATATAGATATTTATATTAACCAAATTAATGAAAAACTCTATTTTAAGTATTCGCGTATGCTAATTATATATAGCTATGCATATGCATGTATTTGAATATGTGTGTGTTAAGATGTCTGAATACGTGCAGTGTGTGTTTGCGTTCGATACGCCTTGAAGATAATGAAATACGGTCAGTTAGCAGAGAAAGACGGTCTCGGTGTACGTGTGCAGAGACTGGCCATCAAAGTTGAAATAAAAATGGTAGAATAGAACGAAACTTATTTCCTCAATCACCCACCCACCGTGGAATCAAGACAGCTCTATTCACCTGTTAAAGAATAAAAATAAATAAAAATTATATAAAATAAAAAAATAAAAAAGAGATAAAAAGCAAGTAAGAAAGAAATAAAAGAGAATGTTGTTGTAAATACGCGATGAATCAGCAGAGAAGAATGGCGGTCTTCTTCTTTTTTTTTTATTATGGAGTACAGAATAAAGCGCTCTCGTAATGGCTTCTTTTCTCATGCTGAAACATTCCGAAAACGGAAGAGTATTGTATCAGTGGACAGGTTATTACCACACTAAAACCTGTTGGAGGCTTATGACTGTTTCATTCGCGCTTATATGCTGGGTGAATTGAAATAATAATAACTAAATGAGAAGATAGGCTACATAGTTTAAGGTGGTCGTATCTCTGTAGAGATCAACGGTTTAAAAACGCATCTGGCAAGCCAATGAGACAGTGTCGCGGGTTCAGTTCTCACCTGACACCTCAAGATCATGACCTTATATATTATTATTAATTTTAGAATATCCATGTATTAAAATATCTATTTCTACTTATTTATCTGATAGTCGTTCGTGTGAATATTTTTAATACAGACGTTCTACCAAATACGAGGCACGGACGAGTAATGGATGGTGGTTCGGATTGAGGAATCAGAGAGCCGAGTTCGAATTCCAATCGAATCCAATGCATTCACTTACGTGCTAATACCCTTGGTGTGAATCATTATCTTCTCCCCACCAACTATGGGTAAATAGCAAGACAGACTGGGTTGTATGGCCTTGGATGGCAACCAGTCTAGGAGAAAGTAACTCTAAATTTAAAACTGTATGTTGACCTGGCGTAGCACATGCTTTACAGCTAACGGAAGAATCGTTCGCATTGGCTCTATGATCCAGACTATGGTCGAATGATGATGATGGTGATTAATACAAGGCTCAAGAGCCACTCAAGATAGAGGGTTACTCTTAAAATGGATATGGTGAATGAGATGTGTGATATGAATGAAGGTGTAGGTGATGAATGTTTTCTTTCTTGTTTGAATATGTACGAGGGCCATTCAATAAATAATACAGATAGAAGCTTACTTTTATTTATTTTATTTTTTTTGTTTTTTGTTTTACTTCTTTTTCACATGGAATTAGTTTATTTTGCAGATTAAAAACACAAACTTTGAGAGTTTTGGCGATTAACAAAGATGGCCGACCAAGAAGCCTGCTGCAGGACTGAACAGCGGTCACTTATCAAGTTTTTGGTTGCTGAAGGGTGCAAACCAGTTGAAATTCATAGGAGAATGTCAACTGTGTATGGTGCCACATGTTTCAGTCAAAAAAATGTCTACAAGTGGGCTAAATTGTTTAAAGAAGGACGGAGCAGTGTTGAGGATGAAGACAGGCCTGTGAATCCTACAGAAGTGAGGTCTTCTGAGGTGATCGAATCTGTCAATGACCTCATTCAGTCTGACAGAAGAACTACTGTGAACTGCTGAGGCAGGTCAAGAAAGACATAAAGAACAAACGCAGGGGTCATCAGTCAGAAGGAGTCATCTTGCATCATGATAACGCAAAGCCTCACACAACAGCCCAAACGGTGCAGACCATCAACGAGCTGGGCTTGGAACTGCTCCTTCATTCTCTTTACAGGCCAGAACTTCCCCCTTCAGACTTCACCTGTTTGGTCCCTTGAAAGCGTTCACGAGAGGCATGAAGTTTAAAAGTGACGATGAAGTCAAAAGTGTTGTGAGCGACTGGCTGAGACATCAGTCCAAAGATTGAGGGAATACGGAAGCTTGTGCACAGATGGGAAAAGTGTGTGACAGTGCTGGGAGACTACGTTGAAAAATAAAAAAGTAAGCTTTTATCTGTATTAGAAGTCCTTATACCGAAAAAATCACCTTATTTATTGAATGACCCTCGTATATATAGTATATACTCCCGCACACACCCGCACGCACGCTGAACGTACGCACATATATACAGCTGTTAAATAGTGTATATATATTAAATTAAATATTTGCTTATATCATATGTTATCCTTTATCTGATGTTTCATTTTTAACGGTAAGTAGTTTATTTGTTTTTTTGTCTTGGCGTTATATATTGAGGTATTGATTATGGCGATGGTTGGGGTATGTTTGTTCGCTAGTCGTTGTTTATGTGAACGTGCGTATTATTTATATATGTCCATGCACACACACACACGTGTCCGTTTATTTATTTAATAATATATTTTTATAATTTAGAAATAATCTATAAATACATTCTTATAAGTTTACAAAAATTACCATTTTTCTAACCCACACCACAAGTAGGACTGGTGCATATGATCCATTGCAAATTATACTGCATAAATAGTCGCTTTCCTGTATCTCTCCAGTAAGTATCTGACTCCTCCTGCTGTCCTCAGCAGTACAGACAAACCTCTCATCAATGGACTAATAGGGGGAGGTGACCCGTTAAAGCCGATTGTCCGTAGATGGAAACGGATTATTTTTGAGTTATAAAACTACTATAGTAACAACCACTAGTTACGATCATAATGCAAGTACTATAAATATCTATATATGGCATAAATAAATACACTGCGTGCCAAATTATTATTGAAATAACTTTTTTTATAATATTTCAAAAACCGTCCAATCAATTTGCGCAAAATTTTCACACAATGTTGGCAGCACTGACCTGCGCAATCACGAAATTTTCGTACTGATCTGCGCAATGTAAACAAACTGGCACCATATTTGTGAATTGATTGGACGGTTTTTGAAAAATTATAAAAAAAAAGTTATCTCGATAATAATTTGGCACGCAGTGTATATACTATACTGTATATATACTGTATAAATAATAGATTTCTCACAGATACTTTCTCACGCACGCGCTAATGTATCGTATTTTAGATACTGTACACCCATCTTTGTTCATGTTGCGGATTCCGAGATGAAATTTGGTCTCCAATGAATGACAAACGCAAGAATTAAATATAAGAAATTAAATGTATTTACACAAACAATACAATGGGTAATACTGTTAGAAAATCCAGGAACACGGTTAGTAGCAATAATAATATATATATATACAGTCTCGAAGTAGGATTTCCTTAGAGTCTACGTGCTTGTAACCGTGACTTCTACAAGCCTCACACTATTACTCTACCTCCAATCACAATCTCTGCTCACTCTCCCTATATTCTGAGTAACTCTGGGTATTTAACGGCAGCAGTACAAGTAACATTCTGGTCGAGTCCACTTATATGAAAAAGGGGAGGGCCCCATACACCCCCTTCCTTAGATCCCTTTTTGTGGGGAGTTAGTATTTTTGTCTCTTATGGTTGATAATCAGAGGTTCGACAAATTTTCTCTTCCTGTTTGACCTTCTCATTTCTGTGTCTTCCTGCCATTTTCATTTATTATCTGACCTAAATATTTAATTTCATTTAGGGAAAAATCACACTTTTCTCCTTTTACTTTGAATCCAAAGTCCTGAAGTCGTCTAAAAACTTCCTTTATGTGTGATGTGTGCTCTTCAACATTGTCGCTCTTAATTAGAATATCATCCAGATAAGCGGTCGCGAAATTGTGTCCATCGTTTGCTGAAAAATTGCAGATGCAACTTTTACTCCGAATGGTAGTCTGTTGAATTTGTACAACCCTTTGTGCGCATTAATGCAAAGTGTTTTCGTACTCTCTTCTTGTACTGGGATTTGTA
This sequence comes from Acanthosepion lycidas, assembly GCA_963932145.1. Taxonomy (NCBI): domain Eukaryota; kingdom Metazoa; phylum Mollusca; class Cephalopoda; order Sepiida; family Sepiidae; genus Acanthosepion; species Acanthosepion lycidas. Next base: position 44,745,415 of record OZ010574.1, on the reverse strand, counting down.
GATAAGCCTCACTTAGATCTATTTTTGAAAATATCTTACTGCCGTTGAGCTTTGTAAATATTTCTTCTGGGCTCGGTAGTGGGTAATGGTGGTCTTTTATCGCCTTGTTGAGTCCCGTCGAAAAATCTGCGCATACGCGGATTTCTCCTGACTTCTTTTTTACATAAAACAACGGCGCTGCCCACTCGCTAAACTCTGTTTTTGATAGAATCCCAGTTTGTTCAAGTCTCTCCGATTCTTTGTCTATTTTTTCTATAGTAGCGAACGGTACATTTCGCTTCTTTTTAAAAATTGGTTGGACATTTTCTTTTAAATCTATTTTGGCCTTAAATTTGTTGCATCGTCCCAACCCGCTTGAAAATACCTCAGGAAATTGATTATATAATTCTTCCTTCAATTTTATAGTATCTGATGGTTCAACCTCTAACTCTTTGCAAAAAGAGTTGATAGGTAGGTCCCAAACATTGAACTTCTGCATCCAGTGGATACCTACTAGATTTTCAGTATCTTTCATGACGTATATCTTAAGTTTTTTTTTGTTTTGCCGTGAAATTTAATATTCACGATTATTTCTCCCTCAAATTTTATTCGTTTGTCTGTAACCGACCTGGCAATTTTTTGTGTGTGTAACATGGTAGGTCTGTTGAGTTTTCTCCATGTCTGTAAGTTGATTATTATGAGGTCGGAACCCGAATTCAGTTGTAATTTAACCTTATTTAAAATTTCCAGTTCCACATATTTCCTTCCGTTGGTGTTATCATCGTTATTCATCCTTGTAGCTCTTATTCTATTAGTATCTTTTCTATTCCTACATTGGGATGACTTGTGGCCCTTTTTTCCACATTCAAAACAGTTTTTATATCTAAAGCGGCAATCCTTGTTCCAATGTAATCCTCCACATCGATAACAAGCCGATGGGGAGAACTTATATTTGTTCCGATATTCCTCATAATTTGTCCTGTATGTTGTACTTTTCCTCTTATTATAAAATGTTCTTTTTCTTTCCGGGGAGGGTGAGAATCTTTTTTCATTGTCGTAAAATTTTAGTTTTCTTTCCGTGGAGGGTGAAGAACGTAGACTTTTGTTTAACTTACGTATATGAGAAACAGCTGATCCTCAATGTCCTTTGCGTCTTTCTTTATACTTAAACATCTTCCGATAATTACTGTAATGTTAGACCCGGTTTATTTTGTAATTTTGCAAGCATTCTTCTGCGCCTTTCGCTATTTTTTGTATAAACTAACCCTTGAACAAATATGAGGCATTCAAAATTGTCCGGTGTTAATTCCGCTAGTTTGAAGTCGTCACAATGTTTATTTACGATTGCGGCAAACGTGGAATAATCCTCATTATCTCCCTTTACCAGGTTAAGGCATTTCCACCTCCTGTGGAAGAGTGATGTTTTCGGGCTGAAGAGTTCTTTAAGACATGTCACTGCTTCGTTAAATGTTAATTCGTTCGTCTTTTTGGCAAGATATAATCCACGAACTTTGTATATTCTTCAGTTCCTAATTTTATAAGCAATAGACGTAGCTGTTTTGCTTCTGTCCAATTTTAACAGTCTATATTAAAGATGTCTTCATGTCTTCTGAAGTAATCTCCAAAATTTTTGTCATCATCTCGAGAATATTTGAAAATCTCTATGGTATTCCACACTGCGTCTTGCGAAAATGTTGATTCCTTTTCAATATCTAATTGCTTGTTGCCCGCTACTTTCAATATTAGTTCCTGGAGCTCTATTTGTCTTTCTTGATTTTTCCTTTTGTTTGTAATAATTGCTTTTGCCATTTTCCTTCCATTCGTTCTTGTAGTTGTAATTGTTGATTATTTTGGTATTTTATCAGTTCTACCAAAATATTTTTAAAATCTTCCATGATAACTCAATTCTACGTATTTTTTACTCCTCGTAACTATTTGTCGCTAATTTGTTGGAACGAGGGACGGATTTTTCTATTTCTACTTGTGTGAGTTCGAATCGCTCGGCGCGAATTTGTTGTTTTTTTCTTTCCCGTGTGTGTGCCAATTTGCTTGTTGGACGACGAGGGAAGATTTTTCTTTTGTAGATCTTTTCTTTTCCGCGTGAGTATCTTTTCTTTTCCACGTGGGTTCAAATCTTCGTCGCCAATTTGCTTGTTGGTCGACGAGGGAAGATTTTTCTTTTGTTGATCTTTTCTTTTCCGCGTGGGTTCAAATCTTCGTCGCCAATTTGTTGTGGATTCCGAGATGAAATTAGGTCTCCGATGAATGACAAACACAAGAATTAAATATAAGAAATTAAATGTATTTACACAATAATACAATGGGTAATACTGTTAGTAAATCCAGGAACGCGGTTAGTAGCAATAATAATAATATATATATATACAGTCTCGAAGTAGTACTTCCTTAGAGTCTACGTGCTTGTAACTTTGAATTCTACAAGCGGTTACCTCACACTATTACTCTACCTCCAACTCAATCACAATCTCTGCTCACTCTCCCTATATTCTGAGTGACTCTGGTATTTAACGGCACCAGTCCAAGTAACATTCTGGTCGAGTCCACTTATATGAAAAAAGGGAGGACCCCATAACAGTTTACAATTGAAAGGCCTGCCACCCTCACCAAGTGACCACATTAAGAACTAATGCGACTCATTCTGCTAAGCCCGCAAGTTTTGAAATACATCGCTGACGATTTGGAAGTTTGTTTTTTTTTTCCTGCAGATATATATATTTTTTTATTTTGCCTGCAGATTTTGTCCGTTGCATCCGAAATCCGTTGATGGGGGATCCGTAGATGAGAGGTTTTTTTGTACTCTATTTTTCGTCTGATCTGTAAAGGTAGACCGAAAATGAAGTACTGCTGCTGTATATGGACAGCAGCTTCCCAATCTCGATAGAGTCCAGTAGCATCTCCACATCCTTGTGGGTAAAGAATTATATTCCAGCCTACAACCCTTTTCCGACAGACGAAACGCCGCGCCACCATCGCTGCTGTTTCGCTATGTCCATGAAAACTGTTCAGGCGAACTACATTCCTTAGTTTCACCAGTTTTAACCTTCACGAGTAAGACCCGCCATGCCACTCACATTGCAGCGAACGACCCTCATTCCCTTCGTATGCCAATGGTGAGTTGTAAGTTCCATTCAAGCAGCTCCTTCTGACGAACCGTTGCTTTGTTGAGTCGACACCCAAGTGGCTGATTCCCCGAACACTACAATCTTAATCTGTTCAATCCTAGGGCTAACCCTTATATTACCCATATATCCCCATAAACAGTGCTTCTTACTATATAATCCTCTATATTGAGTGGCTCATAGGTCTTTCAGAGAGTGAACATCATTGTAAATAAAGAAATACTCTTTGTATCATGAGACCATTTTTAAGATGTACAAAGTATCTAATTGATAAGTGAAACATATTTTCACTTCAAATAATCGTGCTTTGCATCCAGTTTTATTGATTCCATTTTCTTTTGTCTCCAGTTTCCGTACCCAAATTCTGTGATTGCACCTATTCTTTTTCTTTTCGTTTGTATCACTAATGATAAATATATATAAAGGGAATCCCCCCTATACATATATATATATATATATATATATATATATATATATATATATATAAATAAAAGTGAACATAGAAGTCATCACTTAGAGACGACAGTCTGTTTCGTGCTAGATGTGGCCTGACGATTGCATCTAGCATGGAACAGACTCTCGCCTCTAAGTGTTGACTTCTATGCTCACTTTTATATTTAAACACGCTCTATCTCTGATATTGAGCACTTTATCACATAAAGATAGCACATGTTAAGACTATATTTCTTATATATATATATATATATATATATATATATATATATATATATATATATATATAAGGGATCATTCAAACAGACCCACTACTCGAAATATGATCAAATTGTCAAATGCAGGGATTATGTGGTGAATCCATTCTTGGTTAGGACGAAAAGCTTTAGGCATCTTCATATATCACCGGCTACTCTCGTTTTTTTCAGTACGCCCCTCTGCTTGGGCGTCTAGCTAATTCCTATTGCAGACACCTACTCAGGTATACTTGCATTCAACACTCTAGGAGCCCGTCTGCCGTTTATACTGCAATTAGTATTGTCATAATCTGTCATGATCATCAGTTTGAACAACATCAGTTCGCTCAAAGCCTCGGTCCCGACGACTTGCGATTTTCGCGCTAGCACAATTAAGTCCAGAAAAGAAACCATTGTTTGCAGACAAGAAAAATATAATAAACAAATCATCAAATTTTACCGATTTACAATTTATGGGTTTATTTCAGTTACGAAATATCAGGAAACAAAAATAAAAATTGTTTATTAAGAATCTTGTCCCAAAAAAAAAAAAAAAATACACTATTTTGTTGTTTTAGTACAAATTTCCTTCTCAAGCGAGAAGCAAGGTCACCGAGACTGAACCAAAAAAAAATTCCCGGTGATCTCGTTTTTTAAGCTCAACCACAACGCATGCTTTCCTAAGTCCCGTTGAGGATATCTATTTAAAATACGTTCGTGTCTAACTTCTTTGTTCCGCTCGGATGCTCAAAACAATCCTGCCAAACTACGAAAAATATCAAATTTCTTTCATTGGCAGCAAATGGTTTGCCCTAAACTGAAAAAAAAATTCTGTTAATCTCCCAGCGTTGACAGTCATTATTGTGTAATCGCTTCCTATTTCTACAGTGCTGTCACCGAGTATTAGCTGGATAACAGCCACGCCCCGAGCTCGCCGACCCGGGTGGGGGAGCCTGATTGGGGGCCCCGGGCAGTTCTTTGTGACCATTGCAATCTTATCATTTGTTTATTTCTATCCACATCTATATACGTTACAAATTAAACTCAGAACAACTGATGACACGGATTTTCTCATTCTGAGGTCTTTTTTTAATCCGAATCCGTGTATTTGGCTCTTGCTCGGAAAACGCTATATAAAAAAAAAACTATTTTTATCCATAGTGTTGAATGTCCTATATTCATTTTTAACAAGAAAAATCTCAAGTTGATGTTAAAAATTGCCGCAAAATATTGATTTATTTAATGATCTATTATAATGATAATTTACATTTAGATACATTGACTTTATTTTCATTTTTCTAGTTGAATTGTTAACCTATATTGCATACTAGCATAAAAGCAGCCTTATCAGGCGGCATTTAAGCTCGTTACAACAGAAGGCTTTTAATTAGGCCTTTGGTTTGTTCAGGAGTTTGATGGTTCCTAAGTCTTTGCATATTCTCAGCATTGGAAGGTCTCCTGGCTGCCGTTTGATCTGGGTTTTCATTTGCATGGGACTTTCTTTTCCTCGATGCAGCCTTGGTTCTATTGATTGCATTCTGGTCCTCTGTTCACGGAGATTTCTTGTATATAATTAGACTACAATAAAATTTGTATTTTATATGAATACTACCTTATGAAAATTGAGATGTAGCAGAGAAGCGGATCCCCTATCATATATTCGGGGATGGAGGCACGAGACCCGTGCACCGGCCCTGACAGCTACAATATGATAACGACTTCCTCTTATGTTCATTCATGGTTTATTCCTCTATTTAACTGTTATGGGGTCCACCCCTTTTTCATATAAGTGGACTCTACCAAGTGTACCGGGACTGCTGCCGTTAAATACCCAGAGTACAGTCGGAAGTCGGTAGTCGGATAGAGAGAGGTTATACGGATAGTGAGAGTCAGAGAATATACGAACGGAGATCGTGTGAGGTAACCTCTTGTAGAAGTCAGTTAGAAGCACGTAGATTCTAAGGAAGTCCTACTTAGAGACTGTATATATCTATCTGTATTTGCTACTAACCACGTTCCTGGACTTACTAACAGAATTACTCTTTGTATGATTGTGTAAATACATTTTATTTCTTATATTTAAGTATTGCGTTTGTCCTTCCTTGGAGACCGAATTCATCTCGGAATCCACAATATTAACACTAACCGATTTCCTTTTTATTTATTTATTTATCGCATGTATCTGATATTTGGAGACATTAGCGCGTCAAAAAGTACCTTAAGCTTATATACTTACTCAAGTTACGATTGGAACTAGATACTCACAAATGAGAAATCAAAAATATATGCGTAATGCAACCATCACATCCACACTGAGTTTCTTTTTTCGCACTTCCCAGCTGTGAAACTCCCTTCCGATTCATTGCTTTCCTAATAACTACAATCTTCAAAAACTTAAATGCAATATCAATCTCTATTTTGTCTTTTTCTCGATCATCCTTACTAAAGTCTTCGGCCGTTGTAAGCCCAATATTATTCAGGTGGTTGGAATGTCGAACAGAACCTCACATATACGGTCTCCCTAAGATTCACAAAGATGGTATTCCGTTCAGGCCGATTGTTAGTTGCCAAGGTTTCGTGTGTCACCCTCTGAGTCGCTTCCTTGTAGATATAATTGACCCATTGATCGGAAAGTCGCCCTCATATGTCTGAAACTCCGCCCACTTCGTTGAAATAATCAAAGATGCTCCCATCCTATCCAACCAGATAGTGAGCTTGAACGTGTTGAGATTGTTCACCAAGGTGCCCACGGATGAGGCACTCTCAGTAGTCAGAGACAGATTGGCCTCTGACTCATCCCTAAGAGAACGGACCAGTATTCCAATAGATAATCTGGTAGAGATTTTGACTTTCTGTACACAAACAACACACTTCGGAATGGAATCACACACATATCGACAGGATGAGGGCTTAGCATTGGGCTCGCTATTATCACCAGCAATGGCGAATATATAGATGGAATATTTTGAGGAAATGGTATTAGAATCTATATCTCTACTGTTAAGATATGTAGATAACGCCTTGAACTCTACTTTTAAGATATGTAGATGACACCTTCATATTCTGGCCACACCATGGAGATGTCCACGTTCTACTTCGATAGTTCCCGATGAAGAAAGAGAGTAACAACACATTCCCATTCCTGGATGCTCTAATATCTAATATCTCGAACAGAGCATGGATTCAAGACATCCGTATATCATAAACTGACATTCAACGGACAGTACCTCAATTTCAACTCCCACCATCGATACAGCATAAAGAAAGGGATCGTCTGCTGCTTACAACACCGAGTGAAAGTCATAAGTGGCGACCCAGTGACATTAGATAAAGAATTAACAACTACCCTGGGTACATGGCAGCAGCCTCCAAAACCTGGGATAGGCGGGTACAAGAGGAGGAGGACAACAAAACTCAGAAAACAGTCTGCCAGCCTTAAGTGAAGGGGTTATCAAAGAAAATACAAAGGATCTACGGTCCATATAACATCAGGACAACCTTCAAAAGTTGGACGACACTTCGCAGGTATCTCTCCCGAGTAAGACCCCTCACCCACTAGAGGAGAACATGACTAAAGACTGTGTGTACGCCATCCCGTGCATCTGCGGAAAGAAATATAAAGGAGGGACAGGCCGCCCCCTTAAGGTAAAGTTTCAAGAACACCAAAAAGGTGTAACACGAGGGGAAGTGGGAAAAATCAGGCGTGGCTGACCACATATGGGGAGAGAAGGAAGATCACCGCCCTCTGTGGGATGATGTTGAAATCATAGACATAAAATATCATTGTAAAATTCGTAAACTTAAGGAATCAGTACATATGCTAGGCCACAAAAATCTCCTGAGCCGACCAAGCATAGAAATGAATACAAAATGGGAACCTGTAATATGGATTGTCAGAGAAAAGCAATAACAACAACGAAAATTGCAATATGAGCTCTAGTAAAAAAACATGCAATGATAACAGCAAAAATAGCAATATGAGCACTGGTAAAAACGGTTGCTGAAGACATTAGGTTTATAATACCCAGAAATTCATATGCAGATTCCCTCAAGGACACATAGCACAGTAGATAAAGACGTTATTGACAGGACACAAAGAGTGTGAGTTCAATATCTGGTTAAGGCAGTGGAGAACTTGGAGAGGGGAATTAACCGGAGATAACTGATAACTGACATCCATAAGACATGGAACGTACAACTAGAACAGTCTACCCCAGGAAATAAAGGGTTCAGTTCGACATTCCATCCATCTGAAGAAGGCCGGAGCGTACAACGTCCGAAACGTTGTGATAAATATGGCAACAAAGATGAGGATGATAGTCTGAACAATGTAAATAGAATAAATTTACTCTTTAGTATTTCAATATATTTTTTGTGTAATTTTAGTAAATATATCTGTTAAAATGAGATGTCAGTGTTATTTTTCATTTTTTCGTCAATTAAACGAAAATTTGTCCATCGCACCATATATATATATATATATATATATATATATATATATATATATATATGTCTGTGTGTGTGTGTCTGTGTGTAGTAAAATTGTTTATAAATAAGCATAGCTTAGTCTGGCACAAGTGTACTGAATGTTGTCTCTTGTGAACATTAGTTTGCTTATAATGGTTTGTGAAACGAATATATTTACTCTGTCATTATACCGCGCGCTCATGGATAAAAGAAACACTAGAAATGATAGACAACTTTGTATACTGAGCTGTGTAAATGTATAATTTTGCTTTTAGCTCTGTGTGTGCGTTTAAGTGTGCCTCATTGTTTACATTTCATCTTCATACAAAGACTCGCACACATATGAATAAACATCTGCACAAAAGACACATTCAGAATTAAACTATCTCTTTTAATTCATCTTCATAATTGCTTACATTGATGTTGGGGTCAAAAGTCGTTTCCGGATTATATATCATCGCTGGGTATTACTGAATAGTCTTTGAATAACCCTTTTTTTAATTGTTTTTTTTTTTTTTTTTTTTTTAGACTATTAACCTCAGTGAATTCCTCTTTTTTTTCTTGGTAAGCCTCTGAATTCTTCCATAAATAATTAACTCGAGAATTTCCATTCAGTTTCAAACCTTAACATAGTGCCTTGCGTTGTGTGTAAAATGGCTCCTAGCTTTATTGATTCTGTGTCGGTAAATTTCATTCCTACTTACTTACCGATCAGTAAGAAATTGTGTGATTAAAAGAAAACTTATTTTCCTCTTGAGCTCATCCCTAATACTGAATACTTTTCATATAGATAAACGGGTGTGTTTTTACGTTTTAATTTTAAGATTCATACCTGTGCTTATTCCAAGCAGCGGAAATTCGACAAGTGGCTAATTTTGGAATATTTGTCAGAGTGAGCGTGAAAAAACCTAGCAAAGAAGTTAGGGAAGTCGGCCTTAAGGAATTTCTTAGGAATCGTCTATTCCCTAGAACTCTGAAATGGCACATTCCCCATAAATATGAAATAGCCTATTCATCATATCTCTGAAATGGCCCATTCTTCGGAACTCCGACGTGGGCTATTCTTTATGATTCTAAAATGGACCATTGTTTAGAACTCCGAAATGGCCTATTCTTTATCATTCTAAAATGGTCCATTGTTTAGAACTCCGAAATGGCTTATTCTTTATCATTCGTAAGTGGTCCATTGTTTAGAACACCGAAATGGCCTATTCTTTATCATTCTAAAATGGTCCATTGTTTATAACTCCAAAATGGCCTATTCTTTATCATTCGTAAGTGGTCCATTGTTTAGAACACCGAAATGGCCTATTCTTTATCATTCTTAAGTGGTCCATTTTTTAGAACTTCGAAATGGCCTATGCTTTATCATTCTAAAATGGACCATTGTTTAGAATTCCGACATGGCCTATTCATTATCATTCTAAGGTGGTCCATTGTTTATAACTCCGACGTGGCCTATTCTTTATCATTCTAAAATGGCCCATTGTTTAGAACTCCGAAATGGCCTATTCTTCATAATTCTCAAATAGTCTATTCTTTATAATTCTGATATGTCTTCTTGCTCACAACACTGAAATGATCCATTCCTCAGAACTTCTGTGTACCTCTTCCATAGTGATCTTCTGTCCTGCTGAAACTTTTACAGGTTCAGGAACTGAAAAGCTTATGGTAGGCGATAGTATTCCATTCTGGTTACCTGATCTTTCCAACGTATATGAATCATGTAGACCATGAGATCTCATCTTGAGGGCTTAATTGTGAGTAATGAAGATACTGCAGTGAATACTGAAAAATGTGTTGTGACATGCTGATAAAAGGACTTAAATGATTAATTAATTTATAATGGTTACATTTATACTTTTGTTTTTTCTGTCAGCGACACTTGAATAAATTCCTCAGCGTTGAAAATCCCTTTCTTTCTGGTTTTCAATTCACAACGTAAAGAAACTAATGAAACACATTTTAAGAAAAAATCACAAAATTCGATGATAAAATTTATCTGTAATTCCTTAACACTAACAATTTCAATAGACAACAGGCTTTTACTTTCAACAGCATTGTGGTCTTTACAATGTTGCGAACAAGTTTTAATAATTTAATTAGTCACAATCAACTTGCACATAGAACAGAGTCGCATTTGCCACTTAAAGACAAGTATTGTTAATGGTTAGTTTACTTGCCGAAATAATAAAAGGTAGTAGCTTACAGTTGAGTCAACAGTTTCTTGGCAGATTACAAATAAATAATCATAAAGGATCTTCTTCGAAACTCGTCATTTTTTTTAAGCATTACGCCCCGAGCAAGGCGTGAAGCCACTAGGATGCAGGGGGTTACAGAAGATTTGGAGCAAGAGCAGATAGGAGTGATAGAAAAAAGGATTGTGATAAGTATAGTGGATAGATCAAGTCAACTGGAGATATCGATTGACATTACATTTGAATAGTTCGAGATTATAGCTATCAGGGAAACAGGAATAGGGAAGGGAGTTCCACAGGCGAGAGGTGCGAGACATGAAGCTAATTGAGTAGAAGAGACGGCTATATTTAGGACTATCTACAGTGAAAGGGTGAGAGCGGAAAGCCAGTCTCGTAGGGCGCTTGAATTCATGGAGTCTTGGAACCAGTGAAAGCAGCTCAGCGGAGCAATTGCCATGAAAGTATTTGTAGAAAAGACAGAGAGAAGCGACTACGCATCTGTGAGAGAGTGACTGTAGACGGGATTGTCAGATCAGGGCCAATTATATTACATATCCGTCTCTGGATCTTGTCAAGAACTCCGAGGTAAACAGAAGGTGCACCAGACCATATATGGCAGTAATACTCCATGCAAGGGCCAATGGCTGATTTGTATATTTGAAGCATCTATTCCGGGGAGAAAAATTTCCTAGCACGGCACAGAGAGCCAACTTTCCTAGCGGTGGATGATGCAATTGACTCAATGTATTTGTTCCATCTCAGGTCAGCAGTCAACATGAGACCGAGCAGACGCAGACAGTTGCTCTCAAGAAGTTGACTATCAGACATTCTAATGGAGGGCAGGGAAGGATCTCTGTGGTGATTAATAGAGAGTAGTTTAGTTTTTGAGGCGTTAAAGTTGACCAGCCAGTTAAAGAAAATAATGTTTACCTCAATATATTACACAAAAGTGATGTCTTGGTTCTAGCCACAATTTTTGTTGATTTCAATTAATCATAATAAATCGAATTCTCATCGCCAGTGATATGTTTAATATTATATTCCTTCAAGACGTAAGCAGTCATACTGATACACTGCTTACTTTTCCAGTAATATCATAACGTCTTTGGAAATATAGTGAAGTGCTTTCTCGTTGCATACACTGCTTATATTTTCAATAACGTCTTGGGAAATATATTGAAGTGCTTTCTCGTGCAATACACTGATTTACTTTCCAGTAATATCATATCTTGGGAAATGTAGTGAAATGCTGTCTCGTTGCATATACTGCTTACTTTTCTAGTAATATCATAACGTCTTGGGAAAAATAGTGAAGTGCTTTCACGTTGCATTCTACACGGTTTTGCACTCAGCTTTTTTCATTCTATGAGATTGGCTACTACTCACTGTTAGAGAGAACATTTTCACTGCTATTTAACACGTAACCGTTGGGATGTGGAGAAGAAAGGCATTCATGCCTTTCCCAAGAGTGTTTCTGGCAAACGAACGTAACAGATTCGGTCAGAGCGCCGATAACCGATGAGCTGTATTCCAAAGATTATTTCTTTCCGTCTGTATCACTCAGGAAGTGAAAAACAAGTGTTTAGATATTGGTCGACATTACTTTCCGTAAATTTATGCATCATTCATTTTCCTAGCCTCTGAATATTTCATAATTTCTGTAAACTTATCTCCGACATTTGATTGATTGAGAAGGTAAACTTTACGGACACGAGCAGATGGCAGGGCGAACATTTGCTTTCTTATTAATTTTAGATTTACTGTCTATTTCCGGGGAAACAAAAAGGATACTTGTACATAGAATCAGAAAGATACAATAAAAAATCTTGGGTGTATTATGGAGAAAGACAGCTTGGAGAATTTGACTCTCACGAGACATATTAGTAGCATGACGGACAGAGGGAAGCAACGAGTAACAAGATTGTATAAATGAATGTCAGATCAGTGAGGGAAGGAAATGCTGTTAAAAACTAGAAAGAACTTAAAGTTGTGCAGGTTGCTACGATCGCCGACGTCCTGAAGAGACAAGGCATACAAAAGAATATCCTTTTCAGGAGCTGACAATAATAGATATCCCGGACACATCGAAAGACTAACTTTGCCTAACCCAGAATAATGGCAAACACGGCTGCAATCATCTACCTAGTTGGAGAATTTTGCCTTCCAGAAAAAAAGCAAGCGAAAATTTTGTTTCTTTTATTCAGAAGAAAAAGAAACATTTTTTTTATTTCACTGATAAAAATATTAACCGTTTTATTTCGCTGTATTCGGAAATATATAAAGAACTTTTTATAATTCCATCTCCTAAAATCATTTTTATTTTTCGAATGAATTTAGGAGGCACGATGGAATAATGGATAGAGGCTTCGATTGAAGAATCAAAGAGTCGGGTTCGAATTCCAGTCGAATCCATTACATTCACTTACGTGCTATTACCATTGGGAAAGGTATGAATCCTCTACTTCTCCCCCAGCTATGGATAAATAGCAGTACAGACCGTGTTCTGTAGATTTGGATGTCAACTGGTCTACCGCAGAAAGAAATGGCAACCTACTGCAGGGAAAAATAAATCTTCCTCGTCAGTCGGTTATCGAAAGATACATGATCGCCTAAGTGTGTATCACGCATGCCACATAACTGAACTGATTTACAGGGAGACCTACAGGAAATTTGGTACAATTTATTTAATTGTTAGAATCTTTGTTACAAACGCAAAGCATAGAAATTTAGTAGCTTAAAAAAGAACAAAAACACAAATGTTAGATGTGGTGTTCAAAGTAAAGAACTCGGGCAGAATTTCTTTGCATGTTTTAGTCTCCAAGTTGAATGGTCTTTCTCAAAGAGAACAATCTCGTTGCGTTAAAGACTTGATAACTGCGGAATCCTAGAACAAGAATTGGTTTAAAAAAAATTATATTTTAATTAATTTTTAGTTCATTCATATTGTGAAATATATATTTAACTTTTTCTATGTTATTTTTTTTTTTTTTTTTCATATCTAAAATTTCATGTTATTTTTTGTGGGACGCCCTGTAGATCCGAATAAAATAGTAACACAAAAAGGCAATATGTGTTGAACACGGAGAAAGAGGGAAAACGTTGAAATTAACTTGTAACAGTATGTGCCTAGTCATCAAAGAAATATACAGTCAAGTATTATGATGGTGGAATATAATGAACATTATAGTCACTAATTAGTTTTCTTCATCTCTGCTGCTTCTACTATCTACCTCGAGATACAAAATCCGGAGAAGGGTCTCAAATGTAATCGATCCTAACCTGGTAACTTGACTTGAGTCTCTTTCCCATCGCCACAATGTGCTTTCCTCTATCTTTTCTACAAATATTTAATTTAAACGTAGTACTAGATTGGCAATTAGGTCTCACTGTGTTACTATTGAACTAGCTAGACGCAACCGTATGTTCTACTCTAATGGTTTCTTTTCTTACCTGTGGAACTCTTTCCAGTTTCTTGCTTCCCTAACACCTACAATCTTCAAAACATCTTCAAAATTATTGTTTTCATTCTCTTTCACTCACTGTGTCTTAGTGGCATTATCGGCTTGCTTGGGGAGAAATGATTAAAAAGACACTACTGCCTTTACTTATTGAATAACAGTATTTGTCCGAATCACAGAGGACTCTTTTCTGTGTCTACTATTTGGGAACTGGGGCAGGAATTGGCTGGTCAACTTTAATACCTCAAAAACAAAACTGCTCTCTATTAATCACCACAGAGATCCTTCCCTGCCCTCCATTAGAATGTCTGACGCTCAACTTCTCGAGAGCGCCTCTCACGTTGACTGCTGACCTGAGATGGAACAAATACATTGAGTCAATTGCTTCGTCCACCGCAAGGAAAGTTGGCTCCCTGTGCCGCGCCAGGAAATTTTTCTCCCCGGAATCAATCCTTCAGATCTACAAATCAACAATTCGCCCTTGCATGGAGTATTGCTGCCATATATGGTCTGGAGCCCCTCCTGTTTGTCTCGGGGTTCTTGATAAGATCCAGAGGCGGATATGCAATATAATTGGCCCTGTTCTGGCATCTCGTCTACAGTCTCTCTCTCATAGACGCGCCGTCGCTTCTCTCTGTCTTTATTACAAATACTTTCATGGAAATTGCTCCGAGGAGCTGCATTCGCTGGTTCCCAGACTTCATGCGCCCTACGAGGCTGGCATCCCGCTCTCACCCTTTCACTGTCGAAAGTATTAAATGTAGCCGTCTCTTCTACTTTAATAGCTTCATATCTCGCACCTCTCGCCTGCGGAACTCCCTTCCCTATTCCAGTTTCCCTGAGAGTTATAATCTCCAACTATTCAAATGTAATGTCAATCGACATCTCCAGTTGACTTGATCTATCCACTATCCTTATCTCCATCCTTTCTTCTATCACTCCTATCTGATCTTGCTCCAAATCTTCTGTAACCTCTTGCGTCCTAGTGGCTTTCCGCCTTGCTTGGGGTGAAACGCTTAAAAAAAATTAATACAGAATATCACCTTGTTTAGAAGGAGGTCGGTTTTGAGATGACTACTAGCCGTTCGTATTACTTCTGCCTTGTATTTCAAGTTGCTTTAAGGTATTCACTTTTCATCTAGCGTCAAAGCTGTTTCTAAAAGCGGAATATTTAAATACGTTCAATGGGATATTTCCTCTTTCTTTTTTACTTAACTTTTATGCAAGGGTTGTATTAAGGGGATCATTATTATCAAGATGGTGCAAGTGATTTTCAACGGCTGACCGAAATATTTAGAATATACTGGCTATCTTCAGCGTTGTATAATGCTATTCACTAGTGAAATCTTCATTTGATCGTTGTCGACATCAAATCACCACTCTATTTTGGAGCATCGTTCAACGAGAAATCTCGAGAATTAAATTTTGCAAATTATTTTTTATAAGTTGTATCATTCACATTGCTATTGTTATTATTAGGTTGGTGCAAAAATAATGACGTAATAATGTCGTCTTTCGACGTATTTTTTAACGTCAAAAAACGACATTATTACGTCATTATTTTTGCCCCAACCTAATATTAACAATCGGACAACTCTGAATTCAAAATTGGGTGGGCGTGGTGCTAGCAACCTCACCTTGTTAAAAATCTACTGGCTTCAGAAACCCCGGCATCAGCATTTAGTGGACCTAGATTGTACAGTGTTAAAGAAAAAAGACACCTCGGTATGTATCTTTATATAGAGGAGAGCAAAATTCCCCAAACTGTAATGATTAAATTAACATTTATTTTTTAAGTATGAGACATTGACAGGGAATCGATCATAATCTAACCTAGTATATTAAATAAAGGGTACTGTTATCCGCATGGCTTGTGCGTGATACTCTTGAACACAACAGCCTCAAGTCTGATTGGGGGGCGGGCAGTGGTTTGTGAGACTTGCTATCTTATCAGCATTTGCTTTTTTCTACCTACATTTATATACGTTGTGAATTAAACTAAGCACAACCGACTATTAGTATTAATGGATGGATGGAAAATATTTTGACGTAATTTAGGGTTTTTCTTCCCTCCCAATCTGTGAATTTGTTTCGCTCATGCTAAAGCTGACAAAAAACGCGATATGAAATTCACTATTTTTTATTCATAATATTGAATGTATTAAAACGTTTTAACGGGAAACATCTCAAGTTGATATTGAAAATTGCCGCAGAACATTGTTGATTTATTAAGAATAGAATTATCTACTTTCTTTTTGTTTCCATTTTCCCTAGAACTTCGTCGTTGCTCACATATTCGATTCATGGTATCTTCAGCAAGCTTTCGTAGAATCTAACTTCTGCTACTTCAAGAATCTTCATCTTTGCGGGGATTGTGGGGACTGATATTGAGAAAGAGTTGAATACTATTTTCTTTGTTTTAAATGAAATTTTCCTGTTTCTTAATACATTGCTTAGCTTTTTGGAAGACATATTTCGCTATCCAATGCGCCTTCGGTTTTCAGTGCCACGCTCTCCGTCCTCTATTAAAACACTTTCCAGATAATTATATTGTTCCACATGTTCGATTTGTAATTTGCATACTTGAGGTTAAATATGAGCTGAGGAGAGTGAAGACAAATACACGGTACTCTTGGATATCAAGATATCTCGCTGAATAAATTTTAAACGTCTTAGTAACTGTGATATGCTTTCGTGATTGAATAAAGAAATGTGTAAACGAGATGACAACAGTTGTGGCTGAATGAATTAGAGAACAAATCCAATCCTGAATGATTACATTTTCTCCTCACTGAATCTTCCATTATTGTGGCCTTGTGCTCAACTAAGTTAACCCATCATCATCATCATCATTACCATTGTATTCGTCATCATCATCATCATCATCATCATCGTCTCCCTCATCATAATTATCATCATCATCATTCGCTTACTGCATTATAATGATAACCAAATATTTTAATCTTTTCGCTTTCCTCTTGGAGCCTTTCAGCACCCACGATATGTTTGTACAGTCACACCAGTTGGATTTGAACCTGAACGAAGAGAAAAACAACGGAATGGGTGGGTGAGGAGGATGTTCTGGGTGCAAAATGACAAAAGGACAAAAGTTCTTAGGTGGGGGATTTAAGTATATGAAAATACGACAGCCACCCAAGATTGAAAAGGCTGTAATTGGGGTAGGTAACGAGTCGTAAGGAATTGAAGAGAAATCAGAAAAGAAGAAGGCGTTGAAATAAAAAAAAAATAAGGTAATTGTGTGTGGGTGGGTGTGTGGCGGTCGTTATTTCTCTTTTTTACACGCGCTTTTACACCTTGACATGTTTAATCAAAATCCATTATTAAAGTACTTCAGAAGATGAACAGTAAACATAACTGATTTTACCGAGAACTAGATAGATAGATAGATGTGTGTGTGTGTGTGTGTGTGTGTGTGAGAGAGAGAGAGAGAGAGAGAGAGACTATTTCAGTGTGGTTAGAACGTTCACTTTCCGACCAAGAGACCCGGGTCCGGATTTCAGCCTGGTCGATTTGCCAGCAAGGTGACTTCTTGGTGTTATCGTCCCGAGGAGGCCATCCCAGTGTGCTGTGAAATAGAAGTAGACGGAAATGTTTGGAATACGTCAATGGTCTTGCTAGCACTGAATCATAAGTCATCGTGACTGAGGGCTCAAATGTACTGGTCTTGCTTAAACTGTTTATCATGCCAGATTTTGCGTTCTCTCCCAGAAATTGTAACTAAGGCTCACCTAGCGTATCTGCTGTATAAAGTACATGTAGCCTCTAAGCAACGCATTATTCATGCTCAGAATGTTATCAGAAAGAGAGCAACACAAATGCAGAAGGATGTGTACTTATGTTTTATAGAATATGCAAAAGTGTTCGACAAAGTACGCCACAAAGATCTGTTGGAACTACTCGGCAACCTTGATATATTACTTAAAGGTATTAGATTAATCAAGAACCTATACTGGCGGCAATTGCCTGCATTCGGATAGAGAATAATTTCAGCAGATATGCAAGAAAGAGGCGTAAGGCAAGGATGTGTCTTCTCACCGGATGCGAGGCGGTTCTGAGAGAACTGGAAATCCTATCGGGATTCATCATTAGCGAACTGGAAATCCTATCGGGATTAGCGGTCACAATCTTAACAACGTACGATACGCAGATGACACAGTGTTGATAACAGATACAGAAAGGAAACTACAAAACCTCCTGCAGAAGGTAGCGAAGGAGAGCAAGAAGAAGGGACTAACGCATAAACTACAAGAATACAGAATGCATGGTCATCAGTAAAACGATTACTCCGAAATCTGATTTACTTGTCCAGGACGCTTAAATCAAGCACGTGCGGAAATTGAAATATCTGGTAAGTGTTCTGACAGAGGACGGTGAGTGTGGCCCTGAAATCCGAAGACATATTGAGATGGACGCATTCCAAAAGCTAGGCAGAGTATTACGAGACAGGAGGATTCCGTTGGTAACAGAAAATAGTACTGAACTGCTATGGGATACCTGTCCCACTTTATGGAAGCGAATGTTGGACGGTCTCCTCAAAGATGAAAAAGAGACTCGAGGCAACGGAGGTATGGATCTACAGAAGGATGCTAATGATATCATGGACCGAACATGTGAACAACGATGAGGTTTTGGAGAGGGTGCATACAAGGAGGAAGCTTTTACTTAACATCAGGAAGAGGCAGCTGAAGTTCCTGAGACACGTAATGAGAAAGGAGGGCTTGGAAAATCAGATACTCACGGGGCAGATAGAGAGAAAAAGGAGTGTAACGCGTGACATACCTAGCGAGCTTAAGCAAGTGGATGACAGAACAGGGTTTGAGAAAAGTAGCAAAAGGACAAGAGATAGGGAGAAGTAGAGAGCCATGATCGCCTACGCCCTGAAGGGACACGGCACATAAAAAAAGAAGGCCCTATGGAAGTTTAAAAAGCGTTTGCAACAGGGATGGCTGCTGCTTGAACGAGGGTCCCACCATTATCATGTATGTAGAGAAACTAAAGATGTCAATAACATAGAGAAAAGTTTTATCTTCATTTGATTTTAGCAAATCGATATTTCAAATTTTACATTGTATCGAATGAGTGACGTCATGTTCAGAACAAAACTTGGCAGCATCAGAAAGCACATTTGATTAATCTATCTATCTATCTATCTATCTATCTATCTATCTATCTCAACCTGTTCTTATCTATATCTATCTATCTATCTATCTATCTATCTATCTATCTATCTATCTATCTATCTATCTATCTCATCTTGTTCCTTCCTTCCTACCTATCTATCTATCTATCTATCTATCTCATCCTGTTCCTTCCTATCCATCTATCTGTCTATCTCATCCTGTTCCTTCTTATCTATCTACCTAATCCTGTTCCTTCCTTCCTATCTATCTATCTACCTCATCCTGTTCCTTCCTTCCTATCTATCTATCTATCTATCTATCTATCTATCTATCTATCTATCTCAGTTTCTTTTTTAATTCTTTCTTTCTTTGCTTCTTATCTTAACTACTTTTTATACTTTTTGTATTGGCTTTTTGGGGACAATTTTTTTAAATCAATTTTTCTTTTTTTTTTAATTCAATGTATTTATCTTTCTAATTAATTAACTGTTTTATATGAATTTTAATTACTTTATTCACATTTTAAAATGTCATTTTAGGTGATGAAAGCTAATTAATACAGAGAGTTTATTTTGTAAAATAAGAGTTTAGAATTTTTTAACATAAACACCGTGTAGTATTTTACAATGGACTGATTGATTTATTTTTTTATTTTACGTTTTCCCAACCCATTGTGGGTTCTTTACAGCCAAAACTTATTTTGGATTGTAAAAATTGTTTTTTTTTTTTTTTTTTTTTTACGAGTGGTTATAGAACGAACAATATTTGAAAATAACAATAATCATTCCAAGTTGCTATCCATTGCACCACCCGCACATCCGATCCAAGTGGATAATAAGAAATTCTCAGGTTGTGCCATTTCACAAAACCTAACCAAAAGATGCAACTTGTGGGGAAGATCGTCTTTTGGCTGGACATTTCTAAATCCTCCCTCTTGCCCTCTTCATATATATATATATATATATATATATATATATATATATATATATATATATATATATTCATGAATTATTCATACATAAAACAAATACAAAGGTTAATGATTTAAATGGCGAGAAATCCATGTTCGCGAACAATTCAAATAATATACAAAAACCCCGAACCTGTTTATGAATGAAAAGATCCTGTTTTATAAATTTCAGTTGCATAAGGTCTTATTATTTTTACAAGCTTTCGTCTGTTCCTACAGACATCCTCAGGTATGGAATAGATTTTGTTCTTGTTTTTACTCTCAGTAATAAGTGGACAACAAAAATAGAGTTGTAATCCGAAAAATTTATAAAACAGGATCTTTTCATTCATAAACAAGTTCGGGGTTTTTGTATATTATTTGAATTGTTCGCGAAGATGGATTTCTCGCCATTTAAATCATTAACCTTTGTATTTGTTTTATGTATGAATAATTTATGAATTTGTAAATTAATTGCACCTTTATTGAAATATATATATATATATATATATATATATATATATATATATATATATATATATATGTATGTGTGTGTGTGTGAGAAAGAGAGAGAGATGAGTGAGTGTGTGTGTGTGTATTTTATAGTAAAAAAGGAAGAACAGTAATTTTATTTTTACAAAACAGTGCTCAAAAATTCGCTTGAAGATGAAACAGAACTAATGTTTTTTAATTTAATATAATTGAATTTGAAGTTTTTGTTTTCTGTTTTTGAAACGTGGTAATTCATATGTAGCGATGAAACCATATTTTAAATCAGTTGATTTATAATATTATATATATATATATGTGTGTGTGTGTCTGTGTGTGTGCATGTGCGTGCGTGTGTGTGCGTGCGTGCGTGTGTGTTTTTGTGTGTATGTATCGAGCTCTGTTCGCAAAATACTCGTAGAAAATACTATAATAACCTCATCCGCATGTTAAAAAAATGAAGGCGTTAATAAGAAAAAAGAAAAAAGCCAACACTCAATAATATAAATTATGAACACGGTCACAATGTGCTGACCGTGTTTGGAATATAATAAAAATTCATTCCCATCACTATAGATACGCATATATAAAAGGCAACACATTCAGTTAAAACATTTTTAATCGCTGACAATGGCTAATAGAAGAGACGAAAGCGCTCGGAAATAAAGAATATTTAGACATTTTTTGCACACTATATGTCCAGAAAAAAGCATTGCAGATCCTTGCCACTCGTCTTTAATTAAACTTGTATAAAAGAAGGATTATTGCCTGTATTCACTATTATACAGTATCCGCCAAAAATATATACACATTTCAAAAAAAGAAAAACTTGTTTTTCGTAGTTTTATCAAATTGCGATAACACTGTTTACTCTAGTACGATATTTTCTCGACAAATTGAATATATCTGTGCAGCATTTTGGTGGACTATATATATATATATATATATATATATATATATATATATATATATATATATATATATATATATATATATATATATATATATATATGGATTGGCTACTCGTTTTCGAGTATTCCTTTTCGCCATTGAGAATTTGTCTTATCCTGTCACACCCCAAAAGAAAATGTAGTCTCCTAGCTATTCTGATTTGTATTCCATGGATTATTACATTTTGGTGCTTTACCAAAATATCGAAGGCCCATTGAATTCCGCATTTTTGGCGACGACCAGCATAAACCAAGAACTACCTCATCCTGGTATGCAGTCGCTGGTATGGCAGCATCGACACCGTCCTTGGGGATAACTTCTTCTTAGTTACCAGGCGTCCCCATATTCAAGAGATGAGGGAAATTTTTCGACCTCCCAAGGAATGCTTCCTAAAAATTCTGATGTTTAATCCTTTGATCAAAATTAAGGAAGTTGGTTGGCCTGAAAAAGTCTACAGCAACCCCTCGATTATATATATAAAAGGAAGAGGTTATAGTAGTTCCAACGAGAGAAAAGTGTGTGTATTAAAAAGAAGAG
>OZ010574.1:44708417-44715917 GCA_963932145.1 Acanthosepion lycidas | reverse complement strand
ATATATATATATATATATATATATATATATATATATGTGTGTGTGTGTGTGTGTGTGTGTGTGTTATAATATTTTTATTATAATAGATTATAAAAAAAACATTTTACATCACTGCACAAAAGCTTTCAGGTTTCAATACTATGAATGTACTTAATCGCTGGTTGATAACTTGTGATAAATAATGATTTATTTGAGAAATTTAAAACAAATCGTTACCACTTTTCGGAAGTTAAAGGTGGGGGCTTAAGGTCAGAATTAAAAATATGCTTCTGGGTATGTCTAGAGTAACCAATTGAAAGTCAAATCTATGCTAAAAAAGAAAAATACGGTCAGAGGTTATGTTAAAAAATATAGTTTTAAGTTTTGCAATATTTATTGTTTTTTTTCCTATTACCTGTGTTTTGTGTTTTCAAATATCACATTTTTATTATACTGCAGGTAAATTGAAAATATAATGTCTTCATTTCATTTATTGCAGAGGTATATTAGAGAAAAAAACATCATAGATACAAACTATTGACGGAACTAAATTACATGGATATATGTTAAGCTTTTCACCCGAAGCAAGACGGGAGTGCCACTAGCACGCAAGGGGTTACAGAGTGTAGGAGCAAGAGTAACGAGGCGTGATAGAGGAAAGGATGAAGAGAAGGACGGGGAATTAGATCAAGGCATCTGAAGATGTCAATTGATATTGCATTTGAATAATTGGAGATAATAGCTATCAGGGAAGCAAGTAAGAGGAAGGGAGATCCTCACACGGGAATTGCGAGTTATGAAGCTTTTGAAGTAGAAGAGATGGCTACATTTAATAGTTTCGACAGTGAAAGGGTGGGACTGGGATGCCAACCTAGCAGCACGTTTAAATTCATGCTGTTTGTGAACTAGAGAATGTAGCTCGTCGGTGCAGTTACCGTGAAAGTATTTGTAGAAAAGAGAAAAAGAAACGATGGCACGTCTGTGAGAGAGAGAATGTAAGCGAGATGCCAGATCAGTGCCAATAACATTGCATAACCGTCTCTGGATTTTGTCGGGGACCTTAAGACGAACAGCGGGAGCTTCAGACTATATATGGCAGCAGTATTCTATGCAAGTGAAATTGGTTGATTTATAGATTTGAAGGAAGAATAGACATGATAGCATAGCAGATAGACAGGAGTGAGATTTTGAACGATCTCGAGTACTTTGCCTCCAATATGTCGCGTAGGAGCGCCCAGCAGAAATCCCCGATCGTGCTGGGGTTCCATTTGCCTTGGTAGTTTCTTTCCATCTTAGTAATATCTTGGTGAAACTTTTCTGCATATTCATCACTCACTACTCTGAAGTTCGGAGGGAAGAACTTAAGGTGTGAGCTGAGAATGTGATTTCTGAGTGACATTATCCTCATAACCCTGTAACAAATTCTTGATAGATTCTTAATAAACTTGTACCAGTGTGTTACCAAAGAAACCAATGCAAACTGATTTAAATACTTCCCTTGCTCTCAGTTCATTTAAGGTCAGAAGCTTCTTAAATAATCCTTCAGCATTTCTTAAAACTGACATCAGACGAAGATGTCCTTCTTGAGTTTAGCAGAACTGAGAGTTGGAAATTGAGGGCTCAGGTGTTGGAAGGCAGCACCATTTTTCCTAGGGCCTTCACAAAATTCTTCATTAGATCAATCTTGATATGAAGAGGAGGAAGAAGCATCTTGTTCATATCCACTAGAGGATTTTTTTTCTTTGACACTGTGTTTACCATACACGAAAGTGCACGTAAAAACCCCCAATTCATTTGCTTTTAGTGCTTGGACACAGCCTGACTATCCCAGAGACAAATAAAGCAACAGCACTTCGCAAAACCTGCTTGCATACCCATAAGCTTGAGCTCCCCACAGAGACTCTACTGGTACTGTTTATACTTGTCAGATTCCAAAAGAAGCTTCAAATGTTCATACGACTCCTTCGGAGTGGACAATGGTAATGCTGGGCTATTTATTCCCATTGTAAACGAGAACATCCTTCAGACTTCGCATCAAGTGTCTATGAAAAGTGTTATGGGGTCCACCCCTTTTTCATATAAGTGGACTCGACCAGAGTGTTACTGGGACTGCTGCCGTTAAATACCCACAGTCAGTCAGAGTAGACGGAGATAGGGAAATTGAGAGAGATTGGGAGAGTGAGCAGAGATTGTGATTGTGATTGAGTTGGAGGTAGAATAATAGTGTGAGGTAACTGCTTGTAGAAGTCAGTTACAAGCACGTAGACTCTAAGGGAGTCCTACTTCGAGACTGTATAATATATATATATATATATATATATATATATATATATATATATATATATATATATATATATATATATATATATATATATATATATATATATATATTACGACTAACCGCGTTCCTGGATTTACTAACAGAATTACCCATTGTATTTTTGTGTAAATACATTTAATTTCTTATATTTAATTCTTGCGTTTGTCATTCATTGGAGACCGAATTTCATCTCGAAATCCACAACGAAAAGGGGCCAATTTGAGGGATTTTGTGGGAAGCCAAGGAAGGTAAACAAGCCAGTGACGTTTGTGCAGTAGCAAAGCCTGTTTTCAATGTCGAAGAATGAGGCACAATCCTTGTTTTGTGCCCTGAGACTGGAGATTTTTACATCTGCCGTAACACGATTTCACTGCTTAAGCCGGGATACCAGGAGCTCTGGCTGCTGCTTAGATAGGTACAAATCACTGGCAAGGTGACAAAGGTTTCCTCTCTGATCAAACGGGTTCACTGCCACTTGTTCTTGAATAAACAGGCACATTGTCTTCAGAAAAAAACGACTTGGCAGAATTTTCCTCTGAAGGCAATTTTTCATATGGGGTGTAGGAACAAGACCTTCTGGGTGAGGAAAAGGTCTCATAGTTGAAAGAAACTTGGAATATTTGTTTATTTTTTAAGAAGCATTGAAACACTTTACATTTGTTAGAAGATTTGCCGTCTGCATGGCTTCGTTGCTCTCTCCAGACCATCGGGACAGCAAAGTTGAAGGCTGCTTTCTTGTTATTAGATTATTGTAATATAGTTTACAACAGATATGTGGGGCCAATGTTTGCGCTGATCTCCAATTTTACAGTCAAAATAATGAAAGTAGCAGTTCCCAAGAAAGAAGTAATTTTTCGATCTTGTGCAAAGGTCATGAATTTCCCACACATGTAATTTGGCTTTTTGATGTATCCACGGAGTTTTGAAGTGACTAAAGTTAGTGTAGCTCACGGAAAACAGCATAAATATTGACCATGTATATGGTTACGTCCATGTATAACAGGCGTCCGAATTTGAAAGCATGTTACAACTTCTCGATACACTCTTTGTAATCTGGTACCTGCGTATTACCAAAGAAGCCATAACAGACTGATTTAAATTCTTCCCATGCTCTCAGTTCATTTAAGATCAGAAGTTCTGCAGTAGCATAACTTGCTTTCCATGTCGAAGCGGAATCCTTGTCTTGTGTCCTGAGACTGGTGATCCTTACATCTGCTGTGACCAGGTTCCAATGCTTAAACCGGGATGTCAGGAGCTCTGGCTGCTGCGTAGATAGGTACAAATTACGGCCAAGATCATTCAGGTTTTCTAGTGTGATCAAGTGGGACTCACTGCTACGTGATCCCGAATAAACAGAGATAGTGTCTTCAGAAGACACCGAATTAGCAGAATTTTTCTCTGAGGGTAATACTTCATTAGATGAACAAATAACAAATAAGTTCTTTATGTGCTGGAGATGTAGTCCATTGTAAAGGGTTTACAACAGATGTGTGGGAATAAGGAATTATCCTGATATCCAATTTTACAGTCAATATAATGAAAGTATACAAGTCCTCAGTAGGGTGAAATAATTCTTCGGCGCTGAGCAAGTGTCGTGAAATGCTCACACACATAAACAGAATGAATTTACCTTCTAGATGCAACCTCGGTGTTTTGAAGTGCCTGAAACCATTGTAGAGATATGTATTAGCTCACAGAAATCTGAAAAATAAAAAAAATAAAAACATTGATCGCTGTTGTCCCTTAATGTTTGCTCGTGTGCCTACATGATAAAATTTAAAATTGTACGGTACATAAACTTTGCGTTTTTCACTTCACACGTAAAAAAATTTAATTTGCAGATGAATACAACGACTTTGTCTTAGAAAAATGATGAACATAACAAATTTTTGTCGTAGAAAAAACAAGGCCCTGATGAAAACATTGTGCTAATGTCGAAAGTACTTGGAATGAAGTGAATATGCATCAACATAGTGTTATGGGCCGGTTCCTTGTACCACGGTGATAGTCCAAGGTAGAACCAATAAAGAAGAACTCGAACACAGGTATAGAATAACACAGATATATTACAAACAGGAATATATACAGAGAAGTAGAAGTGTTAGTATGAACAATCAGGTTTAGTAGAGAGAACAATGTAGTCTCGACCAGTATCACTATTTCAATGTCTTGTAGTAATTGTTTGAACGCGACTTTGTTTCGGACTACCTCTGACTCGACTCTTGACTCGACTTGAACTACTGACTGACCCGAACTACTGACTATATTTAGTCACCCCCCCCACGTAGGCATCATGTTGTACAAGGCCGGTTTAACGTGGTCACTCCGAGCCCGTGGGCTCGGCCAAAAATATGCCCATTGAACCCGAATTAACGGGTTCAGGGTCGGTTTACCTCCCCAAAATGGAATCCGCCTTTCGGCGTAGCCTCCTTCGGGTTCCTCCCCGCCCGAAGGTAGAGAGTTCAACCGATCTGTCGTTCAAGAGTTGAGCGACGGACTATATTTAGTCACCCCACCACGTGGGCATCATGTGGCACAAGGCCGGTTTAACGTGGGCACACCGAGCCCGTGGGCTCGGCCAAAAATATACCCATTGAACCCGTATAAACGGGTTCAGGGCCGGTCTACCTCCCCGAAGGAGATTCCGCCCTTCGGCGTAGCCTCCTTCGGGTTCCTCCCCGCCCGGAAGCAGAGAGTTGAACCGAACAGAACCGAACCGTCGCTCAAGAGTTGAGCGACAGACCCCTTGCCTACTCCTGAGGCGCAGTATTTATTAAGTATGGAATAGTCCATTATTATTATTATGGATAAGGTCCCATAACACATAGTAATTTACTTTCTTCCTTTAATAAGGATACGAAGAAACTTGTTCGTAATTACCAGAGAAACCTTTTAAAAATAAGTAGACAAAACTTGTCTAAATAATTTAATGATACATGTCTTAATGAAAACATGCTGCCAATATATATATATATATATATATATATATATATATATATATATATATATATATATATTCTTTTCTGAGCTTTCTGCAGTTAGTTTTCTCTCTAAATCTGTACTTTTACCTAACAATCTATCTCTGTATTGACATTATCTCTATATATGCAAGGTGCAATTGGTAAATTGTCGTCTAAATTACGGAAAAATAAAAATAACACTGACATTTCATTTTAACCAATATATTTACCAAAATTACACAAGAACATCTTGAAATACTAAAGAGTAAATTTATTCAATAAAATCGCAATTGTCCTAAATAACGGCCTCCAGACGACTTCGAAATCTCCTGCATTTCTTCTAGACGGTCTCCTTGCTTAAGTTGATGAATGCAGATATAATCCTTGCCTTCAGTTAATGTTTGGTGTTACGAGGAGTTTTGTTGGTCTCTCGTTCAACTACGCCCCACACATAATAATCAAAGGAGTGGCAATCTGGGGAGTTAGGTGACCAGATGCAAGGGGTGATGTCCCAGATAGTGCCTAACAGCCATGACTGGGTCCACCTGCTTGTGTGGCAAGGAGCAGAGACTTGATGCTAGACGCAGAGTCCTCCAGCAGCCACCCTCTTGACCCAAGGCAGCACTGCTTCCTCAAGACACTTGATGTAGGCGTCCGTGTTGAGTATGTGTACATGTGGGAAGATGAAGGGGGCATAACGTCGACATCACTAGTGATTACTCCAAACACAATGATGTTGACGGGAGATATCATCCAACTCTTTCCGAATCCTCTGCATTATCCCCAGAACCACACCCAAGCACTTTGAAATGTTCGTATCGAGGATTCCGGCGCGAATGCCAAGCTGTACAGCATGGCGTCTCAAGGTCTATGACGAAGTGGATTGTGTCATGGTACTCTTTTTCTAACTAACAGTGCTAAACTGACCCTACTATACTATACAGTCGACAAAATAAATAAAACAAACAACGGGCATGTGTGAAATGAAAATCATAAAATGGCAACAATTTACCCACCACACCCTGGGGACACACACACGCACAAGTAGAGCAAGGGTAAAATAAATAAATGTGAATGAGCTAGGTACACCTACCTAGGTCTCCCACTTGGGTTTATCAGGGTGAACTGGCTCCTCATATATATATATATATATATATATAAATATTTATATATATATATATGTGTGTGTGTGTGTGTGCGTGTGTGTGTGTGTGTGTTGCGAATAAGAGAGGAACTTTTTTTGATCACCTGTACTCTCGTAAAAAATCTACAGTGTAACCCGGATATAAGAGAGTTGCCGGGACCCGAGAATAAGTCTCTTATATCCGGGTTTGGTCTATTTTGTTTACATTAACACAGGCTCTAATTTGGGACCAGAGAAAGACTCTCTTATATCCGGATTTCTCTTATATCAGGGTCTCTTATATCCGGGTTACACTGTATTAGTTTTGCTTCCTATTTTATGAGAGACAAGCCAGTAAAAACTACAAGCATCTAGACGAATATCCATCTATACTCACACAGCTTCGCTCTCTTTTCTTTCTTTTTTCTTTTTGTTTTCTTTGTTTTTTTCTTTTTTCCTTGTCTTTCTTTCTTTTTATTTCTTTTTCCCTTCTGTATTGCTTTCTTCTTTTTTCTTTCTTTTTTAACTTCTGTCTTTCTTTTCTTTTTTTTTTTTTTCTATGTGACAAAATAGAAAATGTATCTAATCTGCATGTAGGTCGCATTATTCTCTCTTACTGGTGGGAATTGTTGTCATAAGTTTTTTGTTGTTTTGTTTTTTTTTAATTGTTCATCGACTGGATACTAACGAAGTTAAACGTGTGTGAGAGAAACGGGTGCATGACACCCAAACAACCTCTGTTTTTGTTTTTGTTTTGTGCTTTTTTTTGCATCAGCAGCAGCAGTAGCATTTTCTTAACATTGATTTGCATTGATGCAAAAACACGCGCGTGTAAACACAGAAATACACATGTACAGAGAAGAATCAAACAGAAATAATTTTAACATGCGTACAACATGAAAGAATACAAAAGCAAATACACGCATATATACATTCTCGTCTCGGGGCACCTCGACATGGAGTTATGGTTTTAGAGATTGTCTTGCTAAATGAATTACGACTGAGTAGTGAGTTCGATCCTCACTGGATGCCCTATACTTTCGGCCTTGTGCCATATCTAAGCCGCACTTAGAAAATAACTATACATTCTCGTTTCGATAAAAAAAATCAGTCAAAAA
>OZ010574.1:44695917-44700917 GCA_963932145.1 Acanthosepion lycidas | reverse complement strand
GTTAACCGTTCCATGTAGTTACACATATCCTACAAAAGAACAGTGGTTGGTGTTCGAGCCGAATTCACAGCCAGAGTCTCTGATACGGATTTTCTAAGCATCAGAAGCATTAATTCTTGTATCATTTTAAGTTAAGCTTAATAAACACGAATGATATTAATGAAAGAGAAAATGAGAAGAGAATGGTAAAGGAGAAAATGCTTGGCTGTGAAGATTAGTCTCATTGATCTTGCAGTATGACAAGCTATTTAATACCGAATTTAGTTATTTACACTATGTACATTGTTCGGACTGTTGTCCTCATCTTCTTTGCAATATTCACAACGTTTTGGTCGTTCTACACTCCAGCCTTCTTCAGGTGGTTGGAATTTCGAATTGAACCCGCAGTAGATTGTTCTAGTTCCACGTGCCATGCCATGCCTCTTCCGGATATCTCAGTCTCCATTTAACTAAAGTCTGCATGTTTTTTTCACCTCTGCTTTAGCCAGGTACTGAATTCACAAGACTGGATTCAACCAACGCTTTTATTCATTTGGCCATGAGGACATAAGTGTGTGAATTTTCGACTTATAAACCTAATGTCGCACTTGCAATTTTTTTTGCCAGAGCTCATATTACAATGTGTTGTTGTTATTGTTTGTCTCGAGCACTCCATATGACTGGTTCCCATATTGTATTCATTTCAATGCTTGACCGGCTTAGATTTTTATGGCCTAGCGTATGCGCTGAATCCTTAAGATTTCGTATTTTCCAGTGATAATCTCTGTCTGTTATTTCAACCTTATCCAAAGAGGGCGGTAATCCTTTTCCTTCCATATGTGGTCATCTACGCCTGCTTTTTTTTTATTTCATTACGCCTTCCTCTTCCTTGTGGATATAACTGACCTATTAATAGGAAAGTCAACATCATATATCAGAAACTCCTCTCACTTCGTGGAAATAATGAAAGATACTCCCATTTAATCCAACCAGATAGTGAGCCTGGACTTGGTGTGTTTGATCATCAGGGTAACCACCGAGGAGGCACTATCGGTAATCAGGGACAGACTAACCTTGGACACATCCCAAGAAGAACGTACCAGTATATCAATAGATAAGCTGATGGGGATGCTGACTTTCTGTAGACAAACAACAAACTTCGGAATGAGATCAAACATATATGGGCAGGATGAAGGTTTAGCAATGGGATCGCCATTATTACCTGCAATGGCTAACATATACACGGAATACTTCGAAGAAATGGAATTAAAATCCACATCAATAAAGACAACTCTATGGCTGTAGATGGCACCTTCATACTCTGGCTACACCAGGAAGAAGTCCAGCTACTACTGGACCATGTTGACTCAATAAGATCATCGATACAGTTCACAATAAAAAGAGAAAACGACAACAAACTCGTATCCCTGGTATTAATATCTCGAACAGAGCATGTGTTCAAGGTATCCGTATACCGCAAGCCAATATTCACCGAGCAATACTTCAACTCTGACTCCCACGACCTATACAGTGTGAAGTAAGGTATCCGCAGCTTACAACATCGAGCAGAAGTCATAAGTGGTAGCCCAGAGACATATGAACAAGAAATGGTCAGTATAAGCAGTACCCTAGTACCCTGGGATAGAAGGGTGCAAAAGGATAACAACACTCAGAAAACAGCCTCGGTCTGCCTACCCTATGTGAAGGGATTATCGGAAAAATATAAAAGATCTGTGGTCGATATAGCATCAGGGCGACCTTTAAATGTGGTTCAACGATTCGCAGACATCTCTTCCGAATAAGACCTCCCATAGAGGAGAACATGATTAAGGGCTGTGTGTATTCCATCCCATGCAGCTGTGGTAAGAAATATAAAAGAAAAATAGTCGCCCCCCTTAAGATAAGTCTGTAGGAACACCGTAAACTTGTAACACGAGGGGAAGAAACAGTCATAATTCACGCCACGGGGGACTGACGGGATTTCTGATGACTGGCCTAAGAATGAATAAAGCATCATGTCTTCTGTTTTTTGGTTTTTTTTTTAATTTTAGTTTTAATTTTCTATTTTTTTAATCATTTCATCCCAAGGTGAGAATGCCACTAGTGTGCAGAGGATTACAAGGAATGAAAGTGAAAGAGAAGACTGAGAATAAGGAGGATTTAGGAAAGGACAAAAGATAAACGGGAGACAAAAAGACAGAAGAGGGTTATTTCTATTGCATTTAAATTTTTGAAGATTGTAGTTATCAGGGAAGCAAGTAAACTGAAAAGGAACCCCTTTCCGTTTACTTCACAAGTGAAAAAAAAAGAAACTGTTAGAGTAGAAGTAAAGGTTGCATTTAGCTATTTCAACGGTAAAATTGCGGGACCTAACTGCCAATGTAGTAGCACGCTTAAATTCATGTATTCGGGGCACTAGGGAAAGTTAAGCAACTTTGAGCCTCGTCAGTATCTGGATGGGGACCGTCTGTGAATACCAGGTGCTGTAAGCTTGGATGTACGGGTGGTGTAGGGGATAATGGCTCGTAATTGTTAACCGGAGATCCGAGTTCAAATACCCGTTGGGTTCGTTATATTCACTTACGCGCAAATACCTTTGGAGAAGGTATGACTCCACCTTCTTTACCACAGCTATGGGTTAATTAGTAAGACATATATCATTAAAAATTCTTAATTCTAAAAAAATGTTATGGCTTTAAAATGTTTATGGCCTGCAAATGGTCAATAAGTTATAGAAAACGATTTGTTTGTTTAAAAGTTAACGACCCATCGATCAACAAAAGATCATTTAAGGTTAAACAGTTGTTTTTTCTTTTTCTTTTTTTTCTTTTTCTTTAAATAAGGTTGAAATGCTTTCAAAAAGACTTCCCCTTTCCTTTCCTTCTTTTTCGATGGTGTCTTGCTTTTTTTTTAAATTCACTGTTTTCAGAGGTGCGTTGTTCTTTGAAAATTTCTCATCTGGCAAGTATCAAAGTTTCCCCTTTCATCATCAGACACCAAATTGGAATTATATTAGTCTAACTTTCCTAAGAAAGGTCAAGATCAAATTGGGGTTTGATTTTTCGAAAAGTTCTTTCAAGTTGTTCACCTTGTAAAATAATTTTCGAATAAGTGCCATGTCACCGCAATCTAACAGGAAGTGCTTCACAGTATAAGCCTCCCGGCATGCTATGCATTCAGGAGGATCTTCGTCTTTTAGGAGGAAGGAGTGAGTTATGTGCGTGTGTCCTATGTGAATACAGGACAAAATCACTTCTTTGCGTGATTTTCTCTGTTCAGTTAGTTGTTTCTTTAGAGAGGGTTTGATCTTAAATAATTTGTTGTTTTGACAGTTGTTCCAAGCGTCTTGCCATTTCTTCAAAATAAAGTCATTTATTAGGGGTTTATAGTCAGTGTATAGAACCTTTATGTTACTTTTGTTAAGTTAGAAAACGAATCAATGAAACAGTCAGGTGTGCCCATGTAGATCGTTTTTAGTAGCTAATCCTCCGAAGTTCATTAGAGCAATGCGGGTACCCCCAAGTCTCTCTTTTCGGTCGTACCCTAATTCTGCCTAATATTAACGATCTGCCTAAGAACATTCTCAGATCATTATTAAGTATATATCCAGTCAGTTTAGTGGGACGCCAGATATCAAATGACCAGAGTCTAGCTGCTGATCTCTCCGCTGATCTAGCTCGCACAGATCAATGGGGGAAGAACTGACATAACACACAAGACCAAGCAAGTAACATTCTCTCATCACCGAGCAGACCCAGAAATTTATCCAGTCATGACGAATCGATGTACTCTTAATGAAGCTCCTTGCCGTGAATGTCTATTAGGTCTCAAGCTCACTCCTGGCCTCAAGATACTTGTAGCGCTGCAGAATGTACCTGACTCCTCGTGCCATGCAATGTTTTTACAAGAACTAGATCAGACGAAAAGTGGAACACTGCTGTCACATGTGGACTAGAGCGGCCCAATCTTCACTTCCCAGTTTCGTCAGAGTTCAAAGTGGTTTACGCGCCGTTCAGAGCAATGATTCCTTTCCCTCCCTACAACTCCTTCTCCAAAGACGAAAACTTTCTCTTTCGCTGCTCTATCGCTAGATTCATGGTAGATGTTCAGACAAGCTTCAAATCTAGGACCCGCCATATCCCGTACACAGAATTGATTCATTCTCATTTTCTCCGTATTCGGTAAGAAGAAAATTCTACTTAGACAGATTCTAAGAATCAGTCTTCCTGTGAGAATCCTTCCCTAATCGGCATAATCTTATCTACTTCAAGTCTTGTTCAACCGTTTTCTATCCTACGTGTCCTCATAAAATGCACCTTCTTTTTACGCTTTTATAACATCCTTATTCATTAACACTCTATCTTGAGTGGCTCTTGGTTCTTGTAATTGGTGAATAATAGTTGGATTTATTACTTGAGGGTTGGTTTTGTCATACAGAAAAAATTTGTGATAGGAAATGTTGACTTCCTATCACAAATAAAATTTCTTTCAAGACCTCATTCAAACGAGCGTTGAGCTTACTGCAGCGTTGTTCGGTAACGCACCCGCCAAGTTCCTGCAGTTTATATTAAAGGATTCCTGTTAAATCAGACTAAAAATAGAACACTTTTCTACCCATTAGATTCTGCTTTAGTGGACATGTTAAAAACCGTCCATTAACTAACCGCAATTTCTTTATTTTGAATTCTTATAGCCAATCCATTCTTCGCCATCAGGCCCAAAAAGAGACTTTCCCTTATTTACTTAAGGAAAGAAATATGTATATAAACGCCTACTGGTGTTCGCATATGTGAGCAGACATTTTTCTAGCTTCAGTATTTTTACTAATATTTATAAACGTTGGAAACAGTTGACCTGAATAAACTTTAAATACACTTCTAAGATTACACTAACATGTACGAAATGAGCAATGGAAACTTTAACAACAAACTAAACTCTTATATAATATTTTAACAGTTTAAAACAGTGATTCAAACTCAGTAACGTTAGGTATTTATAGTCTCGTAAAATTTTATATTATG
>OZ010574.1:44688417-44690917 GCA_963932145.1 Acanthosepion lycidas | reverse complement strand
TGCTTTTCAGTAGGAGTAGATAGGTCCGCCTACTGTCCTGTTCATACTCCTCTCCGCTCTTTTGAACGGGAATAACAGTTTATTCTTTGTTTTTATGTTTAGGATTCTGTTTTCAGTTCCATTTATAAATTACTTCATCACTATAACTAATTTACCAAGATCTCATTGACTATTTTTCTTCTTCAATAGGAATAGACACGTTCATTGTCTAGTTCACTCGCATGCTGACATTTTTTTTAAACGGGAGTTGATGTTTATCGCTTGTTTCTTGTTTAGAATTGGGCTTCCGGTTCCTTCTAAAGTGTATTTTATTCTCTTTCACCCCCAGTGAAAGAGAATGAACAAAAGAAAAAACTATCAGCTTAGGTATGATATGTTTTACTAATATATATGATTTACGAAGCATTTTTATATACCATTACATATAAGAGAGTGAATATAAATTATACTTACCTGTGTATCCATAAATTTATATACTTAAAACTTAAGGATATATCAAATATGTATGGCACAGCGACAAACACGTAATAACTAGTTATTCATTCTGATGACACAATTATTTTCTCCTGTCTTATTAGCAAGATCCGACTGATAAACCTGGCAACTCCTCTCGAAAAGGACATCCAATCAGTGGTTAACTGGGGCAATGAATGGCTTGTAAATTGTAACGCTTCTACAACAAACTTGTTTTCATTTAATCACTACAGAAAAGCTTTTCTGCCTGCCATCAGCATGGCTGATACTAACCTCCAGGAAATCAAATCATGGGCTTACGTTTTCTACTGACATTAAGTGGAGTGATTATACTGACGCAACTTCTAGGTCTCCTGCTGGGAAATTTGGTCGACTGTGACGCGATAGACATTTTTTTTTCTTGTCAGAATCCGTCTTGCCCGTTTATAAATCTGCCCTTCGTCCGTGGATTGAATATTGCTGATATATCTGGTCTGGGGCTGCTACTATATATCTCGAGAAAAATTTAAAGAAAGATCTGTCATATAACTGATCTTGACCTGGCATCTCAACTTCAGTCACTTTCTCACAGAAGTGCCGTGGCATCTCTCTGTCTTTTCTATAATTGTTCTGATGAGCCTTTTTTCCATACTGCCTCGACTGCATGAATTTAAAGAAGCTGCTAGATTGTCAACTAGGTCTCATTGTTATACTTTTCTAATACTTTCTTTTCACGCATCGTGGAAACGACTCCGAAAAGGATGATTCCCTGATCACTATTGTCTTAACCTGTTCAAGTCTAGGGTCAACCGTTATCTTCCCAATGTGCGTATGACCCGTGCCTCTTATTCTGTAACTGCTATGACCAAGTAAATGGTTAAAGAAATAACAAAACAAGTGTTGCAGATATATCATATATTAAACAGTAAGTACAACAGAAGAGTATTAACTAGTGAGTGTGTGTCGGTTGACCCAGCATTCAATCTATTCGACTGTTCCGCCAAGGCCTTCTCTCATTCTAAACTTATAATAAGCGGAAGATTCCAAAATAGTCTCTTTAGAGGGAGGACACCACAACACTCTCCTCTTTTCAGCCTGACTCCATATGGAGTCTTTTTTTTGTTTTTATAATTACGACACAATACTTTTTATTCAACCAAATAAACCCTTTTTCACAAAAAAATCAGAAACCACCTCTTTGAAAAAGTTATATGCAGGAATTACGTTGACATTTTTTTTTTTTTTTTTGTTTTACGACAAACATTTTACGTATTAACAACAGTCCCTTTTTATTAAGGTCTCTATTCATTATTCCTAAATAATGAAAAATTGGATAAGCTTAATAGTAAATTATAATGTTAAGAATTTCCAATAATCCAATGCGTATTGTGCTTTCCTGGTAATTCAAAGTTCATAAGTGAGGAGATGTTTTTTTTTTTGTTTTTTTTTTTCACTGCTAGTGAAAATTAACACTGGATACCATTTTGTCGTAGAGTTTGATTAGAATTCCTTTCTTCACCACTGTTGTAGACACTGACAAAATTTCTTTTTATGATTTAACGTGAAGTCCATTTCTTCGAATTCTTCGTCGCCAAGATGTTGTGACCAAGTAAATGATTAAAGAAATAAAAAAACAAGTGTTACAGATATATGCATATATTAAACAGTAAGTACAACAGAAGAGTATTACACGGCAAGTGAGTGGGTGTTGGATGACCCAGCGTTCAATCTATTCGATTGTTGGGGTAACAAAAAACTAAACTTATAGTAGGCGGAAGAGTCCAACTCTTTAGAGAGTGGACACCACAACAGTAACTCTCTATCTCAACTGTCTCTTAGGCCTTGTACAAGATGAACATCGCTGTAATAAAAAAAAACTTGTGGAATTCCCTTCCGAATTCTCGCTTCCCTGCCATCTCAGTCAGTTATATGCCTTGCGTGATACAAGCCTTATGCGATCATGTCTCTTTCGATAGATTTCTGACGAGGCATTTTTTTCCAGCGGTAGGTTCCTATTTATTTCGGCGTAGACCATTGCCATCCAAGG
>OZ010574.1:44643417-44683417 GCA_963932145.1 Acanthosepion lycidas | reverse complement strand
TTAGTAAACTTTATGACAATGAGAAAAAAGATATTACTAAGTTTATATAAAAAATAAAAGTTTACTAAATCAGTGAAGTCAATTAGCTATTTTTTGGCGTCATTGTATAAATAAAAATATCTATACGAACACCGGATTATATATCTTACTGTTCTTTCTTTTTATATATATATATATATATATATATATATATATATATATAAAGAAAGAACAGTAAGATATATAATCCGGTGTTCTTATAGAAATTTTTATTTTTACAAAATAGTGCTCAATGTAAATTTGCAGAGCATTAATATTATAAATTGATTTATCTAAAATATGATTTTTTTTCGCGACACACTTCTAATGATGTTTCAAAAATGGAAGCTAAAATCTACGAATTGAAACATGGTCAGAACTGTGTAGCGAAAAAAACATATTTTAAATAAATCAATTTATAATATATATATATATATATATATATATATATATATATATATATATATATATATATTGCTAATACCCTGGATAATTCAAATAAAAGTGAAACTAAGATCACCAAACGAAAAAAACATAGAATGCATCGCAGTAAAGATCTACAAAAGGAAAACAATATACGTCACCCATAAAACGTCAATAAACGGATCAATGAAAAATATCGAAATAACATTTTATCCCTTTTTCATTTTTTTTTTATTTTTAATGATTTTTTAAACAACTATACAATCGAAACGTAAGCAGAATGTGTTACACGTTTCTTCTTGAATGACGTCATGTATCGAAGTAACACAGTTTTAAAATGAAAAGAATTTAAAGATGCCAAATGATGATATTTTGTTTTAAGTTTTTTGTTTTTGTTTTTGTAAATCCTTACAGATTGTTCATTTGCCCCCTTGTTCAAATTAACTGAAACAACCGCTTTAGTCTCCTTTCTTTCACCATACTGTCAGTTTTAGACACACTGGAATGACCGGGTGTAATCAATTTCTATTTTCTCCTCAATTTAGGTCATTTGCAGTGGTGTGAGTAATATGAATCTAATTTCGGGGTGTATGATGAAATTTCTTTGGCCATGAAAAATATTGTGTCATCCGTGATTGCAGCAGATTTTATCATGCCCAGTCACTATTGTCTTGACTGTCGATTAGTTGTCCTACGGCCATTGTCTGAGATGGATGTTACTCCAAGGAAGCGTACGAAAATTGTAACGTTGAACGAACACACTGGCAATCCTTACCAGTGAGCAAATCAAAGAAATATAGTGAAATATAGTATTTTGTGAAAAGAATTGGATAGATAGATAGATAGATAGATAGATAGATAGATAGATAGATAGATAGATGTGAAAAGAATTGGATAGATAGATAGATAGATAGATAGATAGATAGATAGATAGATAGATAGATAGATAGAATGAACTGTATTTCTTTATTTACTATAATTGTATGTGTGCGTCTGTATGTATCAACGAAATATCTGACAGAGATATGTGTGTGAGGTGTATATATATAAACATCTCCATGGCTCGCACTAGCATGTTTGGACGCTATAGCCCACAAGAACCACTATTTTTGGCTATACCAGTTTCACATATTTCCACATGGAGTTGTCTCGATGTTCGGCTGCGAGTAAAAGTTTCATACGCGTTAGACACGTAATAGTCAGGCAGCCGACGAAAGGTCTCCGCTGTAATTTATTCGCTCTTGGCTAATCCAATACGTTACACTACGGGTAATCCATATACCAGTCCAATATATATATATGTGTGTCGGTGGGTGTATATGTGTGTGTGTGTGTTATCGCAGAAAACCATTATGTAGGTATTACATCAGGAATTAATAAAATATCCAAATCTTTGTGCATAAATTTGTTTGTTTGTTTCTTGTTTCTTTTTGTTTGTTTTTTTTTTTATATGTATATATCTGTTCAAGCACCAACAAGTATTAAAAGAAAATGAAACAAAAAGTGAGTGAGTGAGTGAGTGAGGGGAAAAAAGAAAGCTATGTACGAAAGAATGTTCGAAAGAAAGAAAAGAAAGAAAAGAAAGAAAGGAAGAAATCTAAGAAAGCAATCAAGAAACAAACAAACAAAAATAATGTAAAAAAGAAAGAAAGAAAGAAAGAAAGAAAGCAAGAAAGAATAAAGAAAAAAGAAAAAGAATTTGCGAAACAAAGAAAGAAACAAAGAAAGAATGTGAGAAAGAAAAAAAAAGAAAAAAAGAAGGAAGAAAAAGTATGTGTGAAAGAAAGAAAAGAATGAAAGAAATACGAATTGATTAGATGAATGAGAAATTTAAAATAAATGACTGTGTCATAAAAGCATAAAGAAACAATTTTGACGATGAGCATAAATATATTTTTTTCTTAAATTCAAGTAGCTTACCTCCCTTTAATTACAACTGTTTCGTTCGAGGCAAGCCGCTCATTGAAAATTCGCTTTTCTAAATAATTCGAATGTGAGAACGAATGTGGGCGCGCTCTCTCCGTGTGTGTGTGTTTGTGTGTGTGTGTGTGTGTGTGTGTGTGTGTGTGAACGTATGCGTGTATATGTGTGTGTTTACTTATGTGTATGCTTGTTGTTCACAATCCGTGCATAAGTACGTTTTCCTAACTGAATGTGTTAGTGAGAACAAGCATCTAATTTCTGCTGAAAATAAAACTATTTACGTGTGTGCGTGTGTGCGTGTGTGTCTGTGTATGTGTGTTTGTGCGTGTTACAGAATATACTTATTCCTAATGTCTACGCAATTAGACATGGATTTTAGCCATAAATATTCTCATTAAAACAAACTAAACCTATTATCTATCGAAATCTATACGAACTTTTTGCCAGAAGGCATATCATATTTATTAAGACTCCCGAATACACAAGCCGGTAGATATAATTCACACAGTAAAAAAAAAAAAAAGGAAAGAGCGTCTGCTAAGTACAGGACATCTACCCAAACACGTGTTTACACTAAAATATAACGTTTACAGAAATAAGAAATAATGCCAGATTAAAATTTAAATTTTCAAAGCCATTAATTCATCATATATATATATATATATATATATATATTAGAAATATATTTTTAATTTATTTGTTTAAACGTTATTTTAAATGGATACTCATATTTGAGTAGATGCTCTGCTTTGATTTATTTATTTATTTATTAAATATTATATTTATTTATTTACATCAACTGGCCTGAGTATTCGAGAAATCTTGTCAGAAAAATATGCGCTCTCCAGCAGGTTTCGAACTTGCGCCCCCTAGGGGAAACTATCACTAAGGGACGCGGGTTTGAATCCAGCCAGAGGGCGTGTATTTTTATAAAAAGATTTCTCGAATATTCAAGCCGGTGGATGGAAATAAATAAATATAAAGTTTAATGAATAAATAAAAACAGATCATCTACACAAATATGTGTACCCATAAAAAAAGTTTAAACAAATAAATTACACACACACACGCACACACATATATATATATGTGTGTGTGTGTGTTTGTGTGTGTTGTGCTTGTATATATGTGTGTGTGTGTGTTGTGCTTGTATATATGTGTGTGTATGTGTGTGTACGTATTCATATTGATGTCTGGAAGCTGCAGGGAATATCAATCAACATAGTGGCAAACCTTTACTTGTATTAATTCTAGCTAACTAGCTAGATAGATAGATAAATTCCACTTGGAATTTAATAGGGCTTCTCAAATTAGGACGGTTATATATATATATATATATATATATATATATATATATATATATAACAGCAAAAAAAATTTAAAAAATACCTCAACATAGTATAATCTATTTCATCCGTTCTGTACGTGGCTATCATCACTCCCTAAGTGTCGGAGCATTGTTTCAAATTTATTTTCAATGTCAGTCCCCCTCTGGTAGACGACTTGTTAATGAGAATGGTTTTGTGTTAGCGATTAGTGAGGGCGTAAGGTATCTTATCCCGGGGGAAGCGATCTGGCTTTCATACATATGCTTTGTTATAATAAATATATCGAGCTCTCTGTGGATCAACTTTAATAATTAATATTACTAGGATCCACCCGGATTATATACCAACGGATCGATTACCTGTACTATATATATATATATATATATATATATATATATATATTTATATATTACCTGTACTCTCTCTATATATATTACCTGTAGTATACCTTTACTATATATATATATATATATATATATATATATATATACATATATATAGTACAGGTTGTATATATATATATATATATATATATATATATATATATATAAATATATATGACCTGTGTATATATATATATATATATATATATATATATATATATATATATATATATATTACCTGTATATATATATATATATATATATATATATATATATATATATATATATATATATATATTACCTGTACTATATATATATATATATATATATATATATATATATACATATATATAGAGAGAGAGAGAGTACAGGTAATATATATATATATATATATATATATATATATATATATATATATATATATATATATATATATATATATATATATATTACCGGTACTATATATATATTATTATATTATATAGATTGTCTATATATGTATGTGCACCTTTGTGCGTGCTTGTGTAAGTAAATAATAAGTAAATATCTGCCAAATTGAAACATCAAGGCTTAAAACTCCGGTGCTTATTATTAAAATAGTTGACCGTACATTTCTTTTTTTATCTACTCTAAGTCTCTGTCTGAATCTTTTATAGATTTAAACTCTTATAGACTTAACAAGTATATACAAGAAAAATATTTTCAGATTAATACACATGGAAATAAATTTACAGTAATATGCCTGGAAATGTATTCTCCGATTGAAACACCTGCAAATTATCAGATTAATTCACCTGTAAGTATATTTTCACATCGATACACTTAGAAATTATCAAATTGATACGCCTTGAAGTAAAAGGTGTTCCAATAACTTGGACCGATTTTAAATGTAAATTAAGTTTAAGCGTCTAATATTTTTTTTCTTTTTCTTTCAGATTTAACAACTTAAGTTTTTGGCAATTTCAACCATTTTTAACAACGTGTTAAAGTTTCAAGAGCGCAATTGGAAAAATTGTTCGTAAATTCAAACAATCTGGTCGATGGCAGATATGAAACACAATTGCGTGCTTGTTTACGCCGTTTAGCTAAAAACATTGCCGCTGTGCACAAGAATGTGGCCGAAAATCCAGACCCCTCTATTAGTCATCGCACGCAAGAATTGAACCTCTCCACAACAATGTTACATCGTTTCCAATTGCACCTTCGTTTGGTCGATTATTTTGCCCAAAATTATCGCAAAGTGCGCGAAACGCATTTCTGTTTGAACATCCATTTTCGTAATAGGCTTCGATAACTAAAGAAAATCATTAGACTCGTAAACTTAATTGATATTCGAAATCGGTTCAAGTTATTGGAACGCCCTTTATAGTTTCAGATTGATTAATACACCTGGAAATACATTAAGGATTGATACACCTAGATATATATTTTCAGACTGATACAGCTGGAAATATATTTTCAGAGTGATGAACCACGAAATATATCTTAAGATTGTTATATCTAGAAATATACTTTAAGACTGATACACCTGGAAATATATTTTCAGATTGATACACCTAGAAATTATCGTTAATACGCCTGAAAATTATCGGATGAATTCACCGGCAATTGTATTTTCAGATCGATACATCAGGAAAAATACTTTCTGATTAACACCTGGAAATATTTCAGATCAATATACCTGTAAATTATCATATTAATACTCCTGACAATATAATTTCAATTTAATACACCTCGAAATATATTTTCAAATTGATTGGCATATATTTTCATAATAATACGTCTTTAAATTATCAGATTAATACACCTGGAAATATGTTTTTATGTGATTTGGTAAAATCAAAATGAATAGTCTTCTTGCAGAATAAATATATTTTTGAAGTTTTATTTTAACTTATAGTCATATGGGAAGTAAATGAATAACCACGGACACCGAAGATCGAGCGTGACACACTGGACTTATGAATATATGTTTCCCGCCAATGATTATTGCTTGATTATTGAGTGACTATTGAGTGTAACTATCCAGTCGAATTAGTGTGAATTATTGTGCGTCGATGATTTTGATTTTGGGATTTACCGGACGTTAAGCCGAACCGCGCTACTAACAAGGTATTCACTGAAATGGTTAATTATCTTTGGTTGACTTTTACTTCTTTGTTCTTGTTAAGTATTTATTTGCGGTTGTAATTTAATACTGTTTTATTTAACATTAAAGTCTTGAGTTATACTTACTTATTAACGGTCACTGTACGTCGCAAAACTTTTCAATGGCAACTGTATTGTTTATCTAAATTAAAAACGAAATTTCAATATTAATTGTAGCTTTCCCCCTATAAGCCATGGTTTTAAAAATAAATACGATTCAACTCTTTTACATCTGAAATAATAAAACTTTGAACAAATTAAAAGTGGAATTTAATAGAGATTAAAATGAGTTGTTTGATAGAAAGACCGGGATGGCTACGCATAATACATTTAAGAATGAAAATAAAAACATTGAAGTAAAATATTCTGGTTGGTGACTGTTTTGAAATAGGTGGCAGGTGAAACCCGGATGATGCAAATTGACTGTCAGTGATAGTAACCTATGTATTGATTCATGAATTAATTTGAAATATTGTATTACTCTAATGAATCTTGGTTTAATGATGGAGTAAGTAAAATATCTATAACACACGGCGAAAAAAATAAATTTTTCAGAAGTGAAGGAAATTCAATTGCTGGATTAAGTCAGTTTTGCTTATTTTCCTATGTTAGCAAAAGCTTTACTGAAAGCTTACATTTCAGCTACCTAACAAATTGAAAAATTAATATTAGAAAGTAAAACAGCTGAGTAAAGAAGAAGGCGGGAAAAAGACAGTAAGTAATCAAGATTTACACGTGTGGGGTCAGTATACACGGATTTTTGGTGAGAATAATTATAATCCCAGTTTAATGCCCACAAACACAACACAAAATTATAGACAACGCGAAGAAATGATCTTTGCAGTAAAGGAAGAAGACCAAACAAAATATGACAGTAACATTTTTACAGCCAGATAAATGTATTTACATATTAAAAATAAATATTCTTTGTTGTGGCCATGAAGAGACGAATAGATCGATTGTTCGAAATGATTTCTTGCAAGTGACTTTGCAAATCTTTGAAGTGTTTTTGTTACAAGTGATGAAATCATGAGGTATGGCACGCTAATATGTGTGTATGTGAGTGAAGCACACGCTAATGAAACATATGTGTGACTGCTGACTGATTGCTTGCGATAGCATTAATTTAAAAACACATTGAACAAACAAAGGGGAAACAAGACTTACTTTCGTCGTGACATTTTATGTAAAAAGTCATCGCTGACTGTTGCGCTGTCATGGTACGAGTCTATGTTGTTGATCGAGGCTGGTCTAGTTCACGGACTGTCTTTCGCCGTCTGTCCTTCAATGACTGTGTCGTTGCAGATGTGGTTACTTACTGTTACTAGCGGGCCATTTTTATCGATATTTGACTGACGATGCTCTGCTCACGAATCCTATCTGCGTATCGCGAG
Source organism: Acanthosepion lycidas (assembly GCA_963932145.1). Classification (NCBI taxonomy): domain Eukaryota; kingdom Metazoa; phylum Mollusca; class Cephalopoda; order Sepiida; family Sepiidae; genus Acanthosepion; species Acanthosepion lycidas. The sequence continues at coordinate 44,675,800 of OZ010574.1, read as the reverse complement.
AATGTATTCAGTAACCCAAGTCATGGCCTATTTCTATGCCATTTGGAGTTTAACCTCAGTAGAGAGCGCTTAACGTGACTTGTCATATCCAATCAGTTTCCAGAATCCACTCACTCAATTTGGAGCCGTGAATTGTAAAATAGTTTTTCGTGTTTACTGAATCTAGTAAGATTTATCTGTAGGCGTCTCTTGTTTGTGCTTCACTCATTGGCCGTAAAATATTGGAGTTTATATCCTATAAAATCCCTTGCAGATTGATAAATATTGAAAATATTTTTCAACATAATATATGTTATAAAGTGAGTAGGCCAATTTACTTTTCTATCCGATTTTGCAGTGACGTTTGGTGGGGTGTTTGCCGGTGTGGGAAAATTTTAGTGCACCTTGGTATTCGGTGGGGGTACAGAGTGTTCCCCCTTACTGCTCCTTGTAGGTAAATCCAAGTACGCTGTTTTAGTCTGTTTATGGAGACAGTATCTTGTCACTTCTTGAAAAGATCCTGAGTAAGGAGGATAAAGAAACCTCTTTTACTGCATCATTTCGTAAGAAAATATATCCACAGCTGAGAAGATTCTATGGTGTGTAAAGGTTTTCTGCTTGTGTTTTAGTGGGTGTGAAAACTAGATCATCCATTCTTTGTTTGAAGTTTTGTACAAAAGATGTGATTACCTGTAGGTGACTGGTTTTATCGCAAAACTATCGTAGCGTTAATGGTCCCAAAGACCTAAATCGCCTTTGATTACATTCCTGATGGATATCAAGAGCAGCGGTAAATTTTATAACCATGCCCCGGAATAGTTATCTGCTTTTATATGCTGCCTTAAGTTTCCTGTGAAAACTTTCGACTAAGCCATTGGCACAAGAATGATCTGATATAGTTGTTATATGCTTAAATCCCAGTAGTTTTGTGAATTCGTCGAAAACCGTAGATACAAACTGAAATTGCCAATCTGTTGTTATTATTGAGAGACAACCGAAGGCAGATATCCATTCATGTAAGATGCTTTTCAAGGTTCTTTCTGCAGATATATCCTATAGAAGAACATCAATAACCCTTGTAAATAGATCAATGATAGTGAGTAGATAATGATGGCCATTTGCACCTGGAAATAGTCCGACTATATCGATGTGGATGTGTGAACCTATTGTCTGGTTTGATAAATTGTTTGGTTACTTTGCTTTTTTGACACTTTAAACTAGTTTGAGTCCAGTCAACTATATATATATATATATATATATATATATATATATATATATATATATATATATTAGTACGCAAGTTGGGTCAGACAAAACGATTGCCAATCAACTTAGCTCGTCGTTCAGTATTGAGAGGATATGAAAGTGTTTAAACAATATTTTTTCCCATTGAAGGTGGTATGTATGGTCTCGAATCGGCTTTCCCCACATCGTAGAATAGTGTTTTCATTCCAAATGGGATAGAACTTTCCTTCAATGGTAAAGAAGTGTCTTCTTTTACTCTGTTTAATGTGGCATCTTGTTGTTGCCCCTTTGCTATGAGGTCGAAGATAAGAGTTTCAGAATCTAGAATTGTATTGTGAAGAGTGAGAGTGTATCTGCCACGATATTCTCTGAATCTTTATTGTAACGGATGTCCGAAGTAAACTGGCATAAAGAATCCACTTGTCGAGTATCTCCGGGTGTATATTTGTTTGTATTCACGTACAAGGTGTAAATGAGAGATTTGTTATCCGTGAAAACAGCAAAATCTCGTCCTTCGAGCAGATTATTGGAAATGCCTTATAGATAAGTAAATTGTGAGTTACTCCCTCGAGAAGGTATTGCACTTTTGTTGTGCCTTGCACAATTTTATAGAGAAAAAAGAAATTAGTTTCCTGTGCCATTTTGCTTCTGATGTAGAACTGATCCAATTCAATTTGTCGAAGCGTCGGTCGTCAATGTGAGTATTGAATTATCATCTCTGATATAGGAGAGTTTGGTGAAATTTGCTAATGCTTTTTACTGTCATAGAATGCAGTTCATGTTTCTCCTTCTATAGTTATTTTGCATTCTTATTTTCTTTTGGTTTCTACAGCATGTTGTAAGCAGAGTTAAGACTCTGGAACAACCTGGAATAAATCTATGGTAAATAGTTAATCAAACTAAGATATCATCGTAATTGTCAAAGTCAAGTTGGTTGTGGAAATTGTTGTATTGCTGCCACCTTCTCTGAGACAGGCGTGATCCTGTGTTCGTCGATCACGTTCCAAGAAATTCAATTTAGAAACAGCAATATTTGTTTACGTTGATCTTTAAACCAAAATGTGCTACACTCTCGAAAACTTTTATATGGTATTGGTGTTCTTTGTTATCACAACTAACAATAAGAACTCCGTAGATATGCGCAAAGACGAAAGGCAGTCCTCTCAAAACTTCGTCAATAAGTTTCTGAAAACTTCGGATGGCGTTACGTAGCCCAAATGGCATCTTCGTGAATTTATAAATCCTAAAAGAAGTGGTAATTGCTGTTTCCTTTATGTCTTACTCTGCTACTGGAATTTGGTAGTTTGCTTTAACCAGGTCCAGTTTTGTGAAAACTGTAGTTCCCTGTAAACCCGTGACGAAATCTTGTAAGTACGCGATTGGATATCTATCTGGAACTGTTTTTGCGTTGAGATTCCTGAAATCCCCACAAGATCGCCATGCATTTGTGTCTGGTTTCAGAACTCTGTGTCTTGGAGAGTAGTATGGGCTACTTAAAGGGTGTATGATGCCTAATTGCAACGTGTGGAAATTCATCCTTTGCTGTTTTGTATTTTTCTGTACGCAATCTGTGTGCTGACGCGTGTGTATGAGGTCCAGTTGCTGTGATGTAATGTTTAGTAGTGTGACGAATTTAAGCTGTGTATTTTAAAGGAGTGGTAATAGTAGGAAATTTTCTTATCAACTCTTGTAGTCTATTAGCAGTTGGTATGGCAGAACTAATTCCTGTGGATGCATAGATTGAAGTGATTCCTTGTGCCGTTAGTTTTGTGTCACTGTCGACGAGAGTGTGTGTAGCCATATTTCACTGATAGGTGAAAATGTGATAAAAATCAGCTCAAAGAAACGGCGTTTCACTTGTGTTTGTGTGAAAATCCATGGAAAAGATCGTCGTAAACCCGAGTTGAGTTTAACGTTCTCTCTCCATATGTCTCGATTTTCGATCCATTTGCGGCTTGTAGTGTATATGTGGATAATGTGTGCTTTTTGTTTAGGCTTCTGCTGAATAATACTGATGTATACACCGATGTCGAGTAAAAATGAATATACGGTATTTTTTTCCGGATGTAAAATAGACGACATCCCTATTCTGTTGCAGTAGATAATGTCATCTTTACTTGTAATCGTTTCTCTGGTGTTGAGCAGTAGTGCGGAAATTTCTTGATTTGAAGTTGAATTGTTTTTCTGCACTTCCTTCCCTCTTTTCAAAATTTATAATAATAACAACAGGTATCGTAGGTCATCCACTCTCTGGGGAATTAGTTCGACCTACACCGGTTTGTTCTGCGCGGTAAGTAGGATCGATTTCTGAATTCTGTACGAGAACGATGATTTTTTTTTTTCTTGTACTTAACCCTGGATTTGTTTGGTGAAGTCTTTTATATATATATATATATATATATATATATATATATATATATATTCCAGCTGAAGCAATTTTGGAGTTTTGTCCGTTGTTGCTGATGATTTTTTTTTGTTGGGTATGGTGTGGCGTATACATTTTTTGTCCTGGTTGTTTTCATGTATTCCGATACTCCCTCTAACTCCAATTCATCGAGAAGAGACGTCAGTATCTGTGTGTGGTCGTAGTTTGCCCTTCGAAAGTTTTTTCAACACTGCGTCGGACATGGTATGGTATCCTAGTAATGCTAGCATTTTCCTTAATAGCCGTGAAGGCTTCACGGGTCCCAGGATCAAATCATTGGATAGGTCTTGTTATCATCACCCATCTGATTTACCGATACGTCTAACTGTTGCATTTTCAGCGTGCCGTATGGTTTTCTCATAGTCAAGTAGTTCAACTACTTCTGTTGGAACATCGGGAGTTTTTGGGGTTTTTTTTTTTTTTTTGTTTACTATGTAGGCATATCGCTTGCCTTGCGATGTGATTTTCTTCACGCTAAAACTTGCATTTTATTGCGAAAACCAGGTTTGCACGTCCGTTGGATTGTAGATAGGTAAGTTTATCGTTATTGCAGCTTCCGTGGGTTGGGTGATGTTGTTCGATACGTTTTCTAAGTGTTTCGGTTATTTAAAAAACTTGTGTTGGTTTGAGATTAAATATTTCTAAGAAGAAATGTTCTGGAAACGTCAACTGGTCATCATTTTGTTGTTTGTAGATGAATAGATTTGTATGTTTAAATTGGAAAATATTTTATGACGATGAGTCAGCAATAATTTTTAGATTGTTCTTCGTCGGTGATGCCATTTTCTGGGGTCAATCTAGATACCAGGATTTTAGTTGGAAAAATAAAATCTGAGTTTCGTGTTCAATCAGTTTCCAGAAACAATTTATCTAATTTGGAGCTGTTTTTGTACAAAACAGTAAAATAGTTTTTCGTATCTACTGAATTTAGTAAGATTTATTTGCAGGCATCTCTTATGTGCTTGTGCTTCACTTACTGGTCGTAAAATATAGGAGTTTATATCATATACATGTAGAGACCGGGGCGCCAAGTAAAGAATCAGACAGAAAAATCTCCCAGCCACGTAACAACTGGTTCCCTAAATTTCTAATCTGAGAGTTTTAAATTATTTTTTACTTGCCCATTTTCCCCGCAATTAAATTGGAAATAACAAAAAAAAAATCTTATTGTATAAGTAAAAAATAGACTCAGTATCTGCCTGTATTTCTTGAGATGAGATATTATAACTACTTACACAATTTACATTGTGTTGTAGCATATCTACAGACGATAATGGGTATGACCCCATTCACATAAATACAGTAGTAAATACTGTATGTACCCTGCAGTCGTCTCTAGCTGTGCTGGTCAAACTCTATGCCTTCGGGCAGAGAGGATCTACAGACGCCGCTATGTCGAAGGACAGATTCTCGTATCGCGAAACAGCTACCCGACTCCGAGGAATTTTTGGCCGAGATTATGTGCTCGGATACCCCACATTAAATTCGGCTTTGTGCCATATCTGACCACGTGAGGCAGTTAGTAGTTATCCTGCAATTGGAGATTCGTCTCTAGCTGTGCTGGTCAAGCTCTCTGCCTCCGGACAGAGAGGAAACAGCTACCAAACTCCTTTTTAGACAGGGTCTACGGGGAATTTTTGGCCGAGCCTATGTGCTTGGATACCCCACATTAAATTCGGCCTTGTGCCACATCTGACCGCGTGGAGCAGTTGTTAGATATCCTGCAGTTGGAGATTCATTGTGGAATACACTTGACTCACTTCTAGTAGTTGACTATTTCAACGCGCCGCTGGTGAATATTATATGTGTTGTTCTTGTCCTAAGTATTATCGTTCATTACCAACTTTCGTTTGATTATTCTATTCAGTATCCTTCTTTAGGTTAGAACAGTTTGGACTGTTATCCTCATCTTTGTTATCATATTATTATTATTATTATTATTATTATTATTATTATTATTATTATTATTGTTGTTGTTGTTGTTGTAACCAAAAAGCGTGTTTGAAGAGTTTTATATATAATTTATATTTATGCATTTGTCTGTTAAGTATCGAAGTATCGAAGTTTAAGTTAAAATTTAAACACACATTTGACAGAAACTGAAAAGTGAACCAGAATAAAAGATTTTCTCTAATCCTACATTATGCCACAAGGTTTATCCTCTACCCGACTTGGCACCTCTTACAGAACACAAATTTTGGGCTATATCACTCACACAGCACGACAAGTTTCCGAACTCATCAAAAGCCTTCACTCCCCAAAGGTTGTTGGACCGAATAAAATCTTAATGGTTGTTCTTAAAGGTCGCAGCACTGACTTATCTCCAATTTTACCAAATTTTGTCTAAAATTTCTTTGTTTCCCGGATCTATGGAAAGTGTCAGCTGTCTTCCAAAATTCGAGGAATCTCTTATCCTCATCTCAATATCGACCCATAAGCGTAAACTCTTTGAGGCTATCATCAACAAAAAGGTTGTTGACCATCACAACAGAAATAACCTCCTGACTAATAAGCAGTACGGATTTTTCTCTTCTAGATCCACTGCTGATACCCTACTTATCATAACACAGAGAACCGGTAAAATATTCAACTCGATAAAAGAATCATCACGCGAACGAAATCATAGATATCTCAAAAGCTTTTGACGAGATGCGGTATATGGGGTAGCTACACAAACTCTCCGGCGATAGAATCTCTGGAAGAGTCTTTACAATAATGAAGTCCTTCCTATCAGGCAGGTCCTTGAAGTCGATGGCGCGATCATTGCGATCAACGCAGACAATCCACAGGGATCACTAAACGATCCTACTACGTTTCTGCCTATGGACATTCTCGGTTCATTAGTAAATATCTATGCAGATGATACCACAGTATATAGATGCAGGTTCCAAAATAAAGATGACCAGGAACTGACAGCTAATCTCTCATCTGATCAAGCTATGGCGGAAAAACGAGCTTGAATCTGTCACTACTTCAAAAACCAAGCGTGTAACTTTTTATCGTCACCGATCTTATCTTAAATTCTCACCAGTCACGATGAATTGCTTTGAGCCTCTTTTGAGATTAAGGTTCACGCCAGACTTCAAGTGTAATTCATATATACACTACAGTTCAAAAGCTTGAAGCCACCCTCAGAATTAGAATAGGATGTACTTGACAGGAGAGTGAAACCTTTCCATCCAAAAAATGAAAAAGAGCTCCTAGAGTCATTGAAAAATAGAACTGAATCAATTATCAAACTTATACTTTGAGAACCTTTTGCAACTAATGCCAAAAGTTTGTGCTGCAGTAATCAAAGATAAAAGAGAATATTTTAACGAGAGCAAAATATTTTTACATATTTTTTTTCTTTTTATCATAATAAAACATCTAATAAAAAATCACATTTCACTTTTTTTAACCATGTATAATAATTTTCTCTTATTTAAAATACAAAACAACTACCTTTGAGGCGAATTTAAAAAATTACCAGGGATGGCCTCAAACTTTTGAAATGTAATGTACATTCCATCGCTAAAGACGCTGGGGAAATTTTCGGTTCCGAAAACAGTTCCAGAAAGCATCTGAGTCCACCTGACGTTCGAGAGAAAAACAAGAGCCAGATCAGACCAAAAATGGAGCATCGGTGGCATTTCCAACCAGGAACTGGGTGATTCTCTCTTTCCAACCTCGACAGAGTTTAAAAGGATTTACGCGGCCTTGTAGGCGATGAATTATTTTTCATCCTACAATCCCATTCCCAAAGACGCAATGTCGCAAACTTCTCGCTGCTCCATCGCCATTTCCATGGAAAATGTTCTGACGAGCTACATTTGCTAGTTTCACCAGTTCAGACATTTACAGCGAAGGCATACCATGCCATGTACACATTCCCTTCTTATTCGTACAGAAGGAAGTTCTAGTCGGAGACATTGTTCCTAAGATCCGCTACATTATAGAATAGAATCCAGAGTAGATGTTTTCCCGAACTTACCATCATCAAGTCTAGGGTCAACCGTTATCTATCGTACGTTTCCTCATAATCTGCATAGAACAACTTTATTTAGCAACACTCAAACATGAATGATTCTTTGACCTTGAACTGGGTGACCAATTATTAATAGTGCTGTGGCCTTGTTAGTTCGACGTCGCTTAACTTCGGTGATCGTTCGGGAACCGGTGTTTCAACGTCAAAGGGTCGTAAGCCAATACTGCCCGCACATCTAAACTTATAGCATCTGGTTTTCCTAAGCGGTCACCCATCTAGGTACTGACCAGGTGGTAGATCTACTTTTTTTTACTCATTGTAAACGGGCCTAGGTCTAGCGGGATTCTATGATCGTATCAATTTACAGCGTTAAATCGCTGATAGTTATCCAGAATATGATTCAAGATTAAACGTTGATACATTTTGCGGTGTCAGATGAGGTGTGTAGTCGATGTCAGCATCGTGAAAACTGGATTCATTGACTGACCGATTCGTTTTACGGCTTTTTTTTGCAAGTTATGTAAAGCCAGGAAATATATTTAAATTTTAAGATTTTTTTAGACAATAATGATTCAGTGATACAAGTGTTACCAATTAACTCATAACTGATAGGAGAGAAAAGGTGGATTCATGCCTTTCCAAGTTTTTTGCGCGTAAGTAATATAAAGAACTCGATTGGAACTGGAAACAGGTTCTCCAATTAAAATTTCTAAGCCATTTCCCATTACACCACAGACCCATCCAAGTTTACAGCACCCATCTAGGTACTGACTAGGTTCGACGTCAATGTGGTATGGCCGTAAGCCAATACCACCCACCATCTAACCTTACAGAATTTGGCATTCCCAGGCGGTCACCCATCTAGATACTGACCAGGCTCGACGTTGCTTAACTTCGGTGATCGTTTCAACGTGATAAGGCCATAAGGCAATACTTAAGACTTAACTTTGGTGATCGTACGGGAACCGGTATTTCGATGTTATATGGCCTTAAGTCATACTACCCACTATCTAAGCTTACAACACTTGGTATTCCTTAGCAATCAACCTCTAGGTACTGACCAGGCTCGACGTTGCTTAACTTCGGTGATAGTTTCAACGTGATACTGGCATAAGCCAATACCACCCGCACATCTAAGTTTACAGTATTTTAAGCGGTCACCCATCTAGATACTGACCAGGCTCGACGTTGCTTAACTTCACTGATCGTACATGAACCGGTGTTTTAACGTAATATGGCCGTAAGCCCGCACATCTAATACCGCCCGCACATCTAAGCTTACAAAATCTTGTATTCCTAAGCGATCACCAATCTAGGTAGTGACCAGGCTCGACGTTGCTTAACTTCGGCGATCGTATGGGAACCGAAGTTTCAACATGATATGGCCATGAAAACTGGGGAAATTTAAAGAGAGATATATGTATCTAGGCAGCACTGAGAATGTTCTAGATAAACACTTCTTCACGAGTCGTGAGTTTGAACCCACGCTCTGAAGACAACTTTGTAGTTCAGGGGGGTCATGGCTCTCCACAACATCTTATCCTGATCACATTTGTTTTCCCTTATTATCCCTCACACTTCTCATTATGTTATTCATTTAGCCCGTTTGGTTGGTTACTCGTTGTTTCTTTCGGCGTCTTATTGGCCTTCAGTCTGCCCTATGAGTATCAAATTCTACAAATTCTACGTCTTCATTTTATTTCCCTATCTCTTTCTAATTACAAGTCTCCTTTTTCCCCCCATCTTGCTTAAAACTTCCTCATTGCTCGTACGTTCTGTCAATGTTATTCTCAACATTCAGTTGCCTCAAATCGACTCCTCCTCTGTGAGGAACTGACCAAACATACTTTCTCTATAAAGACACTTTTCTCGCATCTGCAACCTTTCATGTCTGCAGATAAGGGTTTTCCGGTTGACACAGAACACAGGATGAGTGGATGTACGTATGTTTCTTAAAGCGTTACCTATGAATTTTGCATATATATTCAATAGAATATTTTTCTCGACATTGTCATCCCAGTCACTGGCGTGATTATCTAAAAATAAATACATCTAAATTCACCTTCACGCCAGCCGTGCGCCAATGGCTTAGGGTAGAGTCTCTATCTGATACCAAATCAGTCGGGTTTCGATCCCGATGCAATCGAATGTCTAGCCACACTGATGAGCTGTGAAACAGCGAAACGGTCTGTCTGTGGATGACAATATATATATATATATATATATATATATATATATATATATATATATATATATATATAAAATATGTGGTGCAGTTCAATTTATATTACATTGAATCAGTCCCTTCGATAACAAAATTTTAAAGATGCATTAACCTACTAATCACTCTATGAATGTTATGATCCTTGTTTTTTAAAATTATAAGCTGTATAAGGTATTTCTTTAATATGCAAGTACTTTCGACTGTACGTTCAGTCATCTTCAGGGATGGAAATTATTTTGTTTTTGGTAAAATTCAGGTAGCATCCGAGACAAAAAAACATAATGCGAATCGATATATATATATATATATATATATATATATATATATATATATAAATGTGTTATTGATAACGGATACAAACTTTTGGAGCGTGCAGTCGCAACGCCAGGGTGGATTTTTTTTTTCTTTCTTTTGAAAGTTTAAGTGAGTGCGTTTTTTTTTTACTAATATGGCAATTTGAGAATTTTTTTTTGTAGGAGTTTATCAGTCAAATTCAACCTCAGCGTTATATATGTGACCCAATCTTACTTATCTCGTATGAACGTTTCTAATTTGCGGAAGAAAACGAACTCGCTTATTTTTCTTTAGTATAATTAGGTTAAAAATTTTCTCTATTTAGGTGACGCTTAATGTTTTTCTGCTTTGGAACGACACATTCTACACTCGTATGTAGATTTGTTTTGGGTTTTTTTGTTTTGTTTTTTTGAAAAAGTCTGAAAACCTCTCATTCGTTAAACAATAAATATATAAGTGTGTTTCGGTTAAAATCGGGTGAACGGTGTGCTTGCGTGTGTGTATGTGTATTTGAATACTTTAATGTAGCTGTTCGTGATGGTCGATCTTAAACAAAATATACAACGTCGTATTGGCCAACATGAAAACATTTTTTTCTTTTAATCAATTTCACTCCATGTAAGGCAGTGAAGCCACTAAAACACATGGGTTTACTAAGTGTGAAAGAACAAGAAAAAGGAGAAACAGTAGGGAGCGAAAATAATGGAAGACTAATAAAGACAGTAGATAGCGATTGGCATTGCATTTAAATTTTTGAATATTAAAGTTAGCTGGAAAGCATGTAGCCAGAAGTGAATTGCACAAAAGACAAAAGAAACTGTTGGCATAGAATTTACGGTTATGTCTAGCCAATTCAAATATGAATTGAAGATATCTTCCCGTCAATCTAGTACAGCGCTTAAATTCATAATTTCTAGTTAGTATAGCAAAGAGATCATCCGAATAATTACCATAAAAGTGTTTATATATAAGAATCAGTGCAGCTACATTACGACGGTGGGTAAGTGACTGAAGCTTAGATGTCAGGTCAGGACCAATGATATTGCTGTCTTTTCTTTGGATTTCACCAATAATCTCTAAATATACAGCCGGAGCAGCGGGTCATATGTGACACCAATATCACAAGCATGGACGAATGGTAGACTTAAAGATATGCAAGATAGATTCTGGAAAGAAATATTGTCTAGCGCGACACGATGACCAGAGTATCTTCGCAGCAGACCTAGCAATGGATCCAATATAGTCTTTCCACCTCATATCACCTGAGAATATTAGGCAGAGAAGATGCAACATATCACTCTTCTGAAGGTTAGTATCAGCCATACTGATGAGACGCAGAATGTGGTCTTTCAGCTGATTAACAGAGATAATTTACTTTTTGGAGACTAAAATTAACAACAAATTGCAGATCATTTTTAGATCGCCTGCTAATTTCGTCTTATCGAACTGACCAGACATTGCTTAAAAACAATTCAGTAAAGAAAAGCAGGAAGAGAAATTTCCCAAAATGGATTGAGCATACGAAAAACAAGATAGAAAGAAAGAGAGATAGATATAGAGAGAGAATAAAGCAGGTGGGGTCAGGACTCACGAAGAAAGAAAGAAAAAAACAATTAAAAAAAGAAACATGGAGACCATGTGATCATCACTGGCCAATGATAAAACTTTGTAAAATATGGTCATAAAAATATTTTTGTTTGTGTAACTATTTCTACGTCTTACAAACACGCCAGATTTCTCGTTAGATTTTGTTTTTTTCTTCTTTTCCCCCCCCCCTTTTTCTTCACATCTTTTCTCATGGTAGTAGTTATTTGAAAGTCACTGTATTATTTATGAGCAGGTCCCAATACTCGACTGGCGAGTTTGGCTTGTAACTCGAGCAGGACGCGCTTGAGTAACGCCTGATTATTATCTTGGCTGTCTCAGTCAGAAATGTTCTTTAGATACACTCCGTCAAGCAGACGCCTTTCTAAGAAGCCACCGAACAAAAATAATCTGTGAAATTAATACAATAAACAAAGTGACATTTTTTTTTTCAATTTATTGTTAATTATCTACTATCTCCACAGAACAATCATTTCCCGATATTTTTATTTATATATAATGTGCAGCACGTTTATTTATACACATATACATATACAGATGTTTCGTGTAATATATATATATATATATATATATATATATATATTTCATTAAATAATATAGACAAGTGTTGTCTATTTATTTTATGTAAATTCTTTTCATATCGTCTGATAAGCTTAATAACATTATCATTAAACGAAGAAAGAAAATCACAATATTGATACATATTTTTTAATCCAATCTAAGCTTTCGGCTTACATTAGCCATTATCAAAGATGACAATTACTGTACAATATATTAAGCAACACACGGACAAGAATGTTATGATAGTCTGTTTCTGTCTACATGGACGATTTCCAAGCAACGATGAACACGTGCATATAAGACGCTGGAAGCTAAAATCGTACCGCAGATCATATGTATGTGCGAAAAATAAACTAAAACGTAAAGAGACTGTATTAAACGGACAACCTACCAATACAAAAAGTAAAAAGAAAAAAACGTAAAAGAAGGAAAGATAGACCTAAGTAATCAATAACCCTAAATGTCTATAGAATTAAGAAATCCGAAATGAGAAACCAAAAACCAGACAGAGCCGTGAGAATAATAAAAGCATTCAGAAATCCATCGAAAGGCAAGGAACTATTGCGTGTTTCCCAACGCCAAGGCCGTATTCGTCTGAAGATTATATATCTATCTATATATATATATATATATAATTATTTATTTAAAAATATGATTCCAACACACTACATAAGAGTTCTCATGTTTCAAAACAAGAGCCGAAAACTTAAATATAATTATTATTAGAATTAAATTGAATTAAAGTAAGCTCTGTTCCATCTTCAAGCGAAACTTTTTTTTTTGGAATAACTTATTTCTGAAATTTACGTGTTTTAATAGCGTATTCATTATTGAAATCAAAATTTCCATGGTAACGGCTAGCGCGATGGTTTAAATAGAAGGGGTGTAGAGTGTTAATAATTTGTATCAGTATAGAGTTACATTCATAGATGTCAAGTGAGGGTAAGATTGGGGTGTCTAAATTTAAAACGGAAGATGATTTCGCCTAGTCTGATTTACGTGTCTATGGAGATTTATTTGTTTTTTTTATTTTATTGTTTTCCTGAAATGGTTTTGTGTATATAAAAAAAACTGCCGTAACATTTGTTTTTTGACGACTTCATAAAGGGTTATCTTTTTTTGTAAGGTATTGAAACTATTTATTATGGATTTTAAAAATTATTATATTGTTTGTTTGTTTTTATGCTAATTATTCAATGCCAAAATTTGATGATGTCGGCAAAAAACCGTTAACTCATGTCTATTGTTTAATAGATTATTATTTGGAAACTTAATAATGTGTACTTTCTCATGTAAGCATAAAGGGCATGGGTCATCCCAAGTTTTACAAGTTCTAGTTTTGTTTATAATTTTCCATTTACCTAACGAGTTCTTTCCTATTTTCTATATATTTGCATATATATATATATATATATATATATATATATATATATATATATATATATATATATATATATATATTCGAACCTGCATCCTATACGGAACCGTCATTTAGATTCACGTGCCTAACCGCTCGGACACAAAGGATCGTTCGGTTGGCAAGGTCGAATTTACTGCTTATAAACTTCAATCTTCCATGAATCTCGTACATTCATAACTGCTCATGGCGTATCAAATGTAAACAAATGACTTGTATCTATAAAAAGAGCGTTAAACATAAAAATGTCTTTTATATATATTTAAGCATTTCACCCCAAGCAAAGCTGGAAGCCATTAGCACGTGAGGAGTTACAGAGGATTTGGAGCGAAAGCAGATAGTAGTGATAGAGAAAAGGGTGAAGAGAAGGCTAGTGGATAGATCAAGGCAACTGGAGATGTCTATTGATATTACATTTGAATAGGTGGAGATTATAGCTCTCAGGGAAACAGGAAAAGGGAAGGGAGTTGCACAGGCGAGAGGTGCGAGATATGAAGCTATTGGAGTAGAAGAGACGGCTACATTTAACAATTGCAATAGTGAAAGGGTGAGAGCCGGATGCAGCTCATCGTAGGACGCTTGAATTCATGAAGCCTGGGAACCAGTGAATGCAGCTCATCGTTTGTAAAAAGGACAGAGAGAGGCGACGGCACGTCTGTGAGAGAGCGAGATGCCAGATCAGGGACAATTGCATTGCATATCCGTCTCGTGATCTTATCAAGTACCCCGAGGCAAACAGAAGGGGCTCCAGATCATATATGGCAGCAATATATATATATATATATATATATATATATATATATATATATATATATATATATATATATATATGTGTGTGTGTGTGTATATGTATATATATATATGCATGTTTAATTAAAAACGACAGACAATGTACTACGGTTAAGCTTTTTATTTAATTTTTCTTGTGTTCGAACAAGTGCTTTATTTTTCAGACAGATTGTGTAGAAACTGTCCAAATGTTCTATAGCTCCGAGCGCTTTCGGCTATTCTTTTAGCCATTATCAAGGATGATTTTATTTTTTCAGTTTAATTGAGTGTATGCGTTATGTGTATGTTTTTAGTGTGTTATAGAGATATTTTTATTTTCCGAACACGGTTAACACATTGTGGCCGTGTTCGTAGTTAATATTGTTAAGAGTTGGCTTTTTCTTTTTCATTATTAAGGTTTCCATTATTTTTAATCTTTTTTTTTTTAAACGTGGATGAGTTTATTATGTTTTTGTTTTCTACTAGTATGTTTTGAATGGAGTCTGCCAAGTTTGTGTGCGTGCGTGTGTTTAAAAGTTGTGTGTGTGTGTGTGTTTAAATGGGTTTTAATAGAGCTATGGTCAGATAGATGTAACGTAAGGAGTCTGGGTAGGCATGTAGTTGTGTGACCGATGTAATTATTTATGGGTCCGGTTTGATCAGGAACACAGTACCATAAAGGGCATTTGAACTCATAAATAATGTTCGTTCGTTGTAATTTTGACTTTGCTGGTGTGTTGTTATTTTTGTGAATAAGGTTAGCTGTCTTAATTTTTTTTATAATAGATAATTTATTTGATTTTTTTATTCGGGTCAATTGGGGTAATGTATTTCTTTATAATATTTCTAATTAAAGATTCGTCTTGTTTGTAGTTAATGTGCATTTGGTTTTTGTAGAAAATACTTATGTAATTTTTGACTACGTTCACTATAGTTATTTACTTTGGGGAGAAATAGTCTAATTTAGTTGTCTGTAAGGTGGTTAGGAAAGCCATTGTTAATTAGTATCTGTTTTGTATTAAGTTCTTTAGGGAAGAGTAGTCGAGAGGATGAATATCTGGTGTGCTCTTTTTAGGAAGTTTTTTTATTACTGCTATTTTGTATCTAAGTGGGCATTCACTTTTAAAGTTAAGGTGGCAAGAGTTTCTACTACTGGCTTATTGATATAATGGTGGGATAAAAATGTTATTACTATATTCTGCGAGAACATCTAAGAATGGGAGTTTGTTTTTTGACTAAATTCGTAGGTAAAGTTAAGGACGGAGTTTTTCTCAAATGTGGTCTTAAGTGTCTCTTATTTCTTTAGTGTTATTTGCTAAAATAAAAATATCATCTACGTAGCGAACGTATATTTTAGGTTTAAGGACTTGTTTAAATATCATACTTTCTACATAGGACATGTAATAATTGGAAAAGTATGGACCGAGTGAATTTCCCATACTAACACCATTAGTTAGGGTCTAAATATTGTTATTATGATCACTGAATGGGACTATATATGTAGTTGTGTGACCGATGTAATTATTTATGAGTCCGGTTTGATCAGGAACACAGTACCATAAAGGTAATTTGAACTCATAAATAATGTTCGTTTATTGTAATTTTGACTTTACATTTGTTTACATTTGTTTACATTGATCAGTACGAAAATTTCAGAGATTGTGCAGCTCAGTGTTGCCAACATTGTGTGAAAATTTTGTGTGAATTGATTGGACGATTTTTGAAATATTAGAAAAAAGTTATCTCGATAATAATTTGACACGCAGTGTATATACGTATCATAATTAATTCATCGAGCCTAGAAAATGGACGGCTGTTTCGTCCTACTTATGAGATTCAGCAGCAGAGCGCATCCACTACCGAGAATCGAACCCGATCCGTTACGATATGACGCAAGCATCATACCTACTGGACCAACGGGTCTCGGTGACGGAGAGGTAACAAACCAGACTCGAAAGAGCGCCAGCTGTTCCCAAATTCCTTCGTGTGATTCATCCGAGTCTACTTATACCAACGGACTGTGCCCCCAAGTCACGACTCCTATTCCCAATCAGCGTCGCCCGGAGCATTAGAAGCCGTTTCTAACAGTGTTATATATATATATATATATATATATATATATATATATATATATATATATATATATATATATATATATATTAAAGGGGATTTGAATAATCACAATTAATTCATCGATTTTAGAAGAATCCTTACTAAAATAGAGAAAGCACTTGGACGGCCGTTTCGACATATTTTGGGGATTCATCAGCAGCGAGCATCCACTACCGAGAATCGAATCCGAACCGTTGAATGGGGCGTCTATTTTAAATACAAGTATACACCATAGTACCGTTCATATATATATATATATATATATATATATATATATATATTTTGAACAATAAAAAAATAAAAAAATTAAAATCTTCAGACACACTGGGTTGTAGATTAATATTCTTTCGTTTTTTTTATTATTATTCCATTTAGATTCCTCGACTAGTTTCGGCCGAAATGGCCATCATCGGGAGGAGAAATATTTCTGCTTGCTGCTAGCACTAAACTACAGAAATGAATCTCTTGATGGAGAAAATGAACTTTTGTCTGTAGTTTTCATTTGTTTTTTATTTTTTTATCTTTTTAACATGAATCTTTTAACATTCTTTGTGTTGGTCAAACAGTCTCTTTTAAGTTGTTATTTGAGATAAGAGCTGGATAGATACATGCTATATATATATATATATATATATATATATATATATATATATATATATATGTGTGTGTGTGTGTGTGTGCGCGCGCGCGCGTGTGTATCGGGTGTAACAGCAAAATTGTCCAATTGTTAGATTAAGCTTTGACCTGTTGTGTCTTTAAAATAATTAAAGATATCTTACTGGAATTCTCCGAAGTTTTTTGTAACACTATTGTACTCTACTTTGAACAATAAGAATGTATTTAGCTTTAAGTTAAAATGATGATCTTTCTTGCTGTTGTGGCCTTCTTATCCAGATTTCCTTTTTACCACTTCCCTCTTATTCAACGTTCTCTTGATGGTTCTTGAATGGACTTTGAAGATGCAAGTCAGACTATGAATGTTGGTACCATTAATGAAAGCCTGAATGATCTTTTTCCTCACACCATTGCTCAGTTGGTATGATATAGTCGGTATGACATAAAACGATTTAAACCTGTTCTCTTAATAGCCGAATAACTTAAAAGGTTTTTCAGCGATTCTTACGACAAATGGTATCAAGATGGCTAAATGTCTTATCTTAAAGCCTGGAAAGTGTTTGGGGGTGGGGTTGTTTTTTTTTGTTTTGTTTTTTATTAGATATTAAACATTTTGTGGGATGTAAAATTATCCTATGCTGTTACACGATTTGGACAATTTTGCTGTTACACACGGTATATATTCAGTGTGGTGCTGCTCAAATATTTGAGTAATTGGCCCTTGAAGGCAATTACAATAATACCTACTAGTTTCAATCATCTCTTTTGAAGAGATTGTGATCCACCAACACTGGCGAAAAAAAGAATATTGATGAACGATGATATCAGCAGAACTTCGTATACAACGCTACCATTGGAATTTGAATGATAATATATATCAAATCTGTACAAAAGTCTCCAGTGTATTTATTTATCAGCACTGGACGGTGATTTCTTTTAATACCATGTTCCTTCGCCATTTAGGTGATCAGATCGTTTTTTTTTTTGTTATCTGAGAGTAGCCATGTTTTCTTAGGAATGGTTATGTAGTGAATTACCGTTGCCTTTTACACGGTTTTGAATGCAAGTTTGTCCTTTGGATTCATCCCATTCCAAAGAACATTGGTGTGAAAGTGAACGCAAAAGACAGGCCCAGATTTGAACTCGCCCTGCTGATTTCAATTTTTGCACTGATATCCGTTACTTTACCCGCACATTTTTCAGTAGAAAAAATAATAAAACTCGCGAGAAAATTTTGTATAAAAATAGACAGATAGGTAATTAAGTGAGATAGATAGATGGTGTAGCGGCGTCCTCCCTCAAAGAGTCTATATTGGACTATTCCGACTACTATAAGATTGACAGGAGAGAAGGCCATGGGGTAACAGTCGACTAGACTGTTCATTTCTGTTGAACTCTCTGCCTCGGCAGAGAGAAACTCGGACGAAGATTTCCCACAGGGCAAAGTTTCGTCCGGGGAGGTAAACAGTCCCTGAACCCATCTAGACGGATTCAAAGGGAATATTTTTCGCCGAGCCTACGGACTCGAAGAAACCCACGTTAAACTCGGCCTTGTGCCACATACATTATATAACAGTCGCCCAGACTGTTCACTGTCAAACTCTCTGCCTCGGTATAGAGGAACTCGAACGACGATTTGCCGCAGGGTAAAGTTTCGTCCGGGGAGATAGACAGGCCCTGAAACCGTTTAATCAGGTTGAAAGGGAATATTTTTGGCCGAGGCTACGTGCTCGGAGTACCCACAACAAACCGGCCTTGTTCCACATACACCCTTGTCGGGGTGCTGTTAAATATTAACAGTCGACCAAACTGTTAATTTCCGTCGAACTCTCAGCCTCGGCAGAGAGGAACTCGGACAAAGCTTTACCGTCTTGGTTCATCCCCTGAACCCGTTAAGGCGGGTTCTAAGGGAATATTTTTGGCTGAGCCTGCGGGCTCGGTGTACCCACAGCAAACACGTCCTTATGCCACATACATCACTCGTGGTGGATGGCGGGGGGTGTTAAATATTAACGGTATACCAGATTGTTCGTCTGTCGAACTCTCTGCCTCGGGTAAGAGGAACCTGGACGAGGCTTTGCCACAAGGCAAAGTTTCATCCAGGGAGTTAGACAAACCCTGAACCCGTTAAGGCGGATTTTAATGGAATATTTTTGGCCGAGTCTGCGGGCTCGGAGAACCCACGGTAAAGTCGGACTTGTGACACATACGTCCCTCGTAGGGCGTGTCTGTTAAATATTAATAGTCGAACAGATTTGTTCAGATTGTGCTTCCGAACTCTCTGTCTTTGGCAATGAGGAACCCGGACGAGGTTTTGTCGAAGAGCAAACTTTCGTCCGGGGAGATAGAAAGACCCTGAAACCGTTTATGCGCGTTCTAAGGGAATATTTTTGGTCGATCTTATGGGCTCGGAGAACCCACGGTAAACTCGGCCTTGTGCCACATACATCCTTCGTGGGGGTGGGGGGGGTGGCTGTTAAATATTAACAGTCGAAAAGATTGAATGCTGAGTTATCCGACACACACTCACTAGTCGTGTACTGTTGTACTTACTGTTTGATATATCTGCAACACTTGTTTTGTTATTTATTTAAACATTTACTTGGTCACAGCAGATAGATAGGAAGGATCAGGATGGTGTAGATAGATAGATGGATAGGAAGGAACAGGATGAGATAGATAGATAGATAGATAGATAGATAGATAGATAGATAGATAGATAGAAATGAACAGACTGAGATAGATAGATAGATAGATAGATAGATAGATAGATAGATACTGAATAGACTGAGATAGATAGATAGATAGATAGATAGATAGATAGATAGATAGATAGATAGATAGGAAGGATCAGGATGGGGTAGATAGATAGATGGATAGGAAGGAACAGGATGAGATAGATAGATAGATAGATAGATAGATAGATAGATAGATAGATGCATGCTAATTGAAGAGTGCATTTATCTATGCACAATCATCTGTCCGTTAGCGAAACCTATTGTCAAAATGTCGCTGTTCTTGGTAAGTTTACAAAACGAAAAATTCTCTTTTAATCATCTTATGGAACCTTCTTTTACCGTTCAGTTCATCATCATGTCTGATGTTAAACTCCAGGAAACAGACCCATTGCTTCTTCTCCTGCTATCGTTTTCCGCTCACATGAAGTGAAAAGATTATATTGAATCAATCGATATATTTGCTGTTAGGAAGGTTCGTTCACTCGGTCTTGGTATACAATTTTTTTCTCGCCAGAATGTTAAACATGTATAAGTCAACCATTCATCCATGCATTGAATGTTGCTTTCACGCCTGGTCCTGTTATGTATTTCAACTTTCTTCATAAAAGCCTAAGAAAAATCTGCAATTTTATCGGTTCTTAACTGGCATTTCGACGTCAGTCACTTTTTCACGGCCATAATGTAACATTTTTAATTCGCGTTCAATTTTTTTTCTTTATTTTTGCTTCGTCATAAAATTATACATAAGCGAATTTAGCGACTTTATTTCAATGATATTTGAATAGGATATTAAGAGATATCTGTAATATGTGTAATCAGCGGCATCCATTTCTTTATTCTATCTGCTGTGTGTGTAACTTGAGGATTTTAGTGATCATGGCTCGCCACAAATCTGCTGGTTCTTTGTAGATCTTAATAAATTTTATCTATCTCTCCGAAAACCTGTTTTACCTTCCCTGCTTGTTAGGTAGGTTATGCGTTGTCTTCCTCTTTCTCTCTTACCTTTAATCTGCCCTGTGAGTATCACATTTTCCAAGCCTTCTTTCCTCTTTATGTGCCTTAGAATTTTCAACAGTTTCTTTGTGATGTTAACTATAAGTATACTTTTTGTTTCCATTTTCTTCTCATACTTCATCAGTGCCGACTTGTTTGGTTCATGATGCTCTCAATATCCTTCTGTAGAGCCACAATTCTGTTGCTTCACGTCTCTTCTCCATCTTTGAGGAGATTGGCCAGCATTCATTGCGTAACATTACCGTACTCTTTTCTTTGTTTCAAACGATTTTTTTTCATGTTTCTTAATAATTTACTTAGCTTTTGGTTGGCATCTTTTGCCCTTCCAATGCGCCTTCAGATTTCGGTGTCACATTTTCCGTCCTCTGTTAAAACTTTTCCTAGATATTTAAAATGCTGCACTTGTTTGAATTTGGTATCTATAATTTTCAATTTGCACATTGCTCTGACCCTTTTGCTAACAACCATGCATTCCCATTTCTTGCAATTGATGATTAGTCCTTTTTTCCTGCTTTCATTCATACTCTTCTGTAGGAGTCTTTTGTAGTTTCTGTGTCTGCTGTCAACACTGTTTCATTTGTATTACCTTATATTAAGATTGTGGCATCCAATATTGAATCCTGATCTCTCAGCATCGCCTCGCTGTATAGATTAAATAAGCGGGACTAAAATCATTATCTTACTTACGCCCCTTTCTATTTTTGTATTGTAATGGGATTCGTTTATCTAATAGGTAATTAGCATAAAGACATCTATAACTATAGCTCACGGGCAACTTTGAGTCAATGTACGTAGAATATCTACGGCTACTAAGTTTGATCATCATAACAAAATGGCGTCCTCTGAACACAGAAGAACCTGGAAATTTAAAGATTTGGATAAAAATGCTCTGAGGTACGTGCCAGAATAAAGAAAACGAACAGGAAGAGGCGAATTTCAAGAAAGTAGGGCAGAGGAATCAATAGACGATCCAAATTTTTCGGAAGATTCGGAAGTAGGAAACATGGGACACTGTGAATAAGGGAACTAGATCAAGGTCCCCCATAACGAGAAATACTCTTGAACCCAGTGAGAGAAGGAAGAAATGTAGGAGGAGCTGTAGATCCACACAGGGAAGGGAAACACCCAAAATATTCAGGGAGATGTAATGTGATTGATTTAGCTAATAGGTAATTAGCAAAACGTATGAGGTATAATTAGGAATAACTATCGCTTACGTGCAACTATTTCAGTATTCGTAGAATAGTTACTAAGTTAGATCATCATAGCATGTACATTTACTGAATTAATTTTCTATCTGCATTGCTGCCAGTATATATTCTTTATTGTTCTAATATCCGTTATGGTTACTTAGGTGTTCGAACAGTTCTTTAATCCATACTACAAATCAGCGTGATTTCTCATCTTCAGTGCGATTTCACGTTTCAGAACAGACCCGTAAGCTGAATTCCACATCTAGAGAGTATAGTCTGTTCTACCATTTATGCCTTAAGTGGGAAAGAGATGCATTCATAGCTTTTCCGAGGATATGTGTGCGTAAATCAGTGCACATATTCAGTGGAATGAGTACAAACCTTGGCTGTGATCTTTAATAAAACCTGCTTATATGGAGAAAAAAAATAACAAAAGGTAAATTGTCACAACATATTAGATTAAATGTAATTAATACTGTTTAATTAAAACAGAAGATTTACTCAAATAAATTGTAGCCATAAAAATAACGTATAAACAGAAAATATATTTAAATTTGTGTCGGATTTAATCCCTCTCATCTAATATGTTATCATTGTTTACGTTATCTTCCGGTTCGGAGCAGAAATAAATTATCGAGAAAGATCGTCGAAGATGTGTGTTTATAAACAGTAATTTGGACTTTGGTAACCGGAAAGTTCTCCGTAGCTGAATGGTTAACAGCATGTCAGGCTATATGACGGTTTCATTATGGTATACAGGTTTGATTCCTGTCGAAGAACGTATATTTTCTCTGATACCTACCGAATATTCACGCCTGTAAATGTAATTAACACTGTTTAATTAAAACAGGGTATTTACTCAAATGAGTTGTATCAATAAATCTGACGTATAAACAGAAAATATATTAAGATATTTGCTGAATTGAATCCATTTCATCTAACATATATATATATATATATATATATATATATATATATATATATATATATATATATATATTATAAACTTGTGAGAATGTTAGGTGGCAAAATTGCTGGGTTTTTTGTTTTTGCTTTTTTGTATTTTACTATTGGAAGGGCATTTTAGACAGGCAGGTTTTCGTTTTAAAGTGCTCGATATCAAAAGGTAACGATAAAACGTCAATAGAATTAGGGTGGAGAAAAGTGTCACTTAACTAAGTGGTGTTATTTCAGTCATGCTGACTTCGAAATGTCGTGAACGCATTGTTATAATGCCTTCGCTCTTCCCAATAGCCCTGAAGAGTGAAGGCATTACAACAATGCGCTCACGAAACTTCGAAGTCAGTATGACTGAAATACCACCACTAAGTGTCAAGTTTCTCCACATTATATATATATATATATATTTATATATATATATATAATTTTGTCGACACCCTTGTGAAGTATAGGGTCGCAGCCTCGCTACGTTCGGTTGTGCTGTAGTTGTTTCTGTAGCAAGTAGGTTCTTAAGTGGTGAAGTGACCGGTTTTCCGTTGTCTTCCTAGACTGGTTACCAACCAAGGATAGTAAGCTCAGGCTGCGTTGCTATTAGCAGCTAGCTCACTAGGAGAAGAATATATTTGGGCGAACGCTATCGCAATTGAATTTGATCACTACAGGCTAGTACCATTTGACTGACTGGTAACTGTTACGATAATCGATATTCACTGACAGATTTCTTTTAAACTCAAGCACCAACAAGTGCTTCTCAATATTGGTTCTCGGTCCTATTCCTTTTTCTACTAAGGTTCATCCCGTACAAAGCTCCAGAATCACACTTCATCTAATATATATATATATATGTGTGTGTGTGTGTGTGTGTGTGTGTGTGCGTGTATGACGTCATACATTAAGAAATGGACAAAGTCCGACAATTTATTTATTAAAGACATTTTTTATGTTTAACGTTCTTTTTATAGATACAAGTATTTAAGTAAATGCTATGTTTATAATAAGCAGCATTAAATAACATTTACCGGCCTGAATGTCCGAGAAATTTTCATAGAAAATATTCGTCCTTGGACAGGATTCGAACCTGCATCCTATACGGAACCGCCATTTAGCCGGGCGTGCCTAACCGTTCGGTTGGCAAGGTCGAATTTACTGCTTATAAACTTCAATCTTCCATGAATCTCGTACATTCATAACTGCTCATGGCGTATCAAATGTAAACAAATGACGTCATACATTAAGAAATGGACAAAGTCCGACAATTTATTTATTAAAGACATTTTTTTATGTTTAACGTTCTTTTTATAGATACAAGTATTTAAGTAAATGCTCTGTTTATAATAAACATGTGTATATATATATATATATATATATATATATATATATATATATATATATATATATATATATATATATATATATATATATAGTATAAACTGAGAATATTAGGTGCCAAAATTGCTGGTTTTTTCTGTATGTTACTATTGGAGGGTATTTTAGGTGGGCAGGGCTTCGTTTTAAAATGCTCGACATCAAAAGGTAACGATAAAACGTCAATAGAATTAATGTGGAGAAAAGTGTCAGTTAACTGAGTGGCTTTATTTCGACCATAAAATATAAGAATTTTTTTCTCTTTTGAGATAATAAGGATTTAATGTCTGTCTATATCTCTGAGATGAGGTATTATGATTACTTGCATTATTTACATTATTCGGACTGTTATCCTCATCTTCATTGCCATATTCCCAACGTTTCGGTCGTTGCAATCTTCCGTCTTCTTCATGTAAATGGAATTTCGAACCGAACCCTTTATTTCGTCCACCGGGGTAGATTGTTCTAGTTCCACGTGCCATGCCTCTTCGTCTCTGTTATTTCTCTCTAACTCAATTCTCCAAGTTTTGGTTCACCGCCTGCTATTGAACTCGCAACTTTTTGTCTCTGGTCACTGGATCTAACCAACGTCTTTATCTACTGAATCATGTGTCCTTGAAATAAAGGGTTCGGTTCTTCACCTGGACAAGTCAAAAGCGTACAACGGATGAAACGTTGTGAATATGGCAATGAAGATGAGGATAACAGTCCAAATAATGTAAATAATGCAAGTAAGGATTTAGTGATACAAGTTTGACTATTTTACCAGTATCTGTGAAGAGAAGAGATGGATTCATACCTATCCGAATGGTATTTGCACGTAAATGAATATAACAATCCCAGCTGGAATTGGAACTTGGCTCTCCAGTTACCAATTACGTGCCATTATCCATTACACCATCTGCACATCCAAGCTTACAGCATCTGGTATTTTCAATTTCACTCGAGAAAAAGTTGAATCTTCTTCAGTACGAATGAAATACAGGGGAAATGCTGAAGATTCGACTCTGTAGACGTAGCATGTCGAGTCTTTCTTTTTTCTTAAATCATTTCACCCTAAGTAAGGCAATAATACCACGATGACGCAAAAGTTTACTGGAAGTGAAAGAGAAAAGACTTTAATTAGAAGAAAAGACAATAAAAGAACAGATTTCAGGAAGAGTAGCGATTGACGTTGCATTTATGTTTTGATGATTGTAGGTGGCAGGGAATTAAGGAGCCGGTAGGAAGTCCTACAGACGAGAGGTGCCAGAAAAGAAACTATTAGAATAGAACTTGCGGTTCAATCTAGCTACTTCAACAGTAAAACCATAAGACATAGTTGCCAACCTGGTACATTTAAATTCATGCGGTCATCTGAAAATCAAGCCACTTTGCTGGAGAGACATTCCTCTTCTCAATAATCAATAAATATATATCTTGTGAGTATGACTTCATACAATGATAGTGTATTGAAAAGTAAGAAATCTATTTCTATTACGTATGTCTCGGTAAGAATTTATGAAATTTGAGCGGAACAAAAATAACAAGTGATTATTACTGACAAATAACAAGTGATCATTTTTGAAAAATAACAAGGGATCATTACTGACAAATAACAAGTGATCATTTTTGAAAAATAACAAGTGATTATTACTGACAAATAACAAGTGATCATTTTTGAAAAATAACAAGGGATCATTACTGACAAATAACAAGTGATCATTTTTGAAAAATAACAAGTGATTATTACTGACAAATAACAAGTGATCATTTTTGAAAAATAACAAGTGATCATTACTGACAAATAACAAGTGATCATTTTTGAAAAATAACAAGTGATCATTACTGACAAATAACAAGTGATCATTTTTGAAAAATAACAAGTGATTATTACTGAAAATTTCTTGGCGTGAGCAAGAAAAATCTGATATTTCGCCGGATCTTGGGAATTAGGTCAAGCTGAAAACTTTTCAGCACAACTTTCGCATTTACGCAATTACATCTAGTGAGTCACAATCTGGAGCAAAAAGGTGTATATAGAGTGCGTGTATGTGTTAGTGATTTTCTAAGTAATGTGGCACAAGGCCGAAAGCATGGGGCGTCCAGTGATGATCGAACTCACTATTCAGTCATAATTGATGTAGCGAGACAAGCTTACTAACCATTACACCACGCCGAAGTGCCAATGCGCATGCGGGCATGCGCGTATGTCTGTGTTTCAATATCAAACAACCATATATGCGCTTTTTTATAACTCATGCTCTCGACCAGATTACGTACACACGCGATGGGTGGCCAACACATCACATCCACTGAATCTAATAATTAGTATTGTTTTTCGTTTCCTTTTTTCTTTTAATTCACATCCCGTTGATATTGTTAATTTCTACCGTTTTTCTTTTCTTTCCCACTTTTTTTTAATCATGGTACCCTTTGTCTTTTAATTCGACTCCCCAAGTTGAAAAATAAAGTTGCTTTGTCGGCTTCTAACAGAGTTTAGAAGGCATGGAAAGGACAAAAAAGGGTCGAAGACGAATCCAGCCGTCTTTTTTCGGACGGGTCTTACTTGATGGGTATACACTCTCTGACCTTCTCCGAAGAGACACCTCATTTGATAAGAGACCCATATCCAAAGTACATTTAACCTATAAAAATAGATGTGTGTGATGATCGAATTTTGTAAGTATAAAATATAAAATGCAAATAGGAGGTATTTATAGAATTTATCTAAATATATGCCGCCATTCATGGCCATATTCAGGTACCGAAAATCATTATTGGCAATGGCTATTTTGAATCTGGATATAATTTCCGTATCTGATTTTATACAAAGTTTGAGTTTATATATATATATATATATATATATATATATATATATATATATAGTGCAATCTCGGTTCTCGATAGTTTCGCATGTCAAACAAATCGGTTTTCGAACAGAATATTCGAGATGAAAATGCCTCGGTTATCGAACAAAATTTCGGTTCCGAGCTGAACCGAGTTAACCTGAACGGAATCATTTCTGAGTCGACCGCCATGTTGTATACATTCGTGTGTTGTACTGTGATTTTCTTTTCTAATTTTATTGTATTGTGCCTTTTTTTCTCTTTATTAGTCCTCAGTCATGGCTCCAAAGAAAACTATCAGTGATACTGGTAAAGGAAAAAGAAAACTTAAGAAAAAATTGTTGATAATATTCTCTAAGATGATGATATTGTCTCTTCCTACTGAGTTTCATATGACAAAATTAACGATCTATGCTATTCTTATAAATAAAGGGACGACCATGTTGTTCGCTCTCTTTTCCACACAATAACATCTCTTTCCTTCCCCATTCTACTTACGCCATAAACTCTCTTACTTGCAGGCACGGTAAAATTAGTGTTCGTTTATATAATATTTTAACTGTTTAGTATTGTTTTTTTATCACTCTTTCTAGTCTATCCTATATTAGGATACGGATCACCATTTCTATTCTATCCTCTATTACTATTCGGATCACCATTCTACTCTACTCTATCACTATACGAACCGCTATTCTCTACTCTATTCACTATACTATTCCTCTATTCGGATCACTTTACGAATTACTGTTCGAGCGAGTATAATCGTGCAAGTACTATTAGTGCCACTGATATTCGAAAACGTCTCACATCAGTATTGTTCAGCGGCGTACTATAGTTGTATCTGCAATTACAAAGTCTCTACTACAACGAGCATTAAGAAAATGTCAATGAGTATTCATTGACATTACAAAAGTAAGTGACAACGAGTGTTCGTTTGAGTCACTCAGCCAGTTATGTGCCGTGTGTGATACACGCTTAGGCGATCATGTATCTTTCGATACATGACTGACAAGAAAGATTTGTTTTCCCGCAGCAGGTTGCCATCCAAGGTTATAGAACCTGGTCTGTCCTGCTATTTACCCATAGGTGGGGGGTGGGGAGAAGAAAAGAATTCATACCTTTCCAAGGGTATTAGCATGTTAAGTGAATGTAATAGATTCAAGTGGAACTCGCCTCTCCGATTCCTCAATCCGAGTTGCTATCCATTACTCCACTGTTCCTCGTTTGAATCAGAAAAGTAATATATCAAATTTATAGAGATTATTTGATTAATCATTTAAAACATCCAATTAAAAACTCTTTACAATTTGAACCATGAAAAAGAAATTGTGGACATCCTTGATCCTCCACGTTCTGAAGAGATACGTCACATAGAAGAAGAACAAGAAAATGAAGTAGAAGACGAAGAAAGTCTTTGTAAGAAAGACATGACTTACTATTAATTGTTAAGAAGACGGGGAGTATGATTATCGGCCGAAGTGGCAGCACAAAATCTTCTGTCGGTGTTTTTAGTAGTTTTCTTTCCGTGATTGGCAATAAAAGATATGACTAACACTATAAACTTAGTATTGCCAAAGATTCGCTATAAATAGGCACACATGATGAAAAAATACCCAGAACTTAATAAAAACAATGTTTTAACGTCAAAGACTTTGTTATTCTTAAGAAGAAAGACCAAAGGATTTATATGCAATTATTTTTTTAATCCTTTTTAGAACCTTCGAAATCTTTCTTAAATTGGGAAATTTGAGCGGTGGAAAACACTGATTTGGAAATTCTTGCAGAAATCAAATAATTGTCGGATTTTACTGAAACTTTCTGGACTTATTCTCAAATGAATTAAATTATTTTTAAATGTTTCTTTTTTAGAAAATCTTTACTTTTGTTACCCCAAACTTGTTTAATTTTATAAATTTTTTAGAAATTCTTTTTTTTATAGCTCTTAATGCTTATATTAGTTATAAGGACAAGTCCGAGGAGAATTTTAATCATCAATGTTTTTTGGTCTACCAGGACCCACAGTTACAGAAAATCTGATCAGGATCGTAAACAAATTTTTTATTTAATTAGAAATACTTTTAATTGCTTTTGTGAATAGAATATATTATAGAGACTATCGTTATGAGAAAAAAAATCGATGAATAATGGATTTTTACAAGAATGTTTCCTTTTTAAAAAAAATTAATTAGAATAATTTATAAACGTTTAAATCTTTTAAAATTCTGTATTGATTTGTAGCGGTCAACTAATATTGTTATTAAATAAAAAAACTATATTTGCTAATCATAAATGTTAAAATTACTACAATTCAGCGACCTCCACTATTTTAAAAAGTGTGTAAAAACATGCCGATATTTGTAAATACGGACGTTCGTACACGGCATTATCAGAAAATAAGAACGTTAACTCTAGTAAATCTAAAATTTGTTAGTAATTTTCTAATATTTCCTCAACAAGCGTCTTCCTAAGTAAGTCTCTAAAGCCAAAGTATCTAAAATTCAGTTAAATATTAGAATTTTTTAAATATTTAAAAATTGTAAGATTACTGGGCAGATAAAAAGAAAAGTATCTAAAAGGGTGTTTACGTTGTATTCGTCAGGTATTTTTACTACAATTATTTCCTCCTTACATAAATCACACAAATATCAGGTATGCGTCAACCCATCACAAAACACACACCTTTTTCTGCAATATTTTAAACTAAAAGTGATATTTGTTTTAATTCAGATTAAGTAAACTTCAAATGAGTTAATCTTCACCAAAAACGGTTTCAGAATAGTATATTTTATTATTGAAAGACATTTTAATAAAAAGAATTACGTTGTATCGACAAATACGCCGATATGGCTGATTTTAGCGGTTAAAAAAATCATTCCAATCAATTTAAATCCAGTTTGAAATGCGGCAAAGTATTTACTGGAAATACTATATTTAATCTATTAGTTTCTTTTTTTTTTCTGTTCTAATCTATTCCCTTTAAGCAAGTCGACAATGCCACTAACACGCAAGGAGACACTTGGAGTGATGGAGAATGAAAA
This sequence comes from Acanthosepion lycidas, assembly GCA_963932145.1. Lineage (NCBI taxonomy): Eukaryota > Metazoa > Mollusca > Cephalopoda > Sepiida > Sepiidae > Acanthosepion > Acanthosepion lycidas. The sequence continues at coordinate 44,645,452 of OZ010574.1, read as the reverse complement.
TAATTTAGAAGGAACTTTGAAAAACTAAAATAAAAGCTTCAAGAAAGATTTTTCACTTTCGAAATGATTTTAAACCTTAGGAATCACTTTTTATAAATGATAAATAATAATAGCGGACTGCTGAGCAATATCTACTTTAGCAGTGAATATACCAAATGTATCTACCGGCAAATATTGAGAATAGCATTGACAGCACATGTTTTATAAGTACGCAAAACAAAGAAACAGTAGGTAATAAAAAAAAAGAAGCAGTGTGATAAAAGAATGTTTGGAAAATTTAACACTCACAAGACGAATCGAGAGCAAGAGAAAAACCTACTTCAGAAGGATGAGCAAAGGGGTGTATGAAGTAGTGTAGTGGTTAAAGAGCAAGTATTGTTGAGAGCGACAAAAGAGAGGAAGCCGTAAAGAATTATGATCGTTCAGATCCAAAAAGGATATAAGCAAGAAAAAGCGAGAGCGAAAATTTTGCATTAAAAGTCTGGAGGATAAGAAATCATCTTATATATAAAGTATTAAAAAGTGGAATCGACGCAATAACTGTGGGTCTTTAACATTAACTTCATCTCATGTAACTACAATGAACTCGTAATTCTCTGAATTTTATAAAAGTATCTATAAAATAATGCCATTCCTGTAGTCATGCAATGAAAAAGAAATCGGGAAGAAAGAAAATGATACTCCGTATTTAGTTTTTATTAAACGCATGCGATTGATCCAGTCTACTAAAGAAAAGCGTTTTTCATTTCACTTTTGCCAAGTAGATTCCAACTTGCAATAACTGTCGAAATAAGAAAGAAAAAAAAGAATGTATCTCCAACAGTAAATATCTAAGTAAAATAGTGTCCGTATATCAAAGTAATAACTTCATACTGCAATACAAGGCGATGCTGAAAGGTTTTCGACCCAAACAATTTCCCCAAATTTCATCTATATCGCTTGGTCATATCGTCTACGTTCTTAGATCATCGTTCTTCACAGCTTCCTTTCTTTTGTTGCTCTCAACAATGCTTGCTATTTCATTACGACTTATGGCACCACTCACATTTGATTAACCTTATTCAATGAACAAATGAACAACGAAAAGAATTTTTTTTTTTTTGGCAGTGAATATTTCAGGGACCCTTCCTCATCCCGACCTACGTTCAATCTAGACACTAAATATTTATTAAAAAAAAAATAGATCTTACTAAACCAGTATTTTAACCAACCAAAACTCGACACAATACCCTGAATTATTAGGTTGGTGCAAAAATAATAACGTAATAATGTCGTTTTTTTACGTATTTTTAACGTCAAAAAACGACATCATTGCGTCATTATTTTTGCACCAACCTAATAAAAAATTAATTATCCAGTTTGAATTTAGCACTGAGATAGCCTAGTAACTTTACTGTAGACGCCTTTTCTCCTACATATTTAAAAATGTAAAACGTTTCATACCTTTAATATACATTTTAATTTTTGCAAAGTTGCGCTCACTATAATGCAGATGTTGGTGTGCTGTAACAAATACTTCGTCAAGTTAACTGTAAATTCTTCTTTTCCCCCCCCCTTGTTAGTTCATCCAGTATAGGCCCCAAGAACCACTCAATGTAGAGAGTTACTGAGAAAAATTGTTGTAAGTTAGGAGGAAAGAGGAAATAAGAAATACATAATGAAGACTTTTAGGATAAATATCGGTTGAATCTCAAATTCAAAAAAGAACAAGATTATAGATTTTGTAGTCAGAGAAGCGCCCCAACGGGAGTTTGTTCCACACATCAGCAGTTCCGTGGAAGAAGCTTTCTGGGCGGAACTTGCTCGTTATCAAAAGAATGAGGATAGATGTGTATGTCTGTACCGGTGAGACTAAGAAAGGCTCTTTGAAGTTTACCGGGATCGACAAACACCTGACGAAGGCCACAGAGACAACTGTCGAAACGAACTGATAATAAGATCAGAGACCCGGGTATTAGTCCGAATTTCAAGAATGTAAATAGAATATTTTTGTATTTTTAACTAATATGTATATATATATATATATATATATATA
>OZ010574.1:44525917-44640917 GCA_963932145.1 Acanthosepion lycidas | reverse complement strand
TGCGTGTGTTTTATTGATTGATCGATTTTCAGTAATAATCAACGATTATTGCCCACCTGACGCCGGGTTAGAGAGCAAGAGTGAGACGTTGACTATTGGCGGTCGCTACACAAAGTTCCTTTCAGGCCCGCTCAGCAGACTCCGAGAATCGACAAAAACGCTAACTCGACGCCAATCTTTGATTAATATCGAAAGGTATTATATCGGCAAATAAGCGATTTCTTCTCGCTTTCTTTCCGCCTTACTTTACTTCGTCTTTCTTCCCAGACTCTTCGCCTTTTTTTTTTTTCTTTTTCATCCTTTCTTTTGAATTTCATTTCTTTTTACCTAATTTCTACTTTTCTCCTGTTTTTGTTTCAATTTCTTCTATTTTTACTTAACTTTGCAATCTGACACAAGGCCATATTATCACGTGTCTCATATCTTTTTCTCTGGCTCTTTCTCTGTTTAGTGTGTCCAAAGACAGACAGACAGACAGACAGACACACAGACAGAGTTGTTTTTTTTTGTTTTTTTTTAAACATTTCACCCCAAGCAAGGCGGGAGCCACTAGTACGCAAGGGTTTACAGAAAATTTAGAGCAAGATCAGATAGTAGTGATAGAAGAAAGGATGAGGGTAGTGGATAGATCAAGGCAACTGGAGATGTCGATTGACATTGCATTTGAATAGTGGGAGATTATAGCTCACAGGGAAACGGGAATAGGGAAGGGAGTTCCACAGGCGAGAGGTGCGAGACATGAAGATATTGGAGTAGAAGAGACGGCTACATTTAGGAGTTTCGACAGTGAAGGGGTGAGAGCGGGATGCCAGCCTCGTATGGCGCTTGAACTCATGACGTCTGGGAACCAGCTTTAATGCTATGTTCCTTAAGGACGTAGGTTATCGTGGCTCTCCACAGTTTCTTTTCTTTATTACAAATGAGTTGTAATTTCCTGTAAAACTGTTATATACCGTACCTGTAGACACTAATGGATATGTCCCAATCCTGATAAATACGTTGGACACTATTGTAAGTGGGGGTAATATACTGCCTAAGTAGTCCGCCACTAACAGTGGTTTACGTACTTCACGCTGCTGGTGAGTACTGTATTCTGTTGATATTATAAAGATTGCCACTTAATTTCCAACCTCCTATTTGGTTATTCCTCATTCAGTAACATTTCCTAGGTTACAACACTATCTATCTATCTATCTATCTATCTATCTATCTATCTATCTATCTGTTATATACCGTACCTATGAACAATAATGGGTATGTCCCAATCTTCATAAATACGTTGGACACTATTGTAAGTGGGGTTTAATATGCTAAGTAGTTCACCAGTGGTTTACCTATTTCACGCCGCTGGCGAGTATTGTATTTTGTTGATGTTATAAAGATTACCATTTCATTTCCAACCAGTGTTTTAGCTATTCCTCATTCAGTAACCCTTTCTAGGTCACAACAAAAACATATTGTAGTGGTTTCACGATACTTTCTTTGCCATTTGAGTTCATTGTAACTCTTTTGTTAGACTGGCTGCCACCCAAGGCAAGAGGTCCTAGTCTACCTTACTATTTAGCCTATAACTTGAGAAAGAAGAGGCCGATTCCTGCTTTGCCGATGGATATTAGTTCGAAAGTGAACATAGCAGACGAGGCCAGATTTTGAACTCGGATCGTCGATTTTACTTTCCGCGCCGATCTGACGCTACTCGCACGTCCAACAAAATGCAATAATTAAATTATGAAAGAATGGACAAAAACCAGAAAAATGGGAAAAGAAAGAAGCGGGAAAAGAAAAAAATCGGGAGAAAAAGAAGCGCTAAAAGAAAGAAGCGGGAAAAGAAAAAAAGCGGGAGAAAAAGAAGCGCTAAAAGAAAGAAGCGGGAAAAGAAAAAAAGCGGGAGAAAAAGAAGCGCTAAAAGAAAGAAGCGGGAAAAGAAAAAAAAGCAGTAAAAAATAAGCACGAATCGGGAAAAGAAAGAAGCGGGAAAAGAAAAAACATTTTAGATTTTCTGCGATGTCGTAAGTTGTACTCAAATAGGGTAATTTGTAGGTGCGTTTTAATGACTAAAATTCCTGACACTGATTTTCAAAGCAGGCATACAAACATCCTTCATTCCTTGGGTGCTATGCGTGAGGCCCGCTTGGGCGATCATGTCTCTTGACGAGTCATGATTGACTTGGCAGAAGAATTCCTGCAGTAGGCGTGAATAATTCATAGGGTTCTGTATTTTTATTTAACTTCGGTGATCAGATGAAAACCAGTGTTTGAACAAGCTGTGTACTCATACAAACTTTCTCTGCTCAGAAGATCGGCCTTCTATCTCAAATTTTCTCCGTTTAATATTGTTCCGAAAAAAAAATCTTAGCTCAATAGATAGATAGATAGATACTGAACAGACTGAAAATAGATAGATAGATAGATAGATACTGAACAGACTGAATATATATATATATATATATATATATATAGATAGATAGATAGATAGATAGATAGATAGATAGATAGATATATACTGAACAGACTGAAAATAGATAGATAGATAGATAGATACTGAACAGACTGACAATAGATAGATAGATAGATAGATAGATAGATAGATAGATAGATAGATACTGAAAAGACTGAGAATAGATAGATAGATAGATAGATAGATAGATACTGAACAGACTGAGAATAGATAGATAGATAGATAGATACTGAACAGACTGACAATAGATAGATAGATAGATAGATAGATAGATAGATAGATAGATAGATAGATACTGAACAGACTGAAAATAGATAGATAGATAGATAGATACTGAACAGACTGAGAATAGATAGATAGATAGATAGATAGATAGATAGATAGATACTGAACAGACTGAGTATAGATAGATAGATAGATAGATAGATAGATAGATAGATACTGAACAGACTGAGAATAGATAGATAGATAGATAGATAGATAGATAGATACTGAACAGACTGAGAATAGATAGATAGATAGATAGATACTGAACAGACTGAGAATAGATAGATAGATAGATAGATAGATAGATAGATACTGAACAGACTGACAATAGATAGATAGATAGATAGATAGATAGATAGATAGATACTGAACAGACTGAGAATAGATAGATAGATAGATAGATAGATAGATAGATAGATAGATAGATAGATACTGAACAAACTGAAGATAGATAGATAGATAGATAGATAGATAGATAGATACTGAACTCACTGAGAAAGAAAGAAAGAAAGAAATAAAGAAAGAAATAAAGAAATAAAGAAAGAAAAAAGAAAGAAAGAAAGAAAACAAACAATTTTAGGAAAATCTATGACAAAGTGAGAAACTTTTCGTGTGACGCGTTTCGTTCTTTAGGACCACATCGGACTAAAGTGATGTTTACGCTTATGCGGCTACACATGCAGACGAACGAGAGCGGACGCTGGGAATTTTCAAATTCTTTTTTTCTTTATTTTTTTTTTCTTCAAAAAAGCAAGTCGCGTGAAAAACATTTTCAACTTTGTTATAGAATTCCCTAAAATTGTTCTATATAAAAATGTATGTATCATTTCCCCCAAAACAATATGCATATTCACCCATATACGTACATACGTAAATAAGTGTATACCTATATGCATACATATGTCGACGCATATTTACGTATGTATATATGAGCCAATATTCATGCTCGCAGTGTTTAATGTCGCAAAGAGACGTTTTTAACAATAGAAAACTCTTCCAATTAAATTCACATCCAAGGGACAATCAATCATACATATATGCCCGCATGCATGCGAAAATATCTTATATTATTCTATGTCAGATTTATTGATGCAAGTTCATATTTTTGCAATAAAATTCTCATTAAATGACCGGCGTTGGTCAAATTTTCAGAATATATTTATATTTACGGATACATTTATTTTTTTTATGTGTGACGTTTCACTTTAAATTCTTGTTAATAAATATCGATAACTTGTTATGGGAGTGTCGGATTTTACTATAAAAAAACCCAAACAAATGCAATAAATTATTTTATTTATTAATATATAAAGTAGTTAGAGTGTCATTTATTTCTCACTAGCAGTAGAACCCGACGTTGCCCGGGGATGTAACAGTAAGAGATAGATCAAGTATCGACCATCATAAAAACTGAATAATAAAATTGACAAAGTTTATTGTTTAAGGTTGACGGACACGCATGTCTTAATTATTTTTTTTGTTTTGTTTTTTTTTTTTTTGTTTTTTTTTTTTGCTTTTTTTTACGAATTGGACAAACTCAAACAAAAACATTGTTTTCAATCGTTATGAGTCTACCGATTGAATAGAATTTTATTATAAACAATTGTCTTGTAAATAGAATTTTTAAAGCATTCTGAATGTAAAAATAAAGTAAAAAGTGTGCAAGACAATAAGAAACACTACCTGCCCCCCAAAAATTGAAGTTTTGTTGAAATCAGTTAAAAAATGTAGGAAATCCGATCCCATATATAAACGAACACACACACACAAACAACCTGGGTTTTATAATAAGTATAACTCGATATGAGTTGTCCCCCTTTTATTCTCGCGATGCCTCTTAATCGTGTTTTCAATTGTGTTTTTCCAATTTTTGGCGCTGTCAGAACTACCGCAAGGTAATTTTACGTAGTCCTGTGAAGTTTTGTTGAAATCGGTTGAAAAATGTAGGAAATCCGAACCAATATATAAACGAACACACACACACACAACCTGGGTTTTATAATAAGTATGATTCCAGTTTCAAATTTTAAACCGAGACTCGGATTAACGATCTTCCTCCATTTACTGCGAGTTTAAAGATTGTGCAGCTTGTCTTTTAGGCGATTTAGTTGTTTGTTTGCTTGCTTGTTTGTTTTGTATAAAATGGTTTGTCTTGAGCTTTTGACACTGGAGTTGTATAGGATGCTTTCCTTACATAGCCTTTTTGCAGATAACCAATGGCTAAAGATTAAAGAGCCGTACTTCATTAATAAAATATCTCATATACCTGGATTATATATATATATATATATAGTCTCCTTGACATTGAATAGCCATCACCAATCATTTGACCATTAATTTTATTAACTTTTACACTATTTCTACTTTAACAGATGTGAGGGTGGTTTAATGGATAGCGGTTTGGAATGAGAAGTCAGAGAACCGATTTCGATTTTCAGATATTTTAAAGATATGAATCTGGATCTTTTCGCAGGCTGAAAAAATCATTCTTGTCCTTAAAAACATTGTTGTCCCTAAAAACATTGTTAATGATGTATTCACTAGAAAAAATGAGTTCTTATAATCAGAATTATATCTCAGCTTTAAACAGCACGCAAAGGGTTGATAAACCATAAAACTCTTAGTTAAACGTTAGCATTAATTCCATCAGTTTTTTATTGTCTTCTCAAATATCGTCTTTGCTTGTACATTTTCTGTTCGACTGATATCTGGAAAGAATGGCGAGCGTTTCTATAAATTGGTCGTCTATTTTTGCAAGTTTTCTCTTACATGAATATTATAAAGCTTCTTGGTTGTCAACATTTCCACCGCCACCCAAAAAATGCATCCTGCCTGAGAATTACAACAAACCTATTCATTTATCTGTATAACATTAGGAACCCAATTGGTCTTGCAAAAGACCATCCCTTCTTCGGGCCTCGTAGACTTTGCGCTGCAGAATCACCAAGAACTGTATCAAATAACAGAAACCACATCACTTTAGGACTTTCACTAACAACACAAACATTTAAAAAAAAAAAAAAAAAAGCAAATGTATGTCAAAGAGAAAATAATGATGTAAGCAAGTCGTTTATTTTCCACACTATTTAAAGCAAAAGACTAAGAAAAGAACCCCCCTCCCATTACCACTGGAAAGAGTGATAACAGTTACTGGACTTATATCGCAAAAAGTTTCCATATAAGGAAACGGCTAATGTTTATATTAGAGATGAAGAGAACAGATACTACACTTTTATCCCAGTACGATGGCCAAGAAATGGAGAAAAGATTAACTCGAGAAGCACTGGCTATTCGGTCAATGAATCGCAAATGTTTCCATATAAGAAAACGGCTAATATTACCATTCCCATTATCATCATCAACCTATTATATTATTGTCTACAGTCCTAGCCTAAAACATTTCTCCTATAGCTCCGGTTGTCTTCTAAATCGTGCAAGTCCCTCTTTGAAGACGTAACATTCTAGCTCAGCCGTCTTATGCATTCTATGTAGCTCTATATTCATCGCTTAAAATTACTGCGAAGTAACGAGTTTTCATGTACTTCTTCACCTAACTTATATGTTTCTCTTTGAAATGTATACTTAAAAGACAATTTGGTTACCTTGAATATCTTCTTAACGAAAGTTGTTTTTACTATTCTGCTTATAACCGGTTTAGTCAGATATGTTTTTTGGCTGATCAAATCCACTTTTCTTATCCAGTACCATTTAAGGTTTCTTAACACCATCCCTGCCAAAAGTTTTCAAGTTCTTTTTTTTTTATTGGTCTGTGACCTCTTTCGCAATTTCCAATAACTTTATAATATCCTATTTCTCTTTTTTAATATTTATATAGCTTATTTTTTTTTTATTTTTTTTTTTATATTTATGTAGTTGATTTAATGTTATCGTCTTAATATTTAAATAGCTTTTTAATATTTATATAGTTGATGTTGTAAAAATCCTTTTGTAATATTTATATGGCTAATTTTTTTAAATCTTTCTTAATATTTATATGGCTGATTTTTTTTTTATCTTTTTTAATTTCATGAACGGTTACCGATAATACAACTGATGAAATTCGGGGTGTACAACGGTCGAAACGTACATTATTTACATTATTCGGACTATTGTCCTAAAATTGTCGCCATATCTATTACAACGTTTCGGCCGTTATACGCTCCGGCTTTCTTCAGGTGGTTGGAATGTCAGGGGGAACTGTTCTAGCTCCACGTGACATGTTTAATGGATGTCAGTTTTTTCCTGTTAATTTTCACTCTGAAAGTTCTCCACTGCCTTAACCGGGTATTGAACTCACACTCTTTGGGTTCTGTCAATGGATCTAAACAACGCCTTTATCCACTGGGCCATGTGCCCTTGAGGACAACTGTGTATGAATTTCTGGGATTTATAAACTTAATGTCTTCAGCAACCATTTTTACCAGTGCTCATATTGCAATTTTTGCTGTTATCATATCATATTTTACCAGACCTCATATTGCAACTTTGTTGTTATTATCGCTTTTCTCTGGCAATCCTTATTACTAGTTCCTATATTGTATTTATTTCTATGCTTGGTCGGCTCATGAGATTTTTGTGGCCTAGCACATGAGCTGATTCCTTAAGTTTACAAATTTTCCAATGGTGTTCCCTATGATCTCAGCATGATCCCACAGGGGACGGTGATCTCCCTTCTCTCTCCATATGTGGTCAGCCACGCCTGATTTTTCTAATTTCCCCTCGCGTTACAGCTTTCTGGTGGTCTTGAAGCTTACCTTGAGGGGGCGGCCTGTCTCTCCTTTATATTCCTTTCCGCATGTGCACGGGATAGCGTACACACAGTCTTTAGTCATGTTCTCCTCTATGGGGAGAGATATCTGTGAAGTGTCGTCAAGTTTTTGAAGGTTGTCCTGGTGTTATATGCAGTATGATGCAATATCAGCTCTGGTAAAAACATGCAATGATGACAGCAAAAATTGCAATATGAGCACTAGTAAAAATGATTGCTGAAGACATTAGGTTTATAATACCCAGAAATTCATACACAGATGTCCTCAAGGACACATGGCACAGTGGATAAAGCCGTTGGTTAGATCCAGTGACAGAACCTGTGAGTTCAATACCCAGCTAAGTCAGTGGAGAAATTTCAGAGGGAAAATTAACAGGAGATAGCTGATAACTGACATCCATTAAACATGGCACGTGGAGCTAACCCCAGTGAGTGAAAATAAGTATACCCCAGTTCGACATCCCGACCACCTGAAGGAGGCCGGAGCGTATAACGGCCGAAACGTTGTAATAAATATGGCGACAAAGATGAGTCCGTATAATGTAAATAATGTACATAATACCTCATCTCAGAGGTCGAAACTTTGTAATAACAGCAACAAGGATGAGGATAATAATCAGAATATAAATAGTGTAAATTATATTTTACTTGTATATTTAATTTATTTATTTATTTCGTATATTTTGTTCCAAATGTTGATATTTGAAAAAGTTTATTATATTTAATTTATGTAATTCTATTTATGGGGTTTTATTTAATTTTGGTGAAAAACATGTGGGTGGAGGCAGTATATATATATATATATATATATATATATATATATATATATATATATATATATAATAAAAAGGCTTAAACACTAATACATGGTCATAATTTATTCCATTGGAATCGTAAATACGATCCAATTCATCAGACCTACAAATTAAAAAAGAAAACTGAAAAAAACTACTCCGGAAATAAAAATAGAATTTAGAGAGAGTGTAAGTATGAGAGTGTGGGACGAATGTTAGTTCTAAAGAGAGGGGTAATAACGAATGAACTTAACTGAGAAGGGTTTTTTTAAAACTCGGTATGAGTGGAAGGGGGAAAATGATTGTTGTCGGATGTCTAATACATTAAAGATACATTTCGTGGTGACATACACACACCATGGCCTATCTAATGATAAAGCCCAGAATAAGAAGGAGGGAGAGAAAGGAAAGAAGTGGTGGGGAAGAAAGATGGGGCGGGTGAAATTAAAATTGAAAGGGACGCTGTGTAATTGAGAAAATTTGACAAAAATAATATCGACTGCAGGTTACAAATCAAATATAAACATATAAAGAATAAATATTACGATTATTTAATCTAGCAAGGACCTATATTTTTATGTTCAAAACACATGCAAATACGCACATACACAATAACTTATACACGTATATACATACACATCGCCGTATACCTACATACACACATACATATACCCATGTACACATATACACATATATCCACATATTCACACAAATACACACATACATATACATACACACACGCATATACACATATACATATATTTGATTCAATATCTTAGCTCTATTTCTGATACTAAGCGCTTTCTAATAATTACCGCGCATATGATATACAAATAATTACACCTAGATATATACATATACACATACATATATACACACACACACACCTATATATATATATATAAATATATATAAATATATATATATACATACATATACAAACACATCTACACACATACATACATGTATATACCCACACACACATATACATATATATATATATATATATATATATATATATATATATATATATATATATATATATATATATATATATATATATATGTATACATATACACACACACACATATCTGGATTCTATCCTCTCGGAATTTTTTATTCAAAAAAATATACATGTGTGTATATGCACCTGTGGATTTTGCATATATATGTATATTTACCACTAATATTATATATATATATATATATATATATATATATATATATATATATATATATATATATATGGGCTCTAAGGTCAAAACAAAGTGTCGACAATCTGTTTCATGCTTGAACGTAATATTTAGGCCTTTCTTCAGACCATCTGAAGATTGCGTTCAAGCATGATACATACCGTCGCCGATTGGTGTTGACCTCAGTGTCCAGTTACACACACACAAGCACACACACACAAACACACATATATATATATATATATATATATATATATATAAGAGTCAAGCACTAGTAAACGTGGAATATTAGTGTTTGGGGCTTTTATATTACATTCTTGTTCTGTCTTGTGCATAGAGTTCTATCTGGATTTTACGCTCTTGGATATATATATATATATATATATATATATATATATATATACTGACTACTAATATTATCAATATACATATATATATATATATTGATAATATTAATAGTCAGTATATATATATATATATATATATATATATATATATATATATATATATATAACCAAGTATATGATTGGTGTATATGGAATGAATTCCAATAACCAACAATTACTATTCTTAAAAGAGTGCTCAATACAAAGTAGAGCAGATATAATTATTTATTTTTAAAAAAATTTATAACATAAATATGTTATAAAATCACTACAAAAATAGCCATTTAGTTTCAACATCCTCGGTGTCTTATCAAGTGATGACGTTGAATTCAAGGTAATCACTTGATAAGACACCGAGGATGTTGAAACAAAATGGCTATTTTTGTAGTGATTTTATAACATATTTATGTTATAATTTTTTTTTTAAATAAATAATTTTATATATATATATATATATATATATATATATATATATATATATATATACATATACTACTAATATTATCAATGTATATATATATGCACACACGCATATATATATATATATATATATATATATATATATATATATATATATACTCACGCATATATATATATATATATATATATATATATATATATATATATATATATATATATATAGCCTACTTGATGTTGACCCCAGTGTCCAATTTTACATTTTTACATTTACATATGTTCTATCTCTGATATTGAGGACTTTTGCCAATTAATATAGCATACCTAAAAATTACATTTTTATCATATTAAACATATATATATATATATATATATATATATATAGAGAGAGAGAGAGAGAGATAGAGAGTGAGAGAGAGAGAAAGAGTGAGAGAGACGGTGGCAGTGAAGGAAACAGAGTCAAAAACAGAGAAAGAGGGATAGATGTATGCATACAGATATCCATTATTATGTAATAATGTACTTTACAGCATCTTCCCTTTCACTTTTCTTAGAAACGTTTTCTATATACTAACGACAACGTTACAATTAACGAGGCATGCATGATCGCACCCACCCTTCACCACTATCTTGTCGAAATTCACGTGTCCCTCTGGAGTGAATTTCATTTTCCCAAGCAAAACTGTTTCTATCGCCGTTCCTTGTTCAGAAAGCTGACTGTTCAATTCCATTCTTCCCCCAAACACGCCCAGCAGTTGATATCAGTACAAAAGGAGCATTTTTCTGGCATACACCTTGACCCTCTGGACCGTATGGCCACAAAAATGCGTCCTGCTGGTCTTCATGGCTACATCAACGGAAGTACAGAGACTGCTCCAGTCAGACAAAGCTGTTATCCACAGACTAATTTCCGGTATCCAATCTTGACCAAGCAGTCGGTACTTCGTGTTTATTTTCATAACTCCACTCTGCCTCGCATTCATGTACACGCCGCTTGTTGTTGCCACACCCAACCCTCAACATTGCTTATACATCAGCCATTATTTCCTAATTAGTCAGTAGGAACGGCTTTGAACACTCGTCATAATTTCCTCTCGTTACTTTTGCCGTCGTTAGCCATTTTGGAAAGGTTTTGTTTTTATTTATGTACACTTTCTTTCTTAATGTTCTTATTGTAACCTGACTCTTTAAACTTCTTACCCTTTTCGATTTGACGTTATCTTTTAAATTTTCATACTTGATTCATTATCATTATTATTACTAAATCTAATACTAATGCTACCTTCATAACTATTACAAGTGCTACTATTATTTTAATGATGTCTTAGCAACTATTTCATTTATTTTCTCATTATCATTATCCATATGATTTTTAGTATTGCTATTATGACTATTTGAACATTAAAAGTTATATTCGCAGTAACAACATTATTCTTATAATGTCTTCTATTACCACTACCATTTTTCTTAAAAAAATTCTTCTCACTAATAATATTACTAATACAATTACTCAAATGCAAATACGGTCTGGAATAGACGCATCGATAAGAATTTTTCAACCTATAAACGAGGTTTTATTATTATTATTATTTCCTTATATTTCTGGTATCTGCACATTTCTTTCCGGGTTCCGCCCAGAGATACCATCATGACATTTTCCACTGAACAATTAAAAAAAGAGACAAAAAACATCACACATATTTTACATAGATAAAGCCCTTCGTAAGGTGTAAGTTGTCCTCGTAGAAATAATTGTTTTGTATTTCTTTAAGGCATAGGCTTCCAGGAATCCCTTCAATGAGTCTACTGGAATCTTTTCCAACCAATCTGAGAGCTCCAATTACAGCAGGGATTGTTGATGTTCCCATGTATCACATTTTTGAGATTTTGATTTCAAGGTCCTTGTATTTTTATTACCTTTTGAAGATCTTCAAAGATACATTGCAGTCTGCAGGGACTGCCATACCAATAAGGAGGCACTTTTTTTGTTTGCGTTCTCTAATAACAATGTCTGAGCGGTTAGCTTTGATTGTTCTGTCTGTATGTATTGTGTAGTCTCACAAAATTGTAACAGGTCATATTTCCATAACCGGATTATTATTATTATTATTATTATTATTATTATTATTATTATTATTATTATTATTATTTGTGTATATTATGCTTTCTGCTTTGTATCATGTAGATGTCACTTAGGCCCTACAGGAGAATTGTCATTTAATTGATAGCACTTTTCTTGGTATATGGGATATTCCTATTAGAGCGATCTGCTGTGCAACTTGTATGTTGATATTACCTGGGATATTGTTAGTAAAGTTGTCCATTCCTTTCCTCACGAGGCCCAGACAACTCTACAACTGTAAAAGTTATGATAATGTAAAATACTTTTAAAAATTGGGCTTACTAAGTTAACTGAGCGTGAGAACAGCACATCAACAAGAAGCTCAATCTGCCCATAATAACATACAGTCTGATAAGTGTATAATATGCACATGTATCACAGCCAAATGCGTGACAGGTTTTGATAGAATGCAGCACATAGCCTTGCAGATGGTACCCAGTAAACCAGTCAGCTTTGATGATCTCCAGTTGAGGGTGTTCCCAATTATTAAGACGTGACTCCTAAATCGCCTTGGTTGTTTCAAACGGGAAAAAGAAAACTTTTTAAACCCAGCTATGATGCTCTCCTACAACCGCATCGGAACAGAGATGCACAGTGCGTCGGCCCACAAGGAGAGATGCCAAAATGATTGTGGTTAAGCAAATAGGAGTAGATAGATTCACCTATCGTCCGGTTCGCACTCCTCCCCGATATTTTGAACAGAGATTTAGCCCGTGTTTCATTTTTAGGATTAGGTTTCTGATTCCTTCTAAATTATACTTCTAAAGCATCTTCGCCTTCTCTTTCAGTAGCCCCTTTCGCCTTATTGGCACTATCGCCTTGCTTGCGGTGGACTGACTAAAAAATAAATAAGAATAAAGAACCTGTGTGTTACTGAACGGGATATTCTCCTAGATAAGTCATATATAATTTAATAGCTCCATTGAGTGATTGATTCGTTTTTTAAGGCTTATCAAGCTATTGCTGGTTATTTAGAGCTAGAAAATATTTATAGTTTTTAGAGATAATAATGATTTATTGAATTTACTACGGGAAAAATTATGCTTCGTCAGTCATGTATTGAAAGGTACATGATCGCCTAAGGGTTTTATCATGCATGGCACATAAGTGACTGAATGAGTTACTAATACAAGTCTTACCAATCAACATCCAGCTGAGGAGAGAATTCTGCCAATCTCTTTGAAAGACTCTACAAGATTATTCCATGTTTGCAAGTAATGAGAGGTACAACTTTTCTCTTCATAATTTTTACGGTTTTTCTCAGATCATACATGTAAAAAAATGTGTTGCTCCCCCTTGTTTGAAAATTTTTACTTTTGATCTTATAATGTGTAAAGAATAATCAAGACTATTGTAAATTATAAAACTGTCCCAAGTGCTTTACATGTTAGTAATTATTCGACCCCTCGAATAAACGCCCCTCCACGAATAAGGACTCCTACTAAAGATCCAATTTCTAAATAAGCGCCCTGGGCGTTTATTCGAGAAAATATAGCCATCATGTTTTTGTTATTAGTTTTATTATGCTAAAGAGGAAATATGAACATTATTATCATTATTGTTGATTTGATATTCAAAGTTTGGATCGGTCTTTCATTGTTTCTCTGTCTTTTTTCTTTCTCCTCTTCTCAGTTTGTTGCTGTTCTTTGTATTATCCTGCTTGTATCTTTCTTTCTTTTTGCTCAACTTCATTGTCATCTTTTTCTTCTCCATCTTGCAGGAATCGATTAGTTCGAAAACACTGGAAAGGCAGTTTTTGTTTTCCCTTCCCCACAGTTTGAAGCTGTGTTAAAATGGCAAATTGCTAGCCTGGCGCCTTTTTGCCTTTTACCCCCGCCACCTCTGATCAGCGTTCAATGTCATTTCTATTAACAAATATCAAGAGAAAAGCACTACGTGCACAAACGCACGTAAAACGATCAACTTATTTACCCAAACTTTTCCTAGAGAATAACAGAGGCGGAACCAATTGATTCTTTGGATTTTCTTTTTAAATCAGCGATAACAATATCAATCGACGTGAAAATTGATTTCTGTATAACGAATTCGATTTCAATTTAAGAGCTTAATGCTCCTCTTCCTTTCATTTTATTTCTTCTTCTTATAAGATCTAATGATAAGTCGAAAGTACACCATGATTATTATTGAGTAACATAAACATACAGTCTTATTACTTAAGTTATGGATTTCTTCAAAATTCTTTAAGTTCCGTGGCATCTCACGTATTCCCAATATAGACAACGCATTCCCGAATCAAGAAAGTTAACTGTAAAAATATGCTGTCGTAAATATAAAATCAAAGAGATATTTTTTCCTGGTTTAGAAAATCATGGCTCTCCACAGATTCGTTTTCATTATTATGAGTGATTTGGCATGATTTCTTGGTTGGGGGAGTCCTGGGTAAAACAATAAACTACATCTGGCAGCAAGGCTTCTGATCTGGAGATCTGGAGATTTTGAAGAGCATGGGGTCACCACACAATTCCCAGGTCTACCCATAACCGGGGTGGTAACATCTGTTGGGGTCCCAACTATAGGCAAATAGTTAACACGCAAACAAAAAAAAACACTATGAATATGTAAAAATACATTTTTATATATAAAAATTTACCGACAATATATATTTATATAAAAAAATTATCAACAATAAATATTTATAGTAACATTACCAACAACACATTTTTAAAACAAAATGGTCAGCAATACATTTTATAGTAGAATTACCAACGATACATTTTATAGTAAAATTACCAATAATACATTTTACCTGTAGTTGAAGGTATAGAATTGCGTTCAAAATACATTCAGTTGAAGCCATATAATTGTGTTCAAAATATTTAGATCTAAGTATTAGATAAGCTATAGTGTTTGATATGACACTAAAGAAATTCAATCAACTATCTTGGAAAAGAGAGTGAGTTAGTTTCTCGTAGCCTTCTTCGCAGTTTTAAAGTCGGAATTGTCGTTCGCATAGACTGGCTGCTAGCGAAGGCTGCAGAAAGCAATCTGCTCTGCTATTTAAATCATATTTGTTTAAAGAAGAGATTGATTCATGGCTTTCCCAAAGGCCTTTCTGCGAAAGTCAAATTAACAGATGAAATTGAACTCGGATCGCCGATAACCGTAACACTTCTATGTGCCGTGTCCCTTCAGACTGAGGGGGATCATGGCTCTTCACAATTTCCTGTCATTTGTAGCTCTTTCTTTATTCGCTACCTCTCTTAATCTCTGTCCTGTTAACCATTTAAACAAGTTCTTTATGTAGATTATGCTCTGCCTCTCTTGTCAGTGTCAAATTTTCTAAGCCCTCTTTCCTCATTATGTGTCCTAGAAATTTCAACTATTCTTTCGGATGTTACGTATAAGTCTCCTTTTTGTTTCCATTTTCTTTAAAACTTCATCATGGAACCCACGTACACAAGGATGAAAAATCCCCATTCCCTTCGTCATCTGACAATAAGAAGCAATTTACATTCGGACAGCATCTTCCCATGAACTGCTGCTTTAAAGAACAGACGTCAGGTTGACTGGTTTCCCAGTTACTAGAATCTTAACCTCTACATCTCGCAGGTTAACCTTTTTTATTTTTGTGATGTCAACGAAAACTCGTTGCCACTTTTGTGATGTCAACGAATACTCGTTGTCACTTTCGTAATGTTCATTGTAGTAGAGACTTTGTAATCGCAGATACAACTATAGCAACGCCGTTGAACAATACTGGTGTCAGACGCCTTCGAATATCACCCGCACTAACAGTACTTGTTCGATAATACTCGTTCGAATAGTAATCTGTGTAGCGATCCGAATAGAGAAATAGTATAGTGAATAGAGTAGAGCATAACGGTCCGTATATTAATAGAGGATAAACTAGGAATAGGGATCCGTATAGTATAGAGGATGGACTAGAAATAGTGAAAATATTTATTGTACAATATGTATAAATGGGGCAAAAGGCTAAAAAGGGTGCAAGGAAAAAAGGATGGTCATCTTCTGTCTTAACATTAAACTTAGCTAGCCGCAAACACTGACCCAAACATACAAACAATATTCTTTTCACCAAAACAACTCATTCTTACTTACCATTCTTACCTCATACACCATAATGTCTCAGAAACTCCTAACTAGTCCCCATATATACAATCCATTGTCTGTGGGGAGAGGGGAATAAAATAACAATTAAAAATCTAAAAACCCCAATGAGTATTTACAAATATGTACAAAACTATATACAAGAAACTAAACAAAATTTTGTTAGTAATACCCTCCCACAAGCCGTAACTGTGGCAGTAACATCGGTTAACTGGACGAAATCAATGCGGAACTTTAAAAAAATATAAAACATCCATAAATCCCAAACACTCACTCAAACACAACAACAGTTACGAAAATCACACCCGAAACGAAAGACGCCCCGCATCCGCCAGAGAGCTGACATCACTATCTACCTAAAGATGGGAGGGATGCGGAATTAAACCGAAAGGAAAAAATAGGGACAAAAATAAAAGGGGTCAATGAGCATACATACCCTAGCTAAGTTTACTAAAGAGAAGGAACTAAAGCAAAAACGACCTACACTAAACTATTATGGGAAGGCTTGCCAGTGTTCAACCCAGCAAACGCAATATCCTCCTAACCGGCATCAAAATAACACTCTAAGTCAGCGCCTTTAACGCAGCAGAGACGCGCAAGACTCGCCCACCTATCGCCAAATTCCAATAGATGGAG
Source organism: Acanthosepion lycidas (assembly GCA_963932145.1). NCBI lineage: Eukaryota > Metazoa > Mollusca > Cephalopoda > Sepiida > Sepiidae > Acanthosepion > Acanthosepion lycidas. Next base: position 44,623,787 of record OZ010574.1, on the reverse strand, counting down.
TTGTTTCCATTCTGTCCTGATCTTGACTTTAGGTTGATGCTTAAAGAACAGGATCGAGGTGAACGGCCGGCCTCTTACTCGCACGAGCCCAAACTACTTAAGGATAGACAGTTTCTACAAGCGTCTTCCTTCCAGAATTCGCCGTTCCATCCAATTGCATACACATTCGGTCTAGATAAGTAATGCGAAGCGTATGTCGACGAATCACAAAGCAAGTCACCCCCAGACTGCCGTCAGAAGGATGGAGGTAACAGATCTCGCGACTAACCGTGGCGGCCCTGCCTCCCCACAAAAAGGAGAACAAGAGCCTTACAAATGCCAATAAAGTGTCAGACGGTAGTGGGAGCTAAGAGAGTCGGTAAAGGAGAATCGGGTAGATGTGTGAGGCACATACTTCTGCCCTCCCCTTCAAGGAAAGATTCTTCCGAGTCCACAGACGAACTGCGACCACGGCCTTCTCCCACACCTCCGAATAATTCATTTCCAACAGGAGGTCGGGACAGAACCAGACACCGAGTATCTTGACCGACCCATCCGTCCAGAGGAAAGATCTGGGAAGAGAAACTCCTTTCCACGAAGCCAACTGCAAGTCAACACTTATCGCAGTTGATCTTAACCGCTGTCACCATCTCATAACCTTTGATTTCTTTGCTGACTTCGTTAATTTCGGCTCTGTTCGACACAATAAGCGAAACGTCATCAGAATAGGCGGAATACCTGGCCGAGGTGGTATCACCAGGCAAGAAAATTCCGCGAAGGACCAGATTCGTCTTCAACTTACGCAGGAAAGGTTCCAACACAAGAACAAACTTGATGAATATAGCGTGACAAAATGAAAGATTTTGATCTTACACCATTTACTTCCACCAGCGCACCGGGGGACGCATACAGCAGTCGGATCCAAGTGCGAAAGTCCGGTCCGAAACCGACAGCCTCCAGAAATCGATTGTCAACACTATTGAAAGCCTTGACCTGATCTAAATCACCGTCCACTTGTTCGATGATCAAGCGTACCAAATGAAGGTTGTCCTGAATAGTCCTGCCCTTCACAGCACAAGTCTGCTCAGTACCAATCAGACTAGAGAGGACAGCCTGCAAATCTTCAGCTCTGTGTTTAACATCGTCAAAGGCCGATAATTATTTACCCCATCCCCACCATCTTTGCTCTTGCGAAGAAACTTGATCACACCCCTGGTGAAGCGTTGAAGTACAAACCCCTTCTTCATCCAGTTGTTGTAATACAGTGCTAGCAAGGGGACAAAGACGGGCAACTGTCTCAAGTAGATTTCGTAAGGAAGACCATCTAATCCCGGTGTCTTGTCCATGCTAACCAGTTTCAGTGCATTTCAAATCTCAGGCTCTGTAATGGGACCCTCGCATGCAGCTGCTTCTGCCGCCTAGAGGCGGGGAAAGTCGGCTAAATAGGCATCGAACTGAGCAGCGCTCAGACCAGGCTCCCTCGTAAATAGCTCCTGAAAGTAGTCACGGAAAGCCTCACAAATGCCCATGTCTGTAGTCACAGTCCGCTTGTCCGGCAATGTGATGCTAGCGATATGCCAACTAGACGCCCTACGATCTTCCTCTGCACGCAATGAAGCGGCCATATTCGTAGCCTCGCAAGACATTCTTTTTAACCTAGCCCTAACTACTAGAGCTTGACCCTTCTTGATAAGCAAGGTGGCCAACTCCGCCATAGCTAAGGCTACGTCCTCACTATCACGGGTTTTGATTGCCCGATTTACTTTTGCCTCACAAAGCTTTTGCGCTGCTAACCCTCCTAGTTTGAGTCGGCATCTAAAATCAGCAGCAAAAGACCTAAGTTTGGATTAAAGAGAATCCCACCACTTATTCCCAACCACAGCCCCCGACAATTCCCGCTGTAGCATTAGTAAAAGCTGGTCCCGGAAATCTTGCTCATCAAATAATGATGCGTTCAATTTCCAGTAACCAGCCATCTTAATCTTAGGCTTATCTAAGTTTACCCGAACCTGGACAAGCCTATGATCCGATTAAACTATAAAATGGAAATTTGGACATTCTAAGAGCCCTACGTCGACTCATTGGGCGATTAAAGCCCAATGAGACGAAGAGCCTTATCCTTTATGGTAACATCCAGCACGCAAAGCCTTCTCGCCGCATCCGCGAAGACAAGATGGCCGTTGTTAAAATAAAGTTCGGACAAAATACAAACAATAACAAATACAGATCAAACAAAATAAACGTGAAATTTCACACAGAAAGATTAACGAAAAAACAGGGACTTAAAACATATTTAAAAAGAAAAACAAGAAACAATATTAACACGTAATAAATAAAGAAAGACTAAGATTTTATGGCGGCAGGTTACAGAAAATTAAAAAGGAATATAAATCAAAATTTAATAAAAGAAAAGAAACAAAAATGGATAGAATATAAAGAGGGGGGGAGTGAAAAAAAAAAAAAGAAAAAAAAATCAAACTTTCTACAAAAACCTGTCAGTAGAAAACGTAAGAAAAATCAAAGACAACTTATCATAAACAAAACTTCAGAACAAACAAATAAACTTTCAAGATGACAGAGAATTCCTACTTAAAGAATTACCGGTCGTTAATGGTCGGCACAAAAGGAACGCTACTTCCAGAATAGAAATAACAATCAATTAGACGTCACGCAACCTCCAACTTATGCGTTTCCTCTATGTTCACGTGCTCTACTTACTTCAATAATGGGATCGCCTGTGTTTGCTCACTTGTGATCTATGTTCAAACTCAAATGTCGGCAGCGAAACTCTATTTCTATATAACAGTTTTCTTTCTGCATAGACCCAAAAGCTTAATTTTTTGAACTTTCTTAGACTCATACAACACAACACAGTAACTCTGTACCTTGAGTAGTTCATGAAACTTTTATTGGGTGAATATCAGTATAAAAAATAGCTAGTTTGTTCAGTCCAATGTAGTCTCATAATCCTTCCGTAGAACGATATTTCTATTGCTTCAAGTCTCGCCTTCATCTCTAATGTGATTTTCCCAACATTCCCAGCCCTATAGGAGGACCGGTATTACGTTAACAATTAAGTACTCTTCTTTATTTACAATGAAATTTTCCTTTTACTTAATATTTTGCTTAACATTTTTGGAAGGCATCTTTCGCTAACCCAAAGTGCCTCCGAATTTCGGTGTCGCATTTTCCATTGTCTGTTAAAAAAACTTCCTAGATATTTAAATTGTTGCCCTAAATTGCTGCTCTATAAAGCTTCCTATTTGAGTCAACTTGTTTAAACGTCCTGGGTATGACGCTAAACTACATCCGCGTCCTGGGTATGACGGCAAACTACATCCGCGTCCTGGGTATGACGGTAAACTACATCCGCGTCCTGGTTATGATGGTAAACTACATCCGCGTCCTGGTTATGATGGTAAACTACATCCGCGTCCTGGGTATGACGATAAACTACATCCGCGTCCTGGGTATGACGGTAAACTACATCCGCGTCCTGGGTACGGCGATAAACTGCATCCAACAGCAAGGTTTCAGATAATGTTTTTGAAGCAATAATGTTGCCAGCTCTAAGTTTTTTTGTAAAAAAGTAATGTTGCCAGCGATACGTTTTTTTGTAAAAAAGTAATGTTGCCAGCTATACTTTTTTTTGTAAAAAGGTAATGTTGCCAGATATACGTTTTTTTGTAAAAGTGTAATGTTGCCAGCTATACGTTTTTTTGTAAAAAAGTAATGTTGCCAGCTATACGTTTTTTTTTGTAGAGGAATAATGTTGCCAGCTATACGTTTTTTTGTAAAGGAATAATGTTGCCAGCTATACGTTTTTTTGTAAAGGAATAATGTTGCCAGCTATACGTTTTTTTGAAACAATAATGTTGCTAGCTATACATTTTTTATTCCATACAAAATAGGCATTTAAAATTCATATAAACTGGATTTGGCATTAAATAACCCACAGTGGTTGATATGCCATAAGACCCAAACAAACAAACAAACAAATCAACTTGTTTAACTTAGTTGTTATATTGACAATTTTTCAGCTGTTGTTCCCGCTTATCTTTCCGCTTTTCTTTGTTTCTAACATGATTTCCCCGTATCTTAATCATTTGCTTAGCTTTTGAAAAACATATGCCTAAACTATCCATCTATAGACGTACGCATTTTTCCTCTCTAAATATGTTCTGCGATGCCTTCTTTTGATAATTTGCTTTCTATTACGGCTTGTTGACATTCCTTAAATCTGAGCCTTTAGTAGGAGCGGTTGGTAACTTCTTTAAATAGCTCCAATAAGAGAATACATCTGGTTGTGGGAGGAAATCTATGAGATTCAGTGACAATCTCTGTGTATTTATTTTCATTTTGAACGTAAAAGGTCAAGTGAAATGAACCGCCACAAGCAGAATAGAGCTAATATATTAGGTTGGTGCAAAAATAATGTCGTTTTTGACGTATTTTTTAACTTCAAAAAACGACATTATTTTTGCACCAACCTAATATGTATAATGGACTGCGTAATGCACACTTTTTGTAATTACTGTCGAAACAAGAAAAAAAAATGTAATGAATGCGATATGCCTGTGATTTGTAATTGATTCGGGTCTTTGATTGTATAGATTTATTCTGATTTCGACCTTTTCTATCCCTGACCCATTTTTCTACCGATTTATTTGCGTCTCATTGTTCCAAGTAATGTTTTCTTCGTTCGAATTCCAGCCGAATTCGCTGCATTCGCTTTCTCGCAAATACACTTTGCAAAAGTACCAATTCCATCTTACACTCTCCCTGCTTCGATTTGGGGCTAAATAGCAAAGTAGATTGTGCTCTCTAGCAGTCGTTGGCAATCAATCTAGAAAAAGGAAAAATCATATGTAGCCTTGTCATAGTACTTACTATACAAGCATCGATAATATCACGGTGTTTATAATAACTCTGTAACTACTGCTGCGGCCGACCTACAACAGCTTCACTTTATTATTACTATTATTATTTGTGTATGATATGTTTCCTGCTTTGTATCCTGTAGAGCCGAGTCCAAACTATTGCCCTTAGACCCTGTAGGAGAATTGTCATTTAATTAATAGCACTTTCCTTAGTATATGGGATGTTCTGGGCAACTTGTATGTTGATGTCACCTGGGACACTCTTAGTAAAAAATTCGATTCCTTTTCTCACGAGGCCCAGTGCTCTGATTACTATTGGCACAGTTTCAGTCTTCATTCCCGATATCCTGTTAATCTCGATCTCCATTTCCTTACATTTCTCGATAATTTTTATGGAGGTGTTTCTCTCAGATGGTAATGCTATGTCAATAAGCATACACTTCCTGAATGTTTTATCTTTTATGATAATATCAAGTCTGTTGGTTTTTGTTTCCCTGTCAGTTTGAATGTGCATGTCCCAGAGGATAGTTACATCGTTATTTTGGGTAACTGCGTTTGGTTATTGCTCATACCATCTCTTAGTGGTTTCGATTTTGTGCTTCTTGCATATCTTCCAGTGCACATGCTCCGGTATCTTGTTATGTCTGTGAGTATATTCATTTTTTTTCTACTTTCGGATATCCTGAGATAATATTGTCGACCGTTTCATTATATTTTCTACAGATGCTGCATTTCGGGTTAGTTGATTATATGACAACAATCGAATCTAGTTGCGAGGCTTTGGTCTAATTAACTAACGTCAAAGACAAAAGAGGATGTCATTTCGACGGTTCACATCTCTGATGTTGCCTATATAATCACTCTGATGATGGCTCATATGAGCCGAAAGCTTAGATTGACGACGACCAGCATAGTAAAGAAATATCCAAATGTTGGACAGATATTTTCTTTATTTCCTCTTGAAACTAAAACCATTATACGACGCTTGGAAAGGCTCATGATAAAACATAAATATCATTCGTTGTGTGTTATATTTAACAACACACACACACTATATATATATATATATATATATATATATATATATATATATATAACTTAAAATGGTAATCCGTATGGAATTTTCAAGAGGATAAATATCCTATGTTAGTGACAGAGCAAAATTATTAATAGTAAACTCCTAAGTAAATTTCTAAACAGTCGAGCAATGGATATTAACCTCACATGCAATTGCAGAAGGAAAGCTGAGTGTCCTGTTGAAGGTAAATACATGTCTAAAAACGTGGTATATGAGACAACCATTTTCCCCGAAGAAAATGTACAAGATTTACATTTGAATTTCTGCAGGGAATTGGAAGCAACGATTATATAATCGCGGACATTCCTTCAACGACAGATCTCTTAAAAACCAAACAGCTTTATCCAAGCAATATTGAGATCTTACTGAAAAAGGTCTCACATCGCATTTGGAGTGGAAATTCATATCCAGAGCCGAAACCCCTAAGGACTTCAGAGACAACTGTAATCCATGTCTTCTGGAAAAATTACTGAGCCTTCGAAGTGAAGTCATAGCAAAATTAGAATATACAATTTCTTTCCCCTGCATTATATATCTTCCAGTCTCCATCTTCATTGACTTAATATTGTTAGATTTGTCATTTATAAGTCTGGTGTATATTATGTATGTGTTATAAGATTCATACTAATTAGATACAGATGTATCTGCAGTTAGGTATATGTATACGTGTGTATATGTAGTGAATATATATATATATATATATATATATATATATATATATATGTGTGCGTGTGTATGTATGTATTTGTGTATATATATATATATGTATGTATATGTATATATGTATATGAGTATATGTGTGTATACGTATGTATATGTGTGTTGATATATGAATAAGTGTATATGTGTAAATATGTATGTATTTATATAAGTGTATTTTTCTATGTATATGTAGGTAGCTGTGTATGTTTATATTTGTATGTGTATGTATGAGTATAGAAATGTATATGTTTATGGATGGTTGCATAAACTTAGAATTTTATTTTGTAATGGGTATATTTTTATGAATAGTATTATGTGTTTATTTATATATGTGTTTATAGATGTGTGTATATATGTGTGTTTATATATGTATATATGTATATATGTAGATGTAGATATATGTGTATATGCATAGGTATATATTTATATGTATGTGTGTTCGTTTGTGTGTGCGTGAGTGTGTGGGTCTAGATGTATCTTTAAGTCTATATATATATATATATATGTGTGTGTGTGTGTGTGTGCATAAGATTGTATGTTTATGCGTATGTAGGTTTGTATGTTTGGATATATATATATATATATATATATATATATATATATATATATATATATATATATGTGTGTGTGTGTGTGTGTGTGTGTGTGTGCCTCCATGTATGTATATCAGTGGTTTTCAACCTTTTTGCTGGAGCGGAACCACAAGGAAACATTCCATTGGCTCGAGGAACCCCTGCAATAAATTAATTGCCTTATGCAAAAAGGAGGTTTCAATTATTAAAATAAAATAAAAATACTCATCTTCAGATTTATTTACAAAAAAATACAAAGACAAACTGTAAAAATATTGTATACGTATATATGCAATTTTAATCTTGCTTCTACGGTTATTACACATGTATTAAAAAACTTAAAAATTACTGTCAATCATAGTACTTGTTTAAATTCTTGCGGAACCCCTGGGCTTTACTGGCGGAACGCTAGGGTTCCGCAGAACCCTGGTTGAAAACCACTGATGTATAAGTATGTACAGATGTAGTAAACAATTTGTCGTTGACAATAATGAATACTACAATATTTAATTTGTAATAAACAATACCTTGATGATGACAATGATATGTGTCGAAAGTACTCGGAAATAAAAGAAATATGTATCAATACGGCGATTTTCTCTCGTCCTTCAATAATGACACCCAAAAGCTTATCCGCGAATATAAAAAATAAACAGACAGAACATGTCTAAACTATTTAACGAAACATGTCTTAATATATATATATATATATATATATATATATATATATATATATATATATATATATATATATATAGGATATGTTTGTAATATAGATTGATGTATGTATATATATATAGGTGTAGGTGTGTGTTTAAAATACGACTCAAATATAATTTCGGATACTTTTTGAACTAAACTCGTAACTTTAATAGATATACACTGGAGAATTAGGATCCAGTTTATTTTACTTTTTATTTTTAAGTACCCTCCGTAACCTGTTAAAATGTTGTAAATACACCCTGTTTAATATACTTTAGAAATAGAATAAACTAAGTTTCTCTGGATATCTTAATAATTAATAATTATTTTTTTAAATCTCTCGGGTAATTTAATTTGGATCTCTTGGAAAATTATATTAGGAAATTTTACTATTGTACGGTAAATTCTAAATCTTTCGCTGAGTTCTGAATATTTTTAATGATATATCCTTAACCAAACATTGTTTTTAAGATAAATTTAAAAAGTTTGTTGAATTGAAAATAGATATACGTTAGATTCTTAGAGAGTGACACAGATAGTGTTTCTTAATTCCAATTGACTTAACAAGATTTTCATTCAACCTCTACATCAAAATGTAACATTGTGTAGCGTATGTCATATTAAATAGATCAACTCAAACCTTAAAAGTCTACTGAGGATAAATTCCCAGTTCTTTTTCCTTTCCCGCCATTAGGCCACCATTACAGGTGCATAATTTTGAATCTTTCCTTCTCTCTTTTTCTCTCTCTCTTCCTCAATGCAATATTTGTATATCTTGAATTTAACCTGGTGTAATTTTTTCCGTTTATATTTGGTTTGCAAGTCTGAAAGATTGAAGTCTATTTTTATAGCTTTCATGAAATAATGATTCTTACCTATAGTATTCTAAGTGTTTGATATTCATTAATTAATAATTGTGCTCTGTCTCTGACATAGAGCTCTCCTTGGATGATTATCCTGGATGTATTTATTACATTTTAACAAGGTACGGAGGTACTTTATATTAAATGTAAAATACATGGGATTCTAATTCTCCAGTGTATATCTATTTTTCACACAACTACACCTATCTGTATATCTTAAATTTAACCTGGAGCAATTTTTTTTATAGCTTTCATGAAATAAAGATTATTACCTATGGTATTTTAAGTGTTTGATATTCATTAATTAATTAATGAATATATATAAATATATATATATATAGAACTTCGGCGTCTTCCTTTCATCTTTACATCAATACACTTATTAGACAACTGAAAAGAATCAGCATTAAAAAAATAAGTACACAATATATCTATATTATTCAATAAAACCTATATTATTCCTTAAACTTCCTCGTTGCTCACATATATATTCAACAATATATATATATATATATATATATATATATATATATATATATATATATATATATGTCTCCCCCTGTCAATATTTCTCTTTCTCTCTTTTCTTCTGACATCGAATTCGAATTGCATTGGAATCTATTACATTCAGTTACGTGCTAATACCCTTGGGAAAGGTATGAATCCTCTTCTTCTCCCCCAGCTATGAGTAAATAGTTCTGTACACTTGCATGGTAACTGGTCAAGGAGAAGGACTTTTCAAAACCTGTGGAGGGTTGTTTTGGGGACCTTGTGGGACGTAGGGCACCAGGTATCTGTATTCGGCCCTTCAAAACGTGTGGTTGGTTCTGCACAAAGCCGTCACCATTATAATCAAATCGTATGTGCTGGTGCCTGAGGTGTCGGTTCCTTGGAACTGAGCTGCTTGACCCTCATACGTCGAATACGACGGGAGAGTCCAACACACACACACACACATATATATATATATATATATACATATATATATATATATATATATATATATATATATATATATGAAAAGAATTAATGGATTTATTTTTAATCAGATATTCATATTACTTGAATTGTTATTAAAATTGTTTAATATTAGGTTGGTGCAAAAATAATGACGTAATAATGTCGTTTTTTGACGTATTTTTAACGTCAAAAAACGACATTATTACGTCATTATTTGTGCACTTACCTAATATAATGGTGCATCTATTTCAAATACGAAGTGTCCACTTTATAATAACGTCTGAAATAACACACACAAACAATCATTTTCTCCATCAAGACATTCATTTCTGTAGTTTAGTGCTAGAAGCAAGCAGAAATATTTCTCCTCCCGATGATGGCCATTTCGGCCGAAACTAGTCGAGGAATCTAAATGGAATAATAATAAAAAAACGAAAGAATATTAATCTACAACCCAGTGTGTCTGAGGATTTTAATTTTTTAATTTTTATTGTTCAAAATATATATATATATATATATATATATATATATATATATATATATGTATATATATATGTTTATATGTATATATATATATATATATATATATATATATATATATATATATATATATATATATATATATATATGTATGTATGTATGTATATATATATGTTTATATGTATATATATATAACACAATTCACTATTTTATCAAGTCTTGCTGTGTGGTCCGTCACTGTATATTTGATGTCTTTTCGAAACAGACTCTCAATTCCTGGTCATACTTTTCTTCAGAAACAGACTATAAAATACCGAACTCCCTAGGTAAGCTGATAGGACTCTATGTTTTATGATACATTTGTGACTCTTTAAATAGCCGCTTTTATGTGCTTATCGTTTGTTTCTTGTTGTTGTTGTTGTTCGTTAAATCCCCTTTTATGTTTTCCCAGGATAATCGTCGACATCATTAGCTTGATTAGCTCACGAACACAGAGATCTGGAAAACGATCTTGATATAATATGCACGGAAACGAATTTCATTCACACGCTCACACACACACGCAATCATATATATATATATATATGTGTGTGTGTGTGTGTGTGTGTGTGTGTGTGTGTGTGTGTGGAGAGACAGAGAGGGTGAGAGAGAGAGATTGTTACTTTGAGCGGTACGTTTTAGAGAGTGTAGACACGACGCTCCACTTTTTTAAACAGTGGTAATTAAAACTAGTAATGTGTATATTCGAGAGTCACAGCAAAGAAGATGTACCCTCCAACGGGGTTCAGACTCGCGCCTCCTCTGTGGGAAAACCACTGTTAATACGGTGTGCCTGAGATAAAAAGAAAATATGATAAAACATATTTTTATGGATGATATATTTATGGGGGGAAAGTGCCCACTGTCGGGGACAGATCGTATGGGAATATAAAACCTCCTGCAGAAGGTAGCGAAGGAAAGGAAGAAGAAGAAGGAACTAACCATAAACTACAAGATACGACAGAATGCATGGTCATCAATAAAAGGATGAGCCCGAAATGCGATTTGCAGGTTGGAGACATTGGTGCGGAAGTTTAAATATCTGGAAAGTCTTGAAACCCGAAGACGAACTGGGATGGCCAAGGTTGCATTACAAAAGCTGGGCAGGTAATGGAGACAGGAGGATATCTTTGGTGACAAAGAAAACAGTACTGAGCTACTACGTGACATCTGTCCTCCTTTACGGCAGCGAATGCTGGACGGTCTCCTCAAAGATGAAGAGACTCGAGGGAACGGGGATATGGGTCTACAGAAGGATGCTGAGGATATCATGGATCGAGCGTGTGAGCAACGTTGATGTTTTAGAGAGGATGCAAACAAGGAGGGTGGTTATTCTTAACACAAGTAAGAAGCAGATGATATTTCTGATACACGTAATGAGAAAGGAGGGCTTGGAGAATCTGATACTCACAGGTCGAATAGATGGAAAGAGAGACAAGAGAAAGCAACGCATGACATATCTGGCCGGCTTATGTAAGTGGATGACAGAAGGTAGCCTGAGGAAGGTGACAGAGAGACGAAACTTGAGTGCTACAAGAGATAGGGGGAGTGGAGAGACATGATCGCCTACATTAAGAAAGGACAGAGCACATGAAAAGAAAGAACTTCAAGATCGAACGGTGACATTCTTGAATTGAATCGTAATACAAATCGGCAAGAAGTGATATGTCCTGTGCCGTTTCTGGGTCCCCACACTGCTACACAAAATGCTATCAACGAAGAGGTTCATTTCTTTTTCGTTCGTTTTATAAGGAGAGAGTGGTAGCAGCTTGGCATGACATCACAGGAACGAACGTTGGCTCAACGTCTCTCCCCGGAGGTCTTAACCGGTCTCTAATCTGTGCGTGTGAGGCGTATCGACGCTTCTGAATTCTTGCGACCCTCATATGAATTCGCGCCGTTTTCGACTTATATCCCAAACCTAAACAACTGCAATCCATCACTATCAGAATACCACGCCACGAGGTGGCAGAGAGACGAAACTTATTGAGTGATAAAAGGGTTAGGGGGATTAGAGAGCCATGATCGCCTACATCAAGAAAGGACAAGAAGTTCAAGATCGAACGGTGACATTCTGTTTTATGCTTGGACACACTCATCACACAGTCTCAAGTTTTTCTGTTCAGACATGAAACAGAATATCGCCACTCGGTCTTGACTCGGTCTCTTGACACACATTTCACGGAGAATGTTCTGTCCTTGAGTTCTTCGAAGTCTCTAACATTTTTGCTATACACGCGATCCTTTATCATTCCCCAGATCCATAAGTCACAGAGTGTAATTTGCCAATATTTCTTTACAACTCCGACATTGACTGCAAATGCTTATTCCTTCTTCACACATATATATTGTTTTATTACAGGGAAATGCATACATACTTTGTATGGTATGTAGGGTTTGTTTATGTGTGTATATGTGTGTGTGTGAGTGTGTATAGTCCGTCTAGTGTGTTTCTTTTTGCCAGTATGTGTGTATATATTCGTTCTCCATACATATATACAATGTATTATATTATTATAAAGAAATGGATACAGTAACAACATGTATCTTGTATGGTGTGTTTGTGTGTGTTTGTGTGTGTATGTGTGTGTGTGTGTGTTTGTGTGCGCTCGCGCGTGTTTATGCGTGCGTGTTGTCCGACTAGTGTGTTTTGCCACTATGTGTGCATGGTACGTGCTTATGTTTGTGGTATTATGATTTTTTGAGCGCTTGTTTGTCTATGAAATTATTTCTTGTATTGGTAGGTAAGAGCAATCGTATATATATATATATATATATATATATATATATATATATATATATATACACATATAAGGCTCAAACGCTAATATTCCATGGTTATAATTTATTACATTGGAATCGTAATCACGATCCAATTCATCAGACCTACAAATTCAAAAAATTCACACATACTTTTTGAATTTATAGGTCTGATGAATTGGATCATGATTACGATTCCAGTGTAATAAATTATAACCATGGAATATTAGTGTTTGAGCCTTTTATATTATATTCTTGCTTTGTCCTGGACATTAAGCTCTACCTGGATTCTATCCTCTTAGAAATACATGCATATATATATATATATATATATATATATATATATATATATATATATATATATATATATATATATATATATATATATTGTGAGAGAGAGAAAGAAGGAATGAGAGACTGAAATATTCTCTTGAATTTTCTTGAATACGATAGCCAAGGAATGTCTGTTAAGCCTTTCTTTTGTGGGGAGTTTCTCCTACTATCAAATAAATAGCTTGATTTCAGGTGAACATTTTTAAATTTCAAAAGTAATATTTTACTTTTCGACAACTTAATTCAAAACCTTTTAAATAATAGGGTAGGCTAACTTCTTTAGACTTGGTAGAGTATGCAGTCTAGGAGAAGAAAAGTTTGAATTCAAAACGAGCCCGAAATAAAGATGGATTTCCTTTCATCTATCTTGCCCCAGACACACACACTATTACGACGATTGCAGAACATGTGTTCCACGGATGGGTTACGTGATTCTTGATCGTGTTAATAAAACTAATATTCAATATTCATTTTTTATGAATATTTGATATATATAAAAGATTCGATACATTTTAATGATTCTCCTTAGATAATGTATATTCAGCCTTACATTCTATTGAAATGGATGTGAAAATTCGCATAGCTAAAACCTGGATCGCCTTGAATAAAATGTATGTAATCTAGAAATCTGATTTACCAGACAACCTCAAGCGAAAACTCTGTAGAGACGGTGTTAATGGATGGTGCCATTGCTTAGACATTGATTAAAACCCTGTAATCCAAGCTTGATGGAACTTACATCCTGATTCTGAAAGCTATACTTAACATTTCTATGGACCCATCACTGATATTTGTACAATCTTACGCGAACGCAGAATACGCTTTGCAGGACACTCCTGGCGAGCAAAAAAAAAAAAAAAAAAGAACTCGCGAGCGATCTATTTTTCTGGACACTTAGCCATGACACAAGACGTGTTGGTCACCCAGCAATCACCTGTATTAACCAGCTTTGTTATGACATAGAATGCCACCTTGATGACCTTCCGCCCTTGATGTAGGGCCGTGATGGTTGACGTGAGAAACTCATGAATGTTTGAGCTAACTCGACTGTATAAATAATAGAAAATGCGTATGTTTATGATAAAGAGTTTCTTCTCCGCACCTCCTAATCACTGAAATATAGAGCTTTATTTTTGTTGCTGTTGTTATCGTTAAATCAATCATTTTTTTCCCAACACGCTTGATTAAAACACCCAAAATGGTGTAATAATATACGGCAGTGAGTGATGAAGAATCTCCTCAAGTATGAAGAAATTTGAGGCAATAGGTATATGGTCTTACAGAATTATGTTGTGAATATCATGTAACGAGAAATTTTGTGGGGAAAAAGAAACCAAAAGGAGACTTATACTTAAAATCAGAAAGAAACATAAATTTCCAGAGCACATAATGAGGAAAGAAGACTTGAAGAATTAGACACCGACATGACATATTGAAGGCAAGAGTGGAAAGTAGTGGGTAACCACCTAACGAGCTTGTGTAAATGGTTGACAGAACAGGGATTAGGAGAGATAGCAAAAAGACAGATTTTACTCAGAACTAAAAAGGACAGGAAGTTGTAGAGAGCCATGATCGCCAACGCCTTGAAGGGAAACGGCAAATAGAAAGAGAAATATTCCTTTTGAAGAACGAAGTTTTCTTATGTGCATACCGGTAATTGCACAGGTTTACAATTACAATGTTCTGTTTTTTTTTCGCTGCTTTGGCCCATTGTCATTCTGTCAGGAGTATAAATATTCACTTCTGGACGCCTTAAAACAGAAATTACGAATTACTCAACATTGTTCCTCGGTCGGCGCAAAAGAGGGCCTATTTCATTAGCGGCCTGTCTTTCTGTTTCGTTTTACACTGACTTCTGACATTCAAGAATTGTTTATATTCATCAATCACACAAGCGCTAAGACTTGACTGCTTCACAACTTCCCAATTATTTGTGTAATTCGTCAAGGCTCACAATAAACAATCCTCCCCTCCTCTCGCAAAGTGGGATTCGTTGAGTGACACCCCCTCTACCACCACCACACACACCAAATAACACTCCCCACTTTTCACTGAAAATAGTCTTTGGTGATACGAATAACTAACTAAGCTAAGTAATTTACCGAATTTATTTTTACGTGATTTTATTAAATAACTACAGAACTTATATGTCCCAAAACGACATCGGGGTATTTATGGAATATATATATAATTTAGGCAAGCACTATATATAATAATTACAGTGTTCGATATAGAAGGATAGATCAATAATAATAATAATAATAAATATCGAGTTGAATTCACAAAACCGAATATCAACCATAAACACTTTTGGTTGTCCCTGCGGTACAATACAGTTTCAACATATTAGGTTGGTGCAAAAATAATGTCGTTTTCTCACATAGTAACATATGTGAGAAAACGACATTATTTTTGCACCAGTCTAATACTTAATTGGACCATAGCTGATATCAAGTGAATGGATGCTAACATGAGAAAGCTTCTCACTCACCACCGCATATATGACCCTAAGGCTGATTATAATAGTTGTATGTGCTCAGAGTCGAATGATACAGAGGATTAATTCGACTAGAAACGGCAGCAATCGGTTTTCAAAGATGCCTTGAAACTACTGAAGACTTGATGATGATCTGTGTTAAAGAACATGAAAGAAATAAGAAGCTTTATTCAGTAATAAAGTGTTGTAGCATACCTACGGACAATAATGGCTATGTCCCCATTCACATAAAGACAGTAATAAATACTGTATGTTGGTCTGCAGTTGGAGATTCATCTTCAGCTGTGCTGGTCAAACTCTCTGTCTCCGGGCAGAGAGAACCCCAGACGAGGCTATGCTGAAGGGCAGAGTCTCGTCTCGGGAAACAGCTATCTGACCCCGTTTTATTCGGGGTCTACGGGGAATTTTTGTCTGCCTACGGGCTCGGATACCCCACATTAAATTCCGCCTTGTACCGCATCTGACCGCGTGGGTCGGTTGGTAGAGATCCTGAAGTTGGAGATTCCCAGTTTTGCTGGTCAAATTCTCTGCCTACGGGCAGAGATGATCCCCAGACGAAGCAATGTCGAATGGCAGAGTTTCATCTCTGGAAACAGCTACCTGACCCCGTTTTATACGGGGTCTATGGGGAATTTTTGGCCAAGCTTACTGGCTCTGATACCCCACAATAAACCCGGCCTTGTGTCACATCTGATCGCGTGGGATGGTTGGTAGATGCCCTGCAGTTGGCGATTCATTGTAGAATTCACTTGAGTGACTTCTAACAGTTGACTACGTCTACGCGTCGCTGGCGAATCTTATACGTGTTGTTCTTGTGCTACGTATTATTGTTCGTTACCAACCTTGTTGTGATTATTCTGTTTAGTAACTTCCCTACGTTACAAGATAAAGGAAGCTAACAAATTCAAAAAGGAATTTCAAATAGGCGAAGATGTCCAAATAAACCATAATACACCGAACGCAGCGACAAAGAACATAAAAAAGAAAACAAATGCAATGCACCAAATGTAAAAACGATGCCATGATAGGCCTCTTAATGGTCAATACTTTGCCCGAACCAAACAAGCTGATGGAGACAAACTTCGTACACATCAATGTATTCTTGCTAACCCGAAATACAGATTCTGGGATAAATATCCAGAAACAAATGAACATCTTGTATCAGGTTACACTGTGTTAGCACTTGCTGAATATAAAACACGGTATGATAGAGTGGGGCAATATCTGCACTGGTAAATCTGTAACTTTTACGGAAAAGAAACTGCAAGAAATTGATATGATCACCCAAACCCGATTACAGAGGTAGGAACTGTAACCATTTTATGGGACTTTACAATACAAACAGACAGAACAATCAAATCTAATCGCCCAGACATTGGGATCAAAGTCCAGAAGAACAGAATGTGCTTTCTTATTGACATGGCAATCCCTGCAGATTGTAATACAGTGTAACCCGGATATAAGAGAAACCAGGATATAAGAGAGATTTTCTCTGGTCCCAAATTAGAGCCATACTTACCTAAACAAAATAGATCAAACCCGGATATAAGAGAAACCCGGATATAAGAGACTTCTCCCCCGGTCCCGACAACTCTCTTATATCCGGGTTACCCTGTATATCTTCGAAGTTCATTAAAAAACACTATCAAAATACAAGGATCTTGAAATGGAAATCTAAAAAAATATATGGTATATGAGGACACTAATTTCAGCAATAGTAAGAGCCCCCCCCCCTTGGATTGATTGGAAAAGGGTCCGATAAACTCATTGAAGGGGGTTCCTGGTACGTCATACCTTAAAGAAATACAAACAAATTGTACTCACAATTACAGCTCTCACATTAATGTTTCCGCTGTGCAACCCACATAAATCAAGTCATGTTTGGTATATTGGGCAGCGTATATCAAATTGGAATCAGAACGATTGCCACCCTTTGAAGAATGTTTCCTTTGAATTTGTGGTGGAATTGACTTGATTGATGTTGCAAAATAATAATAATAATAATAAGAAGAAGAAGAAGAAGAAGAAGAAGAGGAGGAGGAAAAAAGGAAGAAGAGGCAAAATAGACTAAGGTATACGAAAATGAAAAAAAGAGGGTATAAAGTGGAGGAAGAAAAAAAGGAAAAATGTATATAAAAGAGAAGAGGAATCCAAAATACATAAGAGCTTTAGCTATGAAAAATCTGTGATTTTGTTTGTTTGTTTTTTTTTTGTTTTGTTTTTTTATTTATTTATTTTTCAGTATCTGTCTATATTTCTGAGATGAGGTATTATGTACACTATTTACATTATTCGGACTATTGTCCTCATCTTTGTCGCCATATTTATTACAAAGTTGTACGTTCCGTCCTTCTTCAAGTGGTTGGAATGTCGAACTGAACCCTTTATTTCGCTCACTGGGGTAGACTGTTCTAGTTCCACGTGCCATGTTTAATTGATGTTATCGAGGACACAGGGCACAGTGGATAAAGGCGCTAGTTAGATCCAGTAACAGGACCCAAAGAGTTTGAGTTCAATACCCGGTTAAGACAGTGGAGAACTTGGATAGGGGGAATTAACAGGAGATAACTGACAACTGACATCCATTAAACATGGCACGTGGAACTAGAACAGTCTACCCCAGTGATCGAAATAAAGGGTTCAGTTCGACATTCCAACTACATGAAAACCGTACAACGGCCGAAACGTTGTTATTTATTTTTATTATAAAAATGATCAGCGGAAAATGTCATGAAGCCATTTCTGACCTCAGGTCTCTGGTTGGGACCCGGAAGGAAATGTGTATACAACAGAAATCAAAGGAAATAATAATAATAATAATAATAATAATAATAATAATAAGTTTACTTATAATTGCTGAATGATTCGCAGATTCCGAAATCCTTTCATCAGCAATGAAAATATCACACTTTTCTTAACGTAAGTTTATTTGAATTTATTTGAAAGATATTAATGCGACCTTTCAATTGAGTTTGATTTCTAGGGAATTATTTCCGTTTTGCATTCTTCTTATTATTCCCTTGCCCCTTCAGGATGTTAGCGACTACGGCTCTCCACAATTTCCTCTTCTTTGTAGCTCTTTTCTCTTTTTGCTATCTCTCCTAAACCCTGTTTTGCCGACCATTTACAGAAACTCGTTAGATAGGTTATGCTGTTTTCCTCTGTCCCTCTTGCCATCAGTATGTATTGTGTGTGTTGAATTTTCCAAGCCCTCTTTTCTCATTATGTCCCCTTGATATGTCCCGGAAAGGGATATATTTGAACGAAGTAGCTAAGTGGTTTTCGCTACTATAACCAAGTAGAATACGGTAGCAGTAATTGACTGGAACGCGTCGTAGTTGCAGGTAAGAAGTGTAGATCAATGGCGTAGCCCAATGGGCGTCGTTATAGACAGCTCTCAGACTAAGGCTCTCTTGACTCTCCTACACGTCCGTCGGTATTTATGACGGACACCAGCCAATCCTATTCCATTGAGGAGGGAACACAGGTGTACGCATATTCCATTATATCACCCCTGTAAACTGCAATTGTCTCTTTCTGATGATAAGTATAAGTATCCCCTTTTGTTTTCATTTTCAGTAAAATTTCGTCATTACTGACATATTCAACCTATGGTATTCTCAGCATCCTTCTGCAGAGCCGCATTTCCGTTGCTTCTTTTTCTCCATCTGTGAGGATATTGTCTTGTATTCATCGCTATATATATTAGGTTGGTGCAAAAATAATGTCGGTTTTTGACATTAAAAAAATACGTCAAAAACCGACATTATTTTTGCACCAACCTAATATATATATATATATATATATATATATATATATATATATATATATATATATATATAGATATATATATATATATATATATAGATATATATATATAAGCACCGATATTACATAACAATTCAGTACTCTTATTCTCGTTTCTAACATTTTCCTGTTTCTTAGTACTTTTCTTAGCTTTTGGAAGGCTCTATTCTACTGCGCCGTGTTGCATTTTCTATCTTTTGTTAAAACAATTCTCAGATAATTTTTGCATAAGTCGGTGTAAAAGTTCTTTCTGAATAAATTGTATATCTAGTGAAGTGTTTTTTCCTGTTTATAGCTTAGATAGATAGATAGACAGACAGATAGATAGATAGATAGATAGATAGATAGATAGATAGATAAACTTTAGTTATTTCATACATTTGACTTATCTAAAGGATTTCAGACTTATCTCAAGGATTTTTAATATATTTATAATATCGTGATTATTTATAATAATGATGGAATTAATATCGAGTTCATTAAATTCACTTATGTGCTAATACTAATGGAAAAAGTATGAATACCATTCTTTTCCCCCCATCTATGAGTAAATAGTAGAACAAACTGGGTTCTACAGCCTTTGGTGGCAAACGAACTAGAAAACGAAAAACTCTGAATTTATAACTGTATGTAGTCCTGGCAACGTCTTATTCGAATGAGAAAGTGTCGAATTTTTTGCAGAGTGACTTTTAAAAACCTTTTGTTTCGTTAATTGTCTCCATCGAAGTTATGCTGTTGATTTCTATTTCAAGATTTTACCGCAGTAGACACTGTGCACACAATCAAACGATTGAAGTGCTTTCAGCTGGTTTCTTCCTTGTGTGCAATTAGTCAAGCCATAGCGCCCTCTAGAGATTCTTTTACCTGTACGCTTGTACAAATACCTTGCGCATCATTTGTCCAAATGTTTTGAAACCCGATCTACAATAGAATTTCAGACACTCGTAAATCTGTATGTATTTTGCGTTTATCTATCTATCTATCTATCTATCTATCTATCTATCTATCTATCACAATGTGTTTCTGTCCCCACTCTCTCTTTATCTATTTCAGTCTGTTTCTATCTATCTATCTATCTATCTCAATCTGTTTCTGTCCCCACTCTCTCTTTATCTATATATTTCAGTCTGTTTCTATCTATCTATCTATCTGTCTGTCTACTACGCTTATGGCTATATCACGTTGAAACACCGGTTATCGTACGATCAGCAGAGTTAAGCAAGAGCCTGATCATTACCTAGATGAGCGGCCGCTTTGAAATACCAGGTGCACTGAGCTTGGGTATGCGGGTGGTGTAATGGATAACGGCAAAGAATTGGAAAGATAAGTTCGAATTCGCTTCGGGTTCGTTATTTTCAGTTACGCGCAAATACCATTGGAAAAGCTATGAATCCACCTCTTCTCACTCTAAAATTTATTACAAAGTTTTTCTGAATTTAAATGACCTTCAAAAGTTTGATAAGCCGTAGAAAACGAATAAATCAAAGATAATGTCAAGCTTTGGATTTGTTTTCCGTGCCAAGAAGAAAGTTTTAAAAGACATTCTTTTCATATATATATATATATATATATATATATATATATATATATATATATATATATATATATGTGTGTGTGTGTGTGTGTGTGTGTGTGTGTGTTTAGGCAGCATTTTTTCATTAATACATGTTTCATCAAATAATATAGACAAGTGCTGTCTATTTATTTTATGTAAATTCTTTTCATATCGTCTGATAAGCTTAATAACATTATCATTAAACGAAGAAAATCACAATATTAATACATATTTTTTAATCCAGTCTATGCTTTCGGCTTACATAAGCCATTATCAAAGATGACAATTACTGTACAATATATTAAGCAATACACGGACAAGAATGTGATGATAGTCTGTTTCTGTTTACATGGATGATTTCCAAGCAACGATAAACACGTGCATATAAGACGCTGGGAGCGAAAATCGCACCGCAGCTCATGACGTCATACATGACCACGCGAGAGTGAATTCGAGAAGTAGTAAGTATGGGAAGCCGTTGGTATAAACTAATGGCTTCTGTTACGTATTATAGGCATTTAAGAATATTTGTGGAGAAGAAAATGAGATGCAACTCTAGGTACGTTCGCCGTGAAAACGACATTTAAATTAGGTGCGCTTCTGACTGCGAGGTCACGACAGATACCACATTTTCAATAAAAGCTTATTTATCCTATATAGGAAATTAATATCTCCCGTTAACAATTTCGAAGCCTATTTCAGGAAATTTTATCTTAATACCCGAAACATAAACAATGTAATACGATATACAGTATGTCCATAAAGTCTCTTTAAAATTTAAAAATATATTACAAAGGCAATTGATGAGATATCTTAATCAGATTTGTTCTATGTACTCAGTAGTTATCAACGTTTTTAATCACATTGAATTTGTGTATTTCAGGTATCCTGTTGATGAAAGAGATACTGTTAAATGAAGCTTTGATATTTCCAGACCGGTGATTCCCTAATTCCCTGGCCGCCTCGTTCACCAGATCTTACTCCTCTGGACTTCTTTCCACGGGGTTATGTTAATGATGTCGTGTTTCGAACAAAGATACGGAATATCTCTAACCTAAAGCAAAAGATCACTGATGCTATTGTCACTAATGATGAGACTATTCTACAGCGAACATGGCAAGAAATCGAGTACCGTCTTGATGTGCTTCGTGCAACTAATGGTTCCCATATCGAGGTGTATTAAATTAGTTAAAAAAAACTTCAGTATGTACTCCTCATTTTGTGACTATTTCCACATATTTGTATGTTCATTTGCTTTTGTAATAATTTTTTAAACTGTAAAAAGAAGTTATGGACACCTGTGAGCCATCTGTGGAGTTAACCTTCAAAACAAGACATCTAACGTAGACCTGTATAATAGATGTAATATTGGAGGAATCGAGGCTTTTCTCATACGGTCTCAGTTCCGGTGGACTCGTCATGTCTTGAGAATGTCTGATGACAGGATACCCAAGATCCTAATGTACAGCCAGTTAGATCAGCGCTACAGGAATGTAGAACGCCCATGGCTATGATACAAAGACAAGCTGAAGAGCAGCTTGTCAGCTGTCAATATACCTCATAACACCCTCGAGCGCTTGGCCTTGGAGCTGGTAGAATGGAAATCAACGTTTTTTAGTGGATTCAGCAGTTTTCACTCTGCTTGTCTGAATCGTCTTCAAGAAGCGAGAGCAAAATCTAAAAGGTCAGCCAATCTAAAATGATCACATCCCACAATCCTCTTGTTCGATATGCAATATGATTGTAAATCACTAGTGGGTCTTAAGTGCCAGTTAAGATTATCGCACAAAATTCGCGTATATATGCCTTTCATTGTATGTATATGTTGTCTATTTTTAAAGGGCCGTGGTCATCTATTTCCGTTTCGTTCGTGTTTTTGCGTGTTTATATATCTAAATATGTCTACGTGTTTGTGTATTATCATCTGATTTTGTATGTATTGTCTTTTGCAAGATTTCACCCTTCCCTGCCCATATAACCACTTCAAACGTATCTAAGTTGTAACGAAGGTTAGCATTAACATTAGATTTTAATGTTTATTCTAACTGAATTTTTGGACTTTCAATTAAAACAGAATAAATAACAATATATATGTATTTTTCCTCAATTTCTTCTTTAAATATTTTTATTATATTTTAAACTTTATACGGATTAAATGTAAAATTTAAAATTGGTAATTTTTAATTTTCAGTTTTATAGTAAAACTTAATATTAATTAGAATAATTTTTATTTTAGTCTAACCCTAACATTAAGGAATTAATTATTATAACCAAGGTTTGGTTGTCAAGTTTTTTTAATTCTCATATACTTGTATTTTGATTGGTCATTGTAGCTTATGTAACAACGTCTCAACTACCGAGGGGTGTTTGATTTGAACTTTTTAAAACCCTTGTTATAATTTTCACATACATTATATATATATATAAGTATAGGAATACTATTCTTAAAAGAGTGCTCAATACAGAGTAGAGTAAATATAATTATTTATTGAAAAGTTATAACATAAATATGTTATAAAATCACTAAAAGTATAGCCAATTTGTTTCAACACTTCTGGTGTCTTATCAAGTGATGGTGTTGAATGTATAAACAGTCAACACCTTCACTTGATAAGAAACCAGAACTGTTGAAACAAAATGGCTTCAAACAAACTAATCCATCACATAATAACCGTTAGAGTAAACTACAACAATCAATCCAAAAATTGGACAAATAAATAGCTATAACTGCTACATAAACGATCAACAAAAATTTTCACTACGTTACTTAATTTAATTTGAAAAAAGAAAAGAATAAATAAAAATATACAAAATAAATAAATAAGAAAAACAAGTAAAATAAATTAATCCAAATAAATAAACAAATTAACAAACTTTTCCCGCTAAAATAACCGTTAGAATAAATAAAAATAAAAAATAAATATAAAAAACAAGTAAAAATAATCAATCCAAATAAATAAAATAATAAAATTTAAAAAAAACACTGCCCTGCCAAAATAACAGTTAGAATAGACTACAGTAATCAATCCAAAAAATGCACGAAAAAATAGCTTCAATTACGTTCCTAGACCAAAACAAACTATTAAATAAACGATCTAAACTTATCTCAAATTTCTTTTACTACGTTACTAAAACATCGAAATCCGTAAAGAATAAGTAAATATATAAAAAAATAAAAATAGGCATAAATAAAAAAAATAATTAAAATAAATTAACCCAAATAAATAAATAAAAAACCACTCCCGCCAAAATAACCGTGAAAATGGACTACCTACAATGCACCAGTGACCCGTATATATAGATAGACGAGAAAAAACCCAACACATGTGGCCTGAGGATTGCGTCTAGCATGAAACATCCTGTCGCCTCTGAGTGTTGGCTTCAATGTTCACTATATATATATATATATATATATATATATATATATATATATATATATATATATATATATATATATATATATTGTTAGGGGACCTTACCCATAATAACATAATGGACTATTCCATACGTAATAAATACTGCGTCCCAAGAGGAAGCAGGGAGTTCAGTCGTAAGTAGGGCGACCGGCTGATCGGCTGATCGGTTGAACTCTCTGCCTTCGGGCGGGGAGGAACCCGAACGAGGCTACGCCGAAGGTCGGAGTCTCTTTCTGGGAGGTAAACCGACCATGAACCCGTTTATACGGGTTTAAAGGGCTTATTTTTAGCCGAGCACATGGGCTCGGAGATCCCACGTTAAACCGGCCTTGTGCCACATGATTCCCTCGTGGGTGGGGGTGACTAAATACCGTTCAGTCTGAAGTGAGGTCCGTCAGAAGTCCGTCAGTCAGTCAGAGCCAGCGAGTCAGTCAGTCGAGTCAGAGGCAGTCCAAACAGAGTCGCGTTCAGACAATTACTACAAAACCTGGTTGTTCGTACTAACACTTTCTACTTCTCTGTATATATTTCTGTTTGTAATATATCTGTGTTATTCTATATCCGTGTTCGAGTTCTTCTATCACCGTGGTACAAGGAACCGAACCATAACAATATATATATATATATATATATATATATATATATATATATATATATATATATATATATATATATATATCCAGGTAATATGAAAATGAAGAGAGTACAGTTCCAATGTCCGTACATTTAATTTAAAAGAGGGCTCAATACAGAGCAAAAAATATTATTTATTTTAGGATATTAAAACGTAATAATCCCTACACAATTGCAGTCGATTGTAAATTACTGGCGAGTGAACAATTAATTTGGTTTCAAAAGCAAAATGCATAGTCTTTTTTCGAAAAAAAAAACAAGCCCATAAGCCTTATAACCGTTTTTCTGTTTTTTCTTTTTTTTTTCTTTTTTGGAAAAAGAGGATGTATTTTGCTTTTGTAACCAAATTAATTTTTCACTCGCCAGTAATTTACAGTTGCCTGAGGAGACACATTCGTATGTGTCGAAACACGGCTGCAATTCTGTAGCGATTTTACATGATCTTTTAATATCCTAAGATACATACATATATATATATATATATATATATATATATATATATATATATATACTGAATTCAGTTCTTTTTATTATTTTCATACTTCGCTGGAGGGCTTCATACGTATAAGTATAGGTATAATGCATATATATATTGGTCTACTTTCTATAGCCACTTAACTACCTACTAGACTAGCTTATGATGATTAACTTCTCATTCTCTCATTTCGTCTGAAAAACGAAGTCAGAACTTGTCAGATTTTAGGAAGTGTCGCAGCCGTAAAAGTCACCCTTGTTAACTTGAATTGAACAACATGACATTTTGAATAGACCGACGGTCAAATATCAATAAGCGTTAGACATGCTCCAAAATGGCACACCGACATTTGTTTTCAATATATATATATATATATATATATATATATATTATCTTTCATGGTCTGATGACCCCGCCTCCTCATCTTCACGACACAGTTAAATACGCCCCCTAATTTCGTTGGTATTTTTCGGGAAGAAAGGAAACTGACGGATATCATATATTCCAAAAAGAACCCACGCCAATGTCAGCTTATCAAAAGAAATTGCTATTTCTTTCTCTTTTTTTATTACTTTCATTGCTTTCTTTTTTTTTTCTTTTTTTTTCTTCCTTCATTTTTTTCTTTTCTTTTTCTTGTTACTCTTTCTTTCTTTTTCTTTTTTTTTTCTTTTGTTTCTCTTTCAGATTTTGCCTTATCGGCTACTATTTCTTTTTTTCTCTTGTCTCCTTTTCCTTTCTCTAGTTTCTATCACATCCGAAAATGTTGATCCGTTTCACTATATTTACTAAACATTGCTTCGTCTAACTCTAGTCGACACGCCGCCTATGGTATTTCTAAGAGTACGCGCATCCGACTGCTCGTCAACTCGTAGCGGCTTCAGTTCGGCAATTAGTCGTGAACCGATGCTGCCCACGTGACTTGTATTTGAAGAGCTTACTCGGGACGTTAGCGTGGCATAACGGTTATCAGTGAGGAAAATGAAATCGGCGAGCCGAGTTCAAATTCCAGCTTAGTCAGTTGCGCTCACTTTCGCACTAGTGCCCTTGGGAAAGGCATGAATCCATCCCTTCTCTCCCCACCCCCAAATAAATCGGGGTAACCTGGAGAAACACTAATCTGAATTACAAACCGTGGAGAAGACATCAAAAACTATTCAACTCTTATTCCCAAGACTTCTTGGGAATTCACAGTTAATTAAATATAAAGGAGTCTGTGTAAAACCTTCATCGCCTTCGTAACATCGCATAAAAAATAAAAAAATAAAATTCTGTGGGGTACCCGATAAACTAACTTATTAACTACTATATTATAATAATATATAATCTAATAATATGATTGGTGTCTACTCGTTTCCGATGATGCTTGTCTGTTAAGGGGGATAGATAATCCGTTACAAACACCTGCTCAAGCAAATTTGTATGATTTCAACACTGAAATAGCCAACCTGTGGTTTATACTGCAACGGCGGAAAGCAGACCTTAGTTACAGTTTCTCGAAGAGATCGGTCTAGCATGAATCTAGCACGAACAGTAAGTACCTGACTCCTCATCCTATCCTCTACCGTTACAAGACCCAGATCAGGCCGAAAATAGAATTAATGCGGGAGCTACCCATTCCTCACTTTCTAGTCTCGATAGAGTCAAAAATATTCTCCGAGTCCTTTTGAGTGAAGAATTATTTTCCACCCTCTAACCTATCTCTCACTGGCGAGATGTATCAAGTCTCTTGCTGCTCTATCGCTACTTACATAGAAAGTTCTTGGACGAACTGCATTCCTCAGCTCCGCCAGATTCTAACCTTCATGGCTAGGTCCCACCATGCCGTACATTCCCTCCGTATTCCATCAGTGAGAAGTTCCACTCCAACAGCGTCTTTTTCTGAACCACAGCTCTGTGGAACCGACTCCCAAGAGGATGCTTCCCCGATCACTACAATCTTAACCAGTTCAAGGCTAGGGTTAACTGTTATCTTCCCCTCCTATCCGTAAAGAGTACCTCTTAACGTAACCTTCTAGCACGAGTGGCCCCGGGGACTTGTACAGGGTGAACCTTACTGTAAAAAAAAAATGGTATGAGGTTCGAACTTTGAAGGTACAAACACCAGCGACTTCCGAAGAATTTCCACTAATTTCTCTCACAAGACTTGGGTCAATCCATGGTATGATTTTCAGGCTAACCTTTCTATCGAAACAAAGTAACACGTATATTTAATATGCCTAATTTCGTCCGACACAAGATGAAAATAAACACGGACATTTTATCACTCTATTGTAATGAGATCCTGTTATGCTTTGTTCACTTATTATCGTTCTGTTCAAATGTAATATGTATATGTTTTTGTCTTCCAGAGACACACTGTTTCGCAGTTTGGCTAGACATCCGACTGCCTCAAACCGGGATCGAAACTCGACTGATATGTTATTAGTCGGAGATTTTACCCCTAAGCGATTAGGATAAAGGCGAATTCAGACGTATTCATTTTTAGACAAACACGCCGGATAACTCGATTCGATATATATATTTACTTACCATCGCCTGAAGTACAATCATAGTATCGAAATATGAAAGCTTTTGTGTAGCGATTTCAAAATGTTTTTCTTATAATCTCTTATAATAAAAATATAATCTCTCTCTCTCTCTCTCTCTCTCTCTCTCTCTATATATATATATATATATATATATATATATATATATATATATATATTGTCTCGTATTCTGATATATTTTGACCTCTTTTGATCCCTTAGCGTTATATCTAACATTTATTTTGCGCTTGGTCATTGCATGTCTCAAACTTTTTTCAACCTTCATATATATATATATATATATATATATATATATATATATATATATATATATATATATATGTCTCTGTGTGTACGTACGTGCTCATGTGTGTGTATTACTTAAACAATAAGAAATCATTATCACTTTTTAATGGATATACTCAACAAAAGATATCTAGATATGCAATACCGGAGGTAATGTTTAAATCGAAAAGATGAACATCGTTATCTTGGGGATAGGGGCAGTATATTCGACAGTTTCAAGTAGTATCGATTTCTGCCCTTCCCTTGAACAATATCGATGACGTACTTTATGGGTAACAGGCAATTTCATATATAAAAATAAATTCCTGTCTTGTCCTCTACCCAGAAAAGGGTACTCCGTCGTCGCCTTATCAAATTCATTCTTATTCAATTGTTACGCGTTGCTTTTTATGGTCCTGTCAACAAATTT
Organism: Acanthosepion lycidas; assembly: GCA_963932145.1. Classification (NCBI taxonomy): domain Eukaryota; kingdom Metazoa; phylum Mollusca; class Cephalopoda; order Sepiida; family Sepiidae; genus Acanthosepion; species Acanthosepion lycidas. Next base: position 44,594,816 of record OZ010574.1, on the reverse strand, counting down.
AAGCATTTTTTCTTTATTTTATCTTTTCATCTAGTTTTTCTTCCTTCAGATCTTCTTCCTTGTCGGTTTTTAATTTTTCTTTCGTAACTCTTTCTTTACTAATTTCTTTCCCGTTTTTTTTTAATTATCTTTTCATTCTTTTTTATTCTATTTTATTTATTATCATTCCTTTTTTTAATTATTTGTGTTTTAATGTTCTTTTCTTTTTCGTCCACATTACTTCATTTCTTCAATCCCTTTTATTTTAATCTTTACTCTACACTCTTTCATTCTTCATCGGCGCTTTCCTTTATTCTACTATTTCTTCGAATTTTTCATTTCATTCGTCTCTATCTCATATTTCTTTCTTAAATTTTTATTCGCGTACTTATCTTTATTTTTTTTTTTATTTTCATTTTATTCGTCTTATCCTTCAGTCCAGTCTTCCTTGCTTCTTTTAACTTTCTTTTGTTTTCGCCTCTTTTCAGCTTACTTTTTTTTCTTTCAGTTATTCCTAACTTTCTATTCATTCATTCATTCTTTCATTCATTCTTTCATTCTTTCATTCATTCATTCATTCATTCTTTCATTCATTCATTCTTTCATTCATTCATTCTTTCATTCACATATCCTTTCTTTTCTCTTTCCTTTCTTTATACTTTAAGTTATTCTTTTTCTTTTTTCTTTTATATTATTCATTCAGGTATTTTTTTTTTTTTTTTTTACTTCCTTCCTTCGTTGCTTTTATACAACTTTTTTTTTAAATTTTATTTTCTCATTATTTACTTTCACAGTTTATTTGTGTCTCCCTCTTCTTTCCCTCTCTCTCTCTCACTTTTTTCTCTCTCTTTTCAGCTTGCCCCACCCTATATCAGTTCCGAAATTGCTTCCCGTTGACAAAACTGTCCAAAAATTCGAATATAAATGATATTAAATATTACAAATAAAAAAAAAAGGAGAGAAACACACTGAGACAATTGATTACGATGCGGTCTTCCAGCTTTCATGATATTTGTGAATATTTTCCGACATATATTTAGTCTCCCTGACATTTATTTTGACAATTTCCTTTTTCGTTTTTACTTTTTACCTTGCTGATTTCTATCTACCCGCACCCACCCTCGTCTAAACCCCATGTCCGGACCCCATTTCAAAAATCCTGACTGGATGAGATATGATATGATGACATTGGTAACGAAGTAGACATTATCAAATAGTTTTCGTTTGCTTTCTGAAACCGGAGATCTCGTTTGGTATAGGGGCGGGAAACGGATGACAAACCGTTGAGAAATGAGTTCCTTTAGATGGTGAGTTAATTAAACGAGTAGATATAGAAATCCAACTCATAGAGGCAGACCAACGATAGGGAAGGGAGGACAGTAACTAAAATAGAAAGAATATGTCCTGCAGGCAAGTAAATAAATACACGACATAGAGACAGAGGCTCATAGCTGCAGCCAAGCAGGAAGACGGAAACTTATTTATTTATTTATGATTTTACAAGTACGTAAATACACTTCATAATCTATATAACACTAAATCTCTAATCTTGTATGTGTGTATGTTTGATCTGGAGATATAACTTAAATAATACGTAATACCACAACCAATTTAAAAGCATATTGTATCTCGATCCCCTGCCCAGCACAGTGTCGAATTTCATTCAAATTAGATAAGGGATCCTTGAGCTAAGGCCGTATTTTTTTGTTTTACGGGATTTTTTTTATTATGAAATTCAGTGTGGGGAAATTAATAAACATTAATAAGACATTAACAACATTATTAAATAAATTTAGTTATGCATACCATGATATACAATTCACTCCGCTACATTATTACATTTGGATGTTTAACATCTACTTGATAGGTGAAGTGTCTTTATATTTGTGTCATTGTAAAAGGTAACCTGTTTTATTTTAATCAATTCACCCCAAGCAAGGCGATTAAGATACAAGAGGCTACACTGGGAACGTAAAAGAACTTATGAATTTTGAAAAACTTTGCATTTAATAATTTATTATTGCATTGGATCTAAGCAATTTTATATAAAGTGAGTAATAATAATTATTAGAATAACTTGTATTGCAAATACAAATTAAAATATCTGTAATTAATAATAAGATTGATAATATTTTTACCACTTTGTATGAAAAAGTATCGCGAATTAAAAGAAAACTACAATACATATTAATTCGTCATATAATCTCTTTCGAAGTAATCGTCTTCTTAAGTAATACACTTTATTTATGCAACGTCGTTTTCATTGATAGAAGTATTCCTGGAACTCCTTTTTTGGGGGATAGCGAGCAGCTTCTTCGCCACAAGCTCTTGTATTTCCATGACGTTTTCAAATCTTGTTCCTTTCAAGTTGGATTTGATTTTTGAAGCGTAAAAAACCTCAAGGAGCGAGATCTGGCGAATATGGTGGTTGACAGATTTGGGGAATATTTTGCTTAACCAAAGACTGTTGCAAAAGCCATTGTCACAAGTGGAACCTTTGCTGTGAAGTGAAACGACCACATTTTACACACCTTCCTTCTAAGCACTGCTATAAACACATGAATTAAACGAGAATTTTATAACTTAGTGTGTATGCAAGATAGAGTTCAAGGTCAGTAGGTGACAAGCGGCTTTGCTCTGCGTACTTTAGCTCCGTCACCATACCAAAAAGTCTCGATACCTTTTGACCTGACCTCATAGATGTGTGTACAGGGTGTGGCAAAAATACCTCCCACATTTTAAACTGTCATTTGTGTGGTCCTAGTGAACTTAGGCAAGAGGCAATGGTGTCTTCATCAAGCTTTATGTCTTATCACTTTTTCAGATACCATCAGTTACCATCATGGCTTGGCCCGTTGCACACGGTGCACTTTTTGTTGAAACTTTTTTGTTTTTCTTTTTTAATACTGGGGAATCTGCAATTGCAACACACAGAGCTTTTCGTGCTCATTCCATGTTACGATGAAATGATTCTGTCCCGGATAGAAAATCGATACTTCTATGGGTTGAAAATTTCAGAGCCAAAGGTTCAGCGCTTAAAAGAAAGCCACCTAGAAACACTCGAACATCCGGGCGATGGAGAACTTTAGAAATCGTCTGCCACTTAATGCCACTGAGACGTAAGCGGCTACTGGTGGGGGTGCGGTCAAAGAGAATGAAAAGACTTTAGAAGTAAGTTACTAGTACAACTAGTACAGTGTAACCCGTATATAAGATACCCGGATATAAGAGAGATTTTCTCTAGTCCCAAGTTAGAGCCTGTGTTAATATATATATAATAGACCAAACCCGGATATAAGAGAAACCCGGATATAATTTTTTTTTTTTTTTTTTAGAATATATGTACAAATTATTCGCTGAGAACTCCCTAGATTAACGTACTTTTTTTTTTTTTTTTTTTTGATAGAACATATTTAAAATATTCTTATATTATTTTCCTGTTATTTAAGTGACTTAATACATATAACAGTTCATTTTATGGTAAAAATTGGCAGAATTGTACATCTTCATTATAAAAAAACCCAAAAAGAACGCAAAAACATGCGTACTGCTTGGGCTTTGTTCTTTGTTAGGAGCTGCGGCTGAGATCTTAAAAGTGGCTTATCTGGATCATCCTCACAGTTCTGTTTTAAACTTTATATTTTATTTCTTGTTACACATATTTTCAATGGTTGTTTCGATCTATGTGTAATTAAAAACGGTTATTGTACGTATGAAAGAAAATTTACGTTAAGTGTATGGTCACCAATACTATTTTCAAAAATGTTTAAAAAGAGTCTGAAATGTTTCTAAAGTGTTTAGAATCAAAGTTTAAGACATATGGGGTTTTAACAATGAAAATAGGTACTTATAAGCACTTTTAGAAGTAGTTACTAGTGTTCGCGGATTCTAGGTATTTGCGGCCAGTTTTTGGTTCCTAAGCCTGCGAAACACATATTTTCAATGGTTGTTTCGATCTATGTGTAATTAAAAACGGTTATTGTACGTATGAAAGAAAATTTACGTTAAGTGTATGGTCACCAATACTATTTTCAAAAATGTTTAAAAAGAGTCTGAAATGTTTCTAAAGTGTTTAGAATCAAAGTTTAAGACATATGGGGTTTTAACAATGAAAATAGGTACTTATAAGCACTTTTAGAAGTAGTTACTAGTGTTCGCGGATTCTAGGTATTTGCGGCCAGTTTTTGGTTCCTAAGCCTGCGAAAACGTGGGACTCACTGCAATGATAACGGCTTGAAATGAGAAATCAGTGCTAAGTTCAAATTCCTGTCTATTTAAATAATAGGACTTGTATTTGAATATAATTATTATCTCCGAAAAAATTAATACAATATTCTTTCACAGAATAAAAAAATGAATTATTCTTACAATCTAAAAATATTTTTGACTTTAAATAATCTAAAACAGGTTTATAAGCCGTATTAAAAACTGACTCAATCAATCTAGAAACTTAGCAAACTATTAAAAGAATATCATTAAATAGAAAGAAAATAGTTCTCAACTGCTAGGCAATATCTATAATAGATTAAGAAGAGACTTTAAACGACAGAAATGAGAGTCTACCGAAGACTATTGGGGATACCATCGACTGAACATGTGAGAAACGATCTAGCGATGAATTATATTGCATAACGAGTATATCTAGTCTAAATATGGTGATCTATAATAAAAATAAATAAATAAACTTAATTTATTTGCCGGGATAAAAAAAAATATATAAAAAATAGAATAAAATAGAATAGTGATTTTGTGGATATGCCATAAAGGAAAATTGTGATTTGAACAAAACGAAAAAAAGGAAACAAAAAACAAAACAAAAAAAACATAAGGACGTTGGATAAAAAGAAAAATCGCACCAAAAATAAAACTTCTTTTTTTAATGTGATAAAAAAAGAACAAAAAGAAATGCGGAGAAAAGAAAAGAACAAGATAGAAAAAAAAAGAAATGTGAAGGAAAGAAAGAAAGAAGTACGAAAGAGAATAAAAGGGGGAAAAACGAGAAGCAGGAGAAAAAGAGAAAAGAAACAAAAAAGTGAAAAATAAAGAAAAAAGAATGAGAAAAAAAAAAGAAAATAATTAAATCAGAAAGAAACAGTTAAAAATTTCAGTTAGAAAATGAGAAAAGACTGCTTGGAGAATTTGACACTCACCAAACATAACAGGGACAGGGAAAATTGCAAGCAACTTACCTACGGAGCTTGCAAAAGTAGATGACAGAACAGAGACCCGGATGTACAGTAAAGGGATAAATATTGCCTAAATGATAAGAAGTTATGGAGAGCCGTAATCTCCTACACACTGAAGAGAAAAAAATAACACAGATGCCAATCTTCTAGAGCTGTTACTGCACAGGTATATTTGTGTTTGTACGACACCCACTGAGCCAACCTGTGGCTTATGCTGCAACTATGCTGAGCAGACCTTAGTTAAAGCTTCTAGGAAAAAGCGTGTTATCTAGTTTGATCACCAGTCTGAACAACGCTAGTACGCTCAAACCCTCGGTCACGATGACTTGGAACTTCGTGCTAGCACAATCAATGACGGCACACAATTTCACTCACAAGGCTTGGGTATGTTTTTCAAATACTTTCCAAAGGTGCCGCACGCTGGGGTCACCTCCTCCAGACCGATAACATCAAGAAAATCCTGAACATATACGGCAAAAAGAAAGAAATAAAACAACAACAACAAAATGAGAGTCGAAGGTAAAGAGGCCAAAACGAAACAGACAAAGAAAGAAGAAGAAGAAGAAGAAGAAGAAGAAGAAGAAGAAGACGAAGAAGAAGAAAATAATCATAAAGAGGAAGAATAGCCGAAAAAGAGCAAATAAATAAACAGAAGAAAAGATGAAAGGGGATAACAGCATAAGAAAGAAAAGAAATGTAGGAGAAGAAGACAAGGAAAAAAAAGGAAAAGAAATGTAGGAGAAGAAGACAAGGAAAAAAAAGGAAAAGAAATGTAGGAGAAGAAGACAAGGAAAAAAAAGGAAAAGAAATGTAGGAGAAGAAGACAAGGAAAAAAAAGGAAAAGAAATGTAGGAGAAGAAGACAAGGAAAAAAAAGGAAAAGAAATGTAGGAGAAGAAGACAAGGAAAAAAAAGGAAAAGAAATGTAGGAGAAGAAGACAAGGAAAAAAAGGAAAAGAAATGTAGGAGAAGAAGACAAGGAAAAAAAAGGAAAAGAAATGTAGGAGAAGAAGACAAGGAAAAAAAGGAAAAGAAATGTAGGAGAAGAAGACAAGGAAAAAAAAGGAAAAGAAATGTAGGAGAAGAAGACAAGGAAAAAAAAGGAAAAGAAATGTAGGAGAAGAAGACAAGGAAAAAAAAGGAAAAGAAATGTAGGAGAAGAAGACAAGGAAAAAAAAGGAAAAGAAATGTAGGAGAAGAAGACAAGGAAAAAAAAGGAAAAGAAATGTAGGAGAAGAAGACAAGGAAAAAAAAGGAAAAGAAATGTAGGAGAAGAGGACAAGGAAAAAAAAGGAAAAGAAATGTAGGAGAAGAAGACAAGAAAAAAAAAGGAAAAGAAATGTAGGAGAAGAAGACAAGGAAAAAAAAGGAAAAGAAATGTAGGAGAAGAAGACAAGGAAAAAAAAGGAAAAGAAATGTAGGAGAAGAGGACAAGGAAAAAAAAGGAAAAGAAATGTAGGAGAAGAAGACAAGAAAAAAAAAGGAAAAGAAATGTAGGAGAAGAAGACAAGGAAAAAAAAGGAAAAGAAATGTAGGAGAAGAAGACAAGGAAAAATAGGAAAAGAAATGTAGGAGAAGAAGACAAGGAAAAAAAAGGAAAAGAAATGTAGGAGAAGAGGACAAGGAAAAAAAAGGAAAAGAAATGTAGGAGAAGAAGACAAGAAAAAAAAAGGAAAAGAAATGTAGGAGAAGAAGACAAGGAAAAAAAAGGAAAAGAAATGTAGGAGAAGAAGACAAGGAAAAAAAAGGAAAAGAAATGTAGGAGAAGAAGACAAGGAAAAAAAGGAAAAGAAATGTAGGAGAAGAAGACAAGGAAAAAAAAGGAAAAGAAATGTAGGAGAAGAAGACAAGGAAAAAAAGGAAAAGAAATGTAGAAGAAGACAAGGAAAAAAAAGGAAAAGAAATGTAGGAGAAGAAGACAAGAAAAAAAAGGAAAAGAAATGTAGGAGAAGAAGACAAGGAAAAAAAGGAAAAGAAATGTAGGAGAAGAAGACAAGAAAAAAAAGGAAAAAACAATGAAAAGAAAACGAGCAGAAAAAAATGGACAAAGAAGAAAGACCATTGACAGCAACTATTACGATGAGATCTTATCGGCCTCACCCCGCCTTACCGCTAAAATAAATCGAGAGGCACACAAAAAAGTTGATTGTTGAAATATTAACCTCTTCCGTCATTTCTCACCATCAACTTTCATCTACAACCCCATCCATTGATCTACACACATTTTTTTCAAAACCGGGACCTTTTTACTTCCGGTGGTGTCAGCCACAATTGCTGTCATTTCACATATCGTGCAATCACGACATACCTGACAAGTAACTCAGGTGTTCATTTGTTTAGATAAAGCAGGCTCAACTGTTTATCCCTGAACCCATTACATTTTTTCTACTTTTTTTTTATTTGCATTAATAAGACGAAATCATCAACTGATCGGAAATGCCTCTTTCCAGGAGTTTGAGAACTGAGATCCGACGATCAAGTTTTTCCACAATAAATTATCTTTTCTTATATTCTATTAAAAATTTAACTTTGCTTTATTTTTTCAACTCTTTCATAATTACGAACATTAATTAACTTCGTTTTGGGCTGAGATGACAAGAAAATATATTTATGTATTAACATATAAAAACGTAACGCCACATATACTTACACATATTCTTGATGCTCCCCAAAAGTTCCAGGAAGAATATTTTCTAAATGTTTGTGTATTAATTTGTATATACTAGGATGTAGACAAAGGAATTCTAACACAGTTAGCATATTGTGTCTTGGATAATAACAGAGATGGTCGAAAGTACTTGAACAAAACAATAACTCAATAGGACTGTTTATCAACAACTTGGGGCATTAATTTTCAACACCTTATATGAAAATTCCCAAAAAGTTCATAAAAAATTAAACAGACAGACCTTGTCGGTTCTTTTTAATCAAATATTTTTGGATGAATACTTGCTGCCTCAATATATATATATATATATATATATCTTTTCATTCAAAACAGGTTTGGTAAAATAGTTTAGACATATCATGTCGATTAGTTGTCGTTGTGATCTTTTTAGTTCGCGAGTTAATTTTATGGTAGATTTAGAAAGAAGAATAAGAATACCTAAATTTCCTTTCGAATAGTTTTTTTTTCCCCAAGTACTTTCAATCTCATCTGAGACCATCTACATTTTTTCTGTGAGTATGTATATGTGTTTCTGTGAAAAATTGTTGGTTTTTTCTGCTTATGCAGCGTTCTAGATTTGAAAGTCCACATGTTCATTTGGATTTTTTTCAGTGTAAGTGAACTTTTTTTTCAGACGTATATAATAATTTTCTGTCATAAACATTTAAGGATTTTGTTGCTATACTGATAATTGACTTTATTTATTTTGTGCTTTAACTCTCTTCTGAAGGATTTTTAGTTTTTGCTTGCTATTGTTTTTTATGTAACATAGATATAACATAATCTTTGAGTGTGGGCATGAGTGTTCCTTTTTTTTGCTGATATATTGAGCTATGTTCAGCCAAATAAAATGTAAGTCTTTTTGTTAGCAACGTCGTAGTAAAGCCAACGTGTATATTGATATTTTTGTCAAAAGATACAATCTCCTAAAGGACATTTAAATTGATATACAATGTTGACCTTCTGCAAGATGCTAGTTGGTGGAGAAGATTGTTTTGTTGGTTGTATTAAATCTAGCATAATATATAATTCATTTTAATTTTTTTTACTTGGATCAGTGGGGAATATATTAGTGTTTATGAGTTATTTTCAAAAGTTTTCCCTCTTGTTTATAGTTGGCATGCATTTGATTATGATATAGTAATTTGATATGTTTAGAGTTATTTGATGATGTATTATGTTCTTTTTTATTTATGCCAATATTTCTAATTGCTTGTCAAATTTGTTCATCCACAATATAATTAGGGAAGTCATTATTAATGAGGATTTGTTTAATATTTTTAATTCACTGCAGAAAATCTTTTTTTGATGAAGAATTTGATTTAGCACGGTTAATTAATACATACATTAGCTTTACTACAGTAGCGCAACGCAATCCTCAGGTGACGAGTTAAGACTGACCGTTATATCATTTTAATTTTGGAATATTCCGGACTATCTCAGTCCATATTATTTACTGGGATTCTTTATTTTTAATCATATATTTAAAATAAACATAAATAAATAGGAAATAACGCAGATTCTTCTCTGGATTTTATCATGGTATTCTCAGTATTCTTGGCACCACTTCTGTTAATTAGAATCGGTCAAAAAGAAAAAAAATACGTCAATTTTGGAAATTCTCTTTAAATGCACAGTGTCGCAATAAAATCAAAAGTGATCTTTTTCTAAATTGTGCTAGTTAAAAACCCAACGCCCCGACTGTCATCTGACGATAGAAATGTAAACACAAAAGAGAGTTGATAAAAATGCTCGTCCCAAAAGTCTGATCAAATAAAATGGTCAATATCTGGAAGAAAATGTTTTAAGACAATCAGCTCTCGTGATGAATATCATAAATAAAATATATTGTCTTCTTAAGTAAATGAACTAATTTATTTCACACACACACACACACACACACACACATACATACATATATATATATATATATATATATATATATATATATATATATATATATATATATATATATATGGTGGACTCTCCCGTCGCATTCGACGTATGAGGGTCAAGCAGCTCAGTTCCTAGGAACCGACAGCCAGACACCAGCAGATATGATTTGATTATATCAGTTAAGGTTTCGTGCAGAAGCAACCACACTTTTTGACTATCGAAATCCATATTATTTACTGGCTTTGTTTTTATTATTATTATTATTATTATTATTATTATTATTATTATTATTATTATTATTAATATTATTATTATTATTATTATTATTATTATTATTATTATTAATAATAATAATAATAATAATAATAATAATAATAATAATAATATTTAAATTCAACATAAATTATTGGAAAACATTGCAGATTCTTCTTTGGATTTTATCAATAATCTCTAAAGCTAAGAATCGCTAAATACATTTTCCAAGCCCTCTATCCCTCATTATGTGCCCTACAAATTTCTATTGTCTCTTTCTAATGTTAAGTATAAGTGGCCTTTATGTTTCAATAACACAACTCTATTTCGTACGAACTTTTATGTCGGACGTCATTTTGTGAGACGGCTATATGTAACAAGGCAAATGTAGGAAGGTCCTAACCCTACAGCCATACTATCAACATCCCCCTCTGATAACGTAATAAGAGCTATTACATTTTGAACATGGTAAGCATTAATTTGTACATTTCTAATGCGTTTTAGTCGATATTCCTATTTCAATGATAAGTTAAATATCTGTGCATCTAAAAAAAAAAAAAAAACACAGAAAAAAATGCACCTCGGTTTGTGTCAAAATGAAATTTAATCAAATATCAAATGATCCATTAAATTTGACGAATTGCAAACTAAACAATTGCTCAAAGATGCTTAAACAAAAAGAAAAGAAACATTGATAACGAATTTAAAATTAATGCTGAATCCGCGCAAAAAAAAAAAAAATCAGCATTAGACAATAGAGTGTTAGAGCCAGAAAATGATTTAAGAATAAACAAAACACTTTGATTGCCAATGATTTCTTTGCTTAAAAAAAAGCACTCCGAACCCGTCTGTGAATAAAATGTACCAGTGAGTCAGGGAAATTCAGGGGTTGAGAGTTCAGTAAGACCGTTTGAAACGAAGGCTGAGTCAGCCTCTTACCCACTGAGCACTGTTTGCAGACTTGTTCGCTAAACCTACAATAACCCTCGCATCCTGCTATTGTCATTTTAAGGATGGCAAAAAATAGTGTGTAATAGAACAAATTACATATAGGTAAACACTTTGATTGGGCGTCTTCCATACAGCAAAGATTTGAAACATACTCTCACGGATCATTTACCTGTGAGGTCTGACTGGGTACATTTTTTTTTTTTTTTTAATTTTATTGTAACGCAGTAAACATTTTCGTTTTTCGTTATTGCATGTCACTTATTACTAGTTTCTAAGCACTGTGGATTATTTACTTTTAATTGTGTTCGCAAATTTAATATTTGTCGCAGCTCGCTGTGCATTTATTGGTAAAACACTAACGGAAGATAAACCTTTACACACGGTTGTGGTCTTTAAAGATAAACTGACTCCGAAAGGTGATTTTTTTTTCACTGTAATCGAAATGTCTTTGACTCACAAATTAAGATTTAACTTTATAAATATATACAATGATTTTGGTAGCGAAAAATCCTGAACGTAACTTATTCCCTATTCTTAGCCTCTCCCACATATATGCATGGATGGATATGAATAATAACAAGAGGAAAACTTATTTTAGCCGACGCGCTTCGTCCTCTAAGGGATATTTGCCTTAAGAAAGTCGCTCAGAGGACGAAACGAGTCGACTAAGATAAGTTTTCATTTTTCATTATTCATATTCTCCTTTTACAGAGATACTCTATCCGAAATTTTTACATATATGTTAACTACACACTCACACATACACACACACATACGCACACACATACGCACACACATATATATATATATATATATATATATAGAGAGAGAGAGAACAAATGAAATCAACAAACTGAAGATGACAATAAACATTTCAATCTTTGTAGTCTAATATATATATATATATATATATATATATATATATATATATATATATATTACATGAATCATTCATACAAAAAAAAAACAGATGAGTGAAGTTAATGATATAAATGGCGAAAATACATCTGCCTTTATAAGAGCCAAATCAAAACAAAAATGGATGACTATAATCATGATAACTTCAAGTCTAAGTTTAACAGTTTTCCTTTCTGCATAGCCACATGAAGTTAACTTCTTTTACTTCCTTACGCTCATACAACACCACACAGTAGCCCTCTACCTGGAATTGCTCTCTCTTTCTATATATATATATATATATATATATATATATATATATATATATACATACAGAGAGGGAGGGGTAGGATTCGTTTCCTTCGTACTCATATATTAAGAAGTAAGTTCCATTCCAACAGCTTCTTCCAAAGAACTGTTACTTGGTGGAACAGACTCCCGGCATGATGTTTTCATAATCATTACAATCTTGCCCTTTTTAAGTCTACGGTTAATAGTTCTTCCTGCATAGCTCGGCGAACTTCCGTTCTTGCACTTTCTTGCGCTCATTCGTACAACCCCACACAGTAATCCTCTACTTTGAGTAGCTCTTGAGCCTTTTATTCGGTGAACATTAATATAATGAAATTCGTACGGCTATAAAAGTTATATTTAGTTGGTATACTTGTTTGAGTAGATATCTCTGCTTTTTTAAAAACACTGAAATTAATGTCTGCCTGTCTACGATAAATCCTACAAAAAATTATATTGTCTTTTTCAAAAAAAGGAAACTGCTTTTAAGCCATGTATACCTTCCCAGGTAGGCATCGAGAAGTCTAAAAGTGATTTCTCTGATTGAAAAAGAGAATAGATTAATTTCACTGTTTAAAAATGAAAGAAAGGAAAATAGGAATATCTCCTCAGAAAGGTGTACCCACTAAATATAACGTTTATAGTAATAAGAAAGGATGACGCACTAAAAAATGAATCGCTTACACATATATTTATTTTAAGACATTTTTTCCATGTTTATACGTTCTGTTTATAGTTACAAATATTTAAGTAAATACTCTGTTTATAATAAACAGTATTAAACAACATTTACCGGCCTGAATGTCCGAGAAATTTTCATAGAAAATATGCGTCCTCCGACAGGAATCGAATCTGTATCTTATACGGAACCGACATATAGCCTGACGTGCTTTTACCGATTCAGCCACAGAGGAGCTTTTCAGTTAGCAAGGACGATTTATATATGAATAACGACAAAACAAAAACGAGATTTTTTACCAGTGTGTTTTGTCCTCTATGAAAATTTATCAAATGTAAGGATTTTATTTTGAAGCCTGTATTTATAACTAGAAGTAGAAAATATCGTTAGGTTTTCAACATTTTTAAATTTAAGAACGGGCAAAAAAATATTTTAAAGGCTAATTATGAAAACCAAGGTAAACTATAAAGACAAATGTTGTTGTTAATTTTTATTTCTTATATATTTATTAACTTATTTTTTATTAACGTAATTATTATTGACTATTTTATTCTAATTTGACAAATTAGTTATGTATTTATTTATTTGAAATAATAGAAAGTTTTGATTTAACCGTTTACGGTAAGTGAGACACTGAGATCAGTAGACGTACTGGGATTGCCAAGGATGCATTCTAAAAGCTGGGCAGAATATTGCGGGACAGGAGGATTTTTTTGGTAACAAAGAAAAGAACAATGAGCTGTTACGCGACATCCGTCCTTCTTTACGGCAGCCAATTTCTTCAAAGATGAAGAAGAGACTCGAGGCGTCAGAGATATGGTTCTACAAAAGGATGCTAAGGATATCATGGATCGAGCGTGTGAGCAACGATGAGGTCTTAGAGAGGATGTAAACAAGGAGGAGGTTTATACTTAATATTAGGAAGAGGCAGCTGAAGTTTCTGGGGCACATAATGAGGAAGAAGGGCCAGGAGAATCTGATACTCATGGGTCGAATTGAGGGAAAGAGGGACAAGGGAAAACAACGTGTGACATACCTGGCGGGCTTAAACAAGTGAATAACAGAATGTGGTCTGGGGGGGGGAGCAGAGAAAAGTAAATTATTGAGAGCGGCAACGGATAGAGGGTGGTGGAGAGACATGATCGCCTACAGCCTGAAAGGACATAGCACATAAAAGGAAAAGAATAATTCATTATGAAATATTTGAAAAAACCGTAGCGTTGGTTAACTTTTCGGAAAGACTCGATAGCGACACTCTCAAGAACTTTCCATCTAAGTAACTTACTTTCTCTTTGGGGTTTTCTTTAGATTTAAGTTGTATTTCTGTGCAGGCCTAATGCATTTGAAGAATTTGTATGTATAAGATCCTTTTCCGCAAGTTTCCACAATATATTGTAAGGAACAGTGGTGGCAGTTTATTTTATATATACCTATTTTAGAATTATTATTGTTATCGATATTTTTTTTTACTTCTGATCATATCCATGATAGTTTTGAATGCGGCTGTAATTATTTTAATACTCTTAAGAGTTTTGGACAGTGAATATTCAGGAGTTAGTATGTAATATTATATTCCTGTTTTTATTTTATCTTCTTTATTGTCAATTTTGTAGTTGTAGTTGTAGTTGTTAATGCGTTTCTCTTTTTGTAGTTGCAGATTTTGTATGCCTTTCTCTTAGCATTATTGAAGAAACAGGATTATAGATTTTTTAACACGTTGGTAAAGAAAAGTTTTCATTTTGTCTTTATTCATATTGTCTTTTTACAGTCATATACTATTTATATCTGAATGTTTACATACACACACGTATATATATATATATATATATATATATATATATATATATATATATATATATATATATATATATATGTTGAAACTCAACTAATGCATGGAATAATAATGCAACACAAAAATGTACTTAGAACAAAATGTATTGAAACAAGAAAGTGTACACAATATTTACATATAGTCTTTTGTATATCCTGGGAAGACCGTTCCTGGAATGTGTGTTGACTGAGTCGCAGTCGGTCAGAGTCTCTGGTTGGATCTCCACGATTCCTCTCCGGCACCAACCATATTTATATGGTCGGTACTCCACTATGAAAATTAGGTGGATCCTACCACAACAATATATATATATATATATATATATATATATATATATATATATATATATATATATATATATATATATATATATATATTGTAGCATACCTACGGACGATAATGGGTAGGACCCCATTCACGTAAATACTGTATGTTGGTCTACAGTTGGAGATTCATTGTGGAATTCACTTGACTCACTTCTAGCAGTTGACTGTTTCTTATACGCGCCGCTGGCGAATCTTATATGCGTTGTTCTTGTCCTAAGTATTATCGTTCATTACCAACCTTCATTTGATTATTCTAGTAACCTTCCGTAGTTTACAACATTTTGGTGACGAGGCAGAGATAAAATTACAACAATATATATATATATATATATATATATATATATATATATATATATATATATATATATATATATATATGTGTGTGTGTGTGTGTGTGTGTGTGGTTATGCATATTTAGGCAGAATATCTTCCTTCAAATATTTTTCACTGAATAATATAGACATATTGTGTGTAGTTATATTTATACTGATCATTTTCAGTTGACTAATCAGTTTCTTAATGTTCAGATGAATTTCATCAAGGAAGGCGCTGTATGTCCTTTTTTAACCTAAGTATTTCGACCTTTTGTAATCCACTTATAAATATACATTATCATCTGAATCCCACAGAGATCCTTCAATACCTATTTCAAATTCAATACGAATCAAAAGGTTCATAAAATATGCCAAAATAGAAAAGCTGTCCTTCTTGAAAAACCCAAAGAATCAATAAAATATATATAACACAACTAAAACCGAAAACAATTTATCTAAACTCAACAAAAAATTTATCACAACTTTTTTTTTTTTTTTTTTTTTTTTTTTAAGCATTTCACCCCAAGCAAGGCGGGAAGCCACGAGGACGCAAGGGGTTACATAAAATTTAGAGCAAGGTCAGATAGGAGTGATAGAAGAAAGGATGAGGGTAGTGGATAGATCAAGGCAACTGGAGATGTCGATTGACATTACACTTGAATAGCTGGAGATTATAGCTCTCAGGGAAACAGGAATAGGGAAGGGAGTTCCACAGGCGAGAGGTGCGAGACATGAAGCTATTAGAGTAGAAGAGACGGCTACATTTAGGAGTTTCGACAGTGAAGGGGTGAGAGCGGGATGCCAGCCTCGTATGGCGCTTGAACTCATGTCGTCTGGGAACCAGCGAATACAGCTCCTCGGAGAAATTACCTCTAAAAGACTTAATCAATACGAATCAAAACAACAAGCGAAAACCTGAAGGAAGAATTTACTCTATCAACCGCAAGGATTGCCGGAAAGAATATATTGGAGAAACCTCAAGAAATTTAAGCAAAAACTATATGATACAAAAAACAGTTAAAGACAGTTAAAAAAAAAACGAAAAAAAAACACACAAAATGCATTTGTTGTTCACGGTAAAGAAACTGGCCACGATTTTGACATAAAAATGCTAATCTAATTAAAAGAGAAAATAATTCAGTAAGACAAAAATATCTAGAAAGTCCTTATATATATATATATATATATATATATATATATATATATATGTATGTATGTATGTATGTATGTATGTATGTATATGTATATTTGGGCAGAAACCTTTCTTTTAAGCATCTTTCGTTAAATATGACAGACAAGGAAAATTTAATTAATTTTTATTTAGTTTTTCCATCGTTCTTACATTTCCCCTCTTTCGATGGAGTAAGGCAGTGCAAAAATTGTATACATGTTGCCCATTTTCCCAAGCGCTTTGGACCACTTCTTTTGCTACTACTAGTATTCAGAACAACGCCAAAATTACATCTTAAACTGTCAAAACATGAAGAGAAATTCTAACACCTAAAACACAAAAACCTTGAAAATAGCTAAAGTGGCCGAAAACGCTTGCGGCAAAATAATTAAATTTTCCTTTTCTGCCATATTTATCGAAATATTGCGTTCAAAAAGGAAACAGACTGTCGCCATTCGTAGTTGACCTTATCGTCATTCACTTTTATATTTATATGCGTTCTATCCTTGATATAAAGCACATTTACCTATAAATATAGTGTGCCTTAAAACTTCATTTTTTCATATGTGTGTGTGTGTTAAAACTATATTTTTACCATATATATATATATATATATATATATATATATACATATATATATATATATATATATAATGATTTGTAAGTTATAAACACGTGCACACACACACACATATATATATATGCATATGTGTGCGTGGGGTGTACATTTTTCCTCCTTGGGCTATGGATTTATTGATGTATATCTAAAAGGTTGAGTAAATATACGTTCACGAACGTCTACACATATATTTATGTGTTCGTGCAATTGTCTGGGTGTCGTACAATATCAAAACTCAAAAGAGTCACGCCCTCTTACGATTGCTTTCATAACTAAAGTGACGTTACAACACTCATTAACTATAATTCTGAATTGACTTCGCCTTTTTTTTTTTTTTTTTTTTTTGTCTTCTTAACCAAAGAAGCCGGCGAAAAGTAGCGCTTTTCTAAAGCTTATTGAAGTCTCCGACATTTTGGCGATCGCTAAGTCTGACTTCAAAGATCGGATTTCATTGCCCGCCATTCGGTTACTGTGTTCTCGCTGACTTTTCATAGAACGTCTCAGTTATTTGTCAAAGTGTTCAATCTTGAAATTTGTTTTCATTATTGGGCATGTCCCGACGCATTTAGGGTGGGTCCCCGGTTTCAAGTCACAAGGTCGAGACAAGTGAGGAGGTGAGAAATTCATTGAACTTGTGTGAATATCAATAACTTAAGATATATATGTGTGTGTGTGTGTGTTATGAAACGTCATTGTCAAAGAGAGAACGAAGCGGAGACAGTCTTTAACTCTCGACCGCTATAACATTGCTTTAACCGCCAAGTAAAACTCATTATCATTTTCCAGATTAATCGGTTACTATTGTGTGCTTAGAGCGTCATCGGTTCTGACTATGAAACTCGAGTTCGAATCTCACCACGCTAGATTTGTCATTTTGTTGCGAGATAATATCGTCCTGGAGAGACGATCCCAGCGTGCAGCTGGGGAGGCTGTTTTTTTTTTTTTTTTGTTTAATCATTTCACCTAAAGCAAGGCAACAATGTCATTAAGATGTAAGGTGGAGGTTTACTGACAGTGAAATAATTTAACAAAGAAAAACATTATTAACGGAAGAGAACAGCAAAAGAACAAAGGCGATAACGATTGTCACTACCTATTAAATTTATGAAGATCAAAGTTGACTGGAAAATAAGAGCCCGAAAGAGAGTTTCACATACGAGAAGTGCGGGGTAAGAAACTGTTAACGTAGAATTTGCTGTTACACCCAAACTTTTCAACAGTAAGAGACCTAACTGCTAATGTATTCTTCTTCTATGTACTAAGCCTATTCAGTGTGTTGGCAATGATGGCTCTCTACAATTTCCTGTCCCTTTTAGTTCTTAGCAAATTTTGTCTCTCTCTCTCTCTCTCTCTCTCTCTCTCCACCCCCCCTAAACCCTGTCCTGCCTTCCATTTACAGAAACTCGTTAGGTAGGTTACTGTTCCTCTGTCTCTCTCGCCTTTAATATATTCTGTGAGTGGCCATTCTAGCACTGTGTTTAAATTCGTAAAGTCAAGACACCAAATCCGAAAGCTTATCAGAACAAGAATATTTATAGAAAAGGTACAGGGAAGCTACATTACGAATATGACTGAAGCTGAGATGCCAGGTTTGGGCTGATAAAATTGCAGATGCTTCCATGAATTTTATCAAGAATATCTAAATATATAGCAAAAGAACCAGATCAAATGACGCAGCAATGTTCAGTGCATGGCCAGATGCTAAACTTATAAATGTTTCTAATTCTTGTAACAAAAATTGTCTCGCGCGACACAGTGAACCAATTTCCTTAGCAGCAAACCTAATAATTCATTTAATGTGGAACATGTCAGTCTGAGAAGGCGCAATGAATCTCTCTCCAAAAGGTTAGCATCAGCCATGATGATGAATGACAAAAAAAAATCTTCTCTCAGACGATTAAAATAGAACAGTTTCATTTTGGAGAACTAAAAATTAACAAGCCATTCCTTGCCCAAGTTAACAACAGATTTTACGTCATTTTTGCTGACAATTTGATCTTATCGAACCATTGCAACAGGACTAAATAGTTGCGTAACCTGCTGTGCCTAAAAACTATACCAATGGTTAATCAAAACCTTTTGAGTGAAATTAGGTAAACAAAACCATTCGAGAGCAGTCGATGTTTGTGCTAGCTCGATTATTTGGGACTTCGAGTCATCAAATCCGCGATTTTAAGCGTCCTGACTTTTTTCAACTACTGATCACGCCAGAGTATACGCACTCTCCCAGAAACTGCACTAAGGCCCGCTCAGCATATTTAATATAAAAACCACGGGTTGGTTCTGTAGGTGTTTAAGAAAAACAAAGAAGCCTGAGCAGACTTCTGCGACAAGGATTAACTATCGAACAGAGTATGGGGGCATACTCGGTAAAAGAAAAACATAGACGTATATTTATAGATAATAATATATCATATACATTGGAATAAACGACTACAATTATTGGAAGCCATAAAAATAAACAAACTAGCATTAGAGGAAATATAGTGAATATATTTATTAAAATAAAGCACTACAAACTAACATATGACTGCAAAATTTCAAACTAATGCGCACCATAAGACAAAAATGGGAAACTATAGAAGTGTTTTAGTAAGCACTATTAATATCCTTCTTTCAAAATGTCTTATGAAAATCAAATACCCTTACAATTAAGAAAATACTTATAGAGTAGGGTTTCCTAGCCATTTTTGCGTCATCGCCCACTTTCACATGGAAAAGATTTTTCGCCGCCCACCTCTATAGCATTAGGTTGGTGCAAAAATAATGACGTAATAATGTCGTTTTTTGACGTTAAAAAATACGCCAAAAAACGACATTATTACGTCATTATTTTTGCACTAACCTAATAAATATTTAAAAGCAAGTAATGGGCAAATTATGTTTTGACCGGCACTTTCTCTGCCTTGATAAATTCGAGATAGCCAGTGTGATAAAAAAGTAAAAACAGTTTTATATTAAATAAAAGTAATTCTGGGGTCATTTCTTATTTTTACTAGCAAAGTTATTTATTTGATATATTTTTATATATGTCTATATTTCTGAGATGAGGTATTATGTACATTATTTACATTATTCGGACTATTGTCCTCATCTTTGTCGCCATATTTTGTTTCGGCCGTTGTACGCCCCGGCCTTCTTCAGGTGGTTGGAGCGTACAAAACACTTTCTAAAAACTAGAAAATGTCAATATATTCCTTGTTTAACCACCTTAAGAGGGCCGGAGCGTACAACGGCCGAAATGTTGTAATAAATATAGCGACAAAGATAAAGACAATAGTCCGAATAATGTAAATAATGTACATTTTATATATATTTATTTGATACATATCCGAAAAAATATATTTATTTGATATATTTTATAAATATCTATTTGATATATATCCGAAAAAAATGTATATTTATTTTATATATTTTTATATATATTTATTTGATATATACCCGAAAATATGTTATTTCATCTGAAGAATTATTTGAATGTTAATGATCCTTCTAAAAACTAGAAAATGTAAATATATTCCTTGTTTAAGGGAATATTTATATCTTATCAAGAAATCTAACCCAGTTATTCCTATTAAGACTCCTGTTTTTGTCTTTTTTGTTTCTGTTTTTTTTGTTTTTGTTTTTGTTTTTTTTTATACAGGTTCGTTGCATATATCCTTTGTATAATTTTATGGTAGCATATATTGAAATACCGTTTTAATACTCAAAATCTTATATCGGCATCAAAATTTCAAGTCGTCCACCATTTTCTGTTCAGTTGCCCAACCGCCCAACAGTTGAAAGCGTCCACGGGTGGGCGATATCACCCAAGTTAGGAAACCGTGCAAAAAACCTAAATCATGATATCAGTCACCTAGTCAGTAAAGAATAAAAAGTTAATAAGAAAAAATTATAGAACTTTTACTGGTTTTTAATAAAACTTGTATCAATGAAAAACTGTTGTCCAACATATATATATATATATATATATATATATATATATATATATATATATATATATATATATATGAATTCTAACCAGCAAAATTCAAATTCGAAGAAAAACTTACAATTGGAAAAACTATGACATTTACGAACGAACACGTAAACAAAAGTAAAAAATTCATGAAGGTGCGCCTGTATAAAACTTAAAACTTATGAACGTGCGGGTGTAAAGAACAATTTTTAAAAAAAAGCGAAAAAATTGAAAATAAATCTATTGAAATAACAGAACACTTCAAAAATGGATACATCCATGAAACTTCGAAGTCAGGGAAATAATAGCAAGAATTGATATGAACAATTACAGTTAAGTAATTTTTCTGTATATAAAAACAATATTATATATATATATATATATATATATATATATATATATATATATATATATATATATAGCTGATCTGAGATGGAACAAATACATTGAGTCAATTGCTTCGTCCACCGCAAGGAAATTTGGCTCCCTGTGCCGCACCAGGAATTTTTTCTCACCGGAATCGATCCTCAAGATCTACAAATAAACAATTCGCCCTTGCATGGAGTATTGCTGCCATATATGGTCTGGTGCCCCTTCTTTTTGGCACGGGGTTCTTGATAGGCTCCAGAGGCGGATATGCAATATAACTGGCCCTGCTCTGGCATCTCGTCTACAGTCACTTTCTCACAGACGCGCCGTCGCCTCTCTCTGTCTGTTCTACAAATACTTTCATGGCAATTGCTCCGAGGAACTGCATTCGCTGGTTCCCAGACGTTATGAGTTCAAGCGCCATGCGTGGCTGGCATCCCGCTCTCAACCCTTCACTGTCGAAACTCCTAAATGTAGCCGTCTCTTCTACTCCAATAGCTTCATATCTCGCACCTCTCGCCTGTGGAACTCCCTTCCCTATTCCAGTTTCCCTGAGAGCTATAATCTCCAGCTATTCAAGTGTAATGTCAATCGACATTTCCAGTTGCCTTGATCTATCCACTACCCTTCTCCTCATCCTTTTTTCTATCACTCCTATCTGATCTTGCTCTAAATTTTCTGTAACCCCTTGCGCCCTAGTGGCTTCCCGCCTTGCTTGGGGTGAAATGCTTAAAAATAAAAAAATAAATAAATAAATAAATATATATATATATATATATATATATATATATATATATATATATATATATAAAGATCTTTTGGTGTTTATACATTCTTTTTTATAGATACAAATATTTAAGTCAATGCTCTCTGCATAATAAACAGTATTAACGACATTTACCTACCTGAATGTCCGAGAAAATTCCATAGAAAATATGCGTCTTCCGACATTCAGGCCAGTAAATGTCGGTAATACTGTTTATTATAAACAGAGCATTTACTTAAATATTTGTATCTAACTGTCTTAAAATATTTGTCGGACTTTGTCCATTTCAACATATATATATATATATATATATATATATATATATATATATATATATATATACACACACACATATATTATCTAACAAATATCTATTGGTCTACTCTTGTATTGAGCCTTTTTTTTTAAATTTGTAGGTCTATTGAATTGGATCGTAATTACGATTCCAATGTAATAAATTATAAGAGTGGAATATTAGTGTTTGAGCCTTTTATATTATATTCTTATTCTGTCCTGGACATTGAGTTCTACCTGGAATCTATCCTCTTGGAAATTTATTTATATAAATATATATATATATATATATTTGTATATGTTATATGTTATATGTTATATATATATATATATATATATATATATATATATATATATATATATATATATATATATATATATATGAATAAAAATGACAATAAGAAATCTAGTAATTGCTGACGCGTTTCGTCCAATGTGGACTTTATCAAAGCAAAATACGAAATGTATATAATATAGTAACAAGGTAACTAATAAAAACAAAAACAGAGTGTTACTAGCAACTTAGTTACCTTGTTAAATTATATTCATTTCGTATTTTGCTGTGATAAAGTCCACATTGGACGAAACGCGTCAGCAATTTTTAGTTTTCCTATTTTCATTTTTATTCATATTATCTTCTCTACTGGTTAAATCGGAGAAATTTTCATATATATATATATATATATATATATATATATATATATATATATTGACCACTAATATTATCACTATATATATATATATATATATATATATATATATATATATATATATATTGTCATTCACAGACAGACTGTTTCCCTGCATCACATCGGTGTGGCTAGACGTCTGGTAGTTGCCTCTAGCTAGGATCGAAACCCGGTCAGTCGGAGATTCTACCCCTAAGTTGTTGGCACACGGCAGGGATGTAGGGGAATTTAAGCGTACTTATTTTTAGATAAAATTTTGACTGAAAGAACTCGATTCGTTTTACTGAAGAATCTTTTATTATTATCAGTGATAGTCACAGTTTGCAAACTTACACTTCCTCCTTTCCTATATATAGATGACGACTCGTATTCGAGGATACCCGTCTACTAGGACTGCTATCCAATCCCTATTGCAGACGCTTGCTCAGGTACATTTGAGATTGTTCAACGCCCACAGAACCCATCTGTGGTTTCTACTGTAACTTTCCTGAGCAGACCTTAGTTACAGATTCTGCGAAAGAGTGTGTTATCTCACGTAACCAATACTCTGATCAAGGTCAGAACGCTCAAACCCTCGGTCACGATGACTTTTAACTTTGTGCTAGTACAGCTACCGACGGTCCCCAAGAGTACCGTCTACCCAGTTTCACAAGGCTTTGGTCAACCTGTACTATGATTTACAAAGGTGACGCATGCTGGGATCGCCCACTCCAGACTGATAACATCAGGAAGTTTCTTTCCTGGTAAATCGACCATGGTGAGAATCGAACCCGGGTCACAGAAAGCGAACGTTAAAAAAAAAACAAAAAAACTCAGCTACTTGCCCATTAATAAAATCTCTGTACATTTTACAAAATTTGGCACTGGATATAAATTTATGAAGATCAAATTTGACTGCAAAACAAGATTTACAAACATACATACATGCAAAATACATAAAACCGCCATCAACTTCGTTGACGACTTCTATGCAGCTTTGTGAAACCATTACAGGCGTTCATCTGTTTTCTTTTTTTAAAATTCAAGTTGCAAGTCCTTGCTATTATATTCACCTTTTTAGTCTCTCTCTCTTAAAGACTCCCCAGAGAGAATAATCCATAGGGTTTAACTCAGGAAAACTAGGAGACTAAATTTTAGAGGTATGTATGTATGCGAAAAATGTTCACCTGAGATTAAAAAGATTCTATCTGTTTTTTTGTTTTTAATTTTTTGCTCGTGGCATGTTCTCTTTGCAACGCCCTATAAAGTTTTGGACAAAAATCTTCAATTAATTCAGAGAAAATTATGCATAGTATTTCCGTTAATTTATGAAAAAAGTAATGTTTGCCATGATATATGTTGAATTATATAATTTTACCTTTTCAATCGGTGTCATTATCATTATTATGAAGGCCGGCACGTATTACCCTCCAACTACGGCGGTGGCGGGGATATGAGAGGGGGCCCCAGACAGTGCTTTGTAACCCTTGCTGTGTTATCAACATTTGCATCTTTCTACCTACATTTATATACGTTAGAAATTAAACTAAGCACAACTGACTATTAAAAGATGAAATTATTTATAGATTTCGACTTTACTCTGGGGGTCTTTGTTTTTTTCGTTCCAAGTCCTTAGATTTGTCTTCGTCACACAAAGTCACGAAAAAACTCTAAATATAATACACTATTTTTTATGCCACAAAAACATTGCTTTTTGGGGTATCAATTTGTAAGAAATTTAACTTTCCGATAACACAACAATCTGTCGTTGACAATAATGAATACTACAATATTTAATTTGTAATAAACAATACCTTGATGATGACAATGATATGTGTCGAAAGTACTCGGAAATAAAAGAAATATGTATCAATACGGCGATTTTCTCTCGTCCTTCAATAATGACACCCAAAAGCTTATCCGCGAATATAAAAAATAAACAGACAGAACATGTCTAAACTATTTAACGAAACATGTCTTAATATATATATATATATATATGTGTGTGTGTGTGTGTGTGTGTGTGTGTGTGTGTGTGTGTGCCTCCATGTATGTATATCAGTGGTTTTCAACCTTTTTGCTGGAGCGGAACCACAAGGAAACATTCCATTGGCTCGAGGAACCCCTGCAATAAATTAATTGCCTTATGCAAAAAGGAGGTTTCAATTATTAAAATAAAATAAAAATACTCATCTTCAGATTTATTTACAAAAAAATACAAAGACAAACTGTAAAAATATTGTATACGTATATATGCAATTTTAATCTTGCTTCTACGGTTATTACACATGTATTAAAAAACTTAAAAATTACTGTCAATCATAGTACTTGTTTAAATTCTTGCGGAACCCCTGGGCTTTACTGGCGGAACGCTAGGGTTCCGCAGAACCCTGGTTGAAAACCACTGATGTATAAGTATGTACAGATGTAGTAAACAATTTGTCGTTGACAATAATGAATACTACAATATTTAATTTGTAATAAACAATACCTTGATGATGACAATGATATGTGTCGAAAGTACTCGGAAATAAAAGAAATATGTATCAATACGGCGATTTTCTCTCGTCCTTCAATAATGACACCCAAAAGCTTATCCGCGAATATAAAAAAAATCTTATAGAAAATAAACAGACAGAACATGTCTAAACTATTTAACGAAACATGTCTTAATATATATATATATATATATATATATATATATATATATATGTATGTGTGTGTGTGTGTGTGTAATAAAAATGTTGATTAGTTTCTTAATTAATAGTAGATCTATAGGATACATATTTATCGTATAGTTACATTTTTTTTATTTGAGCTGCAGTTTCTTGTATCTCTGACATTCGGCCAATACGTCAAATAAAGATGAAACTCTGAATATTACGACAAAAATCTTAAGATCACCTTATCGACTGATACGTTCTTTAATTCCAGTAAGATATTTTGCAGTCTCTATGACGTGGCTGGTGAGTCCATTGACAAAGAAGGTGTAATTGCAATTTTTATGCTTTTAATACACGGAAATTCCACCTCTTGAACTGAACTCATTTTCCTCATTATTCCTTTTGTGAATATTCAGCTGAAAGGCTTTGTTCTATTGTATTAACTTATAGCAAGGAAACTATTGGCACAAAGAAACCGGAAATATAGCAATCTTTTTTTAATAGAGTACAAATAGCTTTAATTGTGTTACGTTATCAAATTTGACATTGAATCTTGTCTCAAGAGAAGCTATTAGGGGAAAATAGTTAGTTTTGTTTATTGTATTTGCTTATTATTTTACTTCCGTTTTATTCCAGAGGTAATAGTAAAAATGTTTTATACATCATAAAAAAAACTGTTGGAAATGCTAGGTAACCATGACATATTTAGGAAGTATATTAGAAGAATCCAGAACATATACTGATAGCAAACCGCCTGCATGCGAATAGAAAATGAATTCAATAAATATACAAAAATAGAAAGGGGTGTAAGACAAGGATGTATCTTCTCACCGGGCTTATTAAACGTATACAATGAGGCGATTCTGATAGATTTTGTTTGGTTGATTTTGTTTGGCGGCATATCAGCCTCTATGGGTCATTTAATACTGAAATCTAAATATTTTGAATGCCTTCAATTACAGATAGTTTTTACATAATTTTATACTTTTAGCCTAAACGTTTTTTTAGAACTATAGAATGCAGATGATAAAATGTATTATTTTTTTTAAAGTGTATTGCTGATAATTATGCTATAAAAATGTATTTTTATACATTTTAGTGTTGCGTTGATTTTTATTCTACTATAAAATGTATTATTGATAATTTTCTTCTTATAAATATATGAAGCTGATAGTTTCACCATAAAAATATATTATTGTTATTTTTTTATAAAAAATGCATCGCTGGTATTTTTACTATAAAATAGTCTAATACTTCCCCAGGTTTTTTTTTTTTTTTTTTGATTTTTCTTTGGGGGTTCATTATTTGCTCATAGGTGGGACCCTAACAGGTGCTATCACCCTGAATGAAGAAGGACCTGAAAACAACAACAATTAAGACGTGGTTCTACGCTCCTCAAAACCTTCAAACTCCCGATCAGGGGCCTTTCTACCGGGTGTAGTTTATCGTCGTAAGATTCTGATAGAAATGTTTACGTTATTAGTTTAAAAAATGACTTAAAATGAGTGTAGTAGAGAAATGACAGTGACATTAGTGAGCAGAGACCAAATAAAAAGCAATACATTGCTAAGTACAGAAGGAATTTCCATGATGTCGCTAAAAGAAAACCATGATTGTTTCTTTAGTTTCTTGTGTTTTTTTTTTTCTTTGCGACAGAATTTATTTCATATATAAAGCAAAAGATATCAGGTATTTTTAAAATAAACCCTCCCCCAACTCAAGATTAAACTCCGGGTTGAGATAAACGCTCCACTGGTTCATTTTTTACATTATTCGGACTATTGTCCTCATCTTTGTCGCCATATTTATCACAACGTTTCGGCCGTTGTACGCCCCGACCTTCTTCAGGTGGTTGGAATGTCGAACTGAACCCTTTATTTCTGTGCTGGATCTAACCAGCACAGTGGATAAAGGCGTTGGTTAGATCCAATGACAGGACCCAAAGAGTGTGAGTTCAATACCCGGTTAAGGCGGTTGAGAACTTTCAGAGGGAAAATTAACAGGAGATAACTGATAACTGACATCCATTAAACATGGCACGTGGAACTAGAACAGTCTACCCCAGTGAGCGAAATAAAGGGTTCAGTTCGACATTCCAACCACCTGAAGAAGGTCGGAGCGTACAACGGCCGAAACGTTGTGATAAATATGGCGACAAAGATGAGGACAATAATCCGAATAATGTAAATAATGTGCATAATACCTCATCTCAGAAATATAGACACGCTCTACTGGTTATCTTACAGCTTCTAACTTCATGCATTGAAAATGATTACAAAAGTTCGAAAGTACTTGGAATATCATACATACTTTCGACAAATTCCTAACATCAGACAACTACTTCGGCACCAGAGAAAATCACCAATTAACTGAACATACTATGCTTGTCTGTTCTATTCCACAAGAATGTTTAAACGATAGATTGCTGTCTAAATATATTATGCTTAATTTATATATATATCGGGCTAATACATCAGCCCATATGGTGGTCAACCTTTCAGTATGCCCTTCGTGTGGATTTGTTTGCAAATCCCGTGCAGGATTGTTGTCTCATACGAAATATAAACTGAACTGAAAAACACTCATACATCGTAAACGGCGGGAGTGTCCATCATCGTCATATATATATATATATATATATATATATATATATATATATATATATATATATATATATATATATATATATATATATATATATATATATATATATATATATATATATATATATTCTGTGTATACGTTATTTTTATAGATACAAGGTATTTAAGTAAATGTTCTATTTTTAATTAAGCAATATTAATTACATTTACCTCCTTGAATGTCGAAAAATTTCATAGAAAATATGCGTTCTCCGACAGGAATCGAACCCGTATTCCTATGCGGATGACGTCATTTGACCTGACCTGACCTGCTCTGCCATTCACCTACAGAAAAATGTCTGGTTAACAAGTTCGAAATTACTATTCATAAACACGCAAACTTCGATAATTTTTCTCGATCGATCATTTCTGCTCATGAAATGTATTTTAACGTAAATGATGACAACATATAATGAAATGGATTAAGTCCGACAATTATTTAATTATGTATTATACACGATAACTATGAGTTTAGAATACCTTAATAATCCCTCTATAACCTACTGTGAATGCGAGACAGAGTCCAAGGTCAATCTTTGCAAAGTGGTTTTATTTTGCATCCCGATGTCGTACTCTTACCCAGTTATTATACAACTATTATGCTTCGGCGCCTACTGCAGACCAATTTGCTAGTTATAGTTTGTTACAGTTTTTTGTATATATTATGACTAGTAGATTTATTATGTCAAAACATACATAATTGTGGCAGAAGGCCGAAAAG
This sequence comes from Acanthosepion lycidas, assembly GCA_963932145.1. Classification (NCBI taxonomy): domain Eukaryota; kingdom Metazoa; phylum Mollusca; class Cephalopoda; order Sepiida; family Sepiidae; genus Acanthosepion; species Acanthosepion lycidas. Next base: position 44,565,676 of record OZ010574.1, on the reverse strand, counting down.
GGGAGGGGGTTGAAGCTGGTCAGCACTAACTATCTTATACCTAGCTAATCTGATTCACGACCCATTCATACATTACAATTTCCACATTCACCACAAGAACTCATCCATCACCATTCGATCCTCCAACCACCATAATGCCACATCCTCTCAAGGGGAACCTACAAAAAACGCGCCCTAATCCATAAAAATTTGATGATGATATAAAGGCTATACATTAGTATATATTATGATTGAAGATTTATTTGCATTAAAATACAAATTGTGGCACAAGGCCGAAAAAGGGGAGTGGTAGAGGCTGGTCAACACTAACTATTCTTATACCTAGCTAATCTGACTCACGACCCATTCATACATTACAATTTACCCATTCACCACAAGAACTCCTCCGTCACCAACCAATCCTCCAACCACGATAATACCACATCCTCTCAAGGGGAACCTAGCATAACGCGCCCCACACCATAAAAATTTGATGATAATACATAAAATACATAAAATTTTAATAATGATGCAATGAGGGGGAGGGAGATGAACCCAATAATCAAATAAATATAAACACAAAATACAAACTAAACATAACAGATGTTAGTAGGGGACCGTCCAACCCTCAAAATAGAGAGGCCGCTGTATTTTGCCCAGGGGACAGAATCAAGAAGCTCTCTCGCTAAGGGAGTGGGAAAGGATAAAATATTATGCGGTAATGGGAAAATATAATGCTGACCCAGTCGAGATAAAATGAGGCCAAAACAAACTGGGGAGGTTGGGAATCTCAACTTGGATCATAACTAAAGAGTAGCCGGGTAACAGGCCAGGAACAACACTTACTCACATTAACTAGGTACACTGAAGCTTGTCTAACCTAACCAAGGGGAGGGTTCCACAGGAAGCCACCCCGATGTGCAATAGGTTGACCTAGAAGAGAAAATCAAGGCTAGCCCCGGTCACAAGAACCAAGCTCGCCTCTTTTACCCACCTTTCGCTAAAGACTGTCGAATGCAATAGTTTTCTATCAGATCTAATCTTCATCTTGAGCTGATGCTCAAAGAATTGGATTAGATGCTGATGAGAAAGACGGTTGCCCCGCAAGACTTCCTCCTTTCGCGTCGTCCAAATCACCATTCGAGCCGTAGCCAGCAGCGTCAGAAACATCATTCGTTTCACCCCGGAATACGGGGGCGACACACTGTCACACGCGTATGCGCGATCAATGGACACAAGCTGTTCGGGAGCGAGACGAGCCGTCAGCTCGCCGACATGGTCCCATAAGGGGCGGACCCGAGGGCAATGGTAGAAGGCGTGCGAAGCCGTTTCTTCTAAGCCAAGACCACACCGTTCACAGTCTGGCAAATCCGCCAAACCCCATATGAAAGCCTTGTCGTTGAGAGGCAGCCGATTCCGAGCCAATCACCAGGTAAGCGAAAACTCAGGGTTACTGAGGTAATCCGCTGCTGGCGCCCAAGTCCAGTAGGAGCGATACTCCTCCTCCGACAAGCCGAGCGTATCTCGTAGGGAATCCTTCGTGGGCCTCTCCACTAAACCACGATAGAAGACCTTCCTAGGCCGTGAAAGGTCACTGGACCGGGGAATGGCCTTCAAGGCCAACCGACACTCGCGAAGAAAATCCGACTCGTCCGCTCAACCCTCGAGATGGGGGGACTGATCGTAAGGCTAGGGAAGGCGTCCCTAACAATCCCCTCCAGAATCGGATCTCTTCCAGTCAATGCGCGGCGTAGGAAAGCCAACCTAAAGGCACGGATGTGACTCAACAGGTGCGGCATTCCCAGCACCCCTGACACGGGCGTTTAGTGCAGACTCGTCTGTCGACCCTATTCACGCGTCCCCTCCATAAAATGGTGGATAGCGATTGCTCGAGCGCCTTCCAATGGGTCTCACAGAGAGGAAGTACGGACAATCGATAAAGAATCAGGGGGAAAATGTATGTAGCACACACCTCCGCCCTGCCCTTCACGGACAACCGCCGTCGATTCCAAGTCTGACCGGCAGAATCGACCTTTGCTCGTACTTCAGACCAATTCTTCTCCAGCTGGAGGTCAGGCCCAAACCACACTCCAAGAATGCGGACAGGACCGCCCGTCCAACCGAAGCGGCCCGGAAGAGCGACCCCCTTCCAGGCACCTAACCGCAAGCCGGACGACTTGTCGCGGTTTATCTTGGCCCCTGTCACCTTCTCGTACCGATCAAGCACCTTCTGTACCGCCTCAATGTCGCTGCGGGACGACACGAAAGCAGATACGTCATGAGGGTACGCGGAAACCCTGGCTCGAGACCCTCCAGGAACGGCGATTCCACGTAGGGCCGGACTGCCGGTCTCGTCCTTCAGCCGGCGAAGGAGAGGCTCCATCGCCAAAGCATACAGGAGAGGCGACAGCGGACAACCCTGACGAACCGACCTAGACAGTACGAACGCGTCCGACAACCTTCAGTTCACCTGTACCACAGCACTGGGGGAGCGATATAAGATGCTAATCCAGCGGCAGAAGTTGGGTGCGAATCCAGCGGCCTGCAGGACAGTAGCAAGGTAGCGATGGTCGACCCTATCAAATGCCTTGGACTGATCCAAATTGATCAGCGCGGCTTCTTCGTCGTCTTTTACACCCTCTATGATCGTGCGGATCAGATGCAGGTTGCTCTGAATTGTTCGGCCCCTCACAGAACAAGTCTGCTCAGGTCCCAACAGAGACTCGGCAACTGACTTCAAACGCTCCTGCATGATCTTGGCCATAATCTTTAACTCTGTGTTTAGCAGAGTTATGGGCCTGTAATCATCTAGCTACCCCCCACCACCTTTGCCCTTTTTCAACAGAGTGATCACGCCCTTGGTGATCCGGTTGGGGATGGACCCCGACCGAAACCAGTTGTTGAACACTGCAGTCAAAATTGGAACAAAGATGTGCGACAGCCTCAAGTACAATTCATAGGGCAAACCATCCAGACCGGGCGACTTGCCTCTGACGACCTTCTTCAATACCGCGTAGACTTCGCCCTCCGTGATCTCTCCCTCGCAGCTAGTCGCTTCAGTCGGCGAAAGCCGAGGAAAGTCAGCCAAATAGCTGCGAAACTCCTCACGGAGACCAGGCTCCTTAGTAAACCGGCTCTCGAAATGGCGCCGAAACGCCTCGCACATGTCATCAGTCGCCCGAAGAGTACGCACCTCCGGGGATATGACCTCACGAATGTAACGATCGCCACCTCGACGGACCTCTTCCCTGCGCAGATCTGCGCCCAAATTCACAGCTTCAGAAGACATCTTGCTTAACTTATGTCTAATTACCTGGCCCATGTACCGCTCGCAATTCGAACGATCCAGGGCCTCCCTAGATAAGGCTATCTCTAGGGGATCCCCCCCAGCTACCGCCCGGGAATAACTAGACTTAAGTGTCTTCACCTTATCAGCTCTATCTAGAGCGAGCCGTTTGCTGAAATCAGTGGTGAAGGACCTAATCCTACATTTAAGGCGTTCCCACCACTTATTCCCGATAACCGCCCCCACTAACTCCCGCTGCACTAGTCTAATTAGCTGTTCCTGGAAGTCCTCCCTGTCCAGTAAGGACAGATTGAACTTCCAGTACCCAGCCATTCTAGGCCTATTGTCTAACTCCACCCGGGCACAAATGAGTTTATGATCTGAATAGCCTACCCAGTGGAACGTAGGGCAATCTAGTAGATCTATGTCGGCTCTTCTAACTAACATTCTGTCAAGGTAGCTAACTACCTTGTCAAAAGGCCAATTAAGAGCCCACGTCCACATTTTCCCCCCGGGGTGATCGACCCGGTATCTATCGACGAGACCATAATCGTCGATCAGATCAACCAGGCTACGATCGCCCCTTCTCCCGCTAGCTCCCCGCCCACTGTCTAACTTGGGGTCCAGGATGGCATTCTAGTACCCCATTAAAACTAGGCGCGTTGAATCCACTAGGAACGGCCCCAACCGCCGAAAAAATGAGACCCGCTCCTCCCGGTCATTGGGCGCATAAACCGCAACGACTCGGAATGAACCACTTTTCACGGCAATATCGGCCACGATCAACCGGCCCTCGGCATCGGTATGCACAAGGTCCACTTTCGCATCAAAAGTACGTCTAACAAGCAAGGAAACTCCTCTGGCTGAACGGTCCCCATATGCTGAATAGACGACAAAGTCATCCTCCAGCGCACACGCATCGGAACTGCAAACAAAGTGGGTCTCTTCGGTCGCGGCAACATCCACATCAAGGGACAGAAGGTCCCGGAGCAAGCGGGCCGCGTTACCCCGATCCCTTAAGCCCCTCACATTCAACGTCGCTATCTTAATTGACATCTTCTAAGCCTGCAAAAAAGAAAAGAATAAGTGCAAAAAACCTATTCACATACGGGACGGAAATCTGCAGCTGACAGGACCCCGACGGATTTTCCCAGGCTCCCTACACCTAACTCCGACGTCATCCGTCCCTCTGAGACAATCCCGCCAACGTCCGTGGGATAGGTTAGTTTTAGGGCCCTATATAGTGACGGGTGGAGACGTACCGGGACCCTACCTGCACAAAAATTGTGCATTTTTATCAGATCTTGGGCCCCCCTCTCGACCATTCTTATTTCCGGGAAGGCCTCTCTGGCCTCAAAGAGATGGGTCCAAACTTTAATGTATTTGCCCGTGTCCCGGATAAGGCCAATAACCACCCGGGGCACGAGGAAAATTTCTTGCGTCTTCTATCGACTTGCCATCGACGGAGGACAGCTTAAATAAGGGTCCTAATAGTGATTTTTTGCGGGCGGAGAGCTTCTTTTCAATCTCCCCCTTGTCTACCTTACAGATTTCTTCGACTTTCCGAAAAATCCTCTTTTTCTTTTTCCCCCTATCTGGGGGTGGTGGGGTGGGAGTGGATGAACGGGTCGGAGTAGAGAGGGATGGTTGGGAAGTTGAAGGTTCTAAAGCAGTAGGAGTAGGCGTCTGTGGAGGTGTGGGAGTGGTAGGAGGGAGTGGAAATCGAGACAGGGAAGGAGGGAGGCTCCTATCTGCTGTAGTGTTATCTTTCTTTTTAGCTGGTGAAGTGGGGGCAGATGTACACCTGGTTCTATCTCTGCCCCTTTTTCCCCCCACTATTTTGTTCAGTAGGTATGTGAAATTGTGTCACTTCTTCCTCTTCTTGTATATATCATGACTAGGAGATTTATTTGTAAAATTTACAAATTTTGGCACGTGGCCGATGAAGGGGAGGGGTAGAGGCTGGTCCAAACTAACTATCCTATACCTAGCTAATCAGATTCACGACCCATTCATACATTACAATTTACCCATTCACCACAAGAACTCGTCCGTCACCAAACAATCCTCCAACCACCATAATACCACATCCTCTCAAGGGGAACCTAGCAAAAACGCGCCCCACACCATAAAAATTTGATGATAATACATAAAATACATAAAATTTTAATAATGATAGAATGAGAGGGGAGGGAGATGAACCCAATAATCAAATAAATATAAACACAAAATACAAACTAAACATAACAGATGTTAGTAGGGGACCGTCCAACCCTCAAAATAGAGAGGCCGCTGTATTCTGCCCAGGGGACAAAATCAAGAGGCAACTCTCACTAAGGGAGTGGGAAGAAGGCTAAAATATTATGCGGGAATGGGAAAAATATAAAGCTGACCCAGTCGAGATAAAAGGGGGGGCCGAAACAAACTGGGGAGGTTGGGAATCTCGACTTGGACCATAACCAAAGAGTAGCCGGGTTACAGGCCAGGAACAACACTTACTCACATTAACTAGGTACACTGAAGCTTGTCTAACCTAACCAAGGGGAGGGTTCCACAGGAAGCCACCCCGATGTGCAATAGGTTGACCTAGAAGAGAAAATCAAGGCTAGCCCCGGTCACACGAACCAAGCTCGCCTCTTTTACCCACCTTTCGCTAAAGACTGTCGAATGCAATCGTTTTCTATCAGATCTAATCTTCATCTTGAGCTGATGCTCAAAGAATAGGATTAGATGCTGATGAGAAAGACGGTTGCCCCGCAAGACTTCCTCCTTTCGCGTCGTCCAAATCACCATTCGAGCCGTGGCCAGCAGCGTCAGAAACACCATTCGTTTCACCCCGGAATACGGGGGCGACACATTGTCACACGCGTATGCGCGATCAATGGACACAAGCTGTTCGGGAGCGAGACGAGCCGTCAGCTCGCCGACATGGTCCCATAAGGGGCGGACCCGGGGGCAATGGTAGAAGGCGTGCGGAGCCGTTTCTTCTAAGCCAAGACCACACCGTTCACAGTCTGGCAAATCCGCCAAACCCCATATGAAAGCCTTGTCGTTGAGAGGCAGCCGATTCCGAGCCAATCGCCAGGTAAGCGAAAACTCAGGGTTACTGAGGTAATCCGCCGCTGGCGCCCAAGACCAGTAGGAGCGATACTCCTCCTCCGACAAGCCGAGCGTATCACGTAGGGAATCCTTCGCGGGCCCCTCCACTAATCCACGATAGAAGACCTTCCTAGGCCGTGACAGGTCACTGGACCGGGGAATGGCCTTCAAGGCCGACCGACACTCGCGGATGAAATCCGACTCGTCCCGGGGTTTACGACGGCGCTCAACCCTCGAGATGGGGGGACTGATGGTAAGGCTAGGGAAGGCGTCCCTAACAATCCCCTCCAGAATCGGATCTCTCCCAGTCAATGCGCGGCGCAGGAAAGCCAACCTAGAGGCACGGACGTGACTCAAGAGGTGCGGCATTCCCAGCCCCCCATGACACGGACGTTTAGTGCAGACTCGTCTGTCGACCCTGTTCACGCGTCCCCTCCATAAAATGGAGGATAGCGATCGCTCGAGCGCCTTCCAATGGGTCTCACAGAGAGGAAGTACAGACAATCGATAAAGAATCAGGGGGAAAATGTATGTAGCACACACCTCCGCCCTGCCCTTCACGGACAACCGCCGTCGATTCCAAGTCTTGCCGGCAGAATCGACCTTTGCAAGTACTTCAGACCAATTCTTCTCCAGCTGGAGGTCCGGTCCAAACCACACTCCAAGAATGCGGACAGGACCGCCCGTCCAACCGAAGCGGCCCGGAAGAGCGACCCCCTTCCAGGCACCTAACCGCAAGCCGGACGACTTGTCGCGGTTTATCTTGGCCCCTGTCACCTTCTCGTACCGATCAAGCACCTTCTGTACCGCCTCAATGTCGCTGCGGGACGACACGAAAGCAGATACGTCATGAGGGTACGCGGAAACCCTGGCTCGAGACCCTCCAGGAACGGCGATTCCACGTAGGGCCGGACTGCCGGTCTCGTCCTTCAGCCGGCGAAGGAGAGGCTCCATCGCCAAAGCATACAGGAGAGGCGACAGCGGACAACCCTGACGAACCGACCTAGACAGTACGAACGCGTCCGACAACCTTCAGTTCACCTGTACCACAGCACTGGGGGAGCGATATAAGATGCTAATCCAGCGGCAGAAGTTGGGTGCGAATCCAGCGGCCTGCAGGACAGTAGCAAGGTAGCGATGGTCGACCCTATCAAATGCCTTGGACTGATCCAAATTGATCAGCGCGGCTTCTTCGTCGTCTTTTACACCCTCTATGATCGTGCGGATCAGATGCAGGTTGCTCTGAATTGTTCGGCCCCTCACAGAACAAGTCTGCTCAGGTCCCAACAGAGACTCGGCAACTGACTTCAAACGCTCCTGCATGATCTTGGCCATAATCTTTAACTCTGTGTTTAGCAGAGTTATGGGCCTGTAATCATCTAGCTACCCCCCACCACCTTTGCCCTTTTTCAACAGAGTGATCACGCCCTTGGTGATCCGGTTGGGGATGGACCCCGACCGAAACCAGTTGTTGAACACTGCAGTCAAAATTGGAACAAAGATGTGCGACAGCCTCAAGTACAATTCATAGGGCAAACCATCCAGACCGGGCGACTTGCCTCTGACGACCTTCTTCAATACCGCGTAGACTTCGCCCTCCGTGATCTCTCCCTCGCAGCTAGTCGCTTCAGTCGGCGAAAGCCGAGGAAAGTCAGCCAAATAGCTGCGAAACTCCTCACGGAGACCAGGCTCCTTAGTAAACCGGCTCTCGAAATGGCGCCGAAACGCCTCGCACATGTCATCAGTCGCCCGAAGAGTACGCACCTCCGGGGATATGACCTCACGAATGTAACGATCGCCACCTCGACGGACCTCTTCCCTGCGCAGATCTGCGCCCAAATTCACAGCTTCAGAAGACATCTTGCTTAACTTATGTCTAATTACCTGGCCCATGTACCGCTCGCAATTCGAACGATCCAGGGCCTCCCTAGATAAGGCTATCTCTAGGGGATCCCCCCCAGCTACCGCCCGGGAATAACTAGACTTAAGTGTCTTCACCTTATCAGCTCTATCTAGAGCGAGCCGTTTGCTGAAATCAGTGGTGAAGGACCTAATCCTACATTTAAGGCGTTCCCACCACTTATTCCCGATAACCGCCCCCACTAACTCCCGCTGCACTAGTCTAATTAGCTGTTCCTGGAAGTCCTCCCTGTCCAGTAAGGACAGATTGAACTTCCAGTACCCAGCCATTCTAGGCCTATTGTCTAACTCCACCCGGGCACAAATGAGTTTATGATCTGAATAGCCTACCCAGTGGAACGTAGGGCAATCTAGTAGATCTATGTCGGCTCTTCTAACTAACATTCTGTCAAGGTAGCTAACTACCTTGTCAAAAGGCCAATTAAGAGCCCACGTCCACATTTTCCCCCCGGGGTGATCGACCCGGTATCTATCGACGAGACCATAATCGTCGATCAGATCAACCAGGCTACGATCGCCCCTTCTCCCGCTAGCTCCCCGCCCACTGTCTAACTTGGGGTCCAGGATGGCATTCTAGTACCCCATTAAAACTAGGCGCGTTGAATCCACTAGGAACGGCCCCAACCGCCGAAAAAATGAGACCCGCTCCTCCCGGTCATTGGGCGCATAAACCGCAACGACTCGGAATGAACCACTTTTCACGGCAATATCGGCCACGATCAACCGGCCCTCGGCATCGGTATGCACAAGGTCCACTTTCGCATCAAAAGTACGTCTAACAAGCAAGGAAACTCCTCTGGCTGAACGGTCCCCATATGCTGAATAGACGACAAAGTCATCCTCCAGCGCACACGCATCGGAACTGCAAACAAAGTGGGTCTCTTCGGTCGCGGCAACATCCACATCAAGGGACAGAAGGTCCCGGAGCAAGCGGGCCGCGTTACCCCGATCCCTTAAGCCCCTCACATTCAACGTCGCTATCTTAATTGACATCTTCTAAGCCTGCAAAAAAGAAAAGAATAAGTGCAAAAAACCTATTCACATACGGGACGGAAATCTGCAGCTGACAGGACCCCGACGGATTTTCCCAGGCTCCCTACACCTAACTCCGACGTCATCCGTCCCTCTGAGACAATCCCGCCAACGTCCGTGGGATAGGTTAGTTTTAGGGCCCTATATAGTGACGGGTGGAGACGTACCGGGACCCTACCTGCACAAAAATTGTGCATTTTTATCAGATCTTGGGCCCCCCTCTCGACCATTCTTATTTCCGGGAAGGCCTCTCTGGCCTCAAAGAGATGGGTCCAAACTTTAATGTATTTGCCCGTGTCCCGGATAAGGCCAATAACCACCCGGGGCACGAGGAAAATTTCTTGCGTCTTCTATCGACTTGCCATCGACGGAGGACAGCTTAAATAAGGGTCCTAATAGTGATTTTTTGCGGGCGGAGAGCTTCTTTTCAATCTCCCCCTTGTCTACCTTACAGATTTCTTCGACTTTCCGAAAAATCCTCTTTTTCTTTTTCCCCCTATCTGGGGGTGGTGGGGTGGGAGTGGATGAACGGGTCGGAGTAGAGAGGGATGGTTGGGAAGTTGAAGGTTCTAAAGCAGTAGGAGTAGGCGTCTGTGGAGGTGTGGGAGTGGTAGGAGGGAGTGGAAATCGAGACAGGGAAGGAGGGAGGCTCCTATCTGCTGTAGTGTTATCTTTCTTTTTAGCTGGTGAAGTGGGGGCAGATGTACACCTGGTTCTATCTCTGCCCCTTTTTCCCCCCACTATTTTGTTCAGTAGGTATGTGAAATTGTGTCACTTCTTCCTCTTCTTGTATATATCATGACTAGTGAGCTAATCCAAATGACTTAACTTCCTTTATAGTCTACCAATAGAAGGTTAACGAATCAGAAGCCGCAGAACATTGTATCCGTCGTGTATAAAGGCGGCCATCTTTGTTTACCCTACCGAAGGACCAGTGCCAACTTGACCAGGCGAAGATGATAAAAGGAAGAACTACGCTCTGCTACTTTGCTACGATATCCACTGCGAACCTGAACTACGCTTTCCTACTGTCTCCGAAATATTCACTGCCAACCTCTGGATTCTATACTCGAAGTCAACCGCCATGAATTTGTAACATAGTTTTCATCATTAGAATACTCACTGATACAGCCTTATGCTAGACAAAGTTTAATAGCCAACTGGACGCAAACCAATGTGAGATTTTCAGTAGCTTTGTCTTGTCCTGATCTTCATACATTTTAGATATTGTGGATCGAGAGAAACCCAAATAGTAAATTTGCTACTGTCAACAACACTTGAATTTCCCCGTGGAGCGGTAACTTTTATTTTATAATGTTCACCCTGTACAAGGCTCAAGAAGTACTCAAGGTAGAGGGTTTTGTGTAGGCTTATATTAGCGTAGAAAAGAACAAGCGTTAAGACATTAGAGCTGAAGCAGACTTTAGAACGAACAGGAAACCAAATCCTAAACAGGAAGAAAAAGATATACTTCTACTCCTGTTCTACCTCTATTAGATTAAAGCTGTTTTGCTAACAGAAAGGAGTGTGAACCTGAAGATAGGCGAACTTATCTACTTTTATTAGATTAAAGCTGTTTTGCTTACAGAAAGGAATGTGAACCTATAGATAGGCGAACATATCTACTTTTATTAGATTAAAGCTGTTTTCCTAACAGTAAGGAGTGTGAACGTATAGATAGGTGAACCTATCTACTTCTGTTAGATTAAATCTGTTTTGCTTACAGAAAGGAGTGTGAACCTGTAGATAGGCGAACTTATCAACTTTTATTAGATTAAAGCTGTTTTGCTTACAGAAAGGAGTGTGAACCTATAGATAGGCGAACCTATCTACTTCTATTAGATTAAAGCTGTTTTGCTAACAGAAAGGAGTGTGAACCTGTAGATAGGCGAACATATCTACTTCTATTAGATTAAAGCTGTTTTCCTAACAGTAAGGAGTGTGAACGAATAGATAGGCGAACATATCTACTTTTATTAGATTAAAGCTGTTTTCCTAACAGTAAGGAGTGTGAACGAATAGATAGGCGAACATATCTACTTTTATTAGATTAAAGCTGTTTTCCTAACAGTAAGGAGTGTGAACCTATAGATAGGCGAACATATCTACTTTTATTAGATTAAAGCTGTTTTCCTAACAGTAAGGAGTGTGAACCTATAGATAGGCGAACATATCTACTTTTATTAGATTAAAGCTGTTTTCCTAACAGTAAGGAGTGTGAACCTATAGATAGGCGAACATATCTACTTTTATTAGATTAAAGCTGTTTTCCTAACAGAAAGGAGTGTGAACCTATAGATAGGCGAACATATCTACTTTTATTAGATTAAAGCTGTTTTCCTAACAGAAAGGAGTGTGAACCTATAGATAGGCGAACATATCTACTTTTATTAGATTAAAGCTGTTTTCCTAACAGTAAGGAGTGTGAACCTATAGATAGGCGAACATATCTACTTTTATTAGATTAAAGCTGTTTTCCTAACAGTAAGGAGTGTGAACGAATAGATAGGCGAACATATCTACTTTTATTAGATTAAAGCTGTTTTCCTAACAGTAAGGAGTGTGAACCTATAGATAGGCGAACATATCTACTTTTATTAGATTAAAGCTGTTTTCCTAACAGAAAGGAGTGTGAACCTATAGATAGGCGAACATATCTACTTTTATTAGATTAAAGCTGTTTTCCTAACAGTAAGGAGTGTGAACGAATAGATAGGCGAACATATCTACTTTTATTAGATTAAAACTGTTTTCCTAACAGTAAGGAGTGTGAACCTATAGATAGGCGAACATATCTACTTTTATTAGATTAAAGCTGTTTTCCTAACAGTAAGGAGTGTGAACCTATAGATAGGCGAACATATCTACTTTTATTAGATTAAAGCTGTTTTCCTAACAGAAAGGAGTGTGAACCTATAGATAGGCGAACATATCTACTTTTATTAGATTAAAGCTGTTTTCCTAACAGTAAGGAGTGTGAACGAATAGATAGGCGAACATATCTACTTTTATTAGATTAAAGCTGTTTTGCTAACAGAAAGGAGTGTGAACCTATAGATAGGCGAACCTATCTACTTCTATTAGATTAAAGCTCTTTTGCTTACAGAAAGGAGTGTGAACCTGTAGATAGGCGAACCTATCTACTTCTATTAGATTAAAGCTGTTTTGCTAACAGAAAGGAGTGTGAACCTGTAGATAGGCGAACATATCTACTTCTATTAGATTAAAGCTGTTTTCCTAACAGTAAGGAGTGTGAACGAATAGATAGGCGAACATATCTACTTTTATTAGATTAAAGCTGTTTTCCTAACAGTAAGGAGTGTGAACGAATAGATAGGCGAACATATCTACTTTTATTAGATTAAAGCTGTTTTCCTAACAGTAAGGAGTGTGAACGAATAGATAGGCGAACATATCTACTTTTATTAGATTAAAGCTGTTTTCCTAACAGTAAGGAGTGTGAACGAATAGATAGGCGAACATATCTACTTTTATTAGATTAAAGCTGTTTTCCTAACAGTAAGGAGTGTGAACGAATAGATAGGCGAACATATCTACTTTTATTAGATTAAAGCTGTTTTCCTAACAGTAAGGAGTGTGAACGAATAGATAGGCGAACATATCTACTTTTATTAGATTAAAGCTGTTTTCCTAACAGAAAGGAATGTGAACCTATAGATAGGCGAACATATCTACTTTTATTAGATTAAAGCTGTTTTCCTAACAGTAAGGAGTGTGAACCTATAGATAGGCGAACATATCTACTTTTATTAGATTAAAGCTGTTTTCCTAACAGTAAGGAGTGTGAACCTATAGATAGGCGAACATATCTACTTTTATTAGATTAAAGCTGTTTTCCTAACAGTAAGGAGTGTGAACCTATAGATAGGCGAACATATCTACTTTTATTAGATTAAAGCTGTTTTCCTAACAGTAAGGAGTGTGAACCTATAGATAGGCGAACATATCTACTTTTATTAGATTAAAGCTGTTTTCCTAACAGTAAGGAGTGTGAACCTATAGATAGGCGAACATATCTACTTTTATTAGATTAAAGCTGTTTTCCTAACAGAAAGGAGTGTGAACCTATAGATAGGCGAACATATCTACTTTTATTAGATTAAAGCTGTTTTCCTAACAGAAAGGAGTGTGAACCTATAGATAGGCGAACATATCTACTTTTATTAGATTAAAGCTGTTTTCCTAACAGTAAGGAGTGTGAACCTATAGATAGGCGAACATATCTACTTTTATTAGATTAAAGCTGTTTTCCTAACAGTAAGGAGTGTGAACGAATAGATAGGCGAACATATCTACTTTTATTAGATTAAAGCTGTTTTCCTAACAGTAAGGAGTGTGAACGAATAGATAGGCGAACATATCTACTTTTATTAGATTAAAGCTGTTTTCCTAACAGTAAGGAGTGTGAACGAATAGATAGGCGAACATATCTACTTTTATTAGATTAAAGCTGTTTTCCTAACAGTAAGGAGTGTGAACGAATAGATAGGCGAACATATCTACTTTTATTAGATTAAAGCTGTTTTCCTAACAGTAAGGAGTGTGAACGAATAGATAGGCGAACATATCTACTTTTATTAGATTAAAGCTGTTTTCCTAACAGTAAGGAGTGTGAACGAATAGATAGGCGAACATATCTACTTTTATTAGATTAAAGCTGTTTTCCTAACAGTAAGGAGTGTGAACCTATAGATAGGCGAACATATCTACTTTTATTAGATTAAAGCTGTTTTCCTAACAGAAAGGAGTGTGAACCTATAGATAGGCGAACATATCTACTTTTATTAGATTAAAGCTGTTTTCCTAACAGAAAGGAGTGTGAACCTATAGATAGGCGAACATATCTACTTTTATTAGATTAAAGCTGTTTTCCTAACAGTAAGGAGTGTGAACCTATAGATAGGCGAACATATCTACTTTTATTAGATTAAAGCTGTTTTCCTAACAGTAAGGAGTGTGAACCTATAGATAGGCGAACATATCTACTTTTATTAGATTAAAGCTGTTTTCCTAACAGAAAGGAGTGTGAACCTATAGATAGGCGAACATATCTACTTTTATTAGATTAAAGCTGTTTTCCTAACAGAAAGGAGTGTGAACCTATAGATAGGCGAACATATCTACTTTTATTAGATTAAAGCTGTTTTCCTAACAGAAAGGAGTGTGAACCTATAGATAGGCGAACATATCTACTTTTATTAGATTAAAGCTGTTTTCCTAACAGTAAGGAGTGTGAACCTATAGATAGGCGAACATATCTACTTTTATTAGATTAAAGCTGTTTTCCTAACAGTAAGGAGTGTGAACCTATAGATAGGCGAACATATCTACTTTTATTAGATTAAAGCTGTTTTCCTAACAGAAAGGAGTGTGAACCTATAGATAGGCGAACATATCTACTTTTATTAGATTAAAGCTGTTTTCCTAACAGTAAGGAGTGTGAACGAATAGATAGGCGAACATATCTACTTTTATTAGATTAAAGCTGTTTTCCTAACAGTAAGGAGTGTGAACCTATAGATAGGCGAACATATCTACTTTTATTAGATTAAAGCTGTTTTCCTAACAGTAAGGAGTGTGAACGAATAGATAGGTGAACATATCTACTTTTATTAGATTAAAGCTGTTTTCCTAACAGTAAGGAGTGTGAACCTATAGATAGGCGAACATATCTACTTTTATTAGATTAAAGCTGTTTTCCTAACAGAAAGGAGTGTGAACCTATAGATAGGCGAACATATCTACTTTTATTAGATTAAAGCTGTTTTCCTAACAGAAAGGAGTGTGAACCTATAGATAGGCGAACATATCTACTTTTATTAGATTAAAGCTGTTTTCCTAACAGTAAGGAGTGTGAACCTATAGATAGGCGAACATATCTACTTTTATTAGATTAAAGCTGTTTTCCTAACAGAAAGGAGTGTGAACCTATAGATAGGCGAACATATCTACTTTTATTAGATTAAAGCTGTTTTCCTAACAGAAAGGAGTGTGAACCTATAGATAGGCGAACATATCTACTTTTATTAGATTAAAGCTGTTTTCCTAACAGTAAGGAGTGTGAACCTATAGATAGGCGAACATATCTACTTTTATTAGATTAAAGCTGTTTTCCTAACAGAAAGGAATGTGAACCTATAGATAGGCGAACATATCTACTTTTATTAGATTAAAGCTGTTTTCCTAACAGTAAGGAGTGTGAACCTATAGATAGGCGAACATATCTACTTTTATTAGATTAAAGCTGTTTTCCTAACAGTAAGGAGTGTGAACCTATAGATAGGCGAACATATCTACTTTTATTAGATTAAAGCTGTTTTCCTAACAGTAAGGAGTGTGAACCTATAGATAGGCGAACATATCTACTTTTATTAGATTAAAGCTGTTTTCCTAACAGTAAGGAGTGTGAACCTATAGATAGGTGAACATATCTACTTTTATTAGATTAAAGCTGTTTTCCTAACAGTAAGGAGTGTGAACGAATAGATAGGCGAACATATCTACTTTTATTAGATTAAAGCTGTTTTCCTAACAGTAAGGAATGTGAACCTATAGATAGGCGAACATATCTACTTTTATTAGATTAAAGCTGTTTTCCTAACAGTAAGGAGTGTGAACGAATAGATAGGTGAACATATCTACTTTTATTAGATTAAAGCTGTTTTCCTAACAGAAAGGAATGTGAACCTATAGATAGGCGAACATATCTACTTTTATTAGATTAAAGCTGTTTTCCTAACAGTAAGGAGTGTGAACCTATAGATAGGCGAACATATCTACTTTTATTAGATTAAAGCTGTTTTTCTTACAGAAAGGAGTGTGAACCTATAGATAGGCGAACATATCTACTTTTATTAGATTAAAGCTGTTTTCCTAACAGTAAGGAGTGTGAACCTATAGATAGGCGAACATATCTACTTTTATTAGATTAAAGCTGTTTTCCTAACAGTAAGGAGTGTGAACGAATAGATAGGTGAACATATCTACTTTTATTAGATTAAAGCTGTTTTCCTAACAGTAAGGAATGTGAACCTATAGATAGGCGAACATATCTACTTTTATTAGATTAAAGCTGTTTTCCTAACAGTAAGGAGTGTGAACCTATAGATAGGCGAACATATCTACTTTTATTAGATTAAAGCTGTTTTCCTAACAGTAAGGAGTGTGAACGAATAGATAGGTGAACATATCTACTTTTATTAGATTAAAGCTGTTTTCCTAACAGTAAGGAATGTGAACCTATAGATAGGCGAACATATCTACTTTTATTAGATTAAAGCTGTTTTCCTAACAGTAAGGAGTGTGAACCTATAGATAGGCGAACATATCTACTTTTATTAGATTAAAGCTGTTTTCCTAACAGTAAGGAGTGTGAACGAATAGATAGGCGAACATATCTACTTTTATTAGATTAAAGCTGTTTTCCTAACAGTAAGGAGTGTGAACCTATAGATAGGCGAACATATCTACTTTTATTAGATTAAAGCTGTTTTCCTAACAGAAAGGAATGTGAACCTATAGATAGGCGAACATATCTACTTTTATTAGATTAAAGCTGTTTTCCTAACAGAAAGGAATGTGAACCTATAGATAGGCGAACATATCTACTTTTATTAGATTAAAGCTGTTTTCCTAACAGTAAGGAGTGTGAACCTATAGATAGGCGAACATATCTACTTTTATTAGATTAAAGCTGTTTTCCTAACAGTAAGGAGTGTGAACCTATAGATAGGCGAACATATCTACTTTTATTAGATTAAAGCTGTTTTCCTAACAGTAAGGAGTGTGAACGAATAGATAGGTGAACATATCTACTTTTATTAGATTAAAGCTGTTTTCCTAACAGTAAGGAATGTGAACCTATAGATAGGCGAACATATCTACTTTTATTAGATTAAAGCTGTTTTCCTAACAGTAAGGAGTGTGAACGAATAGATAGGCGAACATATCTACTTTTATTAGATTAAAGCTGTTTTCCTAACAGTAAGGAGTGTGAACGAATAGATAGGGGAACATATCTACTTTTATTAGATTAAAGCTGTTTTCCTAACAGTAAGGAGTGTGAACCTATAGATAGGCGAACATATCTACTTTTATTAGATTAAAGCTGTTTTCCTAACAGTAAGGAGTGTGAACGAATAGATAGGCGAACATATCTACTTTTATTAGATTAAAGCTGTTTTCCTAACAGTAAGGAGTGTGAACGAATAGATAGGCGAACATATCTACTTTTATTAGATTAAAGCTGTTTTCCTAACAGTAAGGAGTGTGAACCTATAGATAGGCGAACATATCTACTTTTATTAGATTAAAGCTGTTTTCCTAACAGTAAGGAGTGTGAACGAATAGATAGGCGAACATATCTACTTTTATTAGATTAAAGCTGTTTTCCTAACAGTAAGGAATGTGAACCTATAGATAGGCGAACATATCTACTTTTATTAGATTAAAGCTGTTTTCCTAACAGTAAGGAGTGTGAACGAATAGATAGGCGAACATATCTACTTTTATTAGATTAAAGCTGTTTTCCTAACAGTAAGGAGTGTGAACGAATAGATAGGCGAACATATCTACTTTTATTAGATTAAAGCTGTTTTCCTAACAGTAAGGAGTGTGAACGAATAGATAGGTGAACATATCTACTTTTATTAGATTAAAGCTGTTTTCCTAACAGTAAGGAATGTGAACCTATAGATAGGCGAACATATCTACTTTTATTAGATTAAAGCTGTTTTGCTTACAGAAAGGAGTGTGAACCTATAGATAGGCGAACATATCTACTTTTATTAGATTAAAGCTGTTTTCCTAACAGAAAGGAATGTGAACCTATAGATAGGCGAACATATCTACTTTTATTAGATTAAAGCTGTTTTCCTAACAGTAAGGAGTGTGAACGAATAGATAGGCGAACATATCTACTTTTATTAGATTAAAGCTGTTTTCCTAACAGTAAGGAGAGTGAACCTATAGATAGGCGAACATATCTACTTTTATTAGATTAAAGCTGTTTTCCTAACAGAAAGGAATGTGAACCTATAGATAGGCGAACCTATCTATCTGTATTAGATTAAAGCTGTTTTGCTACTTAGAAAAGAAATTAAATCCTAATGACACCAAATGTAAGAAAAGAGCACTAGTTTAGTGCAACAATTTTAAATGCAAGAAAATATAGATAAAAAAAATCTTTATGAAATGAAACTAAAGCCCAGTTGATAAGTTTGAAATATAAAGCCATCTGTGGGTACCTGGAGGTGTAAATTGGTAGCGCTGGGATTTACAAGTGAGCTTAAGTGTCTTCTTATAATTCTGATCAAGTTTTAGTCAGATTAGAAGACGATGACTTATTTGTATTTCCTTTTCCTAGAACTTACAATTGAGTTGGTGAAAAAAAAGACAAGTGATCAAGATAAACAAAGCCATTTATTCATAAAATAATAGGCGTCTTTTCTCTCTTTCTCTATTAATTTCTGTCACTCTCTCTCTCTCTCACTCACTCTCTCTCCCTCTTTCTTACTCTCTCACTACTTATCTCTGTCTATTTCTTTCATACACACAAACACAACAACATTGTGACAATTTACGCTTTCTAACGCCACAGTATCACGAAATAGATGTCCTGCCGACTGAAGTATTTTGCAGGCGTTTGTCCGTAGGCGTGTGTGAGTGTTTTTTAAACGAGCTGAGTTGCAATTCGTCGAACCCCCAAAATAGACATTAATGTTATTACCAAATGACTTTCATTGAATGATTTGAAATTGTGGTTCTTGTCAATGCAAGAGCGAATAGAATTCACACTCCTCCCCGTTTTTTTAAGTAAGTTAAAGTAAAGATTTATCCCTTGTTTCTTGTTTAAGATTGGGTTTCCAGTTCCAGCTAAAGTCTACTTCAACTCTAAATGTCTGACGTCTCCGCCTGAACTCTGAATTTATTTAAAATTATTTTATTTACTATTTACATTTATTCATTTTTATTTTTCTCTCAATAGGAGTAGATAGTTTCGCCAATCATCACGTTCAAATTCTTCCCGGTTTCTTGAACAGGAGTAGAGGTTTAACACTTGTTTCCTCTTAGGATTGGGCTACCTGTTCCTTCTAAAATCTTGTTCTCATCCTCTTTCACTCCCAGTAGCCCCTTGCGTATTGGTGGCGTTATCACCTTGCTTGGAGTGAATTGATTAAAAAAATATAATGATAAATTTGTCAACACGCCATAATTCTTTTTATTAAAAAATCTTTCAAAAATAAAATATACTTTTTTGAGACGTTATTTGAGGAAATTAGCTGATTTGACGATGAATTAATCTGAATTGAAACAAATATTATTTTAGTTTAAAATATCGCAGAAAAGCAATTTTAACACGAGGGCGAGTGTTTTTTTATGAGATGTTGACACATTTACCGATAGTCTGATGTTTGGAAAATTTATCTAATAAGGTAATAGATATAAAATTTCATGACGAATACAACCTAAACGCCTTTATATATATATATATATATATATATATATATATATATATATATATATATATATATATATATATTTTAACTATCCAGTAATCTCTAAAATATTTTAGGCATTCTAATATAGTTTTAGGTACTCTCGCTTTATAAACTTACTTCCGATGGCGCTTGTCGAGGAAATTTTAGAAAATTACTAATAAAGTTTAAATTTATTATACTTATCGCTCATGTTCTGATAATATCATGTGTAGATATCCGTATTTACAAAAAACAGCACGTTTATAGACACATTTTTTAATACTAGAGGTCGGTGAATTGTAGTAAGCTTTTCCATTTATGATTAGTAAATACGTTTTCTTTATTTAGTAACAATATAACTTGACCGATACAAATTAATACAAAATTTTAAATAGAAAAGGTTTTGAAATATATTAACATGAAAGCAATTCTTGTTAAATTTCCCTATTCAGCGAAAAAAAAAATGATTTCCTTAGAAAATAGTGTCAATCGTATATTTTATTGATAAAACTATTTCAGTGATGTTTTTCTAATTGAACAATGTTTTAGTTTTATTGGATATTTTTTATTTTACGCTTCAGAGATTTTCTCCAAGTGCAGATCCTGTTTAACCAAAAACATGGATGATTTAAATTCTTTGAGGAATTTCCTTATGCCCTAATTATTTTCTATTCAATGTGAAACAAAAGGCCCATGAAATATTCCAAAACAAAAAAAGGCCCCTCTTGAGAAACCCAATTAATCAAAAAAATATATATACAGTGTAACCCTGATATAAGAGACCCGGATATAAGATAAACCCGGATATAAGAGAGATATTTATCTAATCCCAAATTAGAGCCATACTTACCTAAACAAAATAGACCAAACCCGGATATAAGATAAACCCGGATATAAGAGAATTCTTCTCCGGTCCCGACAACTCTCTTATATCCGGGTTACACTGTATTATCCTGCCTACTAATTCTATCACATCTACAATTGAAAAGAATCTCAATTCAACATAAAATTTGTTACTACTACGTCCAAAGCAATAAAAAATTTATTCAATACTAAACAAAACAATAAGCTAAAACCAGAAGGAGCAGTTTGCTCTATCGCCTGTAATAAGTGCCACAAAAATAAACCTCAAGGAATTTAAATAAAAGTTTACCGTATATACTCGCGTATCATGCAACTCTTGAAGACCTAATTTTGTAGCTAATTTTAAGACGGTCGCAATATACATGGGATATAAAATTAACGTATGTACTGCTAGCCCTAGCTACACCGTTGACCAAACTATATATCCATTTACTGTAGTAAAATTAGCTTCAAAATGAGGTCTTCAAGGGTTGCATGATACGCGAGTATATACGGTTCTTGAACTCATAAGAGACATTTTGCAAAATAATACGTGAAATACGTTTTATGTTAAAATTGTGGTCAATCTTGTAACGAGACCGGCCACAATTTTAATATAAAAAAAAATGCCACTCAGATCAAAGGGGAAATAATTCACTACGACGTAAATGTCTAGAGAGTGACTTAATCGCATGGTCATCTACAGTAAATTTGCGCCCTGGCACTTACAACATTTCACGATTCCTGGAAAATTTTCTAACATCACTGTGGAATATCTACTTACCAAAGTGATGGAAAGAAAAAAGATTCTAAATGAATTCGGTTAGATATTAAAAAAAGAAAAATTCTAAAATAACCAACACCCCGAACTTCCGTGCGCATGTGTAGCCCTACCAGCATTAGTCGTATGAAGTCTTGAAGGACAAAACGCATCACAAGTAAACTTTTTCCACTTTTTCATATAATTTCCTTTATAACTAATTTAAACATTAAACGCCACAAAAAAAAAAAAAATTAATCGAAATTTTCAAGTGGAGGTGGTGGTGGGGAGGGGTAATAAATTTAAAAACAAATATTTTTACGAAGATTTTTATACACAGAACTGTTTCAAAAATAATTTCATTCATTTGTGAATAAGTCCTGAAAGTTTCATTAAAATCAGATTTTTCCATTTTTCAAGAATTTCGAAATCAAATTGTTATTTTTGTTTTTTTTTTACCGGGGAGGTGGGTACATTCAAGTTTCCACATACAGTGTAACCCGGATATAAGAGAGTTGTCGGGACCGGAGAAGAAGTCTCTTATATCCGGTTTTATATTATATCCGGGTTTGGTCTATTATATATACATTAACACAGGCTCTAATTTGGGACCAGAGAAAATCTCTCTTATATCCGAGTTTCTCTTATATCCGGGTCTCTTATATCCGGGTTACACTGTATAAATTTAAGGTCCACCAAATACAAATAAAAATAAAATAATTTAAACAGCAGTTTCCAAAAATAATAAAAATTTACATTTAAAAAATTTTACATTTAAAAAAATTGGTAAAGTTTACATTCTAAAAAGTTGGTAATTCATTTAAAAAAAATTGGTGACTCGTCTAAACATTACATTTTCACTTGCAAACATCAGGTTAATAAAATTCATCAATTATAACTTATTGCTACCATTTATTTATTTTCTCATAGCTGGAACCATAACAGGTGCTACTGCTCCGGGTCAGGATGGACGTGGGAACGACAGCAATTGAGAGGTAGTTCCACATTCCTAAAAACCTCCTAATCAGAGAGCTTGCTGCCGGATATAGTTTATATATTGTCATACCCAGGACACTAGATAGCAGGGAAACATTATCCAACAATTATTTGATTTTGCAATTTTTGATTTGATTTTTCACCATAAAATTCGCTTTTCCAAACAAATTTATGACCCCCTCCCTGTTGATGCCAGAAAGATAATATGTCTAACCTAAATTTCGAAGCTTCTAGAAACTATTAAAAAAAATTTATTTCCATATAAAAAATCATTTGCTCAATCCTCATAATAATAAAAAGATAAAGATTTTAACGTTGAAGCTTTGTTTTTATCAAATTTTGGGTATTTTCCCATCATGTATGGTTTTTTTTTGTCAATATCTGGATGTACCTATATATATATATATATATATATATATATACCACATAATACCCTTGAGTGCTTAGCTTTGTAGCGGGTAGAATGGAGATCAACGTGTTTTAGTGGACTCAGCAATTTTCAAATCTGCTTGTCTGAATCATCTTCAAGAAGAGAGAGCAAAATCTAAAAGGTCAGCCAATCTAACAGTGATCTCATTTCACAATTCTCACACCTGCTCCATATGTTGCCTTCTTTGTAAATCACTAGCGGGTCTTAAATGCCACTTAAGATTATCGCATACACTTTCATAACTGAATCAATAAGCTTGCAGATCCTCATACGTCGAAACCGACGGGAGAGTCCATTATATATATATATATATATATATATATATATATATATATATATATATATATATATATCTGGATGTACCTATATATATATATATATATATATATATATATATATATGTATATATATATATATATCTGGATGTACCTATATATATATATATATATATATATATATATTATTATTATTATTATTATTATTATCATTATTATTATTATTATTAATCTTATAAGTATAAGAAACTATACTCGTTCGAAAAACCTTCGGTGTCTTGATTTGCCAATAATCAAACCAATACCAAATGGAAAAAAAAAGGTAGAAAAAAAGAAAGAACCAAGAACATGTACGTTAGCCGAAAATAATCGTCTAGTATGCAAGTGCAAAGCCCAAAGAAAAATCCCGATACGACTAGGCAAAATAACTAAATAAAGTGCTCGATGCAGTAAATAGAGCAGACCTAGTTAAACTATTAACTATATATATATATATATATATATATACAGTGTAACCCGGATATAAGAGACGCGGATATAAGAGAAACCCGGAATATAAGAGATATTTTCTCTGGTCCCAAATTAGAGCCATACTTACCTAAACAAAATAGACCAAACCCGGATATAAGAGGAACCCGGATATAAGAGACTTCGTATCCGGTCCCGACAACTCTCTTATATCCGTGTTACACCATATATATATATATATATATATATATATATATATATATGTGTGTGTGTGTGTGTTTGTGCGTGAGCACAGGGAGTTAGGTTATATATATATATATATATATATATATATATATATATATATATATATATATATATATATATGCTTTCTTTTGTTTTTCTAAAAGACATGTGAGTCAGGAGGAGTTGATTACATGAAAACTATGTACATATGTTTATTTCCTTTATATATTCTTCAAAGAGATAAACTATAGGAAGTGGTTTTGCAAGGTTAATGAGCGTGGTCTCTTGAAAGACAAAACGCACACTTCTCGTACGTGAACCTGAACCCGATCCCACCCGTACGTTTTTCCCTCCCCCCACCCACATTTCGGCTCAGGGTTTTGATCGACTGAACTGAGATTTATTAAATTTCCCATCGTCTAGCACAAGTTCAAAATACAGGAGTGCCTACCCAGAATTGAACACATTTTTTTTTAAAGCTCAAAGGATCAGTTGAGTTTTAACGACCCCCGCCAATGTCTTACCGTCAGTCTACTCGAACCGTGTGCGACACATGCAGCTTGGCATTATCTTAACTAGTTGTTGTCATGGGATCATGGCTGTCTGATGCTGAAAGTCCAAGTAAGCTATGAATGATTATAAACGATCTTTCTAGTAACATCTGACTTTTGTCGCGTGTTTGGTTGCTAAACTCGTACAATGAGTAAGCAGCCATTATATACGTGGGCTGCATGCCCTGAAGATTAAGTTCAAGCATTAAACAGACTGTTGCCACTCAGTTTTGAGCTCGGTCTCCACTCATATATATATATATATATATATATATATATATATATATATATATATATGTAGTGGGGGTGGATCTGGTGCACTACGTATCAGGTCTCTGTATTCGGCCCTTCAAAATGTGTGAATGGTTCTGCACAAAACGTTCACGACTATTATCAAATCGTATGTGCTGATGTCAGGCTGTCATTTCCTAGGAACTGATCTGCTTGATCCTCATACGTCGAATTTGACGGGAGAGTCGAGCATGTGTGTGTCTCTGTGTGTGTGTGGGGGGGGGGGGGTATTCAAAATCCTGTTTTCGCTCAGTTTCGCATGCGAAACGTAAACAAAGCAATTTCTAAAGAATTAATTGACTTTATTTTTAATCTGTCATTTTTGTTATTTCAAAGCTTATTATTTAGTGGATGTTCGTATTTGAAATAGACGACCCATTTCTATTTTTACTTTAAAATACTTATACTTTATTTTAAACCGTTGCTGGAGGAACTACTGTCCGAGGCGGCCGATGTGACAAGAGATTATATATATATATATATATATATATATATATATATATATATAATATCCCACATACATTGCATACCCAGCACTTGTATGTATGTATGTCTATTAAAATGTGTTATAAAATTATAAACTACTGAATTAGTATCTTTAAATCACGAACCTCGTTCATATATATATATATATATATATATATATATATATATATATATATATATATCACAAATAAAAGAAAGAACAGATGCAGTAAGAATCCAGAGTTCTTAGCATTTATTTTTTTAAAAGCGTTCAATACACAATACAGCAAAATTTATTAAAATATTTTTATTGTAATAGATTACAATGAAACATTTTACATCGTTACGCAAAAACTTTCATGTTTCGAAACTAAAATGGTTCCTCTTCAGCCGATGGTAGAAAACTCATAGTAAATATGATTTATTTGGGAAATTTGAAAACATTATATATATATATATATATATATATATATATATATATATATATATATATATATATATATATATATATATATATCTATTGAACAGTAAAAAATATCAAAGAATTAAAATCTTCATACACTGGCTTGTATATTAATATTCTTTCGTTATTATTATTATTTCAGTTAGATTCCTCGACTAGTTTCGACCAAAATGGCCATCATCAGGAGAAAAAATGTTCTGCTTGCCGGTAGCAGTGAACTACAGAATATATATATATATATATATATATATATATATATATATATATATATATATATATATATATATTTCGGGTTTCGATTCCCTCGGTAGTGGATGCGCACTGCTGATGAGTCCCAAATATAGGACGAAACGGCCGTCCAGTGCTTCCTGAGGTTTCTATCAGACTCGATGAATCAATTAATATAATTATCAAATCCTCCTCATTACTATGTGTGTTTATCATCGCTTGAACCAGCTTCTAATGCTCCAGTTGGAGCGGCTTGGTGAGAGTAGTCGTGGCTCCAGGAGGCTCAGTCCTATGGTCAGAGAGAATCTCAGTAGAGTTCCACCACGGAATGTGGGAGTGAGCGGCGCTTCTTAGAGTCTGATTTGCAATCTCTTCGTCACCGAGGCCCGGCGGAGCGGTTGGTATAGTGTTCGCTTGCCAACCTGACTGTCGGGGTTTCGATTCCCTCGGTAGTGGATGCGCACTGCTGATGAGTCCCAAATATAGGACGAAACGGCCGTCCAGTGCTTCCTGAGATTTCTATCAGACTCGATGAATCAATTAATATATATATATATATATATATATGTTTTTGTGTGTGTGTGTGTATATATATATATATATATATATGTGTGTGTGTGAATATATATATATATATATATGGAGGAGAGAGAAAGAGAGAGAGATCAATATACATCTGTATCAGTGACTCTCTTAAAGTTTTTCTTTGTCTATTTCGATTCATTTCTTTCGCTGACGAAGTTAGACAAAATATTCTCTGAATCATAGAATAAAAAATACTTAGACATTGTTTAATTAGAAATTCTTTTAACTGTTTTTTATGAATAAAATATATTATGGATAGAATTGTCTTGAGAAAAAAAAAGCTTTTTGGGATCAGTAATGGATTTTTACTATATATTTTAATTAGAATAATTTATAAACTTTTAAATCATTTAAAATTCTGTCGTAATTTGTATGGCGAAATGATATTTACTATATTTATTAATCATAAAGGGAAAAGCTTACGACAATTCACAGACCCCCTCCCCCAGTATTTTAAAAAAGAATTTCATTTCTGGACATATTTTGAAAGTAACCGCTGTCCAGATATTAAATTCAACTTAGTATGGTACAAGGTCAGTTTTGAAAGCGAGTTATAAGCAAGATAATTTTATTAAACAAATTTCCATATGAGAATGAGATAGCATTGCTTGCCTTAAAGAGCAAATTTAAAATTTTAACTTTTTTGACTAACAGGATCAGTGGAAGAGACGGAACTTTTTCGCTTAATACAGATATAAATTTGTCAATGAAACTTTTAACAATCGAAAGATTTTTCGAAAAGGTATAATACAATCCCTTAAAAAAGGGTTCAAATTAAACATTCTTTCAAGAAAGATACAACTTATTTGAAAATCGAAACTAATAACGTTTCTGTAGATTCACCAGAGTTGCTGGGATTTTCTATGCCGATGATACGACTATATACGGGCGCATCTCTAAAACCCTTGTCGATCAGAGATTGACAGCTGACCTCTTTTCCTATCTAACACTAAATTCCCAGTGGGTAAAAACTGGTTAGTTACATTCAATGCCCCGAAAACCAAACTAGTTACATTCCATCTCCGCCGAGCAGATCCCGAACTAAAGGCAGTCACAATGAACGGATGTCCTCTCAAAAGAACACAGTGCCTTGAAAGGACAGAACTCACACCCGACCTTAAGTGGAATTCCTATGTACAATCCATCTCTGAAGATCCAGATAAAATAATCGGCTCTCTCTACCGCTTCTGTAAGTACCTAACTCCTCATGCTATCGTCTACCTTTATAAAAGCCAGAAAATGGAGTACTGTTGTCATATTTGGGGAGGAGCTGCCCAGATCTTACTTTCCAACCTTGATAGAGTTCAAAAGCATCTTCTGGTTCCATCAGGTCTAAACTTCACGGCTAGGACCTTCCATGCTACTTATATAGTAACAAACCACCCTTATTCCCTCCGTATTACATTATCCAGAAGTTTCACCCAAACAATTTCTTTCTGCGAAACACTGCCCTGTGGAATAGACTCCCAAGAGGATGTTTCCCCGATCACTACAATTTTAAACTGTTCAAGTCAACCGTTATCTTCCGCTGATATCCATATAAACTACCCCTTATCGTAACCGTCTACCTCGAATGACCCCCGGGCCTAGTACAGGGTGTACCTTATTGTAAAAAAGTTTAATAAATTTTAAAATCAGTTCGATTACTTTTTTTTTTCACTTCATTCGTTTCATTTAGGTTCTGTTTCTTTTCCTGCTTATGTCTTTGTTTGCATCATACTTTATCCGTAAGGAACAGTCTTGTTCCTCCACTGGTAACAGACCAAATTCCTTATCCTTCTGAAAGCATTCTCTAGCTTGTGTCCTTCTACGTAGTCTACTGGAGCTTTAGACTTTCAAATCATGATATTGTTAATATTGTTAATATCATTATATTGTTAATATGCTCCAGACGGAACTCAAATTTGAAATTTGAGTGAGTGGAAGTCACCCTGCTGATTGCTCGAAATATCCAAAAGTGTATATCTTTTTGAAATTTCAAAATTGAATTTTAAACCATCCGTTTTGACCCACTTATTTTCGTGGGTGGGGGGGTCTTTTCGAGATATTCAATTTTTAATTTTCTTTTTTTTCAAATCAAATTTATTAGTTTATTTTTTATTTACCATCTGCCTTTTTTCTAACTTTTTATTTAAAAAACAATCTCTTAAAAGCAAATGTAATAAACAAACTTAGACTGTCTAATTTTTATTATATACTCACCTCTTAATTATTTTACATCACTTTCTTATAATGTTTTATAGTACCACAAGAAAGAAGTGAATATGACACGTGATATGAACTAAGAGATCTCACGATAAAGGGACACTAGGGTGCGTTTTCATGAACATTGTATTACTAGATCACTTTTAGACAAATTTCGTTGTTTACTACAAATTGGCACCATTAAGGTTATGAGTTGGCTGAATTAAAACAATGCAACGAAGTTTAAATGCTTTTTGCTGATGGGATAGGCGCTATCGCGTGATCTAATATAGCAGGCAAGGTCAGGTGGGTAGAAAGACTCAAAACTATCAACGGACCCAAAATTAACGCCCCTAATGACGCACTCCAGTGCATATTTACGATATAATAAAAATAATATTTTAAATAATGTTATATTTATTGGTAAAAGTACTCTATATCAGGGGTAGAGCATATGTAAATATAAATGTTGAGACCGAGGTCAACACCGATCGGCCTGAATATCGTGTTCAATTATTTTTTATCCGAAAGCAATATATATATATATATATATATATATATATATATATATATATATATATATATATATAACTGGATATTGAGGCCAAAACCGTGCGACAACAGTCTGTTTCATACTAGAACACAATATTTATGGCCTGAATATTGCGTAAAACAGATTTTCGCCGTTCGGGATTGATCTCAGTGTCCATTATACAACAGCTACCTGCGCTAATGCAAAACTCTTCAGTAAAATGAATAGAGTCATGTGGCTGATTGGCATTTGGTTACATTCGTAAAAAAAATACACTAGATTTAGCTGCTCCATTCTGTCGAATGAAGATAGCTCAGTGGTAGAAACTCTGGCACCAAATCGGTTGGGTTTCAATCCTGGTTTGAGTCATCGGATGTCTAGTCGCACTCAGGAGCTGTTAAGCAGTACTGTCTGCGAATGACATAATATATATATATATATATATATATATATAAATGCTTTCGCCTAAAATATCGAACAGTATTTTAATAGATAACGTAGTTTTAGTAAAGTGTTAAGTTTATATAGAATTTATAGTATACAAATTGAAATAAAATGATCAGAAACTTATCTTCTCACTCTGAGTTTCGCAGATATTATTCCGCTCTTTAGGGACAAGTTACATCGATTCTACAATCAATCACTCTATAGAAAGTGAGAATTTTCAATATATGCTTGACGTTTGCCACGTAATCAGAAATGTACCAGTGGGGAACAAAATAATAATACATATTGATTAGTAGTCTAAATATATATATATATATATATATATATATATATATATATATATATATATATATATATATATAAGCATGTGTGTGTGTGTGTGTGTAATAGATCCGTTGGTATATAATGCAGGTGGATTCTAGTAATTAGATATTAAAACTGATCCAAAGAGAGATCAATGTCTTTATTATAACAGAGCGTATATATTATACAGCAAAAAATCCCAAATAATCTCATGTGGGTATAGTCTGCTTCAGACTAGGACTGACATATGCCAGTCTTCCTCAGCCCTAGACTGGCAGTCTAGGGCTGAGTAAGACTGGCATATGTCAGCGCTGGTTTGAAATAGACTATAGCCACATGAGGTCATTTGTTTTTTTTTTTACTGTACAATATATATATATATATATATATATATATATATATATATATATACATTGAACCAATATCATTTATATATATATATATATATATATATATATATGTGTGTGTGTGTGTGTGTGTGTGTGTGTGTGATATTGTTCAATGTCCATTACTTGACGCAGTTATCAGCTGAATTTGTACCTGAAATTTCACTGTATAAAATTCAATTTTTTATGTAAGTGGATTGAGCGAAGCGAACGAAGTGTAGATATCATGTGACCGAAAAAAGTACAGAAGACCAAGAATTAAAAAAAAATTAAAAACAATGCTCAAGGTGTCAAAACCAGATAATTAGAAAGTAAAAATTAAAAAAAAAAAAGAAAAAAAAAAAAAGAAATTTAAAAAAGGGAGATAATTATAACCTTTTTAGCCATTGTAATATTTCGCTAGCTTGAAACCTAGGAGTCGACAAATTTCCTTACAGTTGAATAATAAATGTGAAGGGACTATTATCTGTCAAAACAGATTACTGACAAATTAAACACCCGTCTATAAAATTCATTTTTTTTTAATTTTCTTTTAAGAAAAAATAAAAACAAAAAAAAAATACAGGAAATTTAATTTCGTTGGTCATTTATTTGATCTGTCATATGGAAGTAAACTATTTTTGTCAAATCCTCTTCATTTCTAATTGAAAATTTATTGTATTTTATTATTTTTTCCGTTTTTGTAATTGTGTAATAAAGCGGTTTCCGTATTTTCTGTTTGAATGGCGTGATTTTAGATAAATTTTTAAATATTTTTCTAATAATAACAACCTACGAATGTTTCTATATTTTTAGATTATTAAAATACGTTTATTATATAATTACATTTGTGTCTCTAGAATTTAAAAGGTTGTGTATTGTTGTGTGTTTTAGATGTGGTGCATGTTCCCATATGATAAACCAAATAGAAGCATACAAAAACTCGATTTTTTTTTTACTACGGACCATTTCTTCTTTGTTCTGTTGAGGTAAGTGAAACGAAGCTCTCAATGTCTTTTTGGGTGCATCCGTTTTCTTTTTTGGTGCAAAAGTAAGGGCATGTGAGTAAGAAATATCGTATTAATGGTCGATCGCAAGTCAGCCTTACGCAGAGTTGGAACAACCAAAGAAAATGTTTATGTTATGTCTGTTTTCTTTTTTTTCTTTGTCCAGAAGTTAAAGAAGCGGGCAAACTAACCTTATCTAGCTGGAACGTAATTACCGTGTGGCTCAACATTTTGTAGCAAAAGGAGAGAGGGGATCAAAAGAGAAAATGCTTGTTTTTTTTTTTGTTTTTTTTTTTAGACTTAACTAGCGCCACCTAACGGCATTTGAGAAAACCAAGTGAGGTAATCATCTTCCCGGTTCCTTTACTCTTAGCGTCACGAGAAAATGTGTTTCTTTTACTTTTTTTATTATTCATTATTTGTATTTCATTTATCGATTTTATTTCGTTTCTGTTACTAATTACTGTACATGACTGATGTCACTGAAAATGCCTCTTGCCGCACATGAAACTGACAGTCACAAAGACATTGCCAAACAGGCATTTGTTGGGAGATCACCGCTCTTTGTAGGATCAGGTTGAGATCATAGACAAGGAACACCATTGAAAAATTCGTAAACTTAAGGAATCAGCACATATGCTAGGCCACAAAAATCTCCTGAACCGACCAAGCATTGAAATAAATACAATATGCGAACCAGTAATAAGGAGTGGCAGAGAAAAGCGATAACAACAAAAAGTTGCAATATGAGGTCTGATAAAAAACATTCAATGATAGGAGCAAAAAATTGCAATATGAGCACTGGTAAAGACATTAGGTTTATAATATAAATTTATAATTATAATACCCAAGAATTCATAGACAGATGTCCTCAAGCACAGTGGATAAAGGCGTTGGTTAGATCCAGTGACAGGACCCAAAAGAGTGTGAGTTCAATACCCGGTTAAGGCAGTGGTGAACTTTCAGAGAGGGAAATTAACAGGAGATAACTGATAACTGACATCCATTAAATATGGCACGTGGAACTAGAACAGTCTACCCCAGTGAGCGAAATAAAGGGTTCAGTTCGACATTCCAACGTCAACGACCGAAACGTTGTAATAAATATGGCGACAAAGATAGGGACAATAGTCTGAATAATGTAAATATTAGACATTTATTTATTTCACCTTTGTAATGGAAGTTGTACGAAACTTCTCTTCAGGACTCTGTATATCGAAACTTTCTCTGCATGATGATATTTCCAAGTAGTCTAATCATCCGCATTTCCTTTGTGTTCCAAATGTAAGAAGTTTGATCCACTCTGTTTTTTTTTGTTTTTTTTTGGTGGGGTGGTTGCCAATAACTCCCAGTTTGTACAACAGATTCCAGCCTGGATACTACCCTGAACACTACAAGTTTAAACTCTTCATGCCAAGAGACAACAGTTATCTATTCTACTTATCCTCATACCACCTTCTTCACACCTTTTTCATCATTACTATTTCAGATGTAAGCTATTCAGCCTTGTATCGGGTGGAAGTTTTATATTCTTATTTATTAGTCATTCACCCTCAAGCAAGGCGATAATGTCACTAAGACGCAAGGGGTTACTGGTTGTGAAAGAGAAAAAGACATTCGAAGGAACCGGAGACACAATTCTAAACAGGAAACATGCGATAAACCTCTGCTGTTCAATAGATGGGGAATGAGCGTAAGCCAAGTGGCAGGCGAACCAATCGACTCCCTATATAAACAAAGAGAGGTGGAGAGAGACATAATTTTAGTGTTGTTTCCATTTTATGTTCGCTGTTGATGTGCTTTGTGGTGTAATGGATATCGCCTCTAATTGAGAAATCGGAGACTCGAGTTCGAATTCCAGTCGAGTTTGTTACTTACGCTTTTGGGAAAGGCATGAATCCATCTCTTCTCTTTCCAGCTACGTGTTGAATAGCTAGGCGGCAACGGCTGTGTTCTATAGCCTTGACTGACAACCAGTCTAGCGCAGAAAGGAATGGCAACCGTCTAGTCAGTTATGGATCGAAAGAGACATGCTCGCCCAGGCGTGTATCACGTATGACACTTAACTGACTGGGCTATTTTATAATCAAAATTTATGCACAATATATAATCATTTTATAATAAAAATTTATGCACAAAATTTATATAATCATTTCATTATAATTTATGCACAAAATTTATACAATCATTTTATAATCTAAATTTATGCCCATTATAAACAATTGAGGAATCGAGTTCCAGTCGGATCCATTACATTCATTTACGTGCTAATACCCTTAGGACATGTATGGATCCTCTTCTCCTCCCAGCTATGGATAAATAGTAGGACAGAATGGGTTCTATAGTCTTGGATGACAAGGACACGGAAAACTCTGAATTCAAAACCGGCTTGGAGAGGATTGGGCTCCGTCAGGCTATTTTGCCCAAGATAGACCAACTACTTCTACTGTGGCTGCAATACACATGGTGCCGTACGACTCTACGGGTCACGGGATAAAAAAAAAATAAACAATGGCTATAAATAATACAGTGTAACCCGGATATAAGAGAAACTCGGATATAAGAGAGATTTTCTCTGGTCCCAAATTAGAGCCTGTGTTAATGTAAACAAAATTGACCAAACCTGGGATATAAGAGAAACCCGGATATAAGAGACTTCTTCTCCGGTCCCGACAACTCTCTTATATCCGGGTTACACAGTATATTGAAAAACATAGATAATTAAAAAGATCGAATAACTCAGTATTATTTTTTCATTACATATCTCTGGGCTGATTTCAGACAATGCTGTGTTGAATTGTATGGAGTAAGAAATGCGTATCGTTTTAACCTTGCATAAAAACTTTTGAAATACTGGCTTTTCTTTAAAATCTGACGCATAGCGAAGCAGGAAGCACACGAGTCACTGTTTCACCCACTCAGCTGGATGAGTAAATGATGCATACATTTTGAAATCAACGACTTTTCTTCTTTTCTTCTGTTTTCCTTTCTTTCTTTTCTTTTTTTTTTTTTTTTTGGCGGAGGGCTCATACAGATACAAATTGACATAGAAAGATTAGAAGACAACAATTAAAACATTGCAAGGAGGGCGGTAGGCTTTTCATTATTTAATGCACTTTTTTTCTTTTTTTTTTCTTTTTCTTTTTTTATTTTTTCTTTTTAGGAACGCCTTTTCAAAACTTGTTGAGCAAGAATATGGTAAATATATTAAAAACATTACCGTCAGTGGGTGATGTTAAAAAGTCGATTTTATAAATAGTGTTTTTGTTTTTTTTTACTGTCAGGACTTTATGTGAGACAATAAACAAAAGAAAATATTTTTTTTTAAATAAATAAATTAGTTCTGATATTAACTTGATGCAAGTCTCCATTATTTTTCTTTTAAATCTTTCATTAATATAAATTCATAACATCATTATTACACTGTTTTTCCAGGTTTCACTGTCTTTCAGTTGAATTGTGTATTCAGTCATAAAAGAAGGATATCAACTTCCATTCGCGGAATTTTTCAACTTGGTGGAATCGATTCACAGGAAAGAAATGTTATATGGCTGCAAAACAAACAATAGTTTGAGTGTGAATATTCGGCAAGTCACAAAACTCCTACTTACAATGTAATTTTCATGTGCTACACCACAATTTCAACATGAAGATGGTAATTCAAATGAGCCAATTGCTCGCTACAGCAATACCAAGCAACACTTTATCCAGATACTAACAATTCAGATGAAAGAATTCTCTCTGATTCCTAACAAACACGCTGAAAAATATTTTCCCGGATTATTACGTTTAAGCTAAGGCATGAAAAACCTGTCCTTAATGGTCAATCATGGCGCTCCACAACTTCCTCTTCTTTGTATCTCTAATCAATATTTGTCCCTTTTCTATCCCTCTTCTACCATCCATTTACACAAGTTCCTTAGGTAGGTGACTCGATTTTCCCTCTATTGAACTTGCTTTCAAGCAATGTCAAATTCTCCAAACTCTTTTATTTATTATGTGTCTTAGAAATCGCATATCTTTCTGATTCTAAATTCAATCGTCTTTTTTCTTTCCGTCTTTTTTAATTTCTTCGTTACTCACAAATTCCAACTATTGAATTCTCAGTATCCTTCTGTAGAACTACATCTTTTTTGCCTCGTGTCTCTTCTTTATTTTTGAGGAAATTGTTCATTATTCACTTTCATATAGAAGCAGTGATATTACATGGCAGTTCTTCACTTTTTTTTTTGCTTCTAACGAATTTTTCCTGTCCCTTAATAGTCCGAAGTCGTATTTCGCTTGACCAATGCACCTTTGAATTTCGATGTCGCATTTTCTCTCGTCGCTTCCTAGATAGTTAATTTTCTGTACTCCCTTGATTTCGACATCTCCAATTCGTATAAATAAGTAAAACAAGGATGCATAAATTAAGAGCCAATTAAAGGGTGTTTCATTAAGACGGATTATATATAAGAGTGTTTCATTAAGACGGATCAGAGTTAGCAGTAAATAAATCGGTGTTATTAGTGAAAAATTACTTATTTCTCTATTGGATCATGTTATTCAAGAAATGCCAATTATGTGAGAAAAATTATATCGCCCAAATAGCTGCCAAATCTGAAAGAAAAAGAAAAAAATCATTAGACGCTTAAACTTAATTCACATTTAAAATCGGTCCAAGTTATTGGAACATCCTTTATAATCGACTTAGTCTGTGCGAAATTCTTAACTTCTAACCAGTGGCAATTTTTGATTTTAAATGTACAGCATACAAGTTGAATAGCGCAATTTATTTAAACAAATATTAAGCCAAACTCAGTGTTTGTTAATCAATTTTATATTGAGTTGATTAATGAAGGAAGACGTTAAATCAAAGAAAATCAATGAAAATTGATGTATTGCTTAAATCAGTAAACCGTAACATAAAAAGCCAAAATTTTACCTCCATCTCCTTATATATATATATATACATTTTAAATTTATTTTTGGGGTTCGTTTTTAATTTCTTTAATTTCAAATTTAAGTTAAAAATTGTGGTTTCTTCCAATTTGTTGTCATAAGGTTAATTATCCATTTCTTTTTTTTTTTTTAATAAAACTCTTTTCCTTTAAGATAGATACCTGCCGTCGTCATTCACCTCCGTCTCGTGCCTAACGTCTGACTGAAACAGTGAAGAGTTTAAACACTGTATTAGGTGTTTTCGGCAAGCTAAAGTTCAAGTTGACTCTTTAGCTTCCAATCTTACTTCCTCACAGTTAACTGCTATATCCCACTTTCTTTAACATTACAGACATGAACTTCATTTCAATCCACACCGGGGTTGGACAGATGACCACTTTCGTCGTTTGCCGATATAGTCTATTCCCCATATGAGGTAAAAGGATTTGTTGGATTATTAATTATATTGATCTGTATAGATTAAATAAAATACATCCAGCTCTTTTTTGTGGATCAGTTCTAATATTTTCATATTACTAGGATACACTTGGATTATATATCAACGGATTTTTTTTCCCTTACTATATATATATATATATATATATATATATATATATATATAGGTTGGTGCAAAAATAATGTCTGTTTTTGACGTTAAAAAATACGACATTATTTTTACACCAACCTAATATTTATATATATATATATATATATATATATATATATATAGAGAGAGAGAGAGAGAGAGAGAGATTGTGTGTGAAAGAGAGATAGAAGGATCAAATATCGGGCTAAACGATTATTATTTTTTTCATTTTTTCATAGTATCATACTGCTTAGAATACGACCTGTATCCATGCTGACAAGGAAAAAGAATCTAAAATAGGTCATCTACCAAGTAAATTCTAACATACTCAAATACAAACGACTAATATTTACCTAACCCTGCAGCAAGTAAATGCTTATAGACTCAGGTATAAAATATTTACTTACAGACTCAAGTATAAACGGCCAGTATTTCCCTATACACGGCGGCTATTTACCTATCCGCGATACAAGTTAATGCCTGTAAACTCAAGTATCGACGACCGATATTTACCCAACCTCGAAACAAGTAAATGCTTATAGACTCAAAAATAAACAACCAACATATACGTATATCCGAATCAAGAAAACCAATGTAGACTCAAATATAAACGACTGATATCTACTTCGTCGTTGATCAACAGCAAAGTTCTAGAAAAGTATGGAAACAAAAGGAAACTCATACTTGACATCGGGAAACGACAGCTGAAATTTCTAGGTTGTATAATTAGGAAAGAGGGCTTGGAAAATCTGATACTCGCAGGACAAATTGAAGACAAGAGGGACAGTGGAAAACAACGCATAATCTACTTAATAAGCTTGACTAAATCAATGGCGGGACAGGGTTTGGGAGAAATAACAAAAAGACAAAATTTATTGAGTTACACAGGACAGAAAATTGTGGACAGCCACGATTGCCTTCGTCTTGAGTGGAGACGGCACATGAAGAAGAATATTCAAATATAAATGACTAATATTTGTCTATCTTCGAACCAAGTAAATGATTATAGCCTCAAGTATTATGAATATAGCCTCGAGTATAAAGTATCAATATTTATATATAATTGATTCCAGTACAAGCCAACAATATTTTCCTACAGGCACAAATATAAACGTTCAATATTTACCTGTAGATTCAAATACAAAAAAAACCCTAACTTTTCCCTAAAGACACAAATATACACAGCAACTATTTACCTATCCCCGAATCAAGGTAATGCTTTTTTTTATACTTGAGAGTCCTGGGTATGACGATAAACTAAATTCGGCAGCATGGCCTCTGATCAGAATATTGGAGGCTTGCGGATCGTAGAAGGACTTCTTAATTGCCGTTGTTCCCAGATCCACTTTGACCCGGGGTTGTAGCATCTGCTAGCGTCTTGACAACGGGCAAATAGTGATACACCCCCACCAACCAATCAAAAACAAAACCCTATGAAAGTAAAAAAAATACATTTTATACTAAAAACACCAACAATACTTTTTATAAGAAAGAAATTATCAGTAATATATCAAACAGCATGAAAGAACTCTCTCATGACATTAATCCATATATCATAAAATTCCTTAAAGAAATCACACTGTATTTCAAAATATAACTTCAACAAAACTACAACACGAAACGTACAGCCTCTAGTAAGGTTCACACAAACATGTATATGCACAAAAGATGAGTATCATCTACCATGTATTCAACTGTGAAAGCAGAATAACATATGTCATATTTTTATTACTTCAAAGCTCCCACGAAAATTAAATGGCCCATAAAGAGTTGATATGCCGTTAAACAAACAAATTAAATCATTTATACTTGAGGCAATAAACCTCAAGTATAAACGATCAATACTTACCTGTAGATTCAAGTATTAATTACAAATATTGCCTTACAGACTCAAGTAAACACAACCAATATTTGCTTATTCTCGAACCACTTATAAAATCAAATATAATAACAAAAAAGAATGATTTCGACATTAAATAACTCTGCAAGGGTTGATATGTCGTAACATCTACCATCCCGACCTAACCCTAAAAAAAATTTTCTATATCACTATATATTAAATAGAGAAATTGAAGTTTTATGGTATGTGTTTAATAATTCCTGTTTGTGACACCACCTGTTGCACAAAGAGCTAGTTAACAGGAGAAAATCACTACACGACGTTATTAAGAATTTCTTATCATATAATACATAGTCTTATTATAAATCATGGTCTATGAATCTCTGGTAGTAAAATATTTTGTACATGTTCACACTTAATATTAGAGTCGGTATCAACTTGATATTTCGAACCAATACAGACGCATTGTTAATTGTTAGATGGTGATTCTAATTTCTGAACAGACCTCCCGCATTATATAAAGCAAAAAGTCACTAAATGTCTGTATAAATATTTTATTACTCTAATGTGTTGATATGTTAACCTAAAAAAAATATTGGGATCAACCTATAAACCAGATATATGATGAATTAATGAATTCTTGAACAAATATCAACCTACACATATGCCTGATATGTATAGGTGTGCATTCAGTGATATAACCTTTTCTGTATCTCCTGGTTATATTGTGTACTGTTTTCTCGCCTACGAGCCAAATGCCTACAATTAAAACTGAGCTTTTTGACATAAAGATGCTAGTTTTCAACATTTATTAGCTGGAATCTGTACTTTAATTCGGGGTCTTTTCCAGAATTAATTATGCTATGTGGGCGACTTCAACAAAGTTAGATATATCAAGACTGTGGAGAGTTTGGACATTAGAATTAAATAATCATAGACATATCTTTACGAAATAACGGTAAAGAAAATATAGAAAAAATACACACTCTCAATAGCTGATTTCAACCAGACTCTCTGATTGCATATCGATAAAGGAACGACAATACACACACACACTCGCACACATAAAATTTATTTCGGTTGAGCTCTCTGAGAAGGAAGTGTGAGTTTGTAAACAGTCTCTATTAATGCTAATAATGCAAGACACTTCGATAAAACGAATCGAGTTCTCATGGTCACT
>OZ010574.1:44480917-44518417 GCA_963932145.1 Acanthosepion lycidas | reverse complement strand
AGGAAATTGAAAAGGAATGATAACTCTTTTACTACAAATTATATGGCTCACCATCAGCTTGACAAACTCTGTTTTCTAGATATTATTATACTGAAGGCTGTTTTTTCGAAATATATATATATATATATATATATATATATATATATATATATATATATAATGGACTCTCCCGTCGGTTTCGACGTATGAGTATCTGACAGCTTATTGATTCAGTTAGGAACGTTTGTGCGATAATCTTAAGTGGCATTTAAGACCCGCTAGTGATTTATAAAGGAGACCACACATGGAGCAAGTGTGAGGATTGTGAGATGAGATCACTGTTAGATTGGCTGATCTTGTAGATCTTGCTCTCGCTTCTTGAAGATGATTCAGGCAAGCAGATTGAAAATTGTTGAGTCCACTAAAACACGTTGATCTCCATTCTACCCGCTCCAAAGTTAAAAAAAGAAAGAGGGTATAGTGGTTCCAACGAGAGAAAAGTGTGTATATTAAAAAGAAGAGAGGTACCGCAAACGTTTTTGGTTGTAATGTGGATTTTTGTTTTTAAATATTATGCTTTATTTTCCATAATTTTACTACACGTGTTTCTGGTCCCTCGACTGTCTTCAGGTAAAAGGCGGAGATTTCCACATATTATTAAAAATAATTCATTTTTTTTTCCTTTAGAAAAACATTTTGATTACTAACACAAAAACAGAGAATATTTAACATCGAAAAACATAAAGGAAAAAAATTAATTATTTTTAATAATGTGAATCTTCATCCGTTTATTCAAACTCGCTAGGTAGATGTTGTAACCTAGAAAGCTCTTCCGTCTTCTTGCATCCCAGTCAAGTTTGATCTTCAAAAATTTTAATACAATGTCAAATGTTATTTCCTGTCTTCTTACGCTTTGTTCTTTTATTTTTTATGGTGAAATGATAAAAAAAAAGACATAAACATATCAACTATGAAAAACATTCTTAATATATTCGCCATATCTAGGAATTCAAATACTGCTACATTACAAGAACTTCTATAAAATTTACTATACACTTACACACTGTTTAAAGTATCACAACCAAAACCAGTAAATAAAATTAATAGATTAGCCAAGAGGATTTGTTGTAACCTCGGAGGGTTACTGAACGAGGAATAACCAAAACGGAGCTTGTAAATGAAATGGTACTCTTTATAACATCAACAAAATATAATACTCGCCAGATGTAGGTAAATGTAGGTAAACCTCTGCTAGTGGTGGACTACTAAGACAGCATATTACCCCCAACTTACAATAGTGTCCAACGTATTTATGAGGATTGGGATATACCCATTAGTGTTCATAAGTACGGTATATAACAGTTAGTATCTATCTATCTATCTATCTATCTATCTATCTATCTATCTATCCCATTCTGTTAATGTAACGTACAAAGGATTACTGAATGAGGAATAACCAAAATCGAGTTTGGAAATGAAATGGTAATCTTTATAACATCAACAAAATACAATACTCGCCAGCGGCGTGAAGTAGGTAAACCACTGCTATTGGTGGACTACTTAGACAGCATATTAACCCCCTCCCACTTACAATAGTGTCCAACGTATTTATCAGGATTGGGACATACCCATTATTGTTCATACGTACGGTATATAACAGATAGATAGATAGATAGATAGATAGATAGATAGATAGATAGATAGATAGATAGATAGTATTGCAACCTAGGAAAGATTACTGAATGATGAATAACCAAAACGGAGGTTGGAAATGAAATGATAATTTTTATTGTATTGTGTTTATGTTAACACAATGCAATACTCGTCAGCGGCGTGAAATAGGTAAACCACTGCTAGTGGCGGACCACTTAGACGGCATATTACCCCCATTTACAATAGTCTCGTATTTATGAGGATTGGGACATACATATTAATGTTCATAGGTATGGTATATAACAATAGGTTATGCATTGTTTTCTTCAGCCTCGCTTGCCTTCAATCTGTCATGTGAGTATCAATTTTTCCAAGTTCTCTTTCTTCATTATGCGCCCCAGAAATTTCAACTCTCTCTTTCTGACGTTGCTGTGGTGAGAAATATAAAGGAGAAACAGACCGTCCCCATAATATAAGACTGCAGGAACACCGTAAAGCTGTAACAAGAGGGGAAATAGAAAAATCAAGCGTAGCTGACCACATATGGAAGGAAAAGGGAGATCACCGCTCTCTGTAGGATGAGGTTGTAATAATAGAGAACATCACTGGAAAATACGAAAACTTAAGGAATCAGTACATATGCTAGATGTAATATCAATCGAGATCTTCTTCTGGTGCCTTGATCTAATTCCCTGTCCTTCTCTTTATGCTTTCCTCAATCACGTCTCTTTACTCTTGCTCCCACTCTCTGTAAACCCTTGCTTGGGGTGAAATGCTTAAAAAAACATTATGAAGGAGCGAAAATAAAAATAAAAAGGTATGAAGATAACTATTGACATGAAACATAACTAGAAAGCAAGAAGACAGAAGAGCGTTCCACAAGATAACTATTGATTAGTGATCTGATTTCTCAGGTTGGTAGGGTGTGTCAGGGGCTAAAATTAATCTGAGGCTTTTAACACAATACGAGGATAGTGCACTCCCGGGTAGAAGTGTATATAAATGGATCGAGATGTTTAAATGCCGTCAGACTAGTGTGATGCACAAAGAAGGAGCAGGACGCCCCTCAGCCCTCACCGCAAGTACGAGAGATGGTAATGGCGAACCGGCATGTTATTATCGATGAGGTAGCATATTTTCTGCAGATTCAGATCACTGCTCCTTGTTCTATCTTGGTGAACACTTCCAGCGGAGCGGCCATGTTTACACTGTAACAACAACAAGAAAACTGACGCGATCAAACCCAAACTTCGATCAGGTGACCACAATGGTATCAACTATAAGCATGCATGAGCAGAAGGTAATGTAACAAGCCAATACACACACACACACACACACACACACACATATATATATATATATATATATATATATATATATATATATATATCAGGCCCTGACGATTGCATATAGCATGAAACAGACTGTCGCCTCTAACTGTTGACTTCTATGTTCACTTTTATATTTGCACACGCTCTATCTCTGATATTGAGCACTTTATCCCATAAATATAGGACACCTTAAGACTATATTTCTTCATATATATATATATATATATATATATATATATATATATATATATATATGAAAGAAAGTATAGATGATTTTTAACTTTCCCTTGTAGATACCAAAGTGGATGGTGGGGTAAACAACGAGTAGCGGCAGTCTCGGTAATGCGCAATGTCTATCCTTAGACTGCTTGATTGACTAAATCCTGCAGATTCTCCCGATCTTTTTCCTTATAATTATCTCCTGTTTAGGGTTTGCAGAACCATTTGAATGCCCTAAGGTTGACATGGCCAATTTTACATCAAAACCTAAAGAATTTTACGAACGTGATATTTATAAATGATGCGATGGGGTTCTAGGAAACAATGGAGATTGTTTTGATCATTAAATATTTCTATAAACACTAGTAGCTTCATTTATAATACTGATTTCAAAATTGTTTACTCTGCCTTGCGAATGATGAATCATTTTCCATTTTGCAATCACTTCTTTACAGATAAACCATCGCAAGCTTAATGATAGTATATCGCTATTTCCATGGTTAATGTTCAGATGAACTCCATTCTTTAGTATCCGCCAGACATTTAGAGCTAGGGCACGCCATTCTATTTTCAATTTTCGCGTCATTTTCATTTCCTCCGTATTCTAAAAGTAATAGCTAAATTCCATTCAGACATTTTTACTTAAAAACTGCTACTTTGGGAAACAGATTATCTCATAGTTGCTTCCTGGAACACTCCAGTTTTGAACTCTTCGAGTCAAGAGTCAATCGTTATCTATCCTTCTAAGTTACTACTACAACAACTTTCATTCATATCACGCATCTCATTCATTATAAACATTTTAGCAATAGTTCTCTACCTTGAGGCGATCTTGAGTCTTGTGTTGGACGAATTTTAGTATAAAAGTGAGTATATTTTGGTGGGTGACCCTATATATATATATATATATATATATATATATATATATATATTAATGTAAAATATAATAAAGTGTGTAATACAGCTCGTAGTGTGTCAAAAAACATTGTGCTCAATATAAAAGAAAACAGCGAAGATATATATGAAAATTATATGAATTCTTTTGCACACAGATACGTGCGATAAAGAATATTCTAGACATAAAACTTCTTTCACTCCTTTTGTATTCTTTCTACAAAGTGTCTCCCAAAATTTACACACTGTTTTTTTTGTTTTTTTTTTAAGCATTTCACCCCAAGCAAGGCGGGAAGCCACTAGGACGCAAGGGGTTACAGAAAATTTAGAACAAGATCAGATAGGAGTGATAGAAGAAAGGATGAGGGTAGTGGATAGATCCAGGCAACTGGAGATGTCGATTGACATTACACTTGAATAGCTGGAGATTATAGCTCTCAGGGAAACAGGAATAGGGAAGGGAGTTCCACATGCGAGAGGTGCGAGACATGAAGCTATTGGAGTAGAAGAGACGGCTACATTTAGGAGTTTCGACAGTGAAGCGGTGAGAGCGGGATGCCAGCCTCGTATGGCTCTTGAACTCATGACGTCTGGGAACCATCGAATGCAGCTCCTCGGAGCAACTGCCATGAAAGTATTTGTAGAACAGACAGAGGGAAGCGACGGCGCGTCTGTGAGAAAGTGACTGTAAACGAGATGCCAGAGCAGGGCCAACTACATTGCATATCCGCCTCTGGAGCCTATCAAGAACCCCGAGGCAAACAGAAGGGGCACCAGACCATATATGGCAGCAATACTCCACGCAAGGGCGAATTGTTGATTTGTAGATCTGGAGGATCGACTCCGGGGAGAAATATCTTCCTGGCGCGGCTCAGGGCAAATGATAATAAATGCAATTAAATTGGAAACAAGATGAATGGTTAGAATTAAGA
This sequence comes from Acanthosepion lycidas, assembly GCA_963932145.1. Lineage (NCBI taxonomy): Eukaryota > Metazoa > Mollusca > Cephalopoda > Sepiida > Sepiidae > Acanthosepion > Acanthosepion lycidas. The sequence goes on along the minus strand of OZ010574.1, from coordinate 44,513,409 downwards.
AATATTCAGATTAATTGACTTGCAAAGAAGGCTAATGGTTTTGAATTAATTAAATGAAACTAGATGCACGGATCTGAAAAAAAAAAGATCAATAAACAAAAGCAATAAGTCAAAAACTGAGTAGATGTTTTGAGGATACTCTATACTTAGTTTATCTCTAATAATCGCAACGGATCAAATATTTCCGAAGTTATAAAAACGGAATCTGTTTTTTTTTTTTTTTTTTTGCGTGGGGCGGGGTCATTATAGAAGTTACAACGATTTTCTGAAAAATTCCTGATAGCAAAATAATAACCATATTAATTTTATTAAAAAGAGCAGAGAACATCTCTGGAAAATACGAAAATTTAAGGAATCAACACATATGCTATGCCACAAAAATCCTCTAAGCCGGTCAAGCATAAAAATTAATACAATATGGGAAACAGTAATATGGAATGCTATAGAAAAGCAATAATAACAATAAAATTGCAGTATTAGCTCTGTTAAAAAAGGGTGCTGAGACATTAAAATTATAAGTCCGAAAATTCATACACTGACGTCCTGAATAAAAGCGTTGGTTGAATCCAGTGACTTGACACAAAGAGTTGTGAGTTCAATACCTGGCTATTGCAGTGGTGAACAAAAACTTGGAGAGTTCAGTTAACATCCGGAAGAGGCATGGCACATGGAACTAGAACAATTTATGGTGGACGAAATAAAGAGTTCAGTTCGAAATTCTAATCACCTGAAGAAGGCCAGAGAGTGCAACGGCCGAAACGTCGTGTATATAGCAATAAAAATGAGGAAAATTGTGGCCACCGATAGAGAAGGCCTGCTCGATAGTGACGTGACGTCACAAATGTAGTCCATGCAGTGAAACAGACAGTAATCATAATGTAACGAATAATTGTAAGAAAAAAACTGGTTTTAGAAAACTTTTTGAAAATACATTTATAAAAGAAAGAAACAGAATTGGATTTTATACAGAACTTTATTTCATATTAATTTTAAAAAATAACCGATAAGAAAAAAAAAATGTTGTTGCTGAATGTTTTGTTAAAGTAAAGAAATTAGACATCATGTTACATTTCATTAAATTTTAAAAACTGAAATTCGTTCATTATTTTATTTGTTTAAAATCTGAAAACATTTTTAAAATCATAATCAGTATTGTTTTAATTTGCATGTTTTTATCTTAATTTTAGTAATTATTCTGTAAAGTTAAAATATCTTAATTATTATTAATGATTATTATTCTTATACACTATACAGCAACAACTCAATTATGAATTAGGAAACAAACAGTTAAATAAACGGACGCGCAAATTACAAGTAAATAACAAACAAATAAACAAGAAAGTAAATAAATTTGATACAAGAAAGAGATTTAAAATTAAAATAATATTAGGTTAGTGCAAAAATAATATCGTTTTTTGACGTAGTTTTTAACGTCAAAAACGATATTATTTTTGCACCAACCTAATACTTATAGAAAAGTAGGTTACAGACAGACAATTTTAAGACTGAAATTCGTTCATGATTTTAATTGTTTCACATTTGAAATTTTTTTATAAATCATAATCAGCATTGTTTTAATTTTCATTTTTTTTATTTCAATTTTAATAATTACTCTGTAAATTTTTGTAATCATTAAGAGATTATTACTCAAATACAGTTATGAATAACTGAATTATGAATTAGGGAACAAACAATAATTAAATAAACAAATTATAATTAAATGATGAATAAATAAAATAATTATGATGAATAAATAAAATAATTAAACATAAATAAGAAACAAATAAATACAAACAAGTAAATAAATTAGATACAAACAATAAATAGATTTAAAAATCAAATAATACTTTCAGAAATATAGTTTACTGATAAAAAAAAATTTAGTTGAATGTTTGAAGTTTTCTTTTTTTTTTGCTTAATTTGTTACTTGTAATATTATTTTTCCTAAAACAAAAATTATTTAAAAGAGCATTTGTAGAGCTCCAGACAAACATTCTTTGTATTTTTTCTATATTGTGACCCTCATCACAAGTGTCAACATCAAAAAGAAGCTCATAATCCGCCTAAACATTCAATGTTATATGAATGGCTAATTTTATTTTTTTTGATTTACTGAATGAAGAAAAGAATGGTTTTTTATCAGCTTATCGATGACTACATAATTATAGAGAACAAAATTTATAGTTTTATCATTAGGATATAAGAGAGAACCTCTATTAATCCCCCTGAAAATAGCTGCTTATTTCAGGTATTTCTTCCACATTATCTCTTACACTTCCAGATATTAAATCTTTGCAACTATTGCATTTAATGTTCTTAAAAACTGCATTACAGCAATAACCTGCTAAGTATAGCATTACAGGTAGAACTTCTCTACAATTATTAGCATCATCCTCTTTAACATCAATTCTATATTTATATATATCTAACTTTTCCTCCTCTGTCACTTCATCCCAGTTTGGTTCTTGTACACTCTTTAAATCAATTTCAATGCATTGCTGATTGAATGGTAAGCTCAATTTTAAAACTGATTGCATTCTAATTTTTTTTCACACTCAAACACTTGCTGTATTGAGATATTATGCTGATCCCCACTAAGTTGTCAGTATTGACCAAACCTTGCTTCAAGGTGATCAGTTTGAAATTTGTCTGGTAATATGTACAGCATTTTCAGTTCTTCTATGCAATACTTGGACAGTTCTAGAAATGCATAGGTTGCATGATGCAAAGCAGTGAAGGTTTCCTTTGTTAATTTGCCATTTCTTCCAGAAATGCTATTCCAAGATTCTAACCAGTCACAGAATACAGAGAGAAATCTAAAATTGTGTTCATTCAGTCTAAGTGGATTGCAGTATTTATTTCTAAGCCGACAACCTTTATATGGCGTTTTAACATTCATTATTGCCCATCAAATATAAAATATGTTTATATATTCTGCAACTTCTGCAAAAATAGGCAAATACAGTGTAACCCGGATATAAGAGACCCAGATATAAGAGAAACCCGGATATAAAAGAGATTTTCTCTGGTCACAAATTAGAGACATACTTACCTAAACAAAATAGACCAAACCCGGATATAAGAGAAATCCGGATATAAGAGAGTTAACCGGTCCCGACAACTCTCTTATATCCGGGTTACACTGTATTTCTGTTTTCCTAAGATCAATAATCCTTGAATAGTGTATTCATTAAAAACTTGCAGAATTAAATTAACATTGTGCCTTTCAAGATTAGTAGGAGAAAATGCCTTTGAGGTCAATTTATAACAATATTTCAAAATTGACTGAGATTCTAAGGCATGAAGTTTCTGTAAGGTAAAAAATGGGGCACTTTGGACACTAACTAATTCATGATTTCCATTATGACAAAATTTGGGGAACAGCATGCATTTATTTGCATCTTTTTGGCCAAGCTAACTGTTTCTAATGCATTTTAATATATGGACTGAATCGAAAAAGAAAAAAAAGGGGTCGAGACTTTATAAGTGGGTGTGGATATATAATGGAAAACTTTGGAGGACTGCAAAAGAAAGATATAGCTTTTTTATTTATAGCATTATTACTTGTTATAATTGATAATACTTGAAACCAATTAATAAACCAATTAATAAACCAATTATTATACGTTTAACTATGTCAAATAACTTCTCAGCTTTAAGACATTTAGTCGGTATAACATGCACAGCATCTTTATATTGTGAGAATACACTGCTAATCATGAAAGCAAAAGCACTTGTTGCAGCTTCACTGCAGTTGTCAGATAAGCCAACAATATTACCACCCTTATAATCTAAATAAGGTTTTAGATGTATTTCATCAACAAGTAAAGATACTGTGATGTCCTTCTGCACTAGGAGCTTAAATTTATTTTAATATACGTACGAAAATTGTTATCATGTTGTTCAATCAAAGGATTCATATATGTTAATAAGGTTAGTCTTTTAATGGTTGAATAGCTAGGTAAAACTATATTTTTGCTGTCTCTTAACAATCTGTACCCTTTAGGGGAGCAGTTATATAACAATGAAGAAAATATCATCATTTCTGTTGAATAGTCGAGCTTATTTTGTGTCATTAAATTTAGCTGCACATATATAAATTTGATTGTATTAAAATGTTTGTTTGATTCTTCTTGCACCAATAGTAAAAATGACATTACCAATTTTAATATAAAAATCATATTTTCAGGTTCACTTTGCTGTTGTTCTGTGTCCACGTCAGAATTTCAAGAGTATTTTGATCAGTTACATGTTTAGGAATCAAGTCCCCAATTGAATGCTTTTCCACATCTCTACAAAACACATGTACTGCAAAATCAGATTCAATTACAAGAGACAGAGTGATTTTTGGATATGGGGATTTGATGATGCTGACTATAATAAGTGTCTCTTGCTGCCACCAGTAATTTCTATCAAGGAAATTTAATTTCCCTTCTAGATCATTAATTATATGGAATTTCTTCTGCATTTTATATGCTAAGTCATCATTAATACTTTGATTTAAAGCACTTTTAAGAGCAGAATTCTCTAGTCGGATTCTCCTGGAATCTGGTGATTCTCTAGAAGTATTCAATGAAGATAAATATGAGGAACAGTTTGGGAAAATTCTAGGAATAGCACCATCACGAAGATATATAATTTTTTAGTTTAACTGCAATTGTGACACCTGTTTTTTTCGTCAAAAGCTGGCGATTCTCTCCTTATGTCCTCAGGTCGAGAATGTAGTTCACATACCTAAAAAGATTTTAAACCTAAACCTATTTTAAATTCTTGTGAAAATCTAAGAAAAGCAACCAGCAAAAATCTACAATAATATGAAGCATAAACAATTTTAGGAAAAGTAGAGGAAATTCAACAAAAGATTATTAATTACGAAGCTATGTACAAATAAGAGAATTTTTAACGTTTATTCATTTTTTTAATTTAAAATGATAAATAAAAAAAACATTCTTATGGATAAAACAATTCTAAAAAATTGTTAAATTATTAGAATTATTTTTTATGCCTATAAAAAGATTCATTTATGAATTTATATCGTAAATTTCTTTAAAGTTTATTTTTATAAAAATTAGATTTCAGATTTTAAAAACTTTCGCAACTTTCTTTTTAATGTGTTTTGTGAATTATGAAGATATGAAATTATTTTAATCCTCAAAGTTTCAATTGAGTTTAATAACTTTTAAAACAAAACTTTGTTTTAAAATGTGTTGTGAATTACAGACATGAAATTAATTCAATTAAAGTTTCATTTAGTCAGGAATAAAACAATCCTAAAAAATGGTTAAAATTATTAGAATTATTTTTATGTATATAAAATATTCCTTTAGGAATTCATGAATGACTTTATGTGGAAAATTTCTTTAAAGTTTTTTTTTTTAGAAAATGAGCTTTTAGTTTTTAAAAACAACACGTACGAGAACTTAACTTTGTTATGTATTGCAAACACATGGTATTATTAATTTTATCATTAAAGTTTCAATAAAATTTACTAATTCTTTAATATAAAATTACTCACTCTGCTGAATTTAGTAGGTGAAAATGATCTCTTCTGATTGTACGAATCCAAACATCAGATAATTCTTTATCTTTAGTGAGAGAAAATACATGTACTTTAGGGCCGTTTTTATAATTCCCTTCGCAATTTGATACAACGTATCTATAAGGCATTGTTTTTTTGTTTTGTTTTGTTTTTTTTCTTTAAATTAATTCAATATTTAAAAGAAAATATTAATAAATAATTTAAATATGCCGCCGTAAAAAATCTGATACACAAAACAAACGTCACGCTTCTTGAAAGTTGGACTTAATATGATGACGTCACATTTTTTCCCTCCCTTAATGAAACAGGCCTTCTCTATCGGTGGCCACGGGACAACAGTCCGAACAATCACAATACAATATAATTACAATTTCTCAAAAATAGAGACAGATAGTTAAATGTCTAGGAAGTGTTTTAACAGAGGACAGAAAGTGGAACACTTAAATCCAAAAGATAAGCAATGTATTACAAAAAAGAAAAAAAAATCGTTAGAAACAAAGAAAAGAATAATGAAGTGTTAAGCCGTCTTGTGTATGACGATAAGCTACATCCATGTCCTGGGTAAAACGATAAGCTACATCCGCGTCCTGGGTAAGACGATAAACTACATCCGCGTCCAACGTAAGACGATAAACTACATCCAACGGCAAGGCCTCTGATCAGGAGGTTTTGAGAGGCATGGAACCACCTCTTAATTGCTGGTGTTCCCAGGTTCACCCTGATCCGGGGTGGTAGCACTTCTTAGGGTCCCAGTCAAATAGCTGACCAGCAAACTGGCGTCAAAAGTATGAAAGTGTAAAAATAGGTTTTAATACTACCAATACATTTTAATAAAAGATTATTACCAGCAAAAATTTTTGAAGGAAAATTTTTTACAAGCAGAACATTTTTGAAAACAAAAATATAACCAGCAAGACATTTTTTTGAAAAGAAATATTAGCAGCAATAAAAAATCTTGTCGGCATTAAATAACCCATTGAGGTGTTGATATGCCGTAAAACAAAATAAACGAATCCAAACTAAATCAAAGAATCCATATTATATTCATACGAACCTATCCTAAAAATCTTGTCGGCATTAAATAACCCATTGAGGCTGATATGCCGTAAAACAAAATAAACGAATCCAAACTAAATCAAAGAATCCATATTATATTCATACGAACCTATCCTAAAAATCTTGTCGGCATTAAATAACCCATTGAGGCTGATATGCCGTAAAACAAAATAAACGAATCCAAACTAAATCAAAGAATCCATATTATATTCATACGAACCTATCCTAAAAATCTTGTCGGCATTAAATAACCCATTGAGGCTGATATGCCGTAAAACAAAATAAACGAATCCAAACTAAATCAAAGAATCCATATTATATTCATACGAACCTATCCTAAAAATCTTGTCGGCATTAAATAACCCATTGAGGCTGATATGCCGTAAAACAAAATAAACGAATCCAAACTAAATCAAAGAATCCATATTATATTCATACGAACCTATCCTAAAAATCTTGTCGGCATTAAATAACCCATTGAGGCTGATATGCCGTAAAACAAAATAAACGAATCCAAACTAAATCAAAGAATCCATATTATATTCATACGAATCTATCCTAAAAATCTTGTCGGCATTAAATAACCCATTGAGGCTGATATGCCGTAAAACAAAATAAACGAATCCAAACTAAATCAAAGAATCCATATTATATTCATACGAACCTATCCTAAAAATCTTGTCGGTATTAAATAACCCATTGAGGCTGATATGCCGTAAAACAAAATAAACGAATCCAAACTAAACCAAAGAATCCATATTATATTCATACGAACTATCCTAAAAATCTTGTCGGCATTAAATAACCCATTGAGGCTGATATGCCGTAAAACAAAATAAACGAATCCAAACTAAACCAAAGAATCCATATTATATTCATACGAACTATCCTAAAAATCTTGTCGGCATTAAATAACCCATTGAGGCTGATATGCCGTAAAACAAAATGAACGAATCCAAACTAAACCAAAGAATCCATATTATATTCATACGAACTATCCTAAAAATCTTGTCGGCATTAAATAACCCATTGAGGCTGATATGCCGTAAAACAAAATAAACGAATCCAAACTAAACCAAAGAATCCATATTATATTCATACGAACTGTCCTAAAAATCTTGTCGGCATTAAATAACCCATCGAGGCTGATATGCCGTAAAACAAAATAAACGAATCCAAACTAAACCAAAGAATCCATATTATATTCATACGAACTATCCTAAAAATCTTGTCGGCATTAAATAACCCATTGAGGCTGATATGCCGTAAAACAAAATAAACGAATCCAAACTAAACCAAAGAATCCATATTATATTCATACGAACTATCCTAAAAATCTTGTCGGCATTAAATAACCCATTGAGGCTGATATGCCGTAAAACAAAATAAACGAATCCAAACTAAACCAAAGAATCCATATTATATTCATACGAACTATCCTAAAAATCTTGTCGGCATTAAATAACCCATTGAGGCTGATATGCCGTAAAACAAAATAAACGAATCCAAACTAAACCAAAGAATCCATATTATATTCATACGAACTATCCTGAAAATCTTGTCGGCATTAAATAACCCATTGGGGCTGATATGCCGTAAAACAAAATAAACGAATCCAAACTAAACCAAAGAATCCATATTATATTCATACGAACTATCCTAAAAATCTTGTCGGCATTAAATAACCCATTGAGGCTGATATGCCGTAAAACAAAATAAACGAATCCAAACTAAACCAAAGAATCCATATTATATTCATACGAACTATCCTAAAAATCTTGTCGGCATTAAATAACCCATTGAGGCTGATATGCCGTAAAACAAAATAAACGAATCCAAACTAAACCAAAGAATCCATATTATATTCATACGAACTATCCTAAAAATCTTGTCGGCATTAAATAACCCATTGAGGCTGATATGCCGTAAAACAAAATAAACGAATCCAAACTAAACCAAAGAATCCATATTATATTCATACGAACTATCCTAAAAATCTTGACGGCATTAAATAACCCATTGAGGTGTTGATATGCCGTAAAACAAAATAAACGAATCCAAACTAAATCAAAGAATCCATATTATATTCATACGAACCTATCCTAAAAATCTTGTCGGCATTAAATAACCCATTGAGGCTGATATGCCGTAAAACAAAATAAACGAATCCAAACTAAACCAAAGAATCCATATTATATTCATACGAACTATCCTAAAAATCTTGTCGGCATTAAATAACCCATTGAGGCTGATATGCCGTAAAACAAAATAAACGAATCCAAACTAAATCAAAGAATCCATATTATATTCATACGAACCTATCCTAAAAATCTTGTCGGCATTAAATAACCCATTGAGGCTGATATGCCGTAAAACAAAATAAACGAATCCAAACTAAATCAAAGAATCCATATTATATTCATACGAATCTATCCTAAAAATCTTGTCGGCATTAAATAACCCATTGAGGCTGATATGCCGTAAAACAAAATAAACGAATCCAAACTAAATCAAAGAATCCATATTATATTCATACGAACCTATCCTAAAAATCTTGTCGGTATTAAATAACCCATTGAGGCTGATATGCCGTAAAACAAAATAAACGAATCCAAACTAAACCAAAGAATCCATATTATATTCATACGAACTATCCTAAAAATCTTGTCGGCATTAAATAACCCATTGAGGCTGATATGCCGTAAAACAAAATAAACGAATCCAAACTAAACCAAAGAATCCATATTATATTCATACGAACTATCCTAAAAATCTTGTCGGCATTAAATAACCCATTGAGGCTGATATGCCGTAAAACAAAATGAACGAATCCAAACTAAACCAAAGAATCCATATTATATTCATACGAACTATCCTAAAAATCTTGTCGGCATTAAATAACCCATTGAGGCTGATATGCCGTAAAACAAAATAAACGAATCCAAACTAAACCAAAGAATCCATATTATATTCATACGAACTATCCTAAAAATCTTGTCGGCATTAAATAACCCATCGAGGCTGATATGCCGTAAAACAAAATAAACGAATCCAAACTAAACCAAAGAATCCATATTATATTCATACGAACTATCCTAAAAATCTTGTCGGCATTAAATAACCCATTGAGGCTGATATGCCGTAAAACAAAATAAACGAATCCAAACTAAACCAAAGAATCCATATTATATTCATACGAACTATCCTAAAAATCTTGTCGGCATTAAATAACCCATTGAGGCTGATATGCCGTAAAACAAAATAAACGAATCCAAACTAAACCAAAGAATCCATATTATATTCATACGAACTATCCTAAAAATCTTGTCGGCATTAAATAACCCATTGAGGCTGATATGCCGTAAAACAAAATAAACGAATCCAAACTAAACCAAAGAATCCATATTATATTCATACGAACTATCCTAAAAATCTTGACGGCATTAAATAACCCATTGAGGTGTTGATATGCCGTAAAACAAAATAAACGAATCCAAACTAAATCAAAGAATCCATATTATATTCATACGAACCTATCCTAAAAATCTTGTCGGCATTAAATAACCCATTGAGGCTGATATGCCGTAAAACAAAATAAACGAATCCAAACTAAATCAAAGAATCCATATTATATTCATACGAACCTATCCTAAAAATCTTGTCGGTATTAAATAACCCATTGAGGCTGATATGCCGTAAAACAAAATAAACGAATCCAAACTAAACCAAAGAATCCATATTATATTCATACGAACTATCCTAAAAATCTTGTCGGCATTAAATAACCCATTGAGGCTGATATGCCGTAAAACAAAATAAACGAATCCAAACTAAACCAAATTATCCATATTATATTCATACGAACTATCCTAAAAATCTTGTCGGCATTAAATAACCCATTGAGGCTGATATGCCGTAAAACAAAATGAACGAATCCAAACTAAACCAAAGAATCCATATTATATTCATACGAACTATCCTAAAAATCTTGTCGGCATTAAATAACCCATTGAGGCTGATATGCCGTAAAACAAAATAAACGAATCCAAACTAAACCAAAGAATCCATATTATATTCATACGAACTATCCTAAAAATCTTGTCGGCATTAAATAACCCATCGAGGCTGATATGCCGTAAAACAAAATAAACGAATCCAAACTAAACCAAAGAATCCATATTATATTCATACGAACTATCCTAAAAATCTTGTCGGCATTAAATAACCCATTGAGGCTGATATGCCGTAAAACAAAATAAACGAATCCAAACTAAACCAAAGAATCCATATTATATTCATACGAACTATCCTAAAAATCTTGTCGGCATTAAATAACCCATTGAGGCTGATATGCCGTAAAACAAAATAAACGAATCCAAACTAAACCAAAGAATCCATATTATATTCATACGAACTATCCTAAAAATCTTGTCGGCATTAAATAACCCATTGAGGCTGATATGCCGTAAAACAAAATAAACGAATCCAAACTAAACCAAAGAATCCATATTATATTCATACGAACTATCCTAAAAATCTTGACGGCATTAAATAACCCATTGAGGTGTTGATATGCCGTAAAACAAAATAAACGAATCCAAACTAAATCAAAGAATCCATATTATATTCATACGAACCTATCCTAAAAATCTTGTCGGCATTAAATAACCCATTGAGGCTGATATGCCGTAAAACAAAATAAACGAATCCAAACTAAACCAAAGAATCCATATTATATTCATACGAACTATCCTAAAAATCTTGTCGGCATTAAATAACCCATTGAGGCTGATATGCCGTAAAACAAAATAAACGAATCCAAACTAAATCAAAGAATCCATATTATATTCATACGAACCTATCCTAAAAATCTTGTCGGCATTAAATAACCCATTGAGGCTGATATGCCGTAAAACAAAATAAACGAATCCAAACTAAATCAAAGAATCCATATTATATTCATACGAATCTATCCTAAAAATCTTGTCGGCATTAAATAACCCATTGAGGCTGATATGCCGTAAAACAAAATAAACGAATCCAAACTAAATCAAAGAATCCATATTATATTCATACGAACCTATCCTAAAAATCTTGTCGGTATTAAATAACCCATTGAGGCTGATATGCCGTAAAACAAAATAAACGAATCCAAACTAAACCAAAGAATCCATATTATATTCATACGAACTATCCTAAAAATCTTGTCGGCATTAAATAACCCATTGAGGCTGATATGCCGTAAAACAAAATAAACGAATCCAAACTAAACCAAAGAATCCATATTATATTCATACGAACTATCCTAAAAATCTTGTCGGCATTAAATAACCCATTGAGGCTGATATGCCGTAAAACAAAATGAACGAATCCAAACTAAACCAAAGAATCCATATTATATTCATACGAACTATCCTAAAAATCTTGTCGGCATTAAATAACCCATTGAGGCTGATATGCCGTAAAACAAAATAAACGAATCCAAACTAAACCAAAGAATCCATATTATATTCATACGAACTATCCTAAAAATCTTGTCGGCATTAAATAACCCATCGAGGCTGATATGCCGTAAAACAAAATAAACGAATCCAAACTAAACCAAAGAATCCATATTATATTCATACGAACTATCCTAAAAATCTTGTCGGCATTAAATAACCCATTGAGGCTGATATGCCGTAAAACAAAATAAACGAATCCAAACTAAACCAAAGAATCCATATTATATTCATACGAACTATCCTAAAAATCTTGTCGGCATTAAATAACCCATTGAGGCTGATATGCCGTAAAACAAAATAAACGAATCCAAACTAAACCAAAGAATCCATATTATATTCATACGAACTATCCTAAAAATCTTGTCGGCATTAAATAACCCATTGAGGCTGATATGCCGTAAAACAAAATAAACGAATCCAAACTAAACCAAAGAATCCATATTATATTCATACGAACTATCCTAAAAATCTTGTCGGCATTAAATAACCCATTGAGGCTGATATGCCGTAAAACAAAATAAACGAATCCAAACTAAACCAAAGAATACATATTATATTCATACGAACTATCCTAAAAATCTTGTCGGCATTAAATAACCCATTGAGGCTGATATGCCGTAAAACAAAATAAACGAATCCAAACTAAACCAAAGAATCCATATTATATTCATACGAACTATCCTAAAAATCTTGTCGGCATTAAATAACCCATTGAGGCTGATATGCCGTAAAACAAAATAAACGAATCCAAACTAAACCAAAGAATCCATATTATATTCATACGAACTATCCTAAAAATCTTGTCGGCATTAAATAACCCATTGAGGCTGATATGCCGTAAAACAAAATAAACGAATCCAAACTAAACCAAAGAATCCATATTATATTCATACGAACTATCCTAAAAATCTTGACGGCATTAAATAACCCATTGAGGTGTTGATATGCCGTAAAACAAAATAAACGAATCCAAACTAAATCAAAGAATCCATATTATATTCATACGAACCTATCCTAAAAATCTTGTCGGCATTAAATAACCCATTGAGGCTGATATGCCGTAAAACAAAATAAACGAATCCAAACTAAACCAAAGAATCCATATTATATTCATACGAACTATCCTAAAAATCTTGTCGGCATTAAATAACCCATTGAGGCTGATATGCCGTAAAACAAAATAAACGAATCCAAACTAAATCAAAGAATCCATATTATATTCATACGAACCTATCCTAAAAATCTTGTCGGCATTAAATAACCCATTGAGGCTGATATGCCGTAAAACAAAATAAACGAATCCAAACTAAATCAAAGAATCCATATTATATTCATACGAATCTATCCTAAAAATCTTGTCGGCATTAAATAACCCATTGAGGCTGATATGCCGTAAAACAAAATAAACGAATCCAAACTAAATCAAAGAATCCATATTATATTCATACGAACCTATCCTAAAAATCTTGTCGGTATTAAATAACCCATTGAGGCTGATATGCCGTAAAACAAAATAAACGAATCCAAACTAAACCAAAGAATCCATATTATATTCATACGAACTATCCTAAAAATCTTGTCGGCATTAAATAACCCATTGAGGCTGATATGCCGTAAAACAAAATAAACGAATCCAAACTAAACCAAAGAATCCATATTATATTCATACGAACTATCCTAAAAATCTTGTCGGCATTAAATAACCCATTGAGGCTGATATGCCGTAAAACAAAATGAACGAATCCAAACTAAACCAAAGAATCCATATTATATTCATACGAACTATCCTAAAAATCTTGTCGGCATTAAATAACCCATTGAGGCTGATATGCCGTAAAACAAAATAAACGAATCCAAACTAAACCAAAGAATCCATATTATATTCATACGAACTATCCTAAAAATCTTGTCGGCATTAAATAACCCATCGAGGCTGATATGCCGTAAAACAAAATAAACGAATCCAAACTAAACCAAAGAATCCATATTATATTCATACGAACTATCCTAAAAATCTTGTCGGCATTAAATAACCCATTGAGGCTGATATGCCGTAAAACAAAATAAACGAATCCAAACTAAACCAAAGAATCCATATTATATTCATACGAACTATCCTAAAAATCTTGTCGGCATTAAATAACCCATTGAGGCTGATATGCCGTAAAACAAAATAAACGAATCCAAACTAAACCAAAGAATCCATATTATATTCATACGAACTATCCTAAAAATCTTGTCGGCATTAAATAACCCATTGAGGCTGATATGCCGTAAAACAAAATAAACGAATCCAAACTAAACCAAAGAATCCATATTATATTCATACGAACTATCCTAAAAATCTTGTCGGCATTAAATAACCCATTGAGGCTGATATGCCGTAAAACAAAATAAACGAATCCAAACTAAACCAAAGAATACATATTATATTCATACGAACTATCCTAAAAATCTTGTCGGCATTAAATAACCCATTGAGGCTGATATGCCGTAAAACAAAATAAACGAATCCAAACTAAACCAAAGAATCCATATTATATTCATACGAACTATCCTAAAAATCTTGTCGGCATTAAATAACCCATTGAGGCTGATATGCCGTAAAACAAAATAAACGAATCCAAACTAAACCAAAGAATCCATATTATATTCATACGAACTATCCTGAAAATCTTGTCGGCATTAAATAACCCATTGGGGCTGATATGCCGTAAAACAAAATAAACGAATCCAAACTAAACCAAAGAATCCATATTATATTCATACGAACTATCCTAAAAATCTTGTCGGCATTAAATAACCCATTGAGGCTGATATGCCGTAAAACAAAATAAACGAATCCAAACTAAACCAAAGAATCCATATTATATTCATACGAACTATCCTAAAAATCTTGTCGGCATTAAATAACCCATTGAGGCTGATATGCCGTAAAACAAAATAAACGAATCCAAACTAAACCAAAGAATCCATATTATATTCATACGAACTATCCTAAAAATCTTGTCGGCATTAAATAACCCATTGAGGCTGATATGCCGTAAAACAAAATAAACGAATCCAAACTAAACCAAAGAATCCATATTATATTCATACGAACTATCCTAAAAATCTTGACGGCATTAAATAACCCATTGAGGTGTTGATATGCCGTAAAACAAAATAAACGAATCCAAACTAAATCAAAGAATCCATATTATATTCATACGAACCTATCCTAAAAATCTTGTCGGCATTAAATAACCCATTGAGGCTGATATGCCGTAAAACAAAATAAACGAATCCAAACTAAATTAAAGAATCCATATTATATTCATACGAACCTATCCTAAAAATCTTGTCGGCATTAAATAACCCATTGAGGCTGATATGCCGTAAAACAAAATAAACGAATCCAAACTAAATCAAAGAATCCATATTATATTCATACGAACCTATCCTAAAAATCTTGTCGGCATTAAATAACCCATTGAGGCTGATATGCCGTAAAACAAAATAAACGAATCCAAACTAAATCAAAGAATCCATATTATATTCATACGAACCTATCCTAAAAATCTTGTCGGCATTAAATAACCCATTGAGGCTGATATGCCGTAAAACAAAATAAACGAATCCAAACTAAACCAAAGAATCCATATTATATTCATACGAACCTATCCTAAAAATCTTGTCGGCATTAAATAACCCATTGAGGCTGATATGCCGTAAAACAAAATAAACGAATCCAAACTAAATCAAAGAATCCATATTATATTCATACGAACCTATCCTAAAAATCTTGTCGGCATTAAATAACCCATTGAGGCTGATATGCCGTAAAACAAAATAAACGAATCCAAACTAAATCAAAGAATCCATATTATATTCATACGAACCTATCCTAAAAATCTTGTCGGTATTAAATAACCCATTGAGGCTGATATGCCGTAAAACAAAATAAACGAATCCAAACTAAACCAAAGAATCCATATTATATTCATACGAACTATCCTAAAAATCTTGTCGGCATTAAATAACCCATTGAGGCTGATATGCCGTAAAACAAAATAAACGAATCCAAACTAAACCAAAGAATCCATATTATATTCATACGAACTATCCTAAAAATCTTGTCGGCATTAAATAACCCATTGAGGCTGATATGCCGTAAAACAAAATGAACGAATCCAAACTAAACCAAAGAATCCATATTATATTCATACGAACTATCCTAAAAATCTTGTCGGCATTAAATAACCCATTGAGGCTGATATGCCGTAAAACAAAATAAACGAATCCAAACTAAACCAAAGAATCCATATTATATTCATACGAACTATCCTAAAAATCTTGTCGGCATTAAATAACCCATCGAGGCTGATATGCCGTAAAACAAAATAAACGAATCCAAACTAAACCAAAGAATCCATATTATATTCATACGAACTATCCTAAAAATCTTGTCGGCATTAAATAACCCATTGAGGCTGATATGCCGTAAAACAAAATAAACGAATCCAAACTAAACCAAAGAATCCATATTATATTCATACGAACTATCCTAAAAATCTTGTCGGCATTAAATAACCCATTGAGGCTGATATGCCGTAAAACAAAATAAACGAATCCAAACTAAACCAAAGAATCCATATTATATTCATACGAACTATCCTAAAAATCTTGTCGGCATTAAATAACCCATTGAGGCTGATATGCCGTAAAACAAAATAAACGAATCCAAACTAAACCAAAGAATCCATATTATATTCATACGAACTATCCTAAAAATCTTGTCGGCATTAAATAACCCATTGAGGCTGATATGCCGTAAAACAAAATAAACGAATCCAAACTAAATCAAAGAATCCATATTATATTCATACGAACCTATCCTAAAAATCTTGTCGGTATTAAATAACCCATTGAGGCTGATATGCCGTAAAACAAAATAAACGAATCCAAACTAAACCAAAGAATCCATATTATATTCATACGAACTATCCTAAAAATCTTGTCGGCATTAAATAACCCATTGAGGCTGATATGCCGTAAAACAAAATAAACGAATCCAAACTAAACCAAAGAATACATATTATATTCATACGAACTATCCTAAAAATCTTGTCGGCATTAAATAACCCATTGAGGCTGATATGCCGTAAAACAAAATAAACGAATCCAAACTAAACCAAAGAATCCATATTATATTCATACGAACTATCCTAAAAATCTTGTCGGCATTAAATAACCCATTGAGGCTGATATGCCGTAAAACAAAATAAACGAATCCAAACTAAACCAAAGAATCCATATTATATTCATACGAACTATCCTAAAAATCTTGACGGCATTAAATAACCCATTGAGGCTGATATGCCGTAAAACAAAATAAACGAATCCAAACTAAATCAAAGAATCCATATTATATTCATACGAACCTATCCTAAAAATCTTGTCGGCATTAAATAACCCATTGAGGCTGATATGCCGTAAAACAAAATAAACGAATCCAAACTAAATCAAAGTATCCATATTATATTCATACGAACCTATCCTAAAAATCTTGTCGGTATTAAATAACCCATTGAGGCTGATATGCCGTAAAACAAAATAAACGAATCCAAACTAAACCAAAGAATCCATATTATATTCATACGAACTATCCTAAAAATCTTGTCGGCATTAAATAACCCATTGAGGCTGATATGCCGTAAAACAAAATAAACGAATCCAAACTAAACCAAAGAATCCATATTATATTCATACGAACTATCCTAAAAATCTTGTCGGCATTAAATAACCCATTGAGGCTGATATGCCGTAAAACAAAATGAACGAATCCAAACTAAACCAAAGAATCCATATTATATTCTTACGAACTATCCTAAAAATCTTGTCGGCATTAAATAACCCATTGAGGCTGATATGCCGTAAAACAAAATAAACGAATCCAAACTAAACCAAAGAATCCATATTATATTCATACGAACTATCCTAAAAATCTTGTCGGCATTAAATAACCCATTGAGGCTGATATGCCGTAAAACAAAATAAACGAATCCAAACTAAATCAAAGAATCCATATTATATTCATACGAACCTATCCTAAAAATCTTGTCGGTATTAAATAACCCATTGAGGCTGATATGCCGTAAAACAAAATAAACGAATCCAAACTAAACCAAAGAATCCATATTATATTCATACGAACTATCCTAAAAATCTTGTCGGCATTAAATAACCCATTGAGGCTGATATGCCGTAAAACAAAATAAACGAATCCAAACTAAACCAAAGAATCCATATTATATTCATACGAACTATCCTAAAAATCTTGTCGGCATTAAATAACCCATTGAGGCTGATATGCCGTAAAACAAAATAAACGAATCCAAACTAAACCAAAGAATCCATATTATATTCATACGAACTATCCTAAAAATCTTGACGGCATTAAATAACCCATTGAGGCTGATATGCCGTAAAACAAAATAAACGAATCCAAACTAAATCAAAGAATCCATATGATATTCATACGAACCTATCCTAAAAATCTTGTCGGCATTAAATAACCCATTGAGGCTGATATGCCGTAAAACAAAATAAACGAATCCAAACTAAATCAAAGAATCCATATTATATTCATACGAACCTATCCTAAAAATCTTGTCGGTATTAAATAACCCATTGAGGCTGATATGCCGTAAAACAAAATAAACGAATCCAAACTAAACCAAAGAATCCATATTATATTCATACGAACTATCCTAAAAATCTTGTCGGCATTAAATAACCCATTGAGGCTGATATGCCGTAAAACAAAATAAACGAATCCAAACTAAACCAAAGAATCCATATTATATTCATACGAACTATCCTAAAAATCTTGTCGGCATTAAATAACCCATTGAGGCTGATATGCCGTAAAACAAAATGAACGAATCCAAACTAAACCAAAGAATCCATATTATATTCATACGAACTATCCTAAAAATCTTGTCGGCATTAAATAACCCATTGAGGCTGATATGCCGTAAAACAAAATGAACGAATCCAAACTAAACCAAAGAATCCATATTATATTCATACGAACTATCCTAAAAATCTTGTCGGCATTAAATAACCCATCGAGGCTGATATGCCGTAAAACAAAATAAACGAATCCAAACTAAACCAAAGAATCCATATTATATTCATACGAACTATCCTAAAAATCTTGTCGGCATTAAATAACCCATTGAGGCTGATATGCCGTAAAACAAAATAAACGAATCCAAACTAAACCAAAGAATCCATATTATATTCATACGAACTATCCTAAAAATCTTGTCGGCATTAAATAACCCATTGAGGCTGATATGCCGTAAAACAAAATAAACGAATCCAAACTAAACCAAAGAATCCATATTATATTCATACGAACTATCCTAAAAATCTTGTCGGCATTAAATAACCCATTGAGGCTGATATGCCGTAAAACAAAATAAACGAATCCAAACTAAACCAAAGAATCCATATTATATTCATACGAACTATCCTAAAAATCTTGTCGGCATTAAATAACCCATTGAGGCTGATATGCCGTAAAACAAAATAAACGAATCCAAACTAAACCAAAGAATACATATTATATTCATACGAACTATCCTAAAAATCTTGTCGGCATTAAATAACCCATTGAGGCTGATATGCCGTAAAACAAAATAAACGAATCCAAACTAAACCAAAGAATCCATATTATATTCATACGAACTATCCTAAAAATCTTGTCGGCATTAAATAACCCATTGAGGCTGATATGCCGTAAAACAAAATAAACGAATCCAAACTAAACCAAAGAATCCATATTATATTCATACGAACTATCCTAAAAATCTTGTCGGCATTAAATAACCCATTGAGGCTGATATGCCGTAAAACAAAATAAACGAATCCAAACTAAACCAAAGAATCCATATTATATTCATACGAACTATCCTAAAAATCTTGTCGGCATTAAATAACCCATTGAGGCTGATATGCCGTAAAACAAATTAAACGAATCCAAACTAAATCAAAGAATCCATATTATATTCATACGAACCTATCCTAAAAATCTTGTCGGTATTAAATAACCCATTGAGGCTGATATGCCGTAAAACAAAATAAACGAATCCAAACTAAACCAAAGAATCCATATTATATTCATACGAACTATCCTAAAAATCTTGTCGGCATTAAATAACCCATTGAGGCTGATATGCCGTAAAACAAAATAAACGAATCCAAACTAAACCAAAGAATACATATTATATTCATACGAACTATCCTAAAAATCTTGTCGGCATTAAATAACCCATTGAGGCTGATATGCCGTAAAACAAAATAAACGAATCCAAACTAAACCAAAGAATCCATATTATATTCATACGAACTATCCTAAAAATCTTGTCGGCATTAAATAACCCATTGAGGCTGATATGCCGTAAAACAAAATAAACGAATCCAAACTAAACCAAAGAATCCATATTATATTCATACGAACTATCCTAAAAATCTTGACGGCATTAAATAACCCATTGAGGCTGATATGCCGTAAAACAAAATAAACGAATCCAAACTAAATCAAAGAATCCATATTATATTCATACGAACCTATCCTAAAAATCTTGTCGGCATTAAATAACCCATTGAGGCTGATATGCCGTAAAACAAAATAAACGAATCCAAACTAAATCAAAGTATCCATATTATATTCATACGAACCTATCCTAAAAATCTTGTCGGTATTAAATAACCCATTGAGGCTGATATGCCGTAAAACAAAATAAACGAATCCAAACTAAACCAAAGAATCCATATTATATTCATACGAACTATCCTAAAAATCTTGTCGGCATTAAATAACCCATTGAGGCTGATATGCCGTAAAACAAAATAAACGAATCCAAACTAAACCAAAGAATCCATATTATATTCATACGAACTATCCTAAAAATCTTGTCGGCATTAAATAACCCATTGAGGCTGATATGCCGTAAAACAAAATGAACGAATCCAAACTAAACCAAAGAATCCATATTATATTCTTACGAACTATCCTAAAAATCTTGTCGGCATTAAATAACCCATTGAGGCTGATATGCCGTAAAACAAAATAAACGAATCCAAACTAAACCAAAGAATCCATATTATATTCATACGAACTATCCTAAAAATCTTGTCGGCATTAAATAACCCATTGAGGCTGATATGCCGTAAAACAAAATAAACGAATCCAAACTAAATCAAAGAATCCATATTATATTCATACGAACCTATCCTAAAAATCTTGTCGGTATTAAATAACCCATTGAGGCTGATATGCCGTAAAACAAAATAAACGAATCCAAACTAAACCAAAGAATCCATATTATATTCATACGAACTATCCTAAAAATCTTGTCGGCATTAAATAACCCATTGAGGCTGATATGCCGTAAAACAAAATAAACGAATCCAAACTAAACCAAAGAATCCATATTATATTCATACGAACTATCCTAAAAATCTTGTCGGCATTAAATAACCCATTGAGGCTGATATGCCGTAAAACAAAATAAACGAATCCAAACTAAACCAAAGAATCCATATTATATTCATACGAACTATCCTAAAAATCTTGACGGCATTAAATAACCCATTGAGGCTGATATGCCGTAAAACAAAATAAACGAATCCAAACTAAATCAAAGAATCCATATTATATTCATACGAACCTATCCTAAAAATCTTGTCGGCATTAAATAACCCATTGAGGCTGATATGCCGTAAAACAAAATAAACGAATCCAAACTAAATCAAAGAATCCATATTATATTCATACGAACCTATCCTAAAAATCTTGTCGGTATTAAATAACCCATTGAGGCTGATATGCCGTAAAACAAAATAAACGAATCCAAACTAAACCAAAGAATCCATATTATATTCATACGAACTATCCTAAAAATCTTGTCGGCATTAAATAACCCATTGAGGCTGATATGCCGTAAAACAAAATAAACGAATCCAAACTAAACCAAAGAATCCATATTATATTCATACGAACTATCCTAAAAATCTTGTCGGCATTAAATAACCCATTGAGGCTGATATGCCGTAAAACAAAATGAACGAATCCAAACTAAACCAAAGAATCCATATTATATTCATACGAACTATCCTAAAAATCTTGTCGGCATTAAATAACCCATTGAGGCTGATATGCCGTAAAACAAAATAAACGAATCCAAACTAAACCAAAGAATCCATATTATATTCATACGAACTATCCTAAAAATCTTGTCGGCATTAAATAACCCATCGAGGCTGATATGCCGTAAAACAAAATAAACGAATCCAAACTAAACCAAAGAATCCATATTATATTCATACGAACTATCCTAAAAATCTTGTCGGCATTAAATAACCCATTGAGGCTGATATGCCGTAAAACAAAATAAACGAATCCAAACTAAACCAAAGAATCCATATTATATTCATACGAACTATCCTAAAAATCTTGTCGGCATTAAATAACCCATTGAGGCTGATATGCCGTAAAACAAAATAAACGAATCCAAACTAAACCAAAGAATCCATATTATATTCATACGAACTATCCTAAAAATCTTGTCGGCATTAAATAACCCATTGAGGCTGATATGCCGTAAAACAAAATAAACGAATCCAAACTAAACCAAAGAATCCATATTATATTCATACGAACTATCCTAAAAATCTTGTCGGCATTAAATAACCCATTGAGGCTGATATGCCGTAAAACAAAATAAACGAATCCAAACTAAACCAAAGAATACATATTATATTCATACGAACTATCCTAAAAATCTTGTCGGCATTAAATAACCCATTGAGGCTGATATGCCGTAAAACAAAATAAACGAATCCAAACTAAACCAAAGAATCCATATTATATTCATACGAACTATCCTAAAAATCTTGACGGCATTAAATAACCCATTGAGGCTGATATGCCGTAAAACAAAATAAACGAATCCAAACTAAACCAAAGAATCCATATTATATTCATACGAACTATCCTAAAAATCTTGTCGGCATTAAATAACCCATTGAGGCTGATATGCCGTAAAACAAAATAAACGAATCCAAACTAAACCAAAGAATCCATATTATATTCATACGAACTATCCTAAAAATCTTGTCGGCATTAAATAACCCATTGAGGCTGATATGCCGTAAAACAAAATAAACGAATCCAAACTAAACCAAAGAATCCATATTATATTCATACGAACTATCCTAAAAATCTTGTCGGCATTAAATAACCCATTGAGGCTGATATGCCGTAAAACAAAATAAACGAATCCAAATTAAACCAAAGAATCCATATTATATTCATAGGAACCTATTCTAAAAATCTTGTCGGCATTAAATAACCCGTTGAGGTGTTGATATGCCTAAAACAAAATAAACGAAACCAAATTAAAACAAAGAATACATATTCTGTTCATACGTATCTAACCTAAAAATCCTGTCGGCATTAAATAACCCATTCAGGTTGATATACCTTAAAACAAAACAAACCAAACTTGAAGTATTAGATAATATCAGTCTTCCTTTATATCAATGACCCATTAGAGTTTATTTAAAGTTAGTGAATATATGTATTAGGTTGGTGCAAAAATAATTTCGTTTTCTAACATATGTTACTATGTGAGAAAACGAAATTATTTTTGCACCAACCTAATATATTGCATTTTTTGGTGGGGCATGGATAATAATGGTTTAGTGTTTAGTGATACAAATCTTACTAATTAACCCATAGCTTGGAGGAGAATATCTGGATTCATGCCTTTCCCAGGGGTATTAGCGCGTCAGTGAATATAACGAACCCAACCGAAATTGGAATTCGGCTTTCTGATTTCTAGTTCCGAGCAATTATCCAAGCTTACAGCTTACGTATATTCCCAGTCACCTATCTAGGTACTGCCCAGACTCGATGTTGCTTAACTTCAGTGATCGAACGGGAACCGGTGTTTCAACGTAATGTGGCCGTAAGCCTCCATTTAATTGTAAAGAAATCCCCTGACACAAATACGATCATCGTAGCCTCTTCTCATTCCATTATTATTGGATATTACATCTCCCTCGTGTTAAGAATCTCCCGAGTAATCAAAACATTGTCAATCAAAGATTAATGATGAATCTGTTAGAATAACCGGAATTATCTTAAGGACTTACTCGATATAAAAAATAGCGCGTTGTATGTCAGTGGGTAGCAAATGTGATAAAAGCATTGAGGCGGCTGTAATATGGATCAAGAGGGCAAAAAGGAATCAATGCTAAAGATAGACATGGTGTTAAGTGGGCGCTTAAAGACGAAATAGAACTGCTTTTTTTTCTCTCGTTTTTTATCCTACATTGACAAAATAGATGAATGAAATCTGTTGATTTTGGCTATAATTGGATATTTATGAAGTATCAATCATACAAACCCTATTATTTTAACATTGAAGATTGAAAAGACAGGTCAGGGATACACTGGCTTTTAGATTAGAATCAAAGTTTTTCAGGTTTGTATTTTCCAGCCAAAGTTAAATGTTATTTATTAAACGTATTTTGTTTAATCATTTCACTGCGAGCAAGACAATAAAGCCACTAAGACGCAAGGGTATTAGAGAATATGAAAAAAAAACACTATTAATGAGAGATAACAATTAAAGGAACAATTAATAAGTCAGTGGATAAATATTGATATTGCATTTCAATTTTTGAAGGTCAAGGTTGACTGGGAAACGAGTAACAAGAAGAGAATTCCACAAGAGAGAAGTGCGAGAGAAGAAACTTAGCATAGAACTTACGGTTACTTTTAGCCATTTCAAGTGTAAAATGCTGACACCTTCTAGTACTGTGCTTAAATTCATAAAGTTTAGATACCATAGAGGAAAGTTCATCAGAACAATTACCAAGAAAATATTTATGCAAAAGGCACAGTTTTATAGGTAAATAGTGGTAATGCTTACACGAGTCATTTTTTTAATCATTTCACTTCAAGTAAGGCAATAAAGCCACTTAGACGCAAAGGGTTACTGAGTGTTGGAGAATATGAGAAAAAACTCTATTAAGGCGAGAGAACAATAAAATAAAAAAACAGTAACGAAGAAAACCGAATATACCGATAGACATTGGGCACTTTGACGTTGTATAATGGTTATCAATCTTGTCTCGCTACTCCGAGTAATGGGGCGAACCACACTAGATGCCCCATAATTTCGGATTTGTACCACATCTAAGCTACCCTTAGAAAACAGTTGTACACCTCGATGTGGTGCAATGCTTAGCAAGGTTGTCTTGACTGAGTAGTGAGTACGATCCTCACTGGGGACTCCATACTTTTGGCCTTGTGCCAGATCTAAGATACGCTTAGAAAATCGTTATAACTGACATTGCATATACATTTTTGAAGATAGAAGTTGACTGGGAAGCAAGAAGCCGGAAGAGAGTTCCACAAGCGAGTAGTGCGACAGAAGAAACTGTTAGCATAGAACTTAGGTTACATCTAAACATTTTAATTGTAAATGATGAAACCTTGCCGCCAGTTTAGTACTGCACTTAAATTCATAAAGTCTAGGTACCATAGAGGAAAGCGATATTTATTCTGTTTAACTACAGAAATGTGGCACAAGGCCGAAAAAGGGGATTGGGGAAAGGACGGTCTTCTTCTGTCTTAACTATAACTTAGCTAGCCGCAAATACTGACCCAATCGTACAAAACAAAATTCCTGACACCAAAACAACACATTCATACGTACCTTTCTTACTACAACCACCATAATGCCTCTTTGTCTCTATGAAAATACTAACTAGTCCCCATATTTACAATTCGTTGTCTGTGGGGGGGGAATAACAAATCTAAAAATTAACCCCAATGAATATTTACAATATGAATACAAAAGGCTATTTACAAGAAACTAAAGAAAATAAGATTAGTAATAAACCCCCCCCACAATCACTAAATGTGGCAGAAACATCACTTCACTGGCCGAAATCAATGCGGGACTATAATAGTATAGAGGAAAGCTCATCAGAACAATTGTCATGAAAGTATTTATAGAAAAGACACAGTGAAGCTATGTTACGGCGGTGGGAAGGTGACTGAAGCCGAGATGCCAAGTCAGGATCAATAAATTTGCAGATTCTTCTATGGATGTTATAAAGAATCTCTAAATATAATACAGAAGCGCCAGACCAGCAATATTCAAAGCATGGACGAATGGTAGACTTATAAATATGTAAGATAGATTTTAGCGAGACAAAATATGGTCTAGCACGACACAGTGAACCAACTTTTCTAGAAACAGATCTAGAAATCGGTTCAATATATTCTTTCCATCTCATGTCAGCGAAAGACGTTATATATCAGGAATACGACAAGAAGGAAATGAAAGCCTCGCTCTATTTAATCTCTTCCTAGACTAGGCCCTGCGCATTTACAAACACAGATGTGATGAGATGGGCACTGACCATTTAAGTATTTTATGCCACATCCCAAACGAATCCACCAATAGAAGACAACGGTCCTGCTTTCCCTCCCGAAGCCGATGTACAGTTGGTGGGGTGGGGGACTATGCTGATGGCATATGTATTCATAATTAGGATAAGAATAATTTTGAACAGAAATTCAGCATCATCTACCCAGTGTTCCAAGAAATAGGACTCAAGATAAACCTTTCCAAAACGGAAACCATAAACTGGAATTGGAATTAAAGCATTGATGGCACCTACACTGAATTCATCATAAAAATTCAAGATGCGGAATTAATATTATCAAACACTTCAAATAACTCAGTGTATGAATCAGTTTTAACAAATTTAGAATAGGAGATAAGGGAATTGTTTATAGAATAGGCAGCGTTAGCGGTAGTTTCGCCCAATACCGCATATTGCTACAAAACCAAAACGTTAACCTAATAATGTGAGTCACGTTCTGAAATAGAAGATATTAAAAAAAATAGTCAGATCGTGACTTTCATACACATGTCATGCATGGCTCCAAATCCGTTTATAAATATTAGTCCGCTGTATACAACCATCTTCAAAGATCAATAGTTCAAATTGCTATGAGTCTTGGTGACCACACTTCTTTGAACTTTGTGGGCTGGCGCAAGAGAATCACAAACAAAGAAATGTGCCAAATGAGAACTTCAGTAGCAGCAACAGATAAAACGAAAGAAAAAAGAAAGAGTAACAATAAAAACTCTTGAAGAAAATCATTCATAAAAAATAACATGAAATAAAAATGGCATAAAAAAAAGAAAAAAGAAAGAAGGAAAGAAAGAGTACGATTAATAAACAATAAATACTCTTGAATAAAAAACATTCTAAAAAATACCATGAAATTAAATGGGATAAAGAAAGAAAGAAAAAAGAAAGAAAGAAAGAAAGAAAGAGTAAGATTAATAAACAATAAAGACACTTAAAGAAAATACATTCATAAAAAATACCATGAAATAAAATGGCATAAAGAAAGAAAAAAAGAAAGAAAAATGAATGAATTAAAGAAAAGTGTAATATTAATAATAAATATTAGGAAGAAAGAAAAAAGAAAGAAAGAAAGAAAATTCATAAATAAAAAATGCCATGAAAGGAAATAAAAAGGAAATAAAATTACATAAAAAACAGAAAGAAAGAAAGAAAGAATGGTAAGAGAAAAGATTAAAATTAATAATAAAAAGTCATGAAAAAAGAAAGAATGAAAGAAAACAGATGGAAAAAAAAGAAATTCATAAATAAAAAATGACATGAATGAAAAAAGGAATTAAAATTACATAAAAGAAAGAATGAAAAAAATAAACAAAGAAAGAATAAAATTAATAAATAAAAAATACTATGAATTAAAACGGCATAAAGAAAGAAAGAGCGAAAGAAAAAAGCATAAAAAAGAAAGAAAAAGAAAAATTCATAAATTAAAAAATGCTTTCAAAAAAAAAGGAAATAAAATTACATAAAAGAAAGAATGAAAGAAACAAATAAAGAAAGAGAAAAATTAATAAATAATAAAAAAATTTATTAAAAAAAGAAACATTCATAAATAAAAAAAAATACCATGAAATAAAACGGCATAAAGAAAAAGAGAAAGAAAAAAAGAAAGAAGGAAAAAGGGAAAGAGTAAAATTAATAATAAAAAATCATGAAGAAAGTAAGAAAGAAAGAAGAAAGAAAGAAAGAAAGAAAGAAAGAAGAAATTTATAAATAAAGAATGCAATGACAGGAAAAAATTACATAGAAGAAAGAAAGAAAGAAAGAAAGAAAGAAAGAAGGAAAAAGGGAAAGAGTAAAATTAATAATAAAAAATCATGAAGAAAGTAAGAAAGAAAGAAGAAATTTATAAATAAAGAATGCAATGACAGGAAAAAATTACATAGAAGAAAGAAAGAAAGAAAGAAAGAAAGAAAGAAAGAAAGAAAGAAAAAGGAAAGAGTAAAATTAATAATAAGTAGTCATGAAGAAAGAAAGAAAAAAGAAAGAAAGAAAGCAATTTATAAATAAAAAATGTCACGCAAAAAAAACGGAAATAAACTTATAAAAGAAAGAAAAAAATGAAAGAAAGAATAAAATTAATAAATAATAAAACAAGGCATGAAGAAAGAAAGAGAAATTCATAAATAAATAAATAAATAAATAAATAAATAAAGACCATGAAATAAAACAGCATAAAGAAAGAAACAAACAAAGAAGTAATTGAAAGAACGGAACTGGAAGTATTTCAACTCCTTTGATAAAATGGAGTGGAGACATAAACCGACGTAAGCACTCCATCCTCGAAAAAAAAAAGGAGATCAATAAGCAACTCAATCCCATTCCCCAGGGTATATAGATCGGGTGGCCGTCTCTAAATATACAGCAAAGAAGAAGATAATATTTTTTTTTTTAACGAAAGAATAAAAATCTGCGAAATGAGTTTTGAAAACGAGAAAAAATGCAAAAGGCGTTAATAAAAGGAGTAGGGGAAAAAACGGAATAGAACATTAAAAGATGAAAAACGAAACATTTATGGAAGGAAAAACAAAAAGTATGAATAGAGATCGATATCTTTATACTTCTCATTAAATTCATAGTATAACAGCTAGTTACACACCACACGTATCCCATATTTGACACAAGGACACATCTACAGAGCGCTTAGCCAACCTGAAACTCATTACCAATGATCTGTGTTTCTTTTGGGTTTTTTTTTTTTTTGGGTTTTTCTTTTTTTGGGGGTGGGGGTTTGTTTTTTTCTTTTTCTTTTTGTTTTTTGTTGTTTATATTTTTTATTTTATTTTGTTTCTTTTACTAGCGTAATTCGGGCAGGACCTCTCACACGGGAGCCTAAATTAGCCTCTCGCCGTAAAATCAAGTCAGCCATAAAAATGGCCCGGTGGTCTCTTTACACAGCAAGTACTAAATTTCTAAAAAAAAAAAAATAAAAATAAAAAACAAACAAAAATAAAATGCAAAACAAAATGTAGCTCTTCGTTAGTTCATGCGTACATGTATGTGCTTCCGTCTCTAAATAACAGTGGAAGGTCAGGTGGGTTGAATTTGTTGACTATGGTCAGAGGTCAACTGAGCTCAACTGGGCATAATGATGAAATGAACGTCAGAACACACGGTGGATTAATACCAGCTCTTGACTCTTTTGCTACAGGTCCTCGAAGATGAAGAGTTTGACTTCTCATTAAAGATATTATTAATTGGTTGCTGATCTCAGGTACGTGTTACTAAGTGCTAGAAGCATAGAATAAAAATGAACAATTAATAATCGACCTTTCGGCAAAGATGGACGTTCATGCCCGCAAAAAAAGGATGGTCCTTCCAATGAGGTAGAATTTATTTTAACTACTTCACTCCGTCGGCAATATATTTTGTATTAAAAAGCGTCGATTCGAATTGTAATAATAATAATAATAATAATAATAATAATAATAATAATAATAATAATAATAATGATATGACAATGACTTTATACATTTTCTTTGTTCTTGAGAATTGACAACAAAAATAATAAACACTATTTATTTACTAGATTGTTTATTTACACTATTAATTATATTATTTATTAGAATGGTTAGCAAAACATCAGCTAATTGCTAACTGATTCGAACTTTATAAAATGGTAAATAATAACGATTTCCTTATTATTGGCTCATATGTTTTAATAATTTAGTAAATGTTTATAAATTTATTAATAAAGAATGTTTTCATATTTATTTCTTTACAAATTGGCAAATAAAAAGTATTGCATTGTATTAGTTTTTAGAATGTTGTAAATATAAAATTATTCTTGTAAATAAACTATCTAATAAATAACGTTTATGGTTCCTTTACAGTATTAACATTCCCTTTCTCTTTCTCTTCAAACCTTATTTTAGTGGATACTCGTATTTTAGTAGACGCTCTGTTTTAAAACAGTGTTTATTTCCTCTACCGGTCTGCGCACACGAGAAAAATTAATAAAGAAAATGTGCACTCCAGTAAGATTTCAACATACGATACACTTTGCAGAAGAAACCATTGTCTGATCCGGTATGCATTGGCCGCTCGGCTACGGTGAGCTGTACAGTCAAACAAGGTTCTATAATATTATATTTATATAGTACGATGAAGTTGTACAGTAGACAGCAGGAATAATCTTTTATTTTTGTTGGGTTGGTGCATAATTATCAGGCGTTTTTAAACAATATTTATTATGAAAAACAAAAGAACATAACAACAATAACATTTTTAAATGAATGTGATTATCGACACGTATTTTTATAACCAGAAAATAAAATAATACTTTTAGTAAAAAAAAAGTAAACAAAAAAAGCAATTTTTATTAACAAATAACTCGCCTACAAAAACGCCTGATAATTATGCACCATTACAATTTTTTTTTTTTTTTTCACTTTACGTTAAGTTAAGTACTCTATATCACGAATATTAAATGTTATGAGTTAATAGGTGGATTTAGTTTGCTATGTAAATTAATTGTAAATTGATCCCCGACGGAATCCAAGACAAAATATAGTCATACCATAGGATTTCTTCAAATCATTATTCGTTATCTGGCGTGTTTAATCGATAGTAATAAATGTAATGAACATATTTTGTATTGGCTTTCGTAGACGGGGGACAATTTACATTGAATTTACGTAGCAAAACCAACCACCTCTTAACTTTTCGTAAATTAAAAAAAAAGGTTTAATATTCGTGATCTCTTAATTTATATTTTTCTATTTGTTATGCCCTTCGGAATGTTAGCTCTCATGGCTCTCCACAATTTCCTGTCTTGTGTAGCTCTTAGTAAATTTTTCGGTTTTGTTATCTCTTCTGATCCCTGTTCGACCAACCATTTATATAAACTCGTTAAGCAGGCCTTGCCTCTTTAGCATCAGATTTTACAAGCCCTATTTCTTCATTAGGGGCCCTACAAATTTCAACTATCTCTTTCTGAGATTAAATATGAGTATCTTTTTTGTTTCTATTTTCTCTAAAACTTCGTTATTGCATCGTATTCCCAGCATCCTTCTGTAGACCCACATTTCTGATGCCTCAGGACTTTTATAGTAATATGAAAAGAAATATATTTCTGATCGCAGTGCACAACTCCATCTATAATTCTATGAATCTATAATTATTGTATCTTAATAATCCACAGGATAATAAGATGTATTTCATAATATACTTGAACCAGATACAAGTCACAAAAGCCACTTAAAGTAGAGAATTACAGTCAAAATTGTAATGATAAATGCGGTGTGGGATAAGAATGAAAGAAAAGGTGGTATGAAATGAAGATTATGAGAATAAATAGGAAAGATGACACTTGTTCGATATTGAGACAGGACAACTTAAGATCGTGTTAAATATAGAAACAGCGCGGTGAAAGTGCGCAAGCTGGAACGTCACCACGCTATATCTATCTATCTATCTCTCTCTCTCTCTCTCTCTCTCTCTATATATATATATATATATATATATATATATATATATATATATAAAGAAAGAACAGTAAGATATATAATCCGGTGTTCTTATAGATATTTTTATTTTTACAAAATAGTGCTCAATGTAAATTTACAGAGCATTAATATTATAAATTAATTGATTTAAAATATGGTTTTTCCCCTACATAGTTCTAACCATGTTTTAAAAATAGAAGGTCCGAATTTAATTTTGTAATTAAATTAAAGACACTAGTTCCATTTCATCCTCAAGCGAAAAATTCGCTTGAGGATGAAATGAAACTAATGTCTTTAATTTAATTACAAAATTAAATTCGGACCTTCTATTTTTGAAACATGGTTAGAACTGTGTAGAGGAAAAACCATATTTTAATTCAATTAATATATATATATATATATATATATATATATATATATATATATATATATATTCAT
>OZ010574.1:44458417-44475917 GCA_963932145.1 Acanthosepion lycidas | reverse complement strand
TTCATTATCTTTCTTCTTTTTCTTCTCATCATACTCTTTCTCATCTTCTCATCCTCCTATTTCTTCTCGTCACCCTTCTTTTTCTTCCTCTTCTTCTTCTTGACATCTTTCTTCTTCCTCTTCTTTTTTTCATCAGCTTCCTTTTCTTCTCATCATCCTCTTTCTCATCTTCTCATCATCCTCTTCCTTTTCTTGTCGTCAGCCATTTTCTTCTCATCAACCTTCTTCTTCCTCTTCTTCTTTTTATTCTTTTTCTTCTCATCATCCCCTTTCACATCTTCTCATTCTGCTCTTTCTTTTCTTCTCGTCACCCTTCTTCTTCTTTTTTTCATCACTCTTCTTCTTCTTCTTCTTCTTCCTCGTCTTCTTCTTCTTAACATCCTTCTTCTTCCTCTTCTTCTTCTTTTCTTCGTCTTCCTTCATTTTCTTCTCATCATCCTCTTTCTCATCCTCCTCTCTTTTTCTTCTCGTCACCTTTCTTCTTTTCATCACCCTTCTTCCTCTTCCTCTTCTTCTTAACATCTTTCTTCTTCCTTCTCTTTTCTTCATCGTTCTTCTTTTTCTTATCATTATCCTCTTTTTCATATTCTCATCCTCCTCTTTCTTTATCTTTTCGTCATCCTTCTTCTTCTTCTTCCTCTTCTTCTTCTTAACATCTTTTTCTTCTTCTTTTCATCATCTTCCTTCTTTTTCTTCTCCTCATCCCCCTTCTCTTCATCCACCTCTTTCTTTTTCTTCTCGTCACTTTTCTTCTTCTTCTTCTTCTTCTTCTTCTTCTTCTTCTTCTTCTTCTTCTTCTTCTTCTTCCTCGTGATCAACCTTTTTCTATTAAAAACTCCTAAAAATATCCTTGCGCCATTTTATTTCTTACTGTCTTCTCTTCTTCCCTTCTCTTTACTGTATATCACATTTTTCCATTCGTAATAATAGAAGAATAGCTGGATAAACAACAAAGGTCGGCGTTATTATATTTTCAAATTATTACCATTCAAACATTTTACTTCTTCTGACCATGTCTAACAATATTATACGCTTTTTGACATGGTCCATAACTAATAAATAACGAATAACAAAAATAAACGATTCACTAAGCAAATTGTAGGTCACAATTTGAACGTGAACAGTTAATATTATATATTGCTTAACTTTGTTCAATGAGGCTTTTCTTAAGGACACAAATATTGCCCAGGGGGAAAAAAACATGACAGAAGATTCTTCGGTAAAACTAGGAACAAGCAAAGTAAACAATGGATTGATAAAAAGTAACTAGTTTTTCTAAAATTTACATAACAGCTAAAAAATAGGCTTAAAATTATTAGCAAGAGAAAAAGAAAAGATGACGTAAGGAAAAATATCCAGCTAACAACACATGCACATGCATGCGCCTGTTTACACTAATAGATAGATAGATTATAGGCCAAAAAGTTTAATTATTCCCTTTTAAAGGAGAATGTTGACACTATTTGACTCAATAGTGCATAGCATCCGATTTTTTTGAGAGGTTTTGTCCAAAATAAAATCCGCCAGCTGTAAGATTAACATTAGCCTATAAGGTAAATGATGCAAAAAGAAGTATTAAGCTGGTGCAAAAATAATGACGTAATAATGTCGTTTTTTGACGTATTTTTAACGTCAAAAAACGACATTGTTACGTCACTATTTTTGCACCAACCTAATACAATTTTAAGAAAAATTTATGCAGTGACTGTTTAACAATTATTATTATTATTATTATTATTATATGATAATTGCCAGCAGGAAGAGAACGATTATATAACCCGAAGTGAACTTGTAAATTTATTTTGAAAAAGGCATGCAACCCTAAATTTTTAGGCGAGTCTTCAAATCCAGAGTCTTTGGCGTTTAGGATAGATAGATAGATAGATAGATAGATAGATAGATAGATAGATAGATAGATAGGGAACAGACCAAGATAGATAGATAGATAGATAGATAGATAGATAGATAGATAGATAGATAGATAGATAGATAGATAGATCTGAACAGACTGAGATAGATAGATAGATAGATAGATAGATATTAGGTTGGTGCAAAAATAATGTCGTTTTTCTTTTGAAGTTGAACGTCAAAAAACGACATCATTTTTGCACCATCCTAATAGATAGATCTGAACAGACTGAGATAGATAGATAGATAGATAGATAGATAGATAGATAGATAGATTTTTAACCTAGGAAATGTTACTAAATGAGGAATAACCAAAACGGAGGTTAGAAATGGAATGGTGATCTTTATAGCATCAACAAAATACAATACTCGTCAGCGGCGTGAAGTAGGTAAACCGCTGTTCGTGGCGAACTACTTAGACAGCGTATTACCCGCACTTGCAATAGTGTCCAACGTATTTATGATGACTGGGCATAACCATTAGTGTTCATAGGTACGGTACATAACAGATAGATAGATAGATAGATAGATAGGTAGATAGATAGATAGATAGATAGATAGATAGATAGATAAATAAATAGATAGATAGATAGATACGCGAGCTCCTATCTTAGCATAGTGGTTAACAGAGTGATTAACAATTTTTTTTTCTCAAATCATACGTCAATATAGTGAGATGTATCTTCATTAGGTGCCCTACTGAATTGCCTTTGTGTTTATCTAACCTGTATTAAAATATGCATCTAAATAGACAACGATCCTAGTACAAGAGTTATCAATCTCGTCACCCAGAACGATTTCGCTGTATTCGATTCTTAATGTTCTGTCTGAACAGCACTAAGCTTCGAAATCACAAAAGAGAAAAGAATGATCGGCTGTACAGAAAGAAGTAATTGATTGATTACTAAAGATTTGAACAAAGTATTTTGTATAGTTTGTGTATGTGTGCGTATGTCTGTGCAATAGATATTTATTTTGTGCTGATTTTAAAATTATTCAAAATTAAGATGAGATATTGTATTAAGTTGTTCCTAATATGCTGAGACTTTGCTTTTTATAATATAATAAAATGTTATTATTATAAATTTGAGATTTAGCTTTTTGTTATTATCAAGTTTTAACACGTATTGGGAAAAATGACATCAATGTGTATTGATGTCATTTTATGAAATCAGTTGTATGTGTCATTTGATTTCATTTGTCATTTTGTTGATAACAATTTTGCTACAGCAGTGGTTATATTTTCTGCAAGTAAACAAAGATTCTTACCGATGCAATTATTTATTGATTTGATTGATTCGTTTTTTACGGTTTATCAACCATTTGCAGGTTATTTAACGCTAGAAAATATTTGTTAAATTGTAAGAAACTTTTTACATTTTTTATTTTTTATTTTATTTTATTTTATTTTTTTTTATTTTTTTTTTTTTGAGGGAATTATCGACTTTTCCAAGTTACAAATAAACTTTCTGCGACAAGGAGGAAATACTGTCAGAAATGTCCGAATTTTATTTTCGAAAAAAATAAGCACAGGAAATAGGGTCTAAGAAAGACGAAAACTTGGACCGTATCATCATCAAGGTAAGTAGAGGTGAGTAGTAAAATTTTGAAATGGTTTAACAACCGCCTCTACCTATCCTGAAGATGACTTAAGAAAGACCAAAGTATGAACCATAGTTCCTGTATTTTTCTTCCCAAATAAACTTCGGACAATTTCTGACGGTATTTCCTCCTCGTCTAAGAAGGATTATTCTTAACTTGGAAAAGTTAATCATGACAATTAATCAACACAAAATGTCTGCCGTTTATAATAGTAATAGCCTTAACCGTTACAGATAATTTGCTTTAAACATACGTACCAATTCAAGAGAGATATTGCAATAGAAAATTTACTGTTGTTGACCTAAGACATCACAGGTTTAGTCAGTTATGTCCCATGCGTGAAACACGCTTAGGCGATCATGTATCTTTTCGATACCTGACTGACGAGGCAGATTTTTTCCCGCGGTAAGTTGCCATTTCTTTCTGCAATAGACCAGTTGACATCCAAGGCTACAGAACACTGTCTGTCCTGCTATTTACCCATAGCTTTAGAAGAAGAGGATTCATACATTTCCCAATAAGTAACATTAACTTCCAAGGAGAGTTGAGCCCAGATCATTACAAACCCATATAATATGGACACCATCTTAATTATTTGGGAAAGGAAATAAAACTACAGACGGTATTCAAATTTAGTCGTTCTTATTTTCATACAAAACCTTAAAGAAACCTTTGAGAAAATATCTCCGTTCACTAATTCACTTATGATCTGAATATGAACATCAATACAATCACTTGACTCGATGTTCCAATAGATGCAAATACTCATGATTTTACCACTTCATCACCTCCTATATATATATATATATATAAACTACAAGCAAAAATGTGTTTCTTCTTAACCCTTTGAGCTCTGCGTTCGTGAACAATTTTAATCCTTCTGCCTGAGCTCCTGAGTCAAAATTCGCAAAGAATTGATATGTAATATTTCACGGTAGATATAAAAATAGTTACAAGTGTTTACCCACCGTTCAACCGGTGGCTGGGCATTACGTCATTTTTCTCTACCACTGTTCAACCGGTGGGTGGGCATTACATCATTTTTCTCTACCACCAGCAAAACGGTGGTCAGGGCTCAAAGTGTTAAAGAACATGTGCTGCCTAAATACACACACTATACATATCTTAATATATTTTATTGTTATACGTTATTTATATAGACACATATATTTAAGTAAATGCTCTGTTTATAATAAACAATATTAACATTTGCCGGCCTGAATGTCCGGGAAATGTCATAGAAAATATACGTCCTCCGACAGGAATCGAACCTGTATTCTGACGTGCTATACCAGTTTAGCTACGAAGGAAGCGTCTGGTGAGCAAAGTCGAATATTTTCTATGAAATTTCTCGGACATTCAGATAAATATAGTTAATACTGTTTATTATAAACAGAGCATTTACTTAAATAGCTGTGTCTATATAAATAACGTATAACAATAAAATATATTAAAATAATTGTCGAACTTAGTCCATTTCAGACTATATATATATATATATATATATATATATATATATATAGAGAGAGAGAGAGAGAGAGTTAAGTATACTTTAAAAAACTTACTGCGAGCAAATAAATATTTTATGACATGAAATAGAAGAAAATAATAAATAAAATAAAAGCTATGTATTAAACTCAAAAGTATCAATTCACTAGACTAATTTTTTTTTAGATTTTTTTGTACTTCTAAAATATAATATAAAAATAAAATTATTCATTCTGCTAAGTTTTATAAAAGCATACGGAATAAAAAGTATTTTTAAATTATTGTTTTTATAAGGTAAAAGATAATTGCACTAAACATAAATACCAATTTAAGAGAGATACTGCAAAAGAAAATTTATCGTTGTTGACCTAAGACATCACAGGTTCAATCAGTTATGTGCCATGCGTGATACACGCTTAGACGATCATGTATTTTTCGATACATGACTGACGAGGCAGATTTTTCCCGCAGTCGGTTGTCATTTCTTTCTGCGATAGACTAGTTGCTATCCAAGGTTACAATCTGTCCTGCTATTTACCCATAGCTGGTGGGGGGAAAAGAAGATTCATACCTTTCTCAAAGGTATTAGCACGTAAGGGAATGTAATAAATTCGAGTGGAATTCGAACTCGGCTCTCCGATTCCTCAATGCAAGCCCACCGTGCGTAAATGAACGTTATTTTCATTATGTCCCAGGCCAAAAGTAAGCAATACGTTTACAAAATCCAATTAATTAATCCTTACATTTACTAATTTACTTTGAAACACATCGGTAGGACAAATTTTGAATTTTTTTTTTTTTTTATTATTTGTTTTTAAATATTTTTCGTCTATAATGGCGGTT
Organism: Acanthosepion lycidas; assembly: GCA_963932145.1. NCBI lineage: Eukaryota > Metazoa > Mollusca > Cephalopoda > Sepiida > Sepiidae > Acanthosepion > Acanthosepion lycidas. Next base: position 44,470,076 of record OZ010574.1, on the reverse strand, counting down.
CGATAACTAAACGAGTGAATGGGACATTGTTTCAAAAATGCCTAAAAACTTTATTTACACACGGAAATGTATGTTACTTTTAATACGGATTAGCTTTTGGCAATTATCTCTCAAATAAAATAAAAATTTAATTTCAAAGAAGACATTTAAATTATTTAAAAAGCGTTTCTCAGGTTTTCTTCGGAAATCTGTGTCGGTAAGAAATACACACTAGAGCATATATGAACATGTGTGTGTATGTGTGTGTGTGTGTGTTTATGTGTTTGTGTGTGTGTGTGTGTGTTTATGTGTTTGTGTGTGTGTTGCGAAGATCTACGCAAGCGTATCTCTCCTCGACACCACGTGTGAGTCGCTGATTCCTTGTCCGTAACCGTTAGCAACGGGCAACAAGTTAGGTGCTTAAACGAGCGAGGCTGAAATTTAACCCGACTCCATTGTACAAATAATACTTTGACAATCAAAGATAGATTCACCAAAAGACGCCGAGAGGAAGAAGAAGAAAAAGAAGAAGAAGGAGGAGAGGGAGGAGGAAGAGGAGGAGGAAGAGGAAGATAAGCACTCCTTAAAAATCAAGTCCTCTCATGAATATTCATAATGTTTTTTCGTTGAAATTTTCTCCGCCTCAAAGGACTGCGTAAAACGAAAGTTTCGTTTGTGCTTCGTTCAACATGGAGACTCAATTGACTCAGAAAATTGGCCATCACAAAACTGTTTTTCCTTTGAGGCGTAAAGAAAAGAAAAGAATTAGACACGGACACCGGCTATTGAAAAATTATAAGGTCACGTGTTTATATCTATAAAAGTGTAGTCAGCTCAACTGTTTGTGCTACCGATTATTTTCAGATAACAGTCCCTATTTTGCAAGTGGTTTGAGGAAACGTTTCAAATATTATAGATATTTACAAATCATAACTCAGTATGTCACAAGGTCAACGAGCACCCTGTGGGACTCACACTCATCACTCTGCCAAAGTGGACTATACGTTGGCGCCTAGCTAGGCTACGATGTATTTTCTTAATTGAGGTTAATTTTTGTCTTAATTTTCTTTAGATGTGGAATTATCTTTAATATACACAACGAAGACGCCTGACGAAGGCCCGTTAAAATGCTCGAAACATAGTAACGATAACAACCAATATTAGGATACCTGTTAAAAATGTCAGTGTGTAATGCTTTAGCTTGTCTGCCATAAAGTTACACATATGAAGCGCTCAGGGAATACACAGATTATACTACAGAGTAGTATTAGTTGGACAGACTAGCTCGTTAACCATTACTCTATGCCGATATGTTTTCATGCTTTTTCATTCAATTTCTTTAAATTTTACAGTTTTCATTCTGTTGAGTTCCTTTTGTACATCACGATATTTGCATATTTCTTGATTGTGAATTTCTTTCTACTCTTTCTACTCTTTCTACTCCATGTCCTTTCAGGGTGATCATGACTCTCCACATCTTCCTATCTTTTTTTTTGTTATTTCCTCTATTCCCTGTTCTGCCAACCATATTTGCTGCTTTTCTCTGTCCCTCTTACCTTCAATATGTCTTGTGAGTGTCAAATTTTCCAAGTAGTCCTTCTTCAATATGTCTCTTAGAAATTTCAAGTGTCTCTTTCTAATTCTAAGTTTAAGTATCCTTTTTGTTTCCATTATCCATAAAACTTTCTCATCACTCACATGTTCAGTCCATGGTATTCTCAGCATACTTCTGTAGAACCACATGTATTTTGCCTCAAGTCTATTCTTCATCTCAATGGATATTGTCCAACATTCACTGCCTTATCGAAGGACTGATGTTATATAAAATTTCAGCACTCTTTTCTTTTTTTCTAATGGGTATTGTCCTGTTTCGTAATACTTAGCTTAACATTTGGTAGATATTTTTCACTATTCCAATGAGCATTTCGGATTTTTGTCAGATTTTCTGTTCTTCGTTAAGTGACTCTCTAGATATTTAATTTTCGCACCTGTTTAATAGTGACGTCTCTAATTTGTAGAAACCGTAAGTTCTATGGTAATAGTTTCTTCTCTGTGACTTCTAGCTGGGGAACTCTCTTCTGGCTTCATGCTTTTTTGTCATATATGATCTTCAAAAATCATCATCTTCTGTTTCCTTGAATCCTGGTCTTACTACCATTTTTTTTTTGTTTGTTTGTTTTTGTTTTTTTGTTGTTTTTTTTTTTTTGCTCCCAGTGACCCATTGCGTCTTGGTAGTTTTTATCGCCTTGTTTGGGGCGAACTGATTACAGGAAAAAAAAATGCTATATCACGTGGTTGGACGATACATGTTTCCAGTTCTTTTAAACAGACGGTCGCGTTCATGAATAGAGGAAACCTAACAAGTCCCTGTAACCAAATTATCAGCAGGTTGTTTTTCAAGCGAATAAAGCCTGTAGCTCTTAGTTGTTCAAGCTATCCGTGGCTGGTATCAGATGTTGGTGGGAATATTATTGGGGAATTTCCAAAGACCACTAGTGAGACTGAAGTCTATTTTGACAATTGTGAGATATCGGCCTCTTGTGTCAGATCATCCATTATTTTTTTTCAGTGATGATGATTCCAGAAATCCATGAAACGAATTCAAAGAAAACTTGACCTTCATCCTGGTACTCCATTGGCGCTTAGGCTCACCAACTTTAAAACTAGTTGAGTATGAGACATGTTAAGTACTTCATTAAATTCTTTTCAGCCACACCCAACAAATAAAACTCATTTATGGGTAACCTTTCTGGCTATATCTACCCACATATTGAATATGGGCTCCATGTCATGCGAACAGAAGTTATTCTGTCGCTCTTTGAAATTTTTGACAGTTCAGTTTAAGTTAGACATTTAAATGATTACTATTGCATTCTATTAGTTTTCATCGTATTAGTTTTAGAATGTTGTAAATATAAAATTATTTTTAGGAATAAGCAACGTAATAAATAAATAGTTTTTACTAATTTTGTTGTAAATTCTCAAGAATAAAAAATAAATGTATAAATTCACTTTCATATATTTAAGCTTTAATAAAATTCTAATCACTTTTTAAAACAATAATGGTTGCCAAGGAGTGAAGGTAGTTAAAATAATAACGTTGTGATGGGAAAACCGGCCTTTTGACACACTGGGTTTTTTTTTTTTGTTGTTTTTTTTTTTTTGTTTTTTTGTTGTTTTTTTTTTGTTTTTTGTTTTTTTGTTGTTTTTTTTTGGCGGTTTTTTTTTTTTTTTTTTCAGTCACTAAGGTCCAAATTTGCCAATTTGTTATACTGTTTTATCATTAGCATGTATATTCGACAAAACATGATGACTAAAATCATTACTCTTTTGAAATGCTTAGATTATATTTAAATAAGATACCTACTTTTGCAATAAATTTTTGAGTATAGTATGTGATTTATTTCCTTAAGAAAATTTAAAAATAAATCTATAATAAAAAAAAAAAACATTAAATTTGTTCACTGATCACATAACTACAACACTCTCTCATAGGTTAATATGCCACTTATCAAAACTTCACTTTCATGCACGTGTCCAAATACGACTATAAATGATTAAATATGAGGTTGGTGCAAAAATAATGTCGTTTTTTGACGTAGTTTTTAACGTCAAAAAACGATATTATTTTTGCACCAACCTAATATTAATATTAGTAGAAAAATATTAGTAGATAATAACAAAATACTATGCAACTTTCCCTGTAAAGATAAACTGAACATATTCGAAGCTGTCCTGATGCCAAATAAACAACTCCCATTAAATAAAATATGGTCTGGTACCCCCGCTATTCATCTCGAGGTTCTCGAAAAAATCCAAAGACGGATATGCAATGTGATAGGGCCTGACCTGGCATCTTGAGTACAGTCACTTTCTCGCCGACGTAATATGGCTCCCCTCTGTTTTTTATATAAATATTTTCATGTCATCAGCTCCGAGGAGCTATTTTCACTGGTGCCCTGACTGCATGAATTTAAGCGTGCTACTAGGTTGGCATCTCGGTCCCACCCTTTTACTGTCGAAACAGTTAAATTTAACCGCCTCTTCTACTCCAATAGATTCTTCTCTCACACCTACCTACAGTGGAACTATCTTCTTCTTACTTGCTTCCTTGATAACTATAATCTCCAAAAACTTAAATATAATGTCAATCGACATCTTCTGTTGCCTTTGTCCTTTGTGTGTATTTAGGCATTTACACACAATTTAAATTACATGATCCAGCAGCCCACAATACTATCAATACTTTGAATTACAAATGTAGCCTTGTGAAAAGGCAAATTGAAATAGCAAAAGAAAAACTGAACAACCTTAACAGCAACAAACAGGACATTTACGATAAACTACAGGATATAACTACCCCGGACCAACTGGAGGAAATTACGCATAGACCAACAAATCTGAAGCTCAACACCGATTTAAAATTATAAAAAAACTGAATACATTATACGTCATGAGATGCGGTGCGATTTTCGCTTCTAGCGTCTTATATGCGCGTGTTTATCGTTGCTTAGAAATCTTCTATGTAAACATTGACAGACTATCATCACTGTCGTGTCCGTATATTGTTTAATATGTTGTAAATGATATCTTTGATAATGGCTTAAGTAAGCCGAAAGCTTAGATCGTATTAAAAAATATGGATCACTACTGTGAATTTCTTTCTTCTTTCAACGATAATGTTATTAAAATTATCAGAAGTTACGAAAAAATTTACATAAAATAAATAGACAACACTTGTCTATATTATTTAATGAAACGTGTATGAATAAAAAGATGCTGCCTAAATACACACAATATATATATATATATATATATATATATATATATATATATATATATATATATAAAGGTGTTCCAATAACTCGAAGCGATTTTAAATGTGAATTAAGTTTAAGCGTCTAATGATTTTGTTCTTCTTTCAGATTTGGCGGACATTTGAGCGATATTATTTTTCACACATAATTGCCATGACTTAAATAAAATGATCCAATAAATAAATTTTCCCTAATAACACTGATTTATTTACTTCTGACTTTGAAGCATCTTAATGAAATACCCTTAAATATAATCCAACTTATTGAAACACCCTTTATACATATATATATATATATATATATATATATATATATATATATATATATATATATATATAATACTAATATCTTCATCCTTTGGTGCTGTCAAGCTATTATAAACCGTTCTCAGCATGATGTCATTTACGCGATACGCCTATAATTAAATTTGAAATATAGCATGACTAAAATGACTGAAACATACCTGGATAAAGCTAGTAAATTTTTCTTCATAACAGTGACAATAATGCTCAGACATGATGCCAAGTATTCGAACTGAAGCATGAAATTTCTAAATACATACATACATAAATACACACACACACACACAGATATATATATATATATATATATATATATATATATATATATATATATATATATAGATATATAATACGGTTTACCAGTTTGTGACTGAAAGAGATAATCTTGAGGAGGATATAAATCCAGGGAGAGCTCAATGTAGACTACAGAGCATTATAATGATAATACGAAGACGAATTATTCAGCTCGTATATAATTTTTCGGTCAATGTAAAATACAAGCCATTATTAAAATCTTAAAAGTATAGAGTAAATTCTTGGCTGGGTGAACCGACTACTATTAACCACTAATCCCTTTACCCGAACCCTCTCACTCACCTTCCCTCCCCACTACCAAGCTAATGTGTCCGTCCGGTGTACTTTCTCCATTTACGGAGATTTCTTTCTGATGAGGTGAACATCTCAGTGTTCATGAAATAAAAATTTCAAACGAAAGGATGATTAAAGTCTTTGTCTTCTTATTATCATTATATATATATATATATGTGTGTGTGTGTGTGTGTTTGTCATTGAAGACGACAGACAAGATTATACAATTAAGCTTTTTATTTAATATTCCTTGTGTTCGAACAAGTGTTTTCTTTTTTGGACACAGAGTGTGTAGAAACTGTCCAAATGTTCTATAATTCCGAGCGCTTTCGGCTATACTTTTAGCCATTATCAAGGATGATTTTTATTTTTGCATTTTAATTAGGTGTATGGGTTGTGTGTATGTTTTTATAGTTATAGGGATGTTTTCTTTTTCGAACACAGCAAATTGTAGCCTTGATCGTAGTTAATATTATTGAGTGTTGACTTTTTCTTTTTTATTATTAAGGCTTCTATTATTTTTAATCTTTTTTTACATATGGATGAGGTTATTATGTTTGTATTTTCTACTAGTATGCTTCAAATGGAGACTGGTAGGATTGTGTGTGTGTGTGTTTAAATGGGTTCTAATAGAGCTGTGTTCAGATAGGTGTAACGTAAGGCATCTCGATAGGCATGTAGTCGTGTCAGCGATGTAATTATTTATGAGTTCGGTTTGATCAGGAACACAGTTTTTTTAAGGGGCATTTGAACTCATAGATAATGTTCGTTCTTTGTAATTTTGATTTTGCTGGTGTGTTGTTATTTCTGAGAATAAAGTTAGCTGTTTTAAATTTTTTGTAGTAGATAATTAACTTGATTAAATTGACCCGAACTAAAATCAAATACATACATATATATATATATATATATATATATATATATATATATATATATATATATATATATATATATATATATATATATATATATATATATAAATGCGACTGAAAAGCTCTTGACTAGTAAGTCTAGGGTTCTTCGTGGCCTCCCGTTTAATTCGTGACATGAGACGACGTGAAATAACCCTCGGCTTGCCTTTATGCGTACTTGTGTAGGGTCGGCGGTGAACTTTTTCACTGTTTGATGACACCTCCCTATCATTTTAAAAATTTCTAGGGTAGATTTACCTTTTGAGAGTTCTGAGATGATATTTTTCTTTTCAGCATCACTTAAACTGCTTTTACGGCCCATCTTTTCACTAAATTCTTACACTTTTCAAATAATTTAGCACGCTCAAATCATCGTGCTGATAACAAATATGGCGCCAGTTTGTTTATATTGCGCAGATCAATACGAAAATTTCAGTGATTGCGCAGGTCAGTGTTGCCAACATTTTGAAAATTTTGTGTGAATTAATTGGGCGGTTTTTGAAATATTAGAAAAAAGTTATCTCGATAATAATTTGGCACGCAGTGTATATATGACGCGTACCCCGAAAGTATTCAAGTATTTAATTTTAACGGAACAGTAATATTTCAAGGACAATGGTGTCTGAGTTCATTCCGAATGGTTTACTTATGCCCCAGCATCTCTTCGAATATTTTGAAGTAATCTGCCGAAAGAACATGCCCTGCTTCCCGGTCGCTAGTTCTCATTACGCTACTTTTAACGGCGATTATGTTTGTGTTAATGTTAATATTAGTTGTTTCCTTATGTGGAAACATTCGACATTCATTGACCGAGCAGCAAGTGTGGTAAAATGTATAAAATCTTTCTCTCAAAATAATATTTCATGTAAATAGCTTTCGCAAGTCCACCATCATTGTTCTTTCCAGTATTGATGGAGGTTTCTTTCCTAACCTTTTGCTTGAAGTAGTGTTGAACGTCAACATCATGATTATGTCATTATTTTCTTTTCGAGTTACATGTGCTATCCATTTTAGTTGTTGCAACTACTGAAAGTCCTCAAGTGATGTTGTTTTTGTTATTTGGGACAGTTCTTTGCTTGTGGTTCTCTAGTGCCAGCCCACAAGATTAAAAAGTATGACCCTCACCAAGATCTACCGGATTTATTCGTTTGAAGCCATTTTAACTATTGGTCTGAGAAGTCAGCATCTGAAAACAGCCGATAGTTAGATATTTATGAACGAATTTGGTGCCATACAAAAATGAATATGAAAGTCTATTTAAGAACATGAATCGAGTTTTCAGGTTATTGTTTTAGTTCTGGAGCAACTTGCGGTGTTGGGTGAAACTACACTTAATGCAGCCTATGCTATGTTCGGTTTCCTTGTTTCGTACAGTGTAACCCGGATATAAGAGAAACCCGGATATAAGAGACTTCTTATCCGATCCCGACAACTCTCTTGGTTACACTGTATATGAAATTTGTTATAATTGATCCACATCCATAGGACTCGAACTAAATCATTACGTTTCAATAGTTTCTTCACAAATTGCATCTGAATGCATCTTAAATATTTGAAGCCACTTCCATCACCGTCAAGTTCACCCTCTGCTAAGTAGCATAGGATGAATGATAGAAGAATGAAAAGAAATGAAAAAAAGGACTTAGAGTCATTGAAAAAAGAATGAATCAATTATCAAACTTATACTTTGATAAACATTTGCAATGAATACCATCAATTTGTGCTGAAGTTATCAAGGCTAAAGGAGGATATTTTGATGAGAGCAACATTTAATAATAAAATACATTTTTTCCCTATTTATAATAAAAGAATCTTTTTTTTTAACCATGTATAATAATTTTCTCTTATCTAAACAAAACAACTACTTTTCGAGCCAATTTAAAAAAAAATACCATCAGAAGTCACGTCAAACTTTTGAACCGTAGTATATATATATATTTCTGTTTTCTTTTTGAATTTGTAGATCTGTTGAATTGAATCGTATTTACGATTCCAATGGAATAAATTATGACCATGGAATATTAGTGTTTATGCCTTTTTATTATATATATATATATATATATATATATATATATATATATATATATATATATATATATGTAATGATGATAATGATTGACCAGACCCAAAATAATACTGTTCATTAATTTTATAACGATTATCTTAATTATCTTCAGCTTCTCTCGATCTTTTGATGAAATATTGTTAATATTTGAGGATTAATTTGAAATAGTATTCTTATATTTATATCTTGGTTAACAACGTTTAAGCAAATACGTTGTCCCGCCTTCTTTTCACTGTGTGAGAAAAGATTGCCAAGTGTAATGTCTGTCCAGAAAATATTGTTGAACACATAGTTATGGAATGCTATTCAAAGATGTTTGTCCGAATACTGTTAGAGACTATCACATAATAATAAAGACTTTTCACTGAAAAATCATCAAAATACATATTTTAATTTAATTTCATCCCGAATATTTCATAATAAAAATGTTGAGAACGTTTTCCAAGAAGAACTGAAATGAAAAGTTAATCATTTTTCAGAAATTTTCTTCTTATATTTTTTGTTGCTTTTTTTTCTGAGCTTCTTTGTTGAAGGCATATAATCGTGCAATGCTTCCTCTGAGTAAAGTTTATTCGTGCATGCGTCTGTGTACCTTTTTAAAAGTATGATATATTGCTCGAGTAAATAGGTAAGTGGTACAGATTACTATCGCTTACTTTTGCTCACGTTTCACCAAATGTTAGTAATTTAGATATAATTATTAAAATAGAAAACATTTGAAAGAAAAAAAAAACAGCCAAAATGAATATCTGGACACACACACAAAAACACAAAGACACACACACACATATATATATATATATATATATATATATGTATATATATATATATATATATATATATATATATATATATATATATATATATATATATGGTATAAATAAAATGACAATTGGAAAAAAGATCATAGATTTTGCCGACGCGTTTCGTCTTCCGACTTTTTCAAGATCGGCAAAATCTATGATCTTTTTTCCACTTGTCATTTTATTTATACCAATCTGTCTTGTCCACAGAATTGATCTGGGAATTTAACTATATATATATATGTATATATATATATATATATATATATATATATATATATATATATATATATATATATAATTAGTAACAGCAATTAATAGTGTAAAAGAAAAAAAAAAGCCTAAGAGTTTTGTACGATAGGGTTTTACCAAATATAAAGAAAAATATGCTATTTTCATTATCTCTCTTTATCTTTCCCTCTATTTATCTTTCACTCTCTTTCTCTCTCTCTTTCTCTCTCTTTCTCTCTCTAGATATATATATATATAGATAGATAGATAGATAGATAGATAGATAGATAGATAGATATGAACATACTGTCATAGATAGATAGATAGATAGATAGATAGATAGATATACATACACACACATACATAAAGTTTCATGGAGAGACGAATGATAAGTCACTGCGATTAATCTTTTTATTCAATTTTTATTGTATTCGTACAGGTAAGTTCTTTTATGGACATCTTATTTATATACCGTGTCCACTCATAACGTAAGCGATCAGGGCTCTCCACAATTTCCCGTCCTTTGTAGCTCCTCATAAATGTTGTCTTCTTTTTACTTCTCCTAAACCCTGTTCCGACCTTCATTTACTCAAGTTCATCAAGTAGACTCTGCATTGTTATTCCCCTACTTGGCTTCACTCTTTCTGAGTAGAAATGGAATGCCTCAATCCACAAACAGGCTAACTTACCTCGTCCAGTGTTGTATAAACAACTGAGGGTCCAGGGACCAAATATATTTTTTTGTATTTATATTTCATTGGTACAAGAATAAAGTAATTAAGAATTACTACTACTACTGCTGTTGTGTTTATTTTACATGGCTCTGTGAACAGGATTCTGATAAATACGTGGAACTATCTAAACAAAATAAGACATGGCATCTGTACCAGGGGGCGGAACACACAATTTGATTGCTGAATTCATGCAACATATCATAGAGCTACAAATGGAAACTATTAGCTCTTCGGGGGGACGAAACCCCCTAACGCGACGCAAAAGTCCAACACTTAAAAACAGACCGTCCCGTCATTGAACCAACCGCAACGAACAACGATTGTGCGTTATTCCTTGACGCTTGAGCTCAGTATAAGATGTGTAAACTTACCAATCCAGTCGAAATACGCAACGATATGAGAACGACATCCTCGCCCGAAGTCAACATGCTCCTTTTCGACCTTATAGGGTATGAAATCTTAAATTCGGCCACAGAGGAAAGGCTTTTGGAACACATCGGATTCGTTGCCGTAAAAAACTTGCACAAGGAAGTTCACGGGCTGATCTTTCTTTTCACACGTCGTGCGGAAGGTCAGTCAATCACTCACTTTTTAGCAAGGCTACGAGCTCAAGCCAAATAATGCTCGTTCACAGTTGATTATCCCATCACTGAAGACTGCGAGTCAACAACTTGTGCGACATGATAGCTGGGCAGATGACTGCGGTATTCGGTAACAAGTAGCACCAGGGTCACTAGTAATCAGGGTTCGAGATGAGGTTAGAACAAGGATATCGAATGTTAATTTTCAAGGTACGTGCATTTGGGAATATTGGCGTAATACAATCTTCCTAATCCCGGTAAGAAGCCACACCTATATGCGCACAAAAATACGGACACACATTGGGGATGTAATTTTCTTATATTTTCCACATTATTTCTTTGATTAATCGACTTTATCAGTGATGTGAAAGCCATTCGGGTTTTATGCACCAACAAACACTAAACGCTGTGGAATAAGAGAAAGCGTTCTTTCTACTTTACTTAAAGTTGACATAGAAAAAGAAAATGGAGGTGAAAATATTAGTCTGTTATTGGCCACCTAGTTATAGATAGTATACTTTGATTTGGACTCATTCTCTGTCACCTGCCAGATAAAATGATGGGCGTTAATGACTTTTTGACCGTAGCTTTTATGAATGACAGAATGAAGACGAACGTTTGAGACGACACGTAGAACCACATGCGCAC
>OZ010574.1:44428417-44455917 GCA_963932145.1 Acanthosepion lycidas | reverse complement strand
TATATATAATCTGTGTGTGTTTGTGAAGCATTGGCTAGCCAGCTGGTGTTGCAGACCATGACTACTGCTGTAAGTTGGAGCCGCACTATCTCATATTTGCAGTTTCGCAGATTAAAATATATATATATATAAAGTATGGAATTAGGGAAAAGTATGAATCCACATTTTTCCCCTAATTATGGGTTCATTAGTAGGAACTGTATCAGCAAATTTTCATCATCCCCGCTAAAACTCCTACATGTAAATATTTTATGGCTTTAAATAGCCTGCAAAGTGTTGATATGCCGTGAAAATACTCACCAATCAAACCTAGGATTTAGCACTGGAACGTATGTTTATTTTTAGACATTCTAATGATTTGCACAATTCATGAGACACCCAACATGTATGCTCACGCTTCCTAATAAAAATATTTGGGAACTGAGTATTGTCACCATGCACTCTGATATGCCGTTCAAGACCTTTTACAAACTTGTAGATGTCATATTCGCCAAGTGGCTGTCTTTACTAAAAACTCTACAATATGTGTTCAAAGTTCCTATTAAACCTTTTCGGGACTGGTGATTGTCACCATGCTCAACGTGAAAATCTTCTAACTCAACTTTTTCTTGTTTCCGTGCAGCCATCTTTACTTGAGTTAGAACCTTCGGCAGTTTTGACAACAGAGGTTGTTGGTTGATTTTGTTTAGTGGCATATCAAATCCGAATATTTTGTACGTAATTTTATGCTTTCAATTACTGATATTTTGTACATCATTTATATTTTCAGGGTAAATGTATGCTTTTTTTTTTAAGATATATTAGGTTTTTGCAAAAATAATGACGTAATAATGTCGTTTTTTGACGTTAGAAAATAGGTCAAAAAACGACATTATTACGTCATTATTTTTGCACCATCCTAATATTTTGTAGATGATAAAATGTATTGTTGGTATTTTCGAAATCTATTACTGGTAATCATTTTGCTATAAACGTGTGTTGTTGGTCATTATACTATAAAATATGTTGTCGATCACTTTGCTATAGAATGAATTGTTGATTATTTTACTATAGAAATGTATTATTGGTAGTATTTTTATATGTATATAAAAGTATTACTGGTAATTTCACTACAAAAATGTATCGTTGGTATTTTTTATAAGAATGTATTGCAGGTATTTTTACTATAAAAAGATTTCATTTTTCCTTGAGGGTTCACTATTTACCCATAGCTGGGACTCTAAAAGGTGCTACCACACCGCATCAGGGTGGGGGGAACCGTGAACAACAGCAATTAAGAGGTGGTTCTACGCTCCTCAAAATCTCGAAGCTCCCGATCAGAGGACTTGCTGCCAGATGGAGTTTATCGTCATACCCAAGACTATAGCGCCAGAGAGATGTACGTATGAGATATTTCTTCATTGTTTACTGATAGTCAAACAAAATTGTATATCAATTTGCTTGTGACGAAGGTATCATCTTGTTAAGTTCTGAGAGAAAGTACTTTTATTAGTCTGTGTCCTTTTTTTTTTCAGATGATTATCATTTTGCTATTTTTACAGTAATGATAATTTCTCTTGACGAAGGATGAAGAATGTATCGATCTTAACCTACAAAAAAAACCGTGTCATGTTTTTTAATAGTCTTGTCAGATTACAACTTTCGTATTGATCTCAAGTATAGCGTCAAACACGTTCAGAAATGTCTAAGCTGTCAGCTGCGTACCGCTTTTACAGGTCAATTGTTAAAAATGGCTTTCAACGAATGAAAATGGTAGCTCTTAGCCTGTATCATCGGCCCTCGATCTTTTGCGCTACACAATCACAAAGAACTGCACCAGATAACAGAAAACATATCTCTTGAGAACCTTCAACAGCAGCAACAAATTAAATGGGTATAATATGTCGCTCGGAGAGAGAATAGACATAATCAAATATTCATGTTCCACGCAACCCCAAACAAAACGTAAGGAAGGAAACCCCTATCAATAATGTAGAGAGCATTAACAGATACTGGGTTTGAGAAACGTGTTTTCCTGAAAAATTATTTTACGAGAAAGATTTTATAAATTTCAACCGACAGCAGCACGATTAATTAATACTGAATGTTTCCGTATAAGGAAACGGCTATTACTACTATTACCATTAAAACAGGAAAAATTAGACTAAAATATATACGGAATAAGATCTACAAATTCTTCTCTTTTCTTTGTGTGCTACCTGCTTTCAAGACATGAGAATTCATGTCTCTCCACAACATCCTGCATTTTGTTACTCTAACTTCTGAATCTTTGTCCATGTTTTAATATCTATTCACTCAAACTCGTTAAATAGTTCCCTCGTGGTTTCCCTCTGCTTCTCTTAACACAATTTATATATTGGGATCAACAGAAGGCCACAGTATGTCCTGTGAGTGTTAAATTCTCTAGGCCCTGTTTCTTCATTACGTGACCCAAATATCACTTCTGAATTTAAGGATAAGCTTCATTGTATGTCTTATGTTCTTCAAGACTTCTTCATGCCTCACTTATTCTGTCCAATGTATTCCCAGCATTCGTCAGTGGAACCACATCTCTATTGCATCAAGTCAACTTCATCCACTGCGACGATTGTACAATATTATTCCTTATTAGGCTACGGATTTATTGATGTTATTCACTATATTCTCCAAACCGCAAGATAAAGTAAATCCAGTATGGTCAACCCGTTGTCTCGATCTCACGTTGACTGCTGACCTGAGATGGAACAAATACATTGAGTCAATTGCATCGTCCCCCGGAAGGAAAGTTGACTCTCTGTGCCGCGCCAGGAAATTTTTCTCCCCGGAATCGATACTTCAAATATACAAATCAACTATTCGTTCTTGCATGGAGTATTGCTGCCATATATGGTCTGTTGCACCTTCTGTTTACCTCGGAGTTCTTGAAAATATCCAGAGACAGATATGTAATATAATTGGCCCTGATCAGGCATCTCGTCTACAGTTGCTCTCTCACAGACGCGCCATCGACTCTCTCTGTCTTTTTTACAAATACTTTCATGGCAATTGCTCGACATCTCCAGTTGCCTTGATCTATCCACTATCCTTCTCCTCATCCTTTCTTCTATCACTCCTATCTGCTCTCGCTCCAAATCTTCTGCAATCCCCTGCATCCTGGTGGCTTCCTGCCTTGCTCGGAGCGTAATGCTTAATATATATATATATATATATATATATATATATATATATATTGTTGCATCAAAACCGAACTCACCCTAATACTTGGGAAGTAAGTCAAGTCCTAAGATTCTCTTTCCAATTCTCTTATGTTTTGTGTTTCATCATTCTTTCTCTTTGTCTCTCTCTGTCTCTCCGTATATATATATATATATATATATATTGTCCGGATATCGACGAGTTTTCACCCAGCCGAGCATAAAAACGTTAGTTCAGTCGAGAAGCAGACAAAAGAAGAAGGGTGGGTCAAGATCTGGAAGGAAGTCTCGGTCTGTGGTGGACTCATCGTGGCGTGACGCCGTATCGACAGAAACAACGGGGTAGGAAAGAAAAGCAGGTTTTTGTGATGAGATTAGATAGAAAAACTGATTTTAGGGCAAGAACAAAGGAGCACAAGACGAACCCAGAGAAACTTGTAGCCAAGCCAAAAACAAACAGAAAGAAAGAAAGAAAGAAAGAAAGAAAGAAAGAAAGAAAGAAATTATAAGTAAATAAATAAAATGTTTTAAATAAGTGAAGAACAGAATAAGTGGAACGTTAAATCAAAGAAGAGGTGAATGGTAAAAAGAAAGAAAGGATTGAAACAAGTAAAAAAACGAAAGGAATCTAGAAAGAAAGAAAAGAAAAGAAAAGAAACAGGTAAACGAAAGAAAGAAACAAACAAACAAACAAACAAACAAAGAGAGATAAACATAGGAAAGATATAGGTAAGAAGAAAGAAAGTAACCAAAATAGAAAGAAAGGAGAGAAACAGGTAAAAGGAGAGAAAGAAAGAATGAAAGAGAGAAAGAATAGAAAGAGGCAAAAAACGAAAGAAATCTAGAAAGAAAGAAAGAAGCATAGAGAGAAAGAAAGGAAAGATACAGGTAAGAACAACGAAAGAAATCTCGAGATAAAGAAAGGAGAAAAACAGGTAAAAAAGAAAGTATGAAAGAAAGATGGGAAAGGAAACGAGAAATAGCTAGAAAAAAAAATAAACGACAGAATTCTAAAGAGAGAAAACGGAAAAAAATTTAAAAGAAAAAGAAACCTAAGGTAAATTAAACGAAAAGAAATAGATAAAAAAATATACCTGAAAAGAAAGAAAGGATAAGAAATGGAAAGAAAGAAAGAAAGAAAGAAAAAAAGAAAGAAAGAATAAAATCTAATGAGAGAAAGGAAATGGAAAATTTCTAAAAAGAAAGAATTCTAAAGAGAGCAGAAAAAAATGGTTAAAAAGAAAGTGCTTATTTTCCTCCCAAATGGTTATATTTCCAAAATGATAGAAATTTATCGATAGTTTTCAATTACCATGACTTTAAGAACTTTTTAAAAAATTTTGAGAAATTGTTAAACAAAAAAATCCTGGTAAATATTTTATATAGAATTGTCTAGAAATAGAATAAGTAATGCAAAAAGAAAAAAAATATGAAAGCTAAAAAATAATACAGACTCTCAATAAGACATAAAAGATGAAAGATTACAATCCAATGAAGGATTTAAAAACATCGAAATAGTCAATTACAGAGGAGTCATCACTTATTCTCCATATTGGTTGAACATGAATGAAATGAAGATTTATCTTTCCACAATCGTACAAAGAATCAAAAGAAATTGTTTAATTAAATTTGTTTAATTTTTCAGTTCTATATTCATTATATTTAAAGAAGTTAACCTTTTTGTGTGCGAAATTAAATTTCATCATAGAATGATTGGTTAATTAAATAACTTGTATAATGGCTGCTATGATATTTTACCAGCTTTTATTGTGTTTGCTATGTCGACGAGGCCGAGAATACGCTAACTGCATCCGCGGATAATGGGAGCAACATTCTGATTAATATTCAGGTAAAAACTCAATTATATATAAGACCAATCTTTGATGTCAGCGTCTTTTCTACTGACTCATCTCCACTGTAGAACCAGGTATAAATGTTTACCTAAAGATTCAGGTATAAACCCGACTAAGTTTTACCTATAAGCTGAATTATGAACACAATTAATGTTTACTTATGGCCTCAAGTATAAACAGAATTATTCACTCATGGAGTCAAGTATAAATAATAACCTACAAATATAGACGTGACCAATGTTTATCCATTAAAATAATTATACGCATGACCAATGTTTACTACAGACCCAATTATAAATCTGACCAACGTTTACTTGTAAATTCAGTTATAAACATAAACAGTGTTTACCTATATCTTCAAGTACAAACACCATCATAAGTTTTTATTTACTCGTATATAAATATAGATAATATCAGCAAGTGATATATATTACAAGATAATATTAAAAATACTATACAACGCTCTCTACAAGGAAAGAGTAAAATTTCTAGAAACTATTATTATACAAAAAAAACAAGGAACATTAAACAAAATATATTTTATTACAGCAGACAGGGTCCTTGAGTCGGTATGAAAAAATACCATCTACGCCAAACGAGTAAACCAGTAAGTAAAGCAACTTGGCCAAATGAAATTACAACAAAACTGGGAAGAAAAGGCGTTGCATGGCAAATGCAGAAAAAGAACGAAATAAGCAGATGCGGATCAACAGAAAACACATTAGTGGCTGAGGAGCAACAGACTGAAAACTGAGACAGAAGGCCTAATTATTGCAACTCAAGACCAAAGCCTTGCAACCAGATCCTATCACTGTGACATTTTTTTTTTTTTTTTTTTGTATTTACTCAACTCTCCCGAGATCAGGTTGTGACGCAAGGTCGGATTAATGTGGGGAGCCCGAGCGCGTACACCCGGGCAAGGAACAAAAATTGCCCGAGCCTCTGCAGCCATCGGCTGCGCTGGTCTCGGTGCGAACACCGATCCCTCTCTTTAGTGCAATGAGAGGGTGCGGCCTCGGGCAGCTGTTCCCCAGGGCCGGGCACCTCTCAGTATAATTCTCCTAAGTTGCGCTTCGAGCAGTCCCCGAGACGCAACTTAGAGATGATAAATAAACGTGTTACAAACGACTCGAGAGCAATTTACACACTGAGCTATCACTGTCACATAATCAACGATGGAACAAAATCGAAACCATTGAGAGATGGTATGAGAAGCAACCAGACACAGTTACCCAAAATAACGATGTAACTATCCTCTGGGACATGCCAAGTCAAACTGACAGGGAAATAAAAGCCAACAGACATGATTTTATCATAAAAGACAAGAAATTCAGGAAGTGTATACTTATTGACATAGCAGTACCATGTGAGAGAAACACCTCTATGAAAATTATCGAGAATTTGTTCAAATACAAGTACCGGGATATCGAGATTAACAGGACGTGGGAAATGAAGACTAAGACTGTACCAACAGTAATCGGAGCACTGGGCCGCGTGAGAAAAGGAATGGACAATTTTACTAACAGTGTCCCATGTAACATCAACATGCAAGTTGCCCAGAAGATCGCCATACTAGGAACATCCCGTATACTAAGAAATGTGCTATCAATTAAATGGTAATTCTGCGGGCGGTCAACAACGTTGCAACAACTGAGATGGGCGGGTGACGGCGTCCATCTCGGGAGCTGGCAGCCGACAACGTCGGCCAGTAGTAGTCAATGTTAGGTTATCGGAATGCTTAACGAGACGAACAAACAGAAATCCAAAGCGAAATAAAATCTTCTCCAGCATTGGGAGTGCGATTTTATATTTAAAAGAAAAAACATTGAAAAAAACATTAAACTGATGATAGATTTACCAAATGAAGAACCTTGCTTCCCAGCAGCCTGTCCCTGGGGTTAGCTGTTGAAGTTTCCCCTCTACGGATTACTGCCGATAGTAACATCCCGCAACTTAACAAGAGCACTCCACAAGCCGTCATTTTGAAAATGCTCTGATTTCATCTTCTTCTTATAAAGATTTGATGTTAACCAAAGTTACAGAAATCCTTCATGTCGCACATAGCTTCTTCTTTCTTTATCTGCCGAGTCTCTTCTGGACGTAGGCGATCATGGCTCTCCACATATTCCTGTCCTTTTTAATAAGCTTTGTCTTTTTGCTATTTCTCACATACCCGTAATACCAACCATTTAATCAAGCTCATCAAGAATGGGGTGCGCTGATTTCCTCTGTCCCTCTTTGTCTGTTCTGTGAGGATCAGGTTTTCCAAGCCCTTCTTCCTCATTGTGCCCCAGAAATGTTAACTGCCTCTTTCTATAAGTAAAAGTTTTCGTTTTGATTCCATTTTCTATAAAAGCCCGTGTTGCTCACATATTCAGTCCATGGTATCATCAGCATCCTTCTGTAGAACCACATTTCTGTTGCTTGAAGTCTCTTCTTCATCTTTAAGGAGATTATCCAACATTCGCTGCCATATATGAGGACAGATATCACGTAACATTTCAGTACTCTTTTTTTTTTTTTTTTTTTTTCTTTTTAACGAAGTTTTCCTGTCTCTTAATACTCTGCTTAGCTTTTGGAATGCATCTTTGGCCATCCCAATACGCCTTCGGATCTCAGTGTTGCACTTTCCACCCACGGCATTCAGATAACGTTTTCTATACTACAGGCCTACTCATGATGTAACTAAGAAATAGGACTGGAGGCCTATTTCAAAATGGTTTAATTAGATAATAATGACTTTTAATAATGAGTTTTTCATTAATTTTATAATATAAAAATATTATATTGGCTTCTGTAAACTAAAATTCAACATATTTTTTAAATTCCTTACTGAAAGAAAACACAGATTACTCATGAAAAAATAAATTTTATCATCAACATATGAGGTTGGTGCAAAAATAATGACGTTATAATGTCGTTTTTTGACGTATTTTTTAACGTCAAAAAACGACAT
This sequence comes from Acanthosepion lycidas, assembly GCA_963932145.1. Taxonomy (NCBI): domain Eukaryota; kingdom Metazoa; phylum Mollusca; class Cephalopoda; order Sepiida; family Sepiidae; genus Acanthosepion; species Acanthosepion lycidas. The sequence continues at coordinate 44,447,935 of OZ010574.1, read as the reverse complement.
TATTACGTCATTATTTTTGCACCAACCTAATATTTGTTGTTATGAATAACAATATCATAGAGAATCATATTGACTTATGGCATTTTTAAATAAATTAATGGTATATTTTGGTATTTTTAAATAAATTAATGGTATATTTTAGTATTTTTTTAAATAAATTAATGGTATATTTTGGTATTTTAAAATAAATTAATGGTATATTTTGGTATTTTTTAATAAATTAATGGCATATTTTAGTATTTTTTTAAATAAATTAATGGTATATTTTTTGTATTTTTAAATAAATTAATGGGATATTTTGGTGTCTTTAAATAAATTAAAGGGATATTTTGGTATTTTTAAATAAATTAATGGAGGCACGGTTGAGTAAAATATAGCGGCTGGGAGCCGAGTTCGAAATTCCAGTTGAATCCATTACATTCACTTACCTGCTAATACCCCTGGGAAAGTTATGAATCCTCTTCTTCTTCCCCCTTCCCCAGAAAGAAATGGCAAACTACTACGCGAAAAAATCTGCCTAGTTAGTCATGCATCGAAAGATACATGATCGCATAAGCCTGTATCACACATGGCACATAACTGACTGAATGGTATATTTTGCTATTTCTAAATAAATTAATGATATATTTTGGCATTTTTAAATAAATTAATGGTATATTTTGGTATTTTTAAATAAATTAATGGTATATTTTGGAATTTTTAAATAAATTAATGGTATATTTTGGTATTTTAAAATAAATTAATGATATATTTTGGCATTTTTAAATAAATTAATGGTATATTTTGGTATTTTTAAATAAATCAATGGTATAATTTCGTAAATGAATTACGCAATCTAAGAAACAGACTCGAGGAAAAAAGTTTTCGGAAGAAAAGTCGATTTAAGATTAAACCTAATTACAACATTATTAAAATTAGCATTCTTGTGAGAAGCTTTGTGACATTTGCAAGAAGAAAGACTAAAAAAAATCAGATTAATAAATTATTGTTTTTTCCATCAAGTAAAATTATGCATTTTTCAGTTAGAGCAGAGTGTCTTGTATAGATCCTCACATGTTTTTCTTTAATTTTGCAGTGTAAAAATTTACATCTATTATAAGAACTATGGTAAAAGATACGTTTTTATCTGTTAGAAGCAGAAATACAGATTACGCAAAAAAATTAAAAAGTACCATTCATGCATTTGCTTTCATAGAGGAAAATAATAAATCAAGCGAAACATGTGAAATAAACTTCGAAATAACAAGACAAAGATTCTTAAATTACATTTTAGTGAATTTTGCCCGAAAGATTTGTTTTTACAACAAATATAAAATAATACAGCATGTACAAACAAAAGAAAAAAAGAACTTATACTTACTTGAGTTCAATAAGTAAGTTGTTGCTAGTGTCAAAGAAAATCTTTTTGAATGTTTTAAACTGGTTACAACCGCAAACCCAGGCCGAGACTAATGTAAACCTAAAATGAAACACAGGGAAGGGGTCCACTGCACGCTCACAAGATGACAATAGTTGAAAACAAACGCCACGTTGAGAAATAAGAAGCCGAACCCCGTTTCCAATAAAATGAGATTGGCGTGTCTTATTCAAGGCTTCGCTTATTCGGTCTGGGTAGATAAGTAGGTGACACTTGGGGCAACTTATGCCATGTCAGCCTATCAGGTTTTCCTTCCTTCCAGCTTTCTGACATACGTGTGTCTGGTAATATTAACCGGCGTCATCGGAACTACCCGAGGTAGAGTGTGTCTCCTACGAAGGGAAAAACCGGAATTAATTTCCTCGATTTCGAGCATGGCTGCTAATACAGAACAGCAACCGGGAATCACTAACATTCGGTTTGTTGTTATTTCGTGTCAAAAACCCTCATCCACTCATTAATTCTTCAGTTTCTCTTCGATCAAGTGGTTGTCGCTTTGAGGACACGATCTACCCACGATAAAACAGAAATACCAGATAAAATTATACTGACAAACATGGACAAATGTGCCTGCAATAAAAAGGGTAGTGTGAAAAGGACTTTTTTTCCCCTCCATGACACTGCTTTTATAATTACTTTCCCATTTTGATAATGTTAAGTGTTTTAAAAAGCGATGATTGGAATTGTAATAAAACTTAAAATATATGAAAGTGTATTTATATTTCTTTCTTCTTGTGAACTGACAACAAAGATACTAAACACTATATATTTACACGATTTATATTAAATGCTTGGTAAATTATCTCCTAATTGCCAATTGATTCAAACTTTATAAAATGGTAAATATTAGGTTGGTGCAAAAATAATTTCGTTTTCTCACATAGTAACATATGTTAGAAAACGAAATTATTTTTGCACCAACCTAATAATAAGGATTTCCTTATAGTTGGTCCGCACATTTTAATTATTTACTAAATGTTTATAAATTTACGAATAAAAAATTGTTCTCATATTTATTTATATATAAATTGTAAATGATAAATATCATTGCATTAGTTTTAATTGTATTAGTTTTTAGAATGTTGCAAATATAAAATTATTCTTGTAACTAAACAATCTAATAAATAAATTTGTATTTACGCACCCTCACCCACGAGGTCAGGTCGTGACACAAGGTCGGTTTAATGGGGGGGGGGGCGAAGGCGTAAACCCGGGTTAGGAACAAAAAATTCCCCGAGCCTCCGCAACCGTCCGTTGCGCTGACCTCGGTGCGAGCACCGATCCCTTTTTCTAGTGCAATGGGAGGACGCGGCCTCGGGTAGCTGTTTCCCCAGGGCTGGGCACCTCTTAGTAAAATTTTCCTCAGTTGCGATTCTGTCCTTTGACGGAGCTGTCCTTGAACTCACTCTGCCCAAGGACAGAGACGCAACTGAGAGATGATAAGTAATGTGTTACAAACTACTCGAAAGTGTAAGGTTTTGAAATAGGCCTCCAGTTCTAATCCTTTGATGCACCATGATTATAGAACATCAATACATTCAATACATGAAAAAATGAAATCCTCGAAGCTCTCTATCTATCTCATTCTCTTCGTATCTATCTACCTATCTCCTACTCTCCGTCTGTTTTTTCTATTCCGCTCTCATTCTCCTGTTACGTCTCTATCTCATCTTATTACATTCGCTCTCTCCCTCTCTCTCTATCCCTCTCTCTATTTCTATCTCTCTCTCTCTATCTCTGTCAACGTTTTCCCTCTTTTTACTTCTTTTTATCTCCCTCCACTCATTCTCTCTCTCTCTCTCTATCTCTCTCTCTCTCTCTCTCGATATATATATATATATATATATATATATATATATATATATATATATATATATATTTCAAAACCTCCTCCTCCTTCCACTGGAAGCGACAGAATTTAGTATAGCACTAAGATTGGTACACCCACGTAAAAGAGTAAAGTGTAAGGTTTTGAAATAAGCCTCCAGTTCTAGTCCTTAGTTGCAACATGATTATAGAACATCATACATTCAATACATCAAAAATTGAAATCCTCGAAGCTGGCTTACATGCTCATATAGTTTCTTGCTTTGACTGACGCACGCACGCAGTTGATGTGACACATTAGCTGTCATTATTGCCCCCTGAAGCTGGACATCAAGTTTTAATTCATATATTTTCATACCTATACGTTTGTGGAACTCTGCGTACACCTGTAAATACATGGTGTCCCTCCCTGTCTAGCAACATTGATCTAACGCTTGTACGTCCCATCCCAGATTTCTCGAGACCTTTGCTGATAAGTTTGCAGGCTAATTAGCATAAATCACACTGCAATTTAATTTTTCCTTATCTTCTTTGTGTCACTTATTTTCGTCTGCCTTTTGTGCCATGTTGTTAGTTATGCTCGTCTACCTAAAAAGAATTTCTCGCCTGTCACTATCACAATAAAAGGCGTTTGAAACGAAGAGATACACAAAAGACCAATTCTGCTAGGCTTTTAGTCTTCAGGCAATTTTGAGGGTCACGAAGGTTTTCCCGTGGCAAAGGTTTCCCCGCCACCAACTCATGCTATCATTTCCCGAGAATATATCACTTTTTTTTCTTTTTTTTTTTAAATGGCATTATTTTTATTTTTTGAAACTATCTTCTCACACGACAACCATGAATTATCAAAGTGAAAGTGTTCCGTAAAGAAAGCTTTTAGTTCAGATGATAAATACTTGGTTTTCAACATAATTTTGTCCGTTGACAATGCACTTAATTCAGGGATGAATAATCAAATTCAGTTCACACCTGCGTGTCACCTTATGGCTCCATCCTCGAACACATTACTGTTATGAAACTATAAAAGTTTGAAAATATTGATCTGTCTATCTATCTATCTATTTCGTATATTGTTCCTATCTATCTATTTATTTCGTATATTGTTCCTATCTATCTATCTCATTCTTTTCGTATCTATTTATCTACTTCAGTCTGTTCGTATCTATCTATCGCATTCTGTTTGTATTTCTCTCTCCCTATCTATCTATCTATCTATCTATCTATCTATCACATTCTGTTTGTATCTATCTATCTATCTATCTATCTATCTATCTATCTATATATATATATATATATATATATATATATATATATATATATATATCACATTCTGTTCGTATCTATCTATCTATCTATCTGTCTGTCTGTCTGTCTGCCTATCTATATATCACATTCTGTTCGTATCTATCTATCTATCTATATATATATATATATATATATATATATATATATCACATTCTGTTCGTATCTATCTATCTATCTATCTATCTATCTATCTGTCTGTCTGTCTATCTATATATCACATTCTGTTCGTATCTATTTATCTATCTATATATATATATATATCACATTCTGTTCGTATCTATCTATCTATCTCCTACTCTCTATCAGCTTTTTTTTCTACTCCGCTCTCATGCTCTTGTTACGTCTCTATCTCATCTTTACACATTCACTCTCTCCCTCTTTCTCTCTCTATTTATTTCTCTGTAAGTCTTTTCCCTCTTTTTACTTCTTTCTATCTCTCTCCACTCATTCCCTATCTATCTATCTATCTCTCTATCTATCTATCTATCTATCTATCTATCTATCTATCTATCAGTCCTCTCTCTTTCTCTCTCTCTCTCTCTCTTCTATTTCTACTCCTCTTTCTTTCTCCCTGTCTCTCCCAGGGGTGTGTGAACATGCGAGAGTATTTCAACAAGAAAAACTACGCCACCCACTCTCCCATTATTTATACAAGGCAGATATGTTGCCCAAAGATGTAGAGATTTTAATGTTATTGGTCGACTAAAGGAACATTCAAGGAACAAAGCATTTTTCGCCGAAAAGAAGCGATTTTCACTCTAGTGATCTTTGCCTACATCACAGTTTCAGCCCACTCCAACCACTGCACGGGCTTCCGACCAACACCCTGCCACTCCATTGCTTTACAGACAAAAAAAAATCTACGAGATATGTTATACAACCCTTTTCTTTCTCTTTCGATTAGCAATTGATAGGATTTTTTTACGTGGTTTATACGTGGGACTCATTAGTATGAAAAAACATTAAACCATAATAGAACTTCATAAAACATAGATGCCCACAAACACACACGCATGTAAACCCTAGACCCCCACACATAATCCATATATATATATATATATATATATATATATATATATATATATATATGAATAAAGGACGAAAGGAAAACTTTTCTTTATCGACGCGCTTCGGCCTCTGATGAACTTTTATCAAGGGAAATTTTGTTTTACGACGTGTCTTTCTAAACAGAAATAAAAAAAAAATGACGTTAGTTTTTCCAAAATCTTTAAATATAAGGACGCTCATCAATATTCTTAAATGCAAAATAAAATCCTTGCACCTGCCTTAATCAAAATCCATCAGAGGACGAAACGCGTCGGTAGAGAATCTTTTTCATTTTGTCTTTATTCATACTAAAGATATATTTTATTTATAACTAAATTTTTATACACAGACGCACGCACACAGACATATATATATATATATATATATATATATATATATATATATATATATATATATATATATATATATATATATATATATATTAGGTTGACGTTTTAGGTTTTTTGACGTATTTTTTAACGTCAAAAAACGTCATTATTTTTGCACCAACCCAATATATATATATATATATATATATATATATATATATACTCGCCGGCTAATACTTGTCTGCATGTCCGACTAACCAATCTGTTTCCAATGCTTGTTCAGGTATATTAATACAATACAGAGTGCGCCCTCCTTTGTTTAAACTACAACTATGCTGAGATACAGTTTCTGGAATGCCAGGTCACGACCAATAACATTGCAGATTCTTCTTTGAGTATTATCAAGAATCTCTAAATATATAGCAGGAGCACAAGACCAGATGTGGCAGCCATATTCAAAGCAAGGGCGAATGATAGACTCATAAAAATGTACGATAGTTTCTGGGCGGAAAAAATTTTCTAGCACAATATAGGGAACCAACTTTCTTAACGGCAATTGATTCAATATAATATTTCCATTTCATACCAGCGAAAAAGTTAAGTCAGAGAAAGCGCAACGACTCAATCTCCAATCTGGGAAGGTAAAAATGTTCTCTCAGACGATTAAAAGAGAACAGTTTCCTTTTGGAGGCGTTAAAATTAACAAGCCATTCCTTGCCTCAGTTAACAACGTATAGTAGGTAATTCTTTAGATCAGCTTATATATATATATATATAGATAGATAGATAGATATATGTGTGTGTGTGTGTGTGTAACATAGATACATATAAATATATATATATATATATATATGTATGTATGTATGTATGTATATGAATGTATGTATGTATGTATTAGGTTGGTGCAAAAAGAATGACGTAATAATGTCGTTTTTTAACGTTAAAAAATACGTCAAAAAACGACATTATTACGTCATTATTTTTGCACCAACCTAATATGTATGTATCTGTGTATATGCATGTATAGGATGAGTCTTAAAATAGAAATTAAAACCTAAAATAGAAAAAATTAAAATAAGATATGAAAGATTTTTTCCGATTAAGAAAACAATAAATTTACTGAGATAATGTGGAAAGATTATAGTGGATCAATTGTTATATCTTTTGCTAGGAAAGTTCATTAACTGTATCATGGCAGACTTTTTTTTCGCCAGAATTCATTTTGCACGTTTTAAAAATTTGCCATTCGTCCGTTCATTACATATTGCTGCCATATCTGGTCTGGTGCTTCTGCTATAGATCACGAGATTCTTGACAAAATCCAAAGAGTTTCTGTAATGTAATCAATGCTGACCTGATATCTCGACTTCAGTAACTTTCCTGCCTTCGTGACCTGGCTTCCATGTGTCTTTTCTATAAATATTTTCGTGGTAATTGTTCTAAAGAGTTTTACCTATTTGGTGACTCGACCACATCCATTTAAACGTACTACTACATTGACAGCGAGGTTTCATTGTGCTACTGTTGAATAGCTAGATTGAACTGTAAGTTCTATTCAAATAGTTTCTTTTATCGACTGTGAAACTCTTTTCCGGTTCCTTCCTTCCTGGCAACCTAAATTTAAATGCAACGTTAATCGCCATCTTCTGTTTTCCTCACATCTGTTCTTTTATTGTCCTTTTTTTCTCACCAACGTCTTTCTCATTTTCTTAACCTCCCATTAAACCCTTGCCTGGAGTGAAATGATTTTAAAAATGAAAGTTAAATGCGAAGTGGCAACAACTATCATTGCAGATTTGCAATCCTGCATGTAATATTTCGAATAGCATTTTGAAACGTTTCAGGTGTTAGCAAACCTGTGTCTTCTTCAGCGAACTTCCTGGCGTATTCCGTGTTTTGTTTTGTTTTTTTATTGTAAACTGCAGTCTTATTATGGTCTCAAACAATAACTAAATATATGACATCAGAGGATTTCGCTGTTCAAATCAGTATCCCCGCTCTTCTACTATATGATCTGGGTCTTGTGCAGGTGTACTGTCCTATTGAAAGATCTCTATTTGAAAACTCCTTTTGTACAGTTGCTGATTGATTTCTACAGATTACTAACCCGTTGTAGGTTATTTATAGTCAGAAAATATTTTAAAATTGTAAGAATTTTTTTCTTTTGAGATAATAATCATTAGGTGATACAAGTCTTACTGATTAACCCATAGCTGATAGGACGACGATGTGCAGTCATACCGTTCCCAATAGTATTTGCGCGTAAATGAATATAAAAAACTGGAATTGGAACTCGGCTCTCCGATTAATAATGTCGAGCTATTATTATACACACCACCCGTACACGCAATCTTTCAGCACATGGTATTCCCAAGCGGACACTCATCTAGGTACTGACCGGGCTCAACGTTGTTTAATTTTGCTGATCGAACAGAAAGCGGTGTTTGAACGTGATGTTGTGGTAAACCGGAGTTGTTGAAAACGGTCCAACATTCAAATTAATTTTAACCGATAACATGTCTATAAATGAAAAAAGGACCGTAAACTCTTGCTGATGGCAATCCTACCATTGGACTTGAGTGATTCTTATTATAATTATTTTCTTGGAAGATTCACTGCTCATAAAAGCATTTTCCTTATTCTTTGATTTGTTAATAAAAAATAATTTTGTCTAATTTTGCTTTTCTCTTATTTTTATTTCAAATAATTTTATTTTATTTCAAATATGGTGGATTCTTTATTCATAACCTCTGTGCAAGTGAGTCAGGTTGGAATTTTTAGGGTCCTTAGTGTACCATATTCCTGTCTTAAAAAATCTAAGCGGTTCGATAAGGTCAAAATGGCGGCTGGTCTAAAAATAATCTACATTCTGTTATTAACTGGAATCAAGAAATGGTTTGTTAATTTTAACGCTTCAAAAGCAAAGCCGCTTTCTTTTAATCGTCTTTTTATCTTTCATCAGTATGGCAGATGCTAACCTCTAGAAGAATGACTCAGTGCGCCTTCACGGACTAAAATTTCCCGCTGACATGAAGTAGAAAGATTATATTAAATCAATTGCTATGACCGCTGCTCGAAAAAACGGTTCTCTACGTCTTGAGAGACACTTTTCCCCGCCAGAATCTAATGCACATATTTATAAGAGTACTATTTGTCCTTACTTTGAATATTGCTGCCACATCTGGTTTAATAATCCCGCTATAAATCTAGAGATTCTTGAGTATATCCAATCCAAAAAAGAATCTTCAATGTTATTGGTCTTGACCTGGCACCTCGGCTTCAGTCACTTTCCCAACCATCGTAATGTGGCTTCCCTTTGACCTGTTTTTTTTTTTTTTGTAAATACTTTCATGTTAATTGTTCTGATGAACTTTCGTCTATGGAACCTGTACTTTATGAATTTAAGCGCAAAAGCTCATCATTTACAGTTGAAACAGCTTGATGTAACCGTAAGTTTTATGCTGTTTCATTTATCGCACTTCTCGATTGTGGAACTCTCTTCCGGCTTCATGCTTCCCAGTCAACTTTGATCTTAAAAACTTTAAATCTAATGTCTGTCTATTTAAGTGGAATATCAACCATTATCTTCTGTCCTCTTAATTCTTACTAGCAGTAAAGCCCGGCGTTGCTCGGGGTTTTATGTAGTTAAATTGCTTTGGGGCTTGAATTATTGAACTTACGCACGTATCCGCGGTTGTTGAGGTCACTGATAGACCGGGAATCTCACTGGTAGCAAAATCAATGAGATCAAGAGCAATCGGTTGCAATAGGTGGCTGCTGTGTTGCTGCTCCTTGCTTAACTGAAAACTGCCACCCGTTCATAATCGGTCAAGATTTTTAATTCTGGCAATGTAAAAGAGTGGTTGCTTTTCACTGTAGGACTCGCTTAACATATTGGCGTCGGTGGTCGACAAAGCTGCTCTACTCCAGACCCTACTTAAGTACGACTTGCTTAGTCGTGTTGGAAAGCCCTTGGTCTAATGGTGAATTTGTGTTCATTCCATTCTTTGGCATAAGTCTGGGGTGTCCATTTATTGAACCGAGAATGATTTGACTTCATTTCCTATGGCAAGATGAAAGCCTCCCACCGCCACCTCCCAGGAAACTGAGTTGATGAACGCACGTGACTCCCCCCCCCCGCACACACTCGGTAATTGTTCCGGCACACGAACAGAGGTCATCACAGCTGCATGTAGATGTCAATAGTTGTGTTAAGCGCAAGGGTTTGTGAATTGGGAGTACTGGGAGTAGCTGTTGTTGTCGGTTTTACTGCGGATGTTACGGTTTGGGGGAAAATCCAGTAAAGGAATGGAGCTTGTAACCCACAGAAATCGCTCTTCATAATAGCCGCTAGCTCAATAAGTAAGCGAAATACTCAGAACTTATTTCCGATTTCAGCCTATTGAATCGACGCTTGAAATAGCTGAAAAGAGGAGTGGGGAGCATTGTGCATCTCAACTGAAAGTGCCAACCGTTGTGTCAACATCTACGCGTCGCTGACCTCATCGAATACCGCTCTGAATGCCCTGAATTGCGTAGCCCCGCTCAACTATACCCCTCCAATCCTGTGAGCGCATGCAATTGTATGATTCGGTTTTGAGTCTAAATCAGCGGGTAGTGCACACAATAGCGCAAGTATGTTTTGCCTTAGCGCATCACAGCATGAGCATGAGGTACCACCAGCAGCCAATTGTAGGTGCTGGGAATTTTGGAGTTGGAATTAAGTCAACCCCTAAGTATGTCTTGAATCAGCTCTTTTTTTAAATGGATTGACCACCGTTTAAGCTGACTTCAGTAAACACAAAAGCACACAACGGTACGCGCAATACAGGCTGAGTGAAAGATGGCGATGGTACTACCGCAAACAGGTCAACAGGAAGGTGTGCGAAAAGCAAGGCGGAGACGGAATTAACTGGCTGGCCCCAGAAGGATTCCTCGGTGCCAACTCCCTACAGCAGACAAATTGTACAGGTGTAGATTAATTCAATAGGCGAAACCTGGATGAGGCCAATACAGAGATTCCAAACTAATCCTACAAAGGTGAAGAGTGATGTCTGTGATGCGTTTTATGTAGCACTGCCGGTGATCAACTGTATGACGGAACTGAACACTGAAACCTAGAGAAAGCGCATTTCATTGCAAACTCCCTGTAGCACTCAGCTATTCAAAAATGTTGGGAATGGATGCAGCATCAGCGATGCATTTTCCGGGGTGGGGTCGATTAACACAATTATTGATGCCTCCACAACGTAGATGGTAGTGGTGTAATTGAGATGACAGTGGCAGTAGACGGGAGGGTTTGACAGAAAACGCAAGCAGCCATGCGAATACGCCGAAGGCAGGTGAAAGGAAGTGTTTAACCGGTGCGGTGTAGTAACAATGGGAGACAAATTTCACGGACGTCTGTAAGGCAGGTAGGATGTGAAGGTGTGGTAAGAGGGAAAACTGCTCTTGGGAATTGGAGTTTTGCGTGCCGGTTTGTACTGTCGGCGACGGTTTATACAGTCCCGAAGACTGCATGGAGGTAAACTGTCAGCCGCCTCCTATGTCCCATCAACATACAGAACTTCCTTGTAAACGAGAGTTTTTGCAGAACTCTTAGGAGTGAAGACGAATACGTCCTCGCTTCTACCTACACGCGAACAGCCTAAGAAAAGCTGGCCGTGGGAAAAACACTGATCTCCAAGGTGAATTCCCGCGACACCTAGTGTTTGGCCCTGTAATTCATTAATAGACATTGCAAAGCAAAGTCTGACGGGAAACTGCGACCGGCGGAATATAAAGGGCACATCTGAACCCGGCAGAGATAGATACAGTTTCACCCCTTCCGAAACCGGTAAGAATTATCGCTTCAATTAAATTTGGGGACAAAGACTTAATCACCATGCGTGTACCATTGCACTGTTTTGTGGAAACCAGGTTATGCAAAAGCATAATGGGTGCGCCCACTTTCAGTCTCACTGTGTGAGGCGGAAGCCCCGCCAGTTCTAAGGAATTCAGAAGTTCGATAAATTGTTTATGGTAGTTGGAAAAAATGTAGTTAAACAGACAAACGGAAAGCAAAAACGTAAGAAACAACTTGCGGTAGGAGAAATGATCAGTTGAAGGAGTCTATCGTATCAACCGGATGGCGGCGTAGCAGGAGCAGAAGTGAGACCTTCGTCCCACAGCTTTGCACAGCAGTTTCAAATGCGAAGTATTACTGGCCAATCGGTTGTGCCAATCAGCGAGCGTCCTAGGGTCTCGGACACCAATCAGCGACCGCGTACTGTACTCAGTCAATGAGATATCGCTATGTGAATCATAGTCACGCGTGTGTGAGTAACAATCAGCTGTAGAGTTTGTAGTGTAGACGTCTCAATTGAACATACGTTTGATTGGTGTATTCACAAATTCCGATGAAGACATGATTGTATCGACTTCCCTTAGGTATTAGTTGGTCACAAAGGACCTCACTCGGCAGAAGTTTTTAATTGTCACTAAAGTCGATAAAGTTAATCAACATCCCGAGCAAGTTGCGAAAAACATCGCCAAATTCAGGTAAACTCAATTTAAATGGGAACTCAAAAGGGCTATGATTTCATCGATTTTCATTCGATAATTGAAACCGATATTGAAAACAAAAGTCAGCACCTCAATACTGTCGGTAAATACTAGGCTCAACGGGAATTTTGCTGAAAATTCTTTGCCATTTGCGAAAAATATAACCAAAAATTAGCTAGACTAGACTTGAATCGGATGTCCCAAAGTGATCGATTGTATCGATTTTTTCCAGTAATTGATATCGATATTGAAAATGAATGTCAGAACCACATAACTGTTGAGAAGGCCCCTTGAAATATCAGCGGATCCCTTTATCCCCAGTAGTATGAGCGCGCATGTTGGTGGTCAGGTGCAATGACTGGACATGTGCCCAGAGGTTGGACGACTTAAGGCATGCACGAACAGCATCGGTCCATGTCCCTTTAGGCATGACAAGCAGGATTTGTCGAAAGTCACCTGAGAGAAGGAGAGTCAAACCACCCATGAGAGCAGTGGAGTCCCTAATGTCTAGAAGGAACCTATTCAACGCCTCGAGTGTTTGTTTGTGAGCCATAGCGCCCTCGTCCCACACTATGAGTTTAATACGTCAGCCTGGCCCGAATCTTTTTAAATGCTGCATGTTGAAATTTCGGCTTTGGCAAGATCAAGCGGAAGTCTAAATATAGAGTGTTCCGTCCGTCCGTCCGTCCGAGCCCACCCAGCCGGCAGCAATGTGGCCGCAATCCCGGATGAGACAACAGCAAGCGCGATGTCTCCGTGCCGCCTGATTCCAGGTTGAATTAGTTTTGTAACGAACATCTTCCCGGTGCCATCGGCTGCGTCTAGGAAGAAGATGCCACCGCGCTGTTGTCGGACGGCGTCAATCACCGTGGAGTAAGCTGTTCTTTGTTCTGGTAGGAGGCGTAATTAATTCCCTCGGACATAGCGGTCGAGGTCAGCAGTGCGATAAGACGTTTCGCGCAGTATTTCTGGTGATAAGTCGGCGGTGCCATCTCGCACTGGCGGAGGTAACCCGTATGTAGTTAGCGCAGCTCCACCCATTTCAAGGGCAATGTCTTCAACCTGAATGAGAGCCCTATTGTAAATAAGGTCCGTATAGCCCAACTCGCCTGACGGGCATTGCTGCTGTGCCACGTACAAAATGTCTTCCGACATGAAGTCTTTAAGCTTAGCCCATAAAGTAGGGGGTCACTTATTTCGCATCTTACTATTAAGATCGCGAATAAGGATCAAAGGGTCGTAGGTGCCTGTAAGAGAGCTCCCTTTGCCATGGCAGCATCCCATTGAGAATCATCCTACAAAAGGCCACGTTTAAGGCAAGCCTCCCGGTGGGTGTTGCACATGACGCCGTCAACAGTGCGAATGGACTCGAAGCTTGTTGGACCAACAACCTCATGAAGCAGAAGCCGGAGGAAGAAGTACTCCTGCTGATTTGGTGTCAAACTTAATGCCGGGATACCCGTCAACGCTCTGGCCAGACTTCCTGCCACACCAAATATTGTTCGCCCAAACGTAGTATGATGGAACTTGTGGATATAGTAAAGTTCGAGCGAACTCGTCATTAAGGCACAACTTTAAAAAGCCTGTTAAAGTTGTGTATTTCGGGTTTTCAGCGATAGCTACCGCAGTTCGTTCAGTGAAGTAAATTCGCTGTCCGTTCTTTAAGTGCACTGACAGCTGTACGACTGCTGGATGCCTCTGGTGAATTGGGAAGCCGAAAACGCGCCAAAAAGCCTCATTTCGGCTGTGGTACTGCCCAGCCAAGTACTGCTCCCCTTAACGCTAAACATGGCGGCATCGCTGCCCTTGTTAACCTACTTACATATGTATTTAATGGAGCGGACGGAATTGTAGAACTCAACGTTTATATAAGCATTGAATATTTTTAGAAGGGGACAGTAGGGGACCACCCACCTGTTGTCAACACGGTGCCTCCCCCAACTTGCATCGTTCGCCCGCCCCTGGCCGGAGCCCTTTCCCAGTACAAAGGATATCCGTCCCCACCGGTTTGCGTCTCATCAACAAATGTCTTAGGAAACCCCTTAAAGTACAGTGGGCCATTTTGAGAGCAGGGGCGTGCCTCGCAGTCTGGACCGCATGGACCATGGACCATGTGGGATCTCACAGCCATGGACCATGTGGGATCTCACAGCCTCAAATAGGTCCTTGTCCTCATCCATCTAACAGAACCGAAAATCTGCCCCTTCACTATTAAGTCCATAAATTTTCTCAGTTTTAAGCGGAATACGCAAGCGGTAATGTCATGTCTGTGAGTGTAATCCTGTCCGGGTAGGAGTTCACGGGTTATCTCAACCTATTTGGGGTTGTAGGTAAACGTTATAAATAAATCTGGCCGCCCATATGGTCTAACGTATGTCATAGCGTTCTGCGTGCGTTCATGCATGTAACGCGTAAACCCCACCCCCACCCCGGCCAGTATAGGTAGAGGGCAGAATGCACAGCTTCCCCAGGTCGTGGGGATTGACTTAATTCCGAAGGCTGTCGCGTACGTGTACGTAGGAGTCTGAGCGCAGTTGTTTCTGATGATTCCGCATAAAACAAATCCTCCTCCTATTTCATCTTAGCGGCCATGTTAACCGCAAACTGGTGGAAAAGCTCCCTGCATCTATGAAACAGGTTGAAGTCTCCATCCCTAACCTTGAACCGGTATGATTAGAAGGCGTTACATGATAAGGCTTTGGAAAACGTTGTAGGTTGGCCACCCGGGGTATGACGTGGAATGCCGAAGTGGTAGCCATCGTCACCATAAGGGAAAAGTAAAGAGTACTGCAATGTGTCATATGATCAATGTGTCTCTGAAATCCTGCGAAGAGTGCCGCCTCTTGATTTGAGGACAATATCGCGAGTGCGGTCTTGCTTCCCATGTATAATAGCGGCCACATCGTTGCTTGCAGGAGCATTGTAGAGGCGTTCGTGTTCATCATGAGGCCGTTTGTTGGCGTCAGTTACAACGCTGAAGGAAGGAAAGGGAGCATTTTCCAAAGCATATTTGAAACTGCGAATGTAGCTGTTAACCTCACGAAGCATGGCCTGAGGTAGTAGTATGACGTCCATGCGATGAACTCTTCCCGACGGCGGCAAAATATCAATCCGGGTTTCGGCCTGTAGGTTGTAATCTGCAATAAAGTACAGTTGAAGGAATTTAAGCGCAGAGGTCTCCTCAGACAGCAGAGACCCAATGCGGTGGTATACCTGCGCCGGTACTTTGAAAGTAGGCATCCAAACTTCTCGAACCACCTGAGCCTCAAATGAGGTCATTTGAAAGTTGTTGTTGTATTGCCTAATTGTTTTAACGATGTGGTTGGAGTCGGGATGAGAGCCGGCTATTAGTCCTCTCAACGAGGTAGGTGGTCCATGCAGAGGTGGCAGTCGAACTTTGCCGGAGAAGCAGCACAGACTGGCTGGCTCCCCGGCCCATTTGTCGTCACACGTAGTTAAGTTAATGCCGTGGTCGTAATTGAAAGCCAAGAAAGACCAAAAAGAGATACTGGGACAGGTAACACCACGGGTAGCCGCAAGGCGCTGAATGTCGCCGTCGAGGCGTATGCGGCGAGATTGGGGAGTTTGAGATGAGCGCACAGCGGCCATGTTTGTAGTAGCCCTTGAAAGTCTGTGTGCCCTTGTCTTTGGGCCATTGGAGTTTATGCCAGCAGAAGCCACTGCAGCGTTGCGGGCATTGCGGGTTGCCTGCTCGACCTAGCTGTTGCAGCAGCGTCCCTGGATTGACGGGCGCGCCTGCTGTCAAATGTTTCAGCTGCCCTCTACCTGGCAGTGGTGGCCGCATACCTAGCATTTCGAACAAACCTACGGAACGGTGTCTCAGCAGCCCTAGCTGTTGCTATTGCCGCAGCGTCCCAGGAGTGACGGGCGCGCCTGCGTTCAAATCCTTCAACTGCCCTCGACCTGGCAGTGGTGGCAGCATTCCTAGCATTTCCCACAGACCTACGGAACGGTGTCTCAGCAGCCCTAACGGTCGCTGTTGCAGCAGCGTCCCTGGATTGACTGCGAGGCCTGCGTGAGAGTGCTGCGTTGAGCGACCTGTGATAGTCGAATTGTAGTCTGCTCCTGGGACTTCTTGCCCTCATAGTGGACGCTCTTGCAGACCGAAGGCTAAGCATTACCCCCCTTTTTGGCGGCATGGGGAAAAGTGATGCTAGTAGTGGTTGATTAGAGTTGTTCAATTGCAGGAGTACAAAGTCTAACTTAGTATTGCAAAGCGTGAGCCAGAATCGGGAAGGCAGGTATTTAAGTAAACCAGCTGAATAAATTGTTTATGGTAGTTGGAAAAATGTAGTTAAACAGACAAACGGAAAACAAAAACGTAAGAAACAACTTGCGGTAGGAGAAATGATCAGTTGAAGGAGTCTATCGTATCAACCGGATGGCGGCGTAGCAGGAGCAGAAGTGAGACCTTCGTCCCACAGCTTTGCACAGCAGTTTCAAATGCGAAGTATTACTGGCCAATCGGTTGTGCCAATCAGCGAGCGTCCTAGGGTCTCGGACACCAATCAGCGACCGCGTACTGTACTCAGTCAATGAGATATCGCTATGTGAATCATGGTCATGCGTGTGTGAGTAACAATCAGCTGTAGAGTCTGTAGTGTAGACGTCTCAGTTGAACATACGTTTGATTGGTGTATTCGCAAATTCCGATGAAGATATGATTGTATCGACTTCCCTTAGGTATTAGTTGGTCACAAAGGACCTCACAGGGCAGAAGTTTTTAATTGTCACTAAAGTCGATAGTTAATCAAAATCCCAAGCAAGTTGCGAAAAACATCGCCAAATTCAGGTAAACTCAATTTGAATGGGAACTCAAAAGGGCTATGATTTCATCGATTTTCATTCGATAATTGAAACCGATATTGAAAACAAAAGTCAGCACCTCAATACTGTCGGTAAATACTAGGCTCAACGGGAATTTTGCTGAAAATTCTTTGCCATTTGCGAAAAATATAGCCAAAAATTAGCTAGACTAGACTTGAATCGGATGTCCCAAAGTGATCGATTGTATCGATTTTTTCCAGTAATTGATATCGATATTGAAAATGAATGTCAGAACCACATAACTATTGATGAAAACAATGCTCAACGTAATTTTGGTGGAAATTCTTCACCATTTGCGAAAAATCAGCTTGAATGGATTTGAATTGGAAGTTAAAAGTGGCATGATGTTATCGATTTTTTTCGATAATTGATACCGATATTGAAGAAAAAGGTCAGCAACTAATAGCTGTTGATAAAACTAATGCTCAACATGATTTTTGTGAAAATTCCTTGCAGTTTGCGAAAAACAGAGCCAAAAATCAGCTACATTGGATTTGAATCGGATGTCCCAAAGTGATCGATTTTATCGATTTTTTTCCGATAACTGATATCATTTTTTAAAAACAAAGAACAGCACCTGAAAACTATAAGTAAGGACATTGCTTAACGTGAGTTTGGTGGATATCACTTGTAATTTGTGAAAACTATCACTGAAAAACTGATGAATTTTTTTCAAATCAATATTCGACCCCTTATCGGTTTTATCGATTTTTTCCAAAATCGGAGGAACAATCGAAAAATCTAAAGACGTCAAGTACGAATACCGTAAATTTCCGATCAGTGTGTGAAATTTCATGCCAATTGGACAAGCGGTTTGCTCAGGATGAGGTAGCAAGGTGACAGACACACAAACACACTAACAGAATGCCATTTATAGATACAGATTCTTTTATTGTCCTCTCTCCTTAATAGTATATTTTTCTCATATTCTCTCACACTCGGTAACTCCTTGCATTTTAGTAACAGTATTGCCGTGTTTGGCGTGAAATGTTTAAAAAAAATAGTGTTGTGCTTAGGATAGTCATGAGCAACCTACGGACCGGGGGCTAAATGCAGCTCGATCGGCTTTCCGAATGGCACGCCTAATTTCATAAAGGAAAATAACGTTTATCAAGATGTTCTTTCCTTTCGCTCTCACTTGTTCACTCACACACTCTCTCATACATAACCGTAAACGTAAACAGTCATTGAGTACAGTGTTTCTCAAATTTTGTAACTTTATGTTGCAGGTAACTTTGTCAACATTTTCAACTATTAGAGATTTTGAATAAGGAAAAACATACGTCTAAACATCTTTTGCTTCAAAAACAGAAAACCTCAATGATAATGTTTTTTTTCTCTAGAAAATAGATATGCTTCTTCTTTCTACAAATAATTTTCTATGATCAAATGAGCAGTGTATGTTAATCATTCCCTCATCAATAATAATATTATACCAATATTTCGGTTCTATTTAATTATAGAAGGAATTTTTTTTCATTTCTAAGACAGATTCTTATGCGCATGCTCTTTTGTTGAGAAAATGGCTGCCGTATCTTTAATGAAAAAGATTACCATGATTTTTTAGTAGTACGACTAGATTTATGATGTACTGTGACTCATGCGGTCTTTCTTTTTATGTGCCATGTCCTCTCGGGACGTTGGCGATCATGACTCTCCACCTCCCTCTATCCCTTGCAGCTCTCAGCAATCCCCTTCCTTCAGCTTCCTCCCCAAATCACGTACTGTCATCCACCTGATCAAGCTCGTCAGGTATGTCACGCGCTGCTTTCCTTTGTCTCTCTTTCCCTCTATTTGACTTGTGAGTATCAGATTCTCCAAGCCCTATTTCCTCATTATGTGTCCCAGAAACTTCAGCTGTCTCTTTCTGGTGTTAAGCATAAGCCTTCACCTTGTTTGCAACCTCTTCAAGACCTCATCGTTTCTCACATACTCGGTCCATGATATCCTTAGCATCCTTTTGTAGAACCACATCTCTGTCACCTCTAGTCTCTTTTTCAACTTTGAAGAAATAGTTCAACATTCTCTACCGTAAAGAATAACAGATGCCACGTAACAGCTCAGTATTCTCTTCTTTGTTACCAAAGAAATTCTAAAAGGTTGCCCATGCCAAGTTAAGGTCAAGATTGCCTGGTGGAACTCAACCCTGTTAAACTAGTTGTGAATTCGGAATTTTCCTTCTCTTAAATGGGCTGCCACTTT
>OZ010574.1:44410917-44420917 GCA_963932145.1 Acanthosepion lycidas | reverse complement strand
GGTAATATTTTTTTACAAAAATTTATTGCTGGTTCTAAAACCTAGTTTTATACTTTCATAGTGTTTTGACCCCAGTTTAGGGTTAACAATTTGCCCATAGTGCTACCACCCCAGGTCAGGATAGACTTGGGAACACCAGCTATTCTACACTCCACAAAACCTCCTGATCAGAGGCCTTGCTGCCGGATGTAGTTTATCGTCATACCCAGGACGGGGGAGATATGATATAAAAGTCTATATATTAGTTTAATAGTGGGTGATCGAATTACAAATGGAAAAAAAAAACTCCGCCGTTACGCGTTTTACACTATTTACATTTTTCTGACTGCTGTCCTAATCTTTACTGTCACATTCACGACGTTTCGACCGTTATACACTTCGGTCTTCGGGCGATATTTGTTTGAATTTCGAACCGAACCTTTTATTTATTCAACGGGTATATATTGTTCTAATTCCACGTGCCATGCCTTTGGATATCTAAGTTTTAGTTAATTCAGCTTGATAGCTCTCCAAGCTTTTGTTCTCTCCGCTGAGGCCAGGGATTGAAATCGCAGTTCTTTGTACGAAGTCACGTTTCGGATCAATTAACTAACGCTTTTATCCCTGGACCGAAACGTCGTGTATGTGGCAGTAAAGACGAGGACATCAGTCCAAACAATGTAAATAGTGTAAATAGTTACAATACCTCATCTCAGAAATATAGGCAGATGTTACATTTTTTGTCCTTCGAAATAATTTCTTCGGACTAATAAAGATTTTTTTATCGATATTGCATATGTCCATGTTCTATATAGTACTAAACGCAACAGATCACAAACTGGTAGACAGAAAACTCATCGGAGAGCCGAGTTGGAATTCCAGTTGAATCCATTACATTCACTTAAATGCTCATACCCTTGGGAAAGGTATGAATTCTCTTCTTCTCCCACAGTTATGGATAAATAGCGGGACAGACCGGGTTCCATAGCCCTGGGTGGCAAATGGTCTACCGCAGAAAGAAATGCCAACATACTTCGGGAAAAAACATCTGCCTTGCCAGTCATGTATCGAAAGATACATGTTCGCCTAAGCATGTATCACACAGGGTACTTATCTGACTGACACATCAGAAAGCTGAACAAGAAATATATAACAGGTTGGGATATGCATGCAACTGTCACTTACGTAAAAGCGACTGCAATAGAATTAATCAGAAGTAGAAAAATAAAGACGATTGGAAACCGTGTAAAAGAATTGGAATTTATCAAAGAGACAAAAGTATTTGAAAAAAAACTAGTATTTGATGTTACTTGACCACACCCTTCATTATATTCAGAGAGATTTGAGAAACGTAAGACTAATGGATTCGACTGGAATTCGAACTCGGCTCTCTGGATTGAGGAATCGGTAGAGCCGAGTTCACATTCCAGTTGAATCCCTTACATTCACTTACGCGCCAATACCCTTGAGAAAGGTATGGATCCTTTTCTTCTCCCTCCCCCCCAGCTATGGGTAAATAGCAGGTTCTATAGCCTTGAATGCCAACTAGTTTACCACAGAAAGAAATGGCAATCTACTGCGGGAAAACTCTGCCTGGTCAGTCATGTATCGAAAGATACATGATCGCCCAAGCGTGTATCACGCATGGCACTTAAGTGACTGGCTGATGCAGAGAAAGGGAACGAAATAAAACAATGACTTTCCTTAATTAAGGTAACAAGGGAAAGAAATTCAAGCTGTATAAAAGAGGAACCGTTTTGTCAGCAGGTCAGACCCCTCCAGCAAACTCTATCGAAGAGAACCCTGTTTGGCATTCTTCGTGTTACCCATTGCCAACACTCTTGTAGCAACAGTCCCTTCACGCTGTCGACTAAGATCTTTTGACCGTTCGTGAATTTTCAACAGAAGTGTAACTTTTAGATCATGTCACGTTTTTTTTTTTTGTACTAAGCTGCAGCGAAGAAACATCTAAAAACTTACCAGATACTAACCCAAGGCACAACCCTGCACCATTCAGTAAAGATGACTAAATCAATTATTGAACAAATCAAACAGAATAATTTACTTTATCATTATGGACAAAATGAACATTTAGATTTGTTTAAAAATTACAATGTTGCTTATTTCTCGTTGTACAATGCTTATTTCATTTAATACCAAACTGTGATTTAAATTCTAAGATTGTTACCACTGTAAGGTAATAATGATTTTATATCAATAATTTTTTTTAATTAAAAATTGATATTTAAAGTTTAATATTGTGATCTATGACACATGTAAACGGATATAATTAATAAAATACCATTTATTTGCGTATTTACTGTACTCATCACGAGGGGTTTCATCTCCTCATGGCAATACCTCTCCTACTGTATCAAAGCTGAACGGTCATAGTCAATCCCTGATGCCTAAGACATCCCAAAAGAAATTTTGAGATGAGAAGGAAAACTCGTTGCCACTTTTGTGATGTCAACGAATACCCATTGTAACTTTGTAATGCTCGTTGTAGTAGAGACTTTGTAATCGCAGATACCACTATAGTACGCCGTTGAACAATACTGGTGTCAGACGCCTTCGAATAACACTTGCACTAATAGTACTTGCTCGATAATACTTGCTCGACAAGTAGATGCCGAATAGTGATCAGTATAGCGAAATAGTGTAGAGAATAGCGGTCCATATATTAACAGAGGATAGAGTAGAAATGGGGATCCGTATAGTAATAGAGGATAGAATAGAAATGGTGATCGTATAGTAATAGAGGATAGAAGAGAAATGGCGATCCGTATAGTATTAGGTTGGTGCAAAAATAATGACGTTTTTGACGTTAAAAATATGTCAAAAAACGTCATTATTTTTGCACCAACCTAATAATAGAGGATAGAATAAAAATAACGATCCGAATAGTAATAGAGGATAGAATAGAAATGATGATCGTTAGTAGTCAGCAACTTCTTACATATGTGCGTTTTCTGTATGGTCACGTGGTCTACTTAATTCTGTAATAGGATCGCCTGTGCTTTCTCAGTGGCGATCTATGTTCAGACTCAAGTGTCAGCAGCTACACTTTATTCCTATATAAGCAAGTTTTGCCTCTGCTCCAAGGCATACGTGGTGCGGGGCTGACTGACGTTCAGTCAAATGAATAGAAGCAGATAAAATAAATTAAATAAATCCAACCCACATTTATTCTGTCAATTTATATTAATAAATTGACTCGAATCCAGTTGGGGTGGTGGGGTGCAATCAAGACTCGGGTCCAGTTTGCGGTGGTGGGGTGCTATCAATCCTCCAAGCGGCACTTCTACTATTGCAGTTAAATTGGGTGGGTCAGAGTCAATCCGCAACGATTGAAGTATCCTAAAACGGAAGTTCCAATGGAGGTGAGTAGTTGCTGCATTCCAATCACTCGGACATCATGGGTCAGATTCTGTTTGAGCGAGCGTATTGATAAGTACTACCAAAACATACTTATTTGATACGGACGCGGGCATGCGCGTATACACATGCACACACACACACACACAATCAAGGAATTTGATTTTAAATATTCGGTCACTTATGTGTCATACGTGATACACGCTTAAGCGATCATTCGATACATGACTGACGAGGCAGACATTTTTTTCCGCAGTAGATTGCCATTTCTTTCTGCGCTAGACCAGTTAGCATCCAAGTCTATAGAACCCGGTCTGTCCTGCTATTTACCCATTGCTGGGGGCGAGAAGAGGATTCATAACTTTTCCAAGGGTATTAGCACGTAAGTAAATACAATGGATTCGACTGGAATTCGAACTCGGCTCTCTGATTCTTCAATCCGAGCCGCTATCCATTATTCCATCGTGCCTCCTAAATTCATTAAAAAAATGCAAAACACTAGCAGAGTTTTATTTTTTCTTTCTTTTAGAATAATAAAAATGATTTTGGTGGGTGGAATTATAAAAACGGAATCTCCTGCAACCCACACATAATAATCAAGGAGAAAAAAAGAGTATTCATACCTTTCCCAAGGGTATTAGCACGTAAGTGAATGTAATCGATTTGAGTGGAATTTCGAACTCGGCTATGAGTCACTGTCAATTACTCTACTGTATTGAATGAATCACACCATCAACTTATCTGAAAATTACTCTCAAGTTTAAATATGAAGACAGTTGTATTCGAATTATTCTGTTTATTGTCAAACACACACACACATATTATATTATATTATAACTTTATATATCCATATTACGGCTTTTGTTTTTACGCGCGAGCGATTGTGTGTGTCTTTGACTACGATCAACCACACAGGCCATATAGTAAGAACTAAACACAAGAAGACGATACCTTTTGCCCTATTTCGAAATCTAAAACTCATTTTATATTAACAAGAAAGAAAGAATTATAGCGAAAAAGAAAGAATTATAAGGAAGGAAAAAGAAAGAAAGAATTATAGTAAAAAAAAGATTATAAGCAAGACGAAAGAAAGAATAAGAAAAAATGAATTATATTGAAAATGAAAAACATTATAAGAAAGAAAGAATTATAATGAAAAAGAAAGATTTATAAAAAGAAAAAATCATATGAAAGAAAAAAAAAAGAATTATAGTAAGAAAGAATGAATTATAGTGAAAAAGAAAGATTATAAAAAAGGCGAAAGAAAGAATGAATTATAGTGAAAAAGAAAGATTATAAAAAAGGCGAAAGAAAGAATGAATTATAGTGAAAAAGAAAGATTTATAAAAAGAAAGAAAGGAAAAAGAAAGAAAGAAAGGACAGATATCAACAATAACAGAGGGAATTTGTGCAAATAAAAAATTCTAAAATGATATTAAGCGCCGTTTTAAATCATTGTCGTTTTAAGGCATTCGAATTAACGGGGCAAATAAAACATTTCCGTTTTCGCAAGTTTCATTTAAAATGAATCCGAAATCTTGCGTCTATTCGAGAATAAATAAAATCGGAAAAAAAGAAGTAAAGTTAAATAAATCCATAGCGTCAAAACAAGCCGCTTTATACTCATGTGTTTTATGGGCTACTTATTTATTCTTGTGAAAACGAAGACTTTACAGATTTTAAAAGTTTGCAAAGACGAAGATTCCTATTCTGTACACGCGCATTTGTGGCCAAATTTTTATGTCTTTTGAGATCGGTGAGTTTTTACCTGTCACACCAACACATAACGGAGAATTAAAAAATTTAGCCGTTTGACCTCGATTAATATTATAGAATTCTGCTTTTAAGTAGTCTTGTATTAGCTTTGTGTATTTAACTGTACTTCGGGGTTAACGTTTATTTTGCAAGAGAGACTGTTGTGATAAAGATATTTTATACGAATTCAGATGAAATATGTACCTCTACTAATTCGCTGAAAAACAGCATAGCATGATGAAAAAAAGGTCCCAAACTTAATAAAAACAAAGTTTTATCGTCAAAACGTTTATGTTATTTTAATACTAAGAGGAAAGATCAAAGTATTTTCTGATTATTATTTCATTAAATTTTTTAATCGTTTTTAGCATGTTCAAAATTTTGGTTAAAAATCTTGTTTTGTGTTGAGTCAACTTTCGACCAATCGGTGTTTCAGCGCCTTTTTCCGGTAAAAATTCATTGATTTTTAAATTCTTGCAAAAATCAAATAACTTTTTGATTTTAATGAAACTTCTGAACTTATTTAGAAATGAATGAAATTGTTTTTGAATTTTTTTTTTTTTTTTTAGAAAATCTTGGTAAAATATATTTTTTGCATATGTCACTCCCGACTTACATAATTTCATGAAACTTCCGGAAATTAAATTTTGATTTTAAAATATGTTTTATTAGTTAATTTTATGATTCCTTGGATAATGTAATTCATCAAATTTTTCAAACAGTTACTCATTTCCCGAAAATCTGCTCAGAATCGTAAAATAAAAAATACAAAACTAAAACATTATTTAATTAGAAAAGTTTTTAATTGCTTTTATAAATAAGATTTATTAAGGACACTATTGTCTTAAGAAAATTGTTTTGGATGCATGACGAATTTTTACAAGAATTCTTTTAATTTTTTTTATTTTAATTATAATAATTTATAAATTTTCAAATCTTTTAAAATTCTGCTTTCCTTTAATTGCGTTAGGTGGTATTGTTATTAAGTGAAAACTATATTTATTAATCAAAAAATAAAAAGCTTAATACATATCATCACACACCAAGATTTTTAAAATAATTTTAATTTTTTTTATGT
Organism: Acanthosepion lycidas; assembly: GCA_963932145.1. Classification (NCBI taxonomy): domain Eukaryota; kingdom Metazoa; phylum Mollusca; class Cephalopoda; order Sepiida; family Sepiidae; genus Acanthosepion; species Acanthosepion lycidas. Next base: position 44,414,727 of record OZ010574.1, on the reverse strand, counting down.
GTATGAACGTGTCCATTTTTGAAAGTATGGATGATCATGCACGACATTATCTGAAAATAAGAGCGATGACTATAGTAAATTTAAAGTCAACATTCCTAAAATTAGATTACGGAGGAAATTTTCCAACATTTTTAACATTCAGAGTCTGTCTATATTTCTGAGATGAGGTATTATGTACATTATTTACATTATTCGGACTATTGTCCTCATCTTTGTCGCCATATTTATCCGATTCTTCAGTATCTGTCTATATTTCTGAGATCAGGTATTATGTACATTATTTACATTATTCGGACTATTGTCCTCGTCTTTGTCGTCATATTTATCACAACGTTTCGGCCGTTGTACGCTCCAGCCTTCTTCAGAGGGAAATTAACAGAAGATAACTGATAACTGACATCCATCAAACATGGCACGTGGAACTAGAACAGTCTACCCCAGTGACCGAAATAAAGGGTTCAGTTCAACATTCCAACCACCTGAAGAAGGCCGGAGCGTACAACGACCGAAACGTTGTGATAAATATGGCGACAAAGATGAGGACAATAGTCCGAATAATGTAAATAATTTTTAAGATTACTGAGTACTTAAAGATTATAGAAAAAAGGCGCTCACGTCATTTTCTTAAATTATGTTTTACACATAAAGTCTCTGTAGATCAACAATAAAGTTGCCATCACCTTTTCAGCACTCGTCAGACACTTAAACATGGCTACTATCGGTTAAAAATACCGTTATTGTTTGTTCTAAAAATGCATTTCTGTTGTTTTAAACTTAAAGTAAATATTTGTTTCAAATCAGATTAATTATACTTTAAATCAGCTGATATTCCTCAAATAAAACTTCAGGAAAAATTTTATTTTTAGAAGAATTTTAAAGATAATTACATTGCGATGAAAGACGACTAAAAAAGAGTGCTAATCAGCTATTTTAGCAACAAAAAAAATTTTTGAAATACACCAGCGTAATTTGCTTATTGGAAATAGTAAATTCAATCTTTTCGCTTTCAATTAAAGCTGAAATGAAAGCTTGAAGAATGCTTTTTCATTTTTAAAAATTCGTTTTAAACCTTAAGTATCGTGACTTATTGGAGGTACCTAAAAAGTTTCTGCTAATCACAGATATGTCTGCTGACTTGTGAACAAGTTGTGCATGCGTTTATTGACAACAGTCGTCGTGAATGTGCGTGTGTATTGATCTACACAAGTCAATATTGGAACAGTCCCAGGTGCAAACTGGGAATTGCAGATACCAAAATCAAACAAATACGAAAATTTAATTATCTAGGAACTATTTTGATAGAGGACGGAACATGTGACATCGAAAAATCCGAAGTCTCATTGAAATAGTGAAATATGTCTTTCAAAACCTAAGCAACATATTAAGAAACAGCAAAATGAAACAAAAGAAAATAGTGTTGAATTGTTATATAATATCAGTCCTCCTCCTCCTCTTTTTTCGTATACGGCACTGACAATCAACCAAAATGTGGTTCCAGCGAAGAATGCTGAATGAACTGAACATTTGATGGACGAGGAAGTTTCAAGAAAAATGGAAACAAAAAAATGACATTTTTTTCTTAGAATCAGAGACGGTTGAAATTTCTAGGACAAATTAATGAGGAAAGAAGGGTTGGAGAATTCTGACACGCATGATACATGGAAGGCAAGAGAGACAGAGGGAAACAGCGAGTAACCTACCTAACACGCTTGTGTAAATGGATATTAGAACAGGCAGCGGATGGAATGGTGAAAAGAAAAACCATGCTAACAGCCACAAAGAATAGGAAGTTGTGGAAACCCGTGATCTCCCACGTTCTGACGGAACAATTAAACAGAAGAAAATCTGTTTTGAACAGTTTTTTTGTGGGGGTGGGGTTATCGACTGTTTAGTTGTTTATTGCATGATTTCATTTCATCAAGTGTTTTGTAGAGTTCATTACACTGAGAGAAAATTACCGCTTTATTAAAGAGATATTAATGATTAAATTATTTTTAAAAAATTCTTCAATCAAACGAAACCAAAAATTATGGGAAAGTAGAACCTTGTGGTCTTTAAAGCATATTTTTTTCTGTTTCCGTTTCTAGCTGCACTCCGCAGACTGGCATTCTAGTGTAAATGGCTGTCGAGAAAAGGCGTGCAATATCAATAAAGAAAATAAGACGGAAAAGTCACAGATAAACGGCTCGTCAAATATGCTTTGGCTGATAGAGAAGTGGCACCAAGTTGTGCCTGATTGGATGATGCCATCAGCACAGACGACACTAACACAAGAAGTCTGGCGCGCCGAGAGACAAAAGATGCTGAAATGATAGCGACGACCAAACGCTTCAGAGGCGTCTGAAAAATGGAAGCGCCAGTCGATTAATCAACAAGATGGTGGCGGCAACTTTGTGGGAAAGCAGGTGAACTAATGAACCACAGATTATTGGTAACGAATGATATTCAATAATGATGATGGTGATTGCAAAGATGATCACAATAATGCTGAAAATAAGACTATCGGATAAACTGAAGAATTACCGATGACAATAATTCTAGCGATTATGATTTTGACAAAGATATTGAAGATGACATTAAAAATAATAACTAATGATAAAATAAAGAAATAATAATAAACCAAATATCCGGCTTACGAAAACACTCCTCTTAATAATAATTTAGAAATAATTCAGCAGACCATGTTATTTTTCTTATGGTAACTGGATTTGTGGCGATTGGCTTAATCGATTTCCGCCGATCGATACCATGCGTCTGGAAAATGCCGCTTTTATCACAGTCGCTATTTTTTTCTTGTTTTTTTTCACGCGTTCGGGCTCTCTACATTAAACTGACCTTGTGTCACATCCTGCCAGCATGAGGCGGCAAGAAAATAGAATCGCTTCTCAGACTTTTGCCTGAGATCAAAATGTTGTATTTTGCCTCGGGCGTATAAACTAAATTTCATCTTTTACTTGTGACTCTGTCTGCGGACAGAGATCAACTGAAAATAATACTGAGAGATGTCTGGTCTCGGGGAACAGCTACCTGCGGTAGTACGACCCTCACTGCACTAAAAACAGGGGATCGGTAGTAATACCGATACCAGCGCAATCGACATTTCCGGGGTATGGTTTATATTTGTATTTACTCAACACCCACGAAGACAGGTTGTGACGAAAAGTCGATTTAATGTGGGGAGCCCGAGCGCGTACACCCGGGAAAGGAACAAAAATTCCCCGAGCTCCTGCAACCGTTGATTACGTTGGCCTCGGTGCGAGTATCGATCCCTCTCTCTGGTGCAATAAGAGGGTGAGCCCTCGGGAAACTGTTCCCCAGGTCTGGGCATAATATAATTTTCCTTAGTTACGACTCTGTTCTTTGACGGAGATTCCCCTGAGCGCACTCAGACAAAGACAGAGTCACAACTGAGGAAAATAACAAACTACTCGAGAGCAACTTACACACTAGTTTATGCTCGGGTGCACGTGATCGAGTTCCCTCATTAAACTGACCTTGTGTTATATCCTGTCAGCGAGGGGTTACAAGAAAATACAATAGTTTCTCGGCCGTTTGCCTAAGATCAAAGTGTAGTATCTATTCTTGTAATCCTCTTCTTTCAGCCACAATTATAATAGGATAGTTATTAGATTAGTTATAATGATTACAGTAATATTAACAGTTTTCTTATAAGAAAACATTTGACATTTATTGACCTAGCAGACAGCAAGGTTGAAAAATTATTTAAAAAATCATTGACCGAGAAGATAGACGGTTGAAATTTTTAAAATCTTCCGTTTAAGACAATTTCTCAGGAAAATATGTTATTCA
>OZ010574.1:44385917-44408417 GCA_963932145.1 Acanthosepion lycidas | reverse complement strand
CGGAGATTTCCACATATTATTAAAAATAATTCATTTTTTTTCCTTTATGTTTTTAGATGTTAGATATTCTCGATATGAGACATTCTCTGTTTTTGTGTTAGTAATCCAAATGTCTTTCTTGAATTCATAACTCCTTTAAATTTGTATATATATATATATATATATATATATATATATATATATATATATATATATATATATATAAATTTAAGGGAGTTATGCCGTCATTCGAACACCCGAGGCTGAGGTAGAGCTATCAAATTCCCTGTCCATAACAACACCGTTCTACTGCAGGAGAATCTGTTTTAAATCCAATGTCCTTTCAGAACGTAAGCGTTCATGACTCTTCATAGATACTTTTACTTAATTATCTGAGAATTACCATGCATTCATGAAAAAGAAACGTAAAATGGTTTCCTGTTGTTTCCTTCTCTGTTTGGAATTAAGCGTTCCTGAATGGTCCTCCTCTAAGACTAGTGACTTCTCTGCTATTTAAGCCATAGCTGGAGAGAGAAGAAATAGGTTCTTGCCATTCCCACGGGAATTCGTTCGAAAGTGAAGGCAACACACCGAGCCGGAAATGGCTGATTCTAATTTCCATGCTGATATCCGTTACATTACCCGCATACTTGTCACTCTAAAAGGATACAGAAGGGATACTGCTAGGACACAGACACAAAATGGATTTTACCGAGCGTGTATGTTCGTTAGAAGTAAGCAATTTCAGCTTGTAATATCACTACTACTAATAGTACTCTACCACAGATGATGGTGACTCGGTTAGGTTGTAATATTTCGTTCGATATATGTTCGTTTTGCTTGCTATATTAATATAATAATAATATAATATTAAATTACTCCGGGATAGGAACAATTACCCGTTAAATAGCAAATACCTGAGTAAGAATATAATATACAAATCTATAGTAAGAACACGCGAGCAGAACATAGAAGCAGAACATAAAAATAAAAATACGATAACAACAAGCGGTTTGTTCCTGCAAAAACATACAAAAACAATACAATATTTCTGGGAGATGAAAGAAAATATGGAAAGCCCTCTTCAGTTAAGTGATAAATAATGAAGAATGTCATCAGTTATAAATACAAGTAGATTTTGTTGTCTTTGCATGATAAAAAACAACATAGACAGAGCTTTCCAATTTACTGAATGGCAAATCCAAGGTATAGACACGAGAAAACATCTAATGGCATACTTAGGAATTTTTAAAATCCCCACTTTACAATCTGTTCTGGCCTCCAACCATCCAATTACATTAATACCCTAACACTTATTGTCTGAAATACTTGAAACTCCCCCTGACTTCCTATATCTTGACAATTACAGTCTGACGATCTTTCGGTGAAAATTGACTTTTTAGCATGTTCACTATAACGTTTCTTAAATCCCTCTCTCCTTTAAACAGTGAACACTGTTTTTATTCTTCTCCAACGCAGAAATTATTTTGCGCATATTAACTTGTTTCATATTTTATACTAAAATATATATTTGTATGACTATTTACATTATTCGGACTACTGTCCTCATCTTTGTCTCCATATTTATTACAGCGTTTCGGCCGTTGTACGCTCCAGCCTTCTTCAGGTGGTTGGAATGTTATTTCGCTCACTGGGGTAGACTGTTCTAGTTCCACGTGCCATGTCTAATGGATGTCAGTTATCAGTTGTCTCCTGTTAATTCCCCTCTCCAAGTTCTCCACTGCCTTAACCGGGTATTGAACTCACAACTCTTTGGGTCCTGTCACTAACCAACGCCTTTATCCACTGTACCATGTGTCCAGATATTTGTATGAATTGTCCATTTGTAAATCATCCCGTCGTCTTTCATGAGTCATAATCATATCACATCATGTCAAAATACTGTAAGACACCATATTCGCCGGAGCATCACATGTACTCCGGCCAGAGCAACAGTAGTGTGCCACTTCAGGCTGGTTTTAATTTCAGGGTTTTCTTTTTTCTCGACCAGTTTTTACTTCAAGGCAAGAATGTTTTTTTCATTTCTGTTTTTTAAGCCGTAGATGGAGGATGAAGAGATGGAGTATTCGTGTATTTTTCCAAGGGTATTTGTTTAAAAGTGAACTTAACAAACTCAATCGTTTTCTCTATCTGAGTCGCTAAACTTTTATGAGAATAACGCCAGTAATCACTGTAATGTTGAATAAACAGTTAAGCGTATTACTTGATTATTATAATTGATATAATAATTTGGCTCCTTCGATATTAATGACAAGAATTAGAATAACTGAGATTTATATAATTCATCATCATGTATTCATTTAGCGCATTTTGCGTCCTGTGGGTACCACTCCTTTGCGTTGTAATTGTGCTGCTCAGGGTGACATTCAATGCAAAATAATGCAATAGCTTGCCGGTTCCCTTTGAGTCTGGAATGTTAAGGTTACCTTGTCTCTCCTCTCATAAGTTTCTACTGTCATTGGTAAAACCACGCAAGTCTGGTCAGGTCGTGTCGGGTAAACCTTCCGACTACCTTCACACAGTTTAACCTGCATGGTGATACCGTTGATCGAGGTGTGGCCGACGCAGTGCCCATGCAACTTCTTGGAACAATGTGTGAGAGTTGGATCTAGGTCGTGGATCAATACAGTTCTGCATCCGAATTCACCTTAGGGTCAACTTCATCTTAGCGTCGAATTCACCGTAGGGTCGACCGCAAAGATACAACCAGTGATTATTTACCCCCCCCCATACACCTATTTATATAAATACAATAATAATATGAACTGAACTAGCCGTTAAAACCATCACCAGGATATCCAGGGCAAATGATCTGTACAAAGCTAAGGTAGGAAGAATATCAAAATATCGTATCTGGTGGAGAGACTATGAAGTCAGATTCGGGTATTGAACTCACAACTCTTTGGGTCCTGTCACTGGATCTAACCAACGCCTTTATCCACTGTACCATGTGTCCAGATATTTGTATGAATTGTCCATTTGTAAATCATCCCGTCGTCTTTCATGAGTCATTTCTTTTTTTTCTCGACCAGTTTTCACTTCAAGGCAAGAATATTTATTCACCTCTGCTATTTAACCGGTAGATGGAGGATGAAGAGATGGAGTATTCGTGTATATTTATTTTTTTTATTTCTGAATAAGAAAGAACAACAGTGGAAATTTCTATTAAAAGAATTATTATATATGACAGAATCGGAACCCACCTCTTTTAGCCTACCGTTGGAAGCTTCTTCATCAGAAAAGAACGTGTATGAAGTCTAAGACTCCAACTGATTATGCTAAAGGAAATGTTCATATACAAAAGTCGTGAGTTCAATCTCTTGTTAAACAGTGGAATTCATGTATTCTTGGTCGAGCAGAAACGGCATATCTTCTTTTTTTTTTATTTCAAGCGAACTCGCACACCATTAATCAGTTTCTTCTATTTGTTGTATTCCGTATTGTCACTGGCTTCAGTCCCTCGGACCCCAACACCACTTTATAGACGGTTTCGTTTTCATATTCCTTTTACTATACGGGAGAGACAGACGTGGTTGCATCGATTCCAGGAGTCAACGGGCGAAAGAGTTTCAGAGGAATGCATACCCACTCATTGGATCTAACATCCCTCCACGTGCGGCCTTAGATTGTGTATGGAATCTGCTTGCGGAAAACTTATCGCGGCTTCAAAATTGCTGCGGTCCTTTGCCGACTTCTTTAAAACATTGTCAGAATTCCACCCCACAATATATTCTGACCAATCACTGGCCATTCTGGCCCATTCTCTTCATTCTGTAACACATTTTTTTCTGACTCATTTTTTATACTATTGTTCACTTAATAAAAGCCTCAAGAGCCACTCAAAGTAATTTCTTTTTATCCTGATTAGACTTTAAACTTATTGCTTTACTCAGGTTCGTTGACTTTATGATAGGTTACCTATGGTTAGTTACTTAATACAGAATATCTTATAGGAAACCCACCTCTTCTCCCACACAGCTATGGGTTAATTAATAAGACTTTTATCGGTAAATCCTTATCTCAAAAACATTCTTAGAATCTAAAAATATTTTCTGGTTTTAAATAGCCCGTGAAAGGTTGATAAGCCATAAAAAATCGACCGCAAGTCTAATCTTCAATCATAACCAGAGGGAAATTTTTTTTAATTGAGCTTAAAAATAGCAGATTGATGAGGGACTCACTAACCAAGTTCAGACATTGATTCGATTTCATGAAGGTGTTTTATGATCGAAATGTGACTTGTATAGATCTCTTTTGCTAATACTCGTGCAGTCTGTATGACGTTTTCCTCAACTACACTTTGCAAAAGCTCAATATTGACAGATCAAATGGAAATTCACGAGAGAATATTACCCGATGGAAACAGGCCAAATTATCTTTGGCATAACCGGACGTTTTAAGCTTCGTTTTCACAAACAGAATTAATACTTATTGTCGCTTCCGTTGCTGTAAAATATTTTTTATTCATACAGTATATAGTATAGATTTAAACTCATTTAAAAAATATCTGCCTATATCTCTGAGATGAGGTATTGTAATTATTTACATTGTTCGAATTGTTTTCTTCGTCTTTATTGCCATTTTCACGACGTTTCGGCCGTTGTACGCTCCAGCCTTCTTCAGGTGTAAATCATTTTTAAAAAGAGGTAAAAATCGATCCAAAATTTACTTCAAATAATGCGACAAACTTCCAAAATATCCTCCCTAAAGATAAGAGATTAGCGGCAATGGTGTCTTCTTCTATTATATAGGAGGTATTTCTGCCGCAGCCTATATTAAACTAAGATGATGAATTGTTAAAAATGACATAAAAGCTATTTGGTTAAGGATCAGAATCCATTGAAGATTCCAAACGTATTTACCTGATACCAGTATTCCCCATATTTGACTTTCCATTGTGCCCCCTGCGTTTTAGTCGTAATGACAATGATGGCAATCTGGCGTCGCCAGCATTCTCCAATCATTAGGTCGTTCAGCCGCCATTTTGAGCAGCGAACGATATGTTGTGCAATCTGCTTACACAAGCGTTAAGTTCCTCGTTTATACCGTTGAAATCATTTCACACCTTTATTTCATTCGTTTATTTCTCTATTTATGTATTTGTCACCCATTCTCTCTCGTTTCTTCTCTCACTCACTCACTCTCCTCTCTCTCTTCTTTCTCTCTTCCTCTCCCTATCTTTGTATTACATGCACAGAGACTTTCTTTTTTCTCTTCCTTTTCACGTTCTGATTTTTATATTTTTCTTCTCTCCCCCTCTCTCTCTATCTTTCTGTTTATTCTATTCATTTCATTTATTATTATTATTATTATTATTATTATTATGTTTTTCATTAGTAATTTCCTGCTAACATGGACTTCCTTATAATCAGCCCCAACTCATAGTTTTCCGTTGAGTCAGGGTGTCCATTGATACTGTCTTCCTTCAACCTTCATTTTTTTCGTTTCTGTTTTTACATAAAACCTTCCTTTTTTTTTGTATTTTGTTTAACTATTTCGTAATCGTATTTTATGACTTTATATGATTTTATGTCTTCCTGTCTGCTGACGATTGCCATCACAAACTTCTTCGTTCTTAACATCTATGTACAAACCTTTTCTTTCATTCTTTCATTCTTTCATTCTTTCTTAGCTACCATTACTTCGTAAGCGGCCCTAGTCCCTTTTCTAAGTCTTTCTGCTTTCTGCTTTCTTTTATTCATTCCTTCTTTTTTAACTGCTATATGCATGTCTCTTACCTCTTTTTATCCATCAATGCCCACTGTAATATTCGATATCAATTTAAAAAAATTAAAACAAAAATACAGTATTAATTATTGGCATATAAAAAGTTCACTTATTAATAAAGTATTAGTTATAGACAATTTACTTACTTTATACTAAATTTCCTCCAATACAAAGCTCGAGAGCAACTCAAGCTAGTTGAATACAGTCAAAATAGATATGCTGAAGGATATATGCTATACTGATGGTGGGAAAAAATGAAAAGCATGACGAAAAGGAGGGCAGATGACGATTGACCCTTCACTTGAAGAGGTCAATATTGAATTGTTCAGGTAAGTACCCACGGAGAAGTCAGCAACACATAGTGGCAGTTTTGTGCCTGAGTGTAACTGCCACCTTCTATTTGGAATACGGAGGAAATGAGGGTGATTTGACTTCGTGGAAGTGGTATGGCGTACCGGGTCTATTCCTATTATGTCTACCAATGTCTACCAATATGGAGTGTAAAGTCCCAGATAGTAGTGACCCCATGTTTTTGTTTTTTTTCTGTAACTAGTTCTAAGGTTCATACTATTTTTCAGCATAAGTTTTGTTGATCTCCTTCGGCATCAAGATTAGACACTTAATGGCACTTATTGGGCGACAATCTCAAAATGTTGTTCACGTCATTATTATTATTATTAATTAAGAATAATTAATAATTATTATATAGTAATATAATAATAATATATATAATATAATATATAATATCATATATATACATATATGATATATATATTATATTTATATAATATACATATGTAATATATAACATAATAACATAATAATATAATAATAATAATAAAATAATAATTAATTAATTGAATATTAATTAATAATTAATTAAGAATAATTAATAATTATTATATAGTAATATAATAATAATATATATAATATAATATATAATATCATATATATACATATATGATATATATATTATATTTATATAATATACATATGTAATATATAACATAATAACATAATAATATAATAATAATAATAAAATAATAATTAATTAATTGAATATTAATTAATAATTAATTAAGAATAATTAATAATTATTATATAGTAATATAATAATAATATATATAATATACTGTAATATATAATATAATATATATACATATATGATATATATATTATATTTATATAATATACATATGTAATATATAGCATAATAACATAATAATAATAAAATAATAATTAATTAATTAAATATTAATTAATAATTAAATAATTAAAGAAGGAAAAGAGCAGAGACTGTGTGGTGGTGGTCGTGTTGGCGCCGATGATAATTGCGATTGACCTATCTTTTTTATTATCTTTATCATTAAATAAATGTGTAATTTTGAGCAAAGATCGACCTCCACAAACGAAGACGAAAACAAAAACGGAACCTTGTCTGATTTTCCACGCAAGAACTCAAACACATTTCTTTGTTTCGCCATTTTTATTGAGGCCTTGCTTAGATGCCGATCGCAGAACCTCTGAAGATAATGTGTCTAGTTCAGCCGCCGAGGACAACCGGTCTGGCGCCCACTGGCGCATCGATCCGAACCTCCACACATTTTGCAGACGTTTGATATCCGTAATCTAATGTACGGCTACGTACCCATGCATTTCCGCTTCAGTTGTTTACTGTGTTTCCGACTAGAGTCCAGACAGACAGACTGGCCAGAGCGAGGTCGGTTTCGTTTGGTTTCAGGTTATTTTACCCACCGCGCCAATAGTTTGGAACTCCAAAAACATAACAGGAAGAAATTAAAGAAGTAGTGAGTTGGGGCTGAGGGTTAATAGTAGCAGAAAAAAGGTCGTATCTCCCTTTTCCATGTTAGTCTTTTTTTGCGTCGACTCTGTGTTTGCATAACATTCTTTTCCAACCAGTCCTTCCGTGTTCTGTCCACCAGTGTATTAGGTTGGTGCAAAAATAATGTCGTTTTCTCACACATGTTACTATGTGAAAAAACGACACTATTTTTGCACCAACCTAATATCTACTACGATATTCTTATCATGGTTATTTTTTATAGAGTTGTTTTTATGTTGATGCTAAATAGTAATGGCTTGCCTTTCTCTTTGCAGTCTGTATTTTTTTTCTGTGTTCTTTGATATTTTTTTTTCTACGCACTCTTCATTGCATTTTAGTGACGAATATTTTCTGCACGCCTTGAATATATATATATATATATATATATATATATATATATATATATATATATATATATATATATATACCCAAGACGTGCTGAAAATATATATATATATATATATATATATATATATATATATATATATAAGGTATATTTAGGTAGAAATTGTACATATATATATACAGTTTCAGAGACGGGAACGTTAGTAAATAAATTCTCTATCTCACGAGTAAATAAATTCTCTACATCTATATCCAGGACGTGCTAAATATATATATATATATATATATATATATATATATATATATATATATATATATATATATGTATATATATCAGGTATATTCAGGTAGCAAGTATATATATATATATATATATATATATATATATATATATATATATATATATATATATATATGTATATATATATATATATATATATATATATATGTATATATATATATATATATATATATATATATATATATATATATATATATATATATATATATATATATATCCAAGAAGTGCTGAAAGTATATTTAGGTAGCAAGTATTCATTCTAATAAGTTTGATTAAAAAGAAGTTAAATTTTTTATTGTATTTTTCCAATTTTCGAATGTGTTCAATAATTGTGATAAACACTGCGGATAAACAGTTTGAAGTTCATATTGTGTTATTGTTTTGTATTTAGTCCCTTATATAATGAAAATTAGGACGAAATGGAGGTAAGGTCTACTACTTTGAAAAAAGGCGCTATATAATCACCTTATTCTTGTTTAGTTTAGTACCAAACTAAATTAAATATCTGTATACGGATCTCTCTCTGTGTTTGTGTGCATGGGAAGTTAATATTTGAAAGCTGATTTAAAGTGTATATTTCCATTTGAACCCTCAGATATATGCAAGACTATAAAAAACAGCAAAAACCTTCACACAAAAAACATTTTTCCTAATTAAACTGTGAATCCGAATTCTATAAGTTTGTTGTCTTGTCTTCCGCTAAAAGATAACTTTAGTATCTGAGTGTAAATATTAGCCATATACTAAAGGAAACTGGGAATGACCGATTTCCTCTTTCATCTTAATCGCCATGTGACGTTTATACAAAGTCCATCGTGATTCGAATCAAGGGGGAGAGGAACTTATTTTGAAGATCGCATTGAAGCATGAAACTATCAGTTACCACCATGCAGTGTCGATTCTAATATTGACTCTTTGCAGAAGATCATCTCTTCACTTGGCAGCTCTTTTTGTTTTTCATTCAAAATTGTATACCCAAGCTAAAGCTTTATTATCTGTAAATAATTCTTAAGGCCATCTTCGCTTTTACAACCTGTCTTTCACACGTGTCAAACATAAAATTTGAATGTCTTACCTTTGTTGGAAACTTGACTGTTTCTGTATACAATCATGTGACGTCTGAATCCCGCAACAGAATTACAAACCTTGTCACAAAATTAGCACAACTAACCTGCAGGAATTTCTGGTAGGAGTTTGCGCCTAACCTCTCTGGTATGATCTTGAGTGACTGGCGAAACTAGCCGCTGAGAGGGTAAATTTTCCACAAAAACTACAAGCGTCTTGGCGTCCTAATATCGCCTTTCTTAATAGCGCGCTTTTTGATGGAATGCTCAATTCTCGCCCTCTCAAAATTGTTGCAGCGTTTCCAAATCACCTTCACTAACCAGATCTATTTCCAGCAATAGATTCCCAGTCTTCAACATTACATATACACTAGCTTAAAAGCTGCCTTATCGAGCGACATTTAAGCTAGCTCCTGCGGAGTGCCCTTGATAGCAGCTTAATCATAATAGGAAGCGAGGAGTAGATGTGATAGGCAACAATAAATTACAGAATAACTCAAAATTGATCGCTGCATTTAAATATTGCATTAATATTTAAGCTTATCTTTTAAAAGTTCAACGATAATTCTTCTGTGGCCACTTAATTCAAAGACAATCTGATGTACGTAGGTCCTTACTTTGCGTACAAACAATTATTTTTATTTCATGGTTGACTTTCGCTGCATTTCGCAAGTAATTCCGATTATTCACAAATTTGTTTCCAAGTTATAAAAATAAAATTATAAAAATAGTTATCTTACAAAGGATTCGTCAAAAAAAAAATCGATGTAAAAAAAATCGCCGAAAACAATCGGAGTAATGAGAACTTTGGAATCCCAAATTTCAGGCTTTCGGGTCTGGATCCAACCCGGAATGTTTTTAATTTGCACACGGAATCGGCCTGATTCCAAAATGGTATGACATGTTGAGCTACGGCCTCTAGGAGCAAATTTAAAAAAGTGTGACAAAGTGACACACTGGCATTTGCATTTATTATATATATATATATATATATATATATATATATATATATATATATATATATATATATATAAGAACAGTACTCGGTGTAGAATATACAAATATATCTAAAAAGTATCAATATAACAAACATAAAGAAAACGACATTCAAATATTGCTTCTTTTAGGAGACTTAAAGTTTATTACGGATCCCGGTTTGTTAGACAATTGTTTAGCAATCTTAAGGGGGTTCTAGACACAAGATACTCATTTTATAGAATGCTGTCGACTTGGAGACCACAGGAGACTTTAATTAGCGGAAAAGCAGCAATATTTGCGCATCGTTTTTTATATTTCTTACATTTATACAGGGTGCAATGAGTAAACACTCGCCATATTATATTCTTAATTTCGCTCGTGTTTTCAGTTCGTCGACTGCACAGTATAGTGAGGTCAGTTGGTCACCGTCTGTGAGAAAAAGAGCACCATGACACAATTCACTTCGCCAGAAATTTAGAAAAGGCATGCTGTACTGCTTGGTATTCGCACCGGAAGCTCCAATACGAACATTTCAAAGTGTTTGGGTGTCAATCCGAGGACAGTGACGAGGATTCGGAAATAGTTGGATGAGTCTAATGGTGATTACGAAGATGTTTGGAGTGATAACTAGTGATGTTGACATTATGCCTCCATTCGTCTTCCCACAGGGCCTCAAGAAAATATTGAGTAAAAAAAATGTATAAAAAGGTGAAAAAGTTTTCATGTGACACGTATCGTCACATGAAGTCCAAAAGGTCCATTTATGTATATATATATATATATATATATATACTCGACTCTCCCGTCGAATTCGACGTATGAGGGTCAAGCAGATCAGCTCCTAGGAAACCGACAGCCCGACAACAGCACATTAGATTTGATTATAGTGGTGAAGGTTTTATGCAGGATCATCCACACTTTTTGAAGGGCCTAATACAGAGACAGTGCACTAAATTCCACAAGGTCCCCAAACGACCCTCCGCAGGTTTTGAATTCAGAGTTGTCCTTCTCCTAGACCAGTTGCCATCCAACGCTATAGAACCCAGTCTGTTGTGCTATTTACCTATATTTGGAGGATTCACACCTTTTCCAAGGGTATTAGCACGTAAGTGAATGTAATGGATTCGACTGGAATTCGAACTCGACTCAATCCTCAATCGATTCCTCAATCCAAGTCGCTATCCATTACTCCACCTTGCCTCCTTATATAGATAATATCGCAAATTGAGTGCTGGTGTTAATAAAGTAATGCTCTCGATGTAGAATAACTACATAAAATATAATATATTAATAATAAAAATCCGTTACATCATTACATAATACAACATTTTTGTAACGGCCAGTTTTCAATCAGCACCTGATAACTATGCTGTGCATGAAACTTAGAGTTGTGCTACCGATGAGGAAAAAATGTAATTTTATTATTAATATATAATTAAAGAGAATGAGAACGTGGACAGAGGAAACAACCCTGCATAGTGACTGTCAGTTTCAGTCCATTGTAATCTTCAGATCAAGATTGAACGGATGTATGCAACTGACACTCATCATGCAGTGTTGATTCCGATATTCACTCCACCCATTTCTATAAACGCTCTATCCTCTATATGAAACCCTCCTCTCCTGCAAATATAGCAAATTTTAAACAATATATTTATATTGATAGAGGCAATGATGAGCGGGTTGTTTGCTGTCACGTCATCAGCCAGAAGTTGTCCACAAAGTTTTCAGGGTTAACTCTGATGATACACAGCAATCTCTTCCAAATCGTCAAAGAATAGAGAATCGTTGGTTGATTTGATTGATTTCGTTTAGCGGCATATCAACCTCTAATGCCGAAATTTAAATATTTTGCACACAATTGCATGCCTTCAACTAGAGATATTCCGCTTTACCATGAATTGCTGATTATTCTTTCATAAATAAGTATTGCTGGTCATTTTAATATAAAATGTATTTTTATACGTACATAGTGTTTTGCTTTTGTTTGGGGAGTCGCTATTTGCCCATAGCTAGGACCCTAACAGGTGCTACCATTCCCTGTCTGGGTGGATCTGGGAACAACAGCAATTAAGAGTTAGTTCCACGCTTCTCAAAACTTCCAATCTCCAGAATAGATGTTTTTGCTGCCGGATGTAGTTTATCATCATAAATCAAGGAATCAGTAGAGAATGGATTGGACAGCTATCATACACAGATATATGCGTGTATATGTGTGTGTGCTCCTTACGAAGAAATGAAAACACAGTTTAAACTGACTAAATACCGTGGCCCGTCTCTAGACTGTATTTTTAACTGGTGCCAATAGCTGGACGAGATTCACTTCCTACTGCTATCTAGGTAGCAGCCTTGAAAGATTCATTTAACAAAATCTTGTTTTCGATTGGGCTTTTGCCACACTAAATACAACCAAACTTCCTTGAAGTAAAAATAAAACATTTCACCTTTCCCTAGATAGAATTACTAATTTCAACTATCTCTTTACTCTTTATTAGTTCGCAAATCAGTTATAGTAAATTCGGTATTAACTTCTCCGTGAATATAGCCTTGTGGCGAACTTAACATCGTCCAAACTATATCACTTCGTATTAATTCCTAGTTGGTACTCCAAGGACTTATTTCCCACTGTTACAAGCGGTCAACGTTCTTGATCGACTTTCTCATCTGCAAGAATAGCCGATGTTCGAAAGAGGCTAAAAGACAGGATTTCGAATGCTGACCTTAAAATTAAGCAGATAAGATTGTGCAGCGCCCGTATTCCAAATGTAGAAGATTTACTTATCTTTCGAAAACTGTGTCTCAAGATAATTTAAAGTCAGCATTCGAAATCCTGTCTTTTAGCCTCTTTCGAACAGAAATTATTGATGAAAATGAAAAAGTCGATCAAGCAATACAGTGGCTGATTATAAAAAAAAGGCCCGAAGCGTGGGTCTTCTAGTGCAGACCGAACTTATTATTTATATTAAGGTTCCCCCAACTGAAGCCTCAAGAGGTAAGTGGAGGTAGTCGGAAGTGAAAATGATGAGGATAAGTAAGAAAAGTAACGATTGACGCTTCTCTTGCAGGGGTTAACATTGTAGCATTTAGGGAAGCATTTCTGTGGGAGTCTGTTCTACAGAGTAGTAGAAGTACTCGAGAAAAAGTGGAACTTGTTTTTTATGACTGGAATACGGGGGAAATGTAGATGATTAGATTCCGTAGAGGTAGAATAGTGAGTCCTAGCTGTAAATAGTTGAACTAGTAGAACTAACGAGTTGGTCTCATCTGAAAATCTGCCATAAAAATGGCTATAGTCTAGCGACAGGCGACATTGCAATATTGCTTCTCTGTGAAAAGGGACTGCAGAATAGAACGTAGGTCATTCACTACAAGACAGCGTAAACAATTTTGAATTGAATCTGTAATGTGAGGATTTGGCAGCTCCAACCCAAGCATGACTGATGAACTCCATTTTGGTGTTTAATCAGAGATAAAGAATGGCCGAAGGAATCAGGAACGGCACAAGGTGCAAGACATTGTTTCAGCATCTTTAGCGATGGATCGTATATATGTTTCATTTGGGGTCTGGAGTGAACGTGAGTCCCTATAGACGTTCAAAACGTTGAGCCTCCTTGAGAGTGAAACCGTGCAATTTGACAGGAGAAAGAAATTTGATCAGGGATAAAGTATTGAATGATTTGATTTTGAAACATCTCGAATTTAGTGATGAGAAAATGATACTAGCTTATATATATATATATATATATATATATATATATATATATATATATATATATTGAACAATAAAAAAAATATTAAAAACTGAAAATCTTCAGACACACTGGGTTGTAGATTAATATTCTTTCGTTTTTATTATCATTATTTCATTTAGATTCCTCGACTAGTTTCGGAAACATGGCCATCATCAGGCGAAAAAAGATTTTCTGCTTGCAGTTCAAAATCTGTTTTCTGCTTGCAATTCAAAATCTGGAGCATCAATTCACAACACGTGGCTATAAACAACACCTAATCAGGGAACAAATAAATAAATCAATTTCCACACCTAGAGAAGACATCCTAATGTACAAGATTAAAAAAATATACCCAGCCGCATCCCTCTAGTAACCACTTTCAACCCCACTGTGCCTCCACTATCCCAAATAATCAAAAGTCGCTGGGAAATACTACATCTCAAACCAGACCTAAAAAATTGTTTGAGGAACCCGGCCTTCTAGCGTATCGTAGACCTAAGAACCTAAAAGAAATCATAGGTAGTAACCACATTTCAGGGGACAAGGTAATCCGTGATAACCCAACAACAAAAACAACAGGATTTTCTAAACCATGTAACAATAAAATGAGCTTATGCTGCAGTCACATTAGACAAACTAATTCATTCACTAACTCAGTCACTAAATCTACTTTCAAAATCTACCACGACTCTAACTGTAGAAGTCATAACATAATTTATCTCCAAGAATGCACACTATGCCAGAAACAATATGTAGGAAAATCTGAATGGCCCTTCCACTACAGAATTAATAATTATCGCAATCGAATTAAGTCGACTCCCCATGAAAGATTATTACCTGTAGAACAACATTTCCGCCTAGAAAAACAGGATTTTAAACTCATGCTAAATTCACTATAATTGAGATAATAGAAAAGTTCAGAACAGATAACATTAGAAATATTTTAGAGTTCCATGAAAATAAGTGGATACAACGTTCAAAAACGATCTATCCAGACGGGCTTAATCACAAATTTAACAATATGGATAGTATTAATATATAACCCCACAAATCAGGACCTAACCACATTTCTCACCCACACAAGACAGATATGCTTACGGAGGTATTGAGGCCTCACAATTATACACACCCCCACACGAATATACACACTTAAACACACCATACTCACTCACCCCTTAATAAGCCAAATGATAATACACGCCCATAGTAATATACACACTTACACACATCATACTCACTCACTCCCTAAGAACCAAATAACACACACACACTTAACAGAGACACATTCTCTATCCAGGAACCAATAAAACTGTCAAAATGACCAAGGGAATTCAGAGCTGCATGAATCCATCCAGCTCTTATCTTAGATAACAACTTACAAGAGACTGTTTGACCAACACAAGGACTGACCAAAATTCATGTTAAAAAAATAAAAAACAAATGAAAACTACAGACAAACGTTTATATATATATATATATATATATATATATATATATATATATCATCCAATGAAAGTTACAAGCCAGATATAACTGCGAGGTTCCCGTGTAACTATTGCCCACGGTGAGGCAACCCTTCTGGTCGCGTGCACCCCAATCTGCGATACGAGGTCACCCAGACTACTACATCTCCATTTTCATAAGGCAGTATTCATATTCAAAATACACATTTTATTATAACCTAATTATCTACAATATTTGATCATACGCAATATAGGTGAACAATTCAACTTAGAAAAACTGAAAATAAATACAGTGTATCTAAATACAATTTAAAGACATGTCATAATAGATTATTCAATCTTTAATAAATCAACAATGTTTTGCGGCTATTTTTATTATCAGCTTGAGATTTTTCTTCTTAAAATGTTGAATAATTTAACACATTCAACATATGGATAAATAAAGTAGTGAATTTTATATTGTGTGTGTGTGTGTGTGTGTGTTGTTTAAGATGGTTTCTCCGATTTGGACGAAATAAAAAAACATCCCAGAATGACGTCAAAGTCCATAAATGTTTTTCATCTTTAATAGTCAGTTATACTTAGTTTCATTTGTAACGTATATAAATGTAGGTAGAAAGAAAAACAAATGTTGATAAGATATCAAGCGTCAAAAAGCACTGTCCGGAGCCCCCAACTAGGCTTCTCCTCCTACACCGGTCGGAGGGTGGGTAGAGTGTGGTAAGCTTAGTCTCTGACTGCCAATAGCTAATAAGTTTTGTTTAGCAGGTACAAAATCAAAAAAGAGTACCTAATTAGGATCGAACTCATTATAGCAATCATTCTATACGAGATGGCTAGCTATTGCTTCACATCGAGGCGTCTATGATGTCGCTATTATTGATTGTAATAGTATCCTTGATGGAGTCATTGAAGTTGAACCCAAGTAGATCTTAGAAAATGTCTCTTTTTTTTTTTTTTTTTTTTTTAAGGGTTGGTTACTTTTTGCGTTTATTGTGTCGCTTTTTATTTTCTCTTTAGACCTTCGATTTTGGATCGTTCACCCATTGTTATATTACTTTTGTTGTTCTTGTTGTTGTTGTTTCAGACCCGCCCACGCCTCGCTTCCCCTTTGCCTCTTTGTATTTTCCTTCAGCCTAAAAAGTTAAGTCGGTTAATTTCCACGATATTAAATCTTTGATAGATGTCAGCAAATGGACCACCACATAATGCTGCTGTGAGTGACGCCATTTGCTGTCTTTTACATCAAGGGCCACGCAGACACAATCACTTAAGATCAGTATCAATATCAGCAAACACACACGCGCGAGCGCGCGCACACACACATGCACAAATACACAACACACACTCACACACACACACACACACATATATATATATATATATATATATATATATATACACACATATATATAGATACATAGAGAGAAAGGAGAGAGTGTGGAAAAAAAGAGAAGCAAGCAGACAAAGTGAGGGACACAGAGAGAAAAGATAGCTTACGGTTAAATCACGTTGAATACACCGGTCCTCCCGTTCGGTTACCAAAGTTAAGCAGTGTCGAATCTGGTTAGTACTTGAATGGGGGACTTTCTGGGAACGCCCGGCACAGTAATCACTGAAGAAGGCCGAAGAGCGCAATAACCAAAATATTGTGATAATAAAGATGAGGATATTAGTCGGACTGTTTTGCTCTCATTTTGGACTCATGCAATAAAACTCTCTCCCTATTAATCCGTACATTCCCACACGCCACCAGAGCGATTTGGGAGTAATCACTGAAGTTTCAATTGCATTTTTGCATCACGTCATATGAAACTGCTGATTAGCTAAAGTCGTTTTAAGCAAATTTGTGATTATATTGAAGGGTGTGTCCTAAAATGTTCATGGCCTAACCTAATTCCCCAAATGTGTTAATCAGTTCTTAGATGGGCTAAGAGAATTTCAGAAACTCTTCGCATATTTCTATTGTGGATGGGGCACCTCGTGGCAGTGTAACGGTTGGCAAGCTTGTCTCGCTAGAACAGTTACGACAGAGTAATGAGTTCGATCCTCACTGGGTTCCCCCTACTTTCGGCCTTGTGTTATATCTAAGCTACGCTTGGAAAATCACTATATTTCTATTGCGGATTCCGAAAAATCGTAGTGGCAATAGTAATTGTAATGATGATATTAGCCATTTCTATATAAGGAAACATTCGGCTGGACGGTCGGCTCGTACTCACAAAAATCGGCACCAGCGGAGACGTTCCACTTTTGTTTCACACACATCGTTGCCGCCACTGCGTAAACTTATTCCTCCCTGCCTCAGCTCTTTCGAACACAGCTCTCTTTTATTACACTAAACAACTTTTGACCGGTAAGTCTATGTCCTATTTTGCCATCCATTTACGCAAGTTCGTTTGCTAGGGTAGCTCGCTGTTTCCTTCCGTTTCTCTTGCTTTCAATTCTCTCTTGTGAGGGTTAGAAAATCTTCAGGCTGCCTGGCTTCCGTAAATGTTCATCTAGCCTCGATGAATGTCAGCAGGTGTAAATTCAACAACACGTCGTAGGTTTATTCATACCAGATGCCATTTTACCAGACTGCTATATGTAACTCGGCAAAAAAAAAAAAAAAAAAAAAAAAAGAATCAGGTTACTGGTGCGAGGGTTCAACCATTGCCGTGATGCCACCAGCATCCGTAACCGATTGTCTTTAACCAATATTAATAAATACAAAATAATACTTTCAGGGCGACCCTTGTATACAAGTTGTATTAGGTTGGTGCAAAAATAATGTCGTTTTCTCACATATGTTACTATGTGAGAAAACGACATTATTTTTGCACCAACCTAATACATTCGTATAAGCCACAAGATACGTGGGATCTGTAGTCACCAGTTTCCTTACTTCCCATGCAATCGTTAAAGTATTATTTGAACTGAAGTAAGAGTTTATGACAATTTATATTATAAAAAAAAGCCTATTATCCGTCCGTTACAAACTGCCATGCGCGTATGCACTGTATAAGCGTGTGTATGATTTGTGCGAGAATGACTTACATGTACACATGTCATTTAATATACATTCAAACACTCGCACACATATATACACAGACAGTTTCATTTTGAAAGAGATATTGGAATAAAACGTTACTTTCCCACACAATCTGAACAAGCAGTGGTGAATCTGATATGAAACTAATGAAGCTTAAGCTTTGGGGCCTCAGAGGCAAGTTTTTAACGAGTGAATTTTTCACCAAAATCGATGGGATTTTTAGGTGTTTGTTATTAAAATAAGGCAATTTAGTGATAGAATCATAAGCCAATGAGTTTAAGTAGCTAATGTTAGCCTTACAATATGCTCTACCGCCAATTTTATATGGCCTCAAAATTCACCTGTAATTGGTCAAACTTCAAAGTTTTCTTGGGGTCTTTCAGCGCCCAAACCTCCAACTGTAATTATTTTATAGGTGAGCTCATCAGAATTTATCCATAGCTTACATTTTAATACTTGAATCCTTGAATCTATTGTGGCTGGTTGCGAAAGCATCCCCCAGCCACCACCCCCCATATCTGTTCAAGCTTAAAAACGTAAGACCGCAACTGTGGACAAGCCTGTCCCTAGGCTGAGCAATAAATTATAAATTTAGAGACAAGGGAAAGAAAGTAAGAACAGGACGCTTAACAGCATCATGTCCGCCAAAAATGGCTCTTTCCTTACATGTATATATAGCCATGAAATGAAATGAATAGATAAATGAATTTTAATAAATCATTTTTTTTGCCAACAGTGAAAGAGGTTTAGTATCTCGTCGACAGTCATTTCACAGTTTCTATTGCCTATCAGTCTATTTCAATATATTTATATTAATATCAGTCTAATCACATAGACATATATGAATATATTATATATATATATATATATATATATATATATATATATATATATATATATATATACAGTGATACCTCGGCTTAAGTCGTTTCGAGTTAAGTTATTTTCGAAGATACGTCGGTTTTTCTTAAATATTATATGGGAAAAGAAAACTCGTCTTTCGTTATTTTACTCGAGTTTACGTCGGCTGTTAAAAATATTAGAAACGTCAAAACGCTAAAATAACAATAAACACATAAAATCATATTTAAATGCATTTAAAAATATTATATATATATATATATATATATATATGTATATTACGAAATGGACAAAGCCCGACAATTTATTTATTAAACAGAGCATTTACTTAAATACTTGTATCTATAAAAAAGAACGTTAAACATAAAAAAAAAAATATATATATAACGAAACACAATCGTAGTTTATAAACTCCGACTATGATAAAATCATTGAAAACCAAAAAAATTACCATAATAGAATATGTTCAGCAGATGTTCTTATTTCGAATTCTTGCCGATACACCGAGTTTGAATATAGACTTGTTTATATCGGCGCTCTGCCGTTGAAGTTCTTTCAATTACATTTCAGTTGTAATTTGGAATACATCTATTGCCCCGAAGAAAAGTCCCACTGCAAGTGCTAAGTGTAAGGCTATATCGCTGGAAGATAAGGTGGATATCCAGAATACAGTACGTATATATCATAAATACTATAATAGGCAGGGGGGGATTATTTGCGGTTTATAGCGTAATTATTTCGACTTAAGAAAGCAATGTCGTATTTTAATAAAAGGGAAGTCTTTAATTATTCATTTTTTATTCTTATATTTTTCCTTTTTTTGTTATATTTAAATTTTGTTATGTCATTATTCATTTACAATATTCCATTATTCAAATGCATATTTGCAAATTTTATTTGTTTTTTTTTACTTTATATTTTTTTAAATCGAAGTATACGTCAACATTTTTTTTTCTAAAATAGTTTCATATATATATATATATATATATATATATATAGGAATCCCCCCCAATCAAGGCAGTAATGCCATTAAAAAAGAAGGGGTTACAGGGTGTGGAAGAATTAGGAACAGAAACATTAATGATCTCAGAAAGAGAAGAGAGTAATCAGGTAGACAGTAGATAGCGATTGATTATTGCATTTAAATTTTTGCAGATTGACATTGGCTGGAAACCGTGGAGCTGAAAGGGAGTCCCACAATCGAGAAGTGCGAGAGAAGAAACTGTTAGCATAAGACGTACGGCTACATCCAGCCACCTCAACTGTAAATTGACGAGAGTCCGACGCCAGTCTAGTTCTGTGCTTAAATTCAAAACGTTTAGGTACCATAGTGAAGAGCTCATCTGAACAATTACCATGAAAGTATTTATAGAAAAGACAGAGATGCAACCTTACAGCGGTGGGAAAGTGACTGGAGCTGAGCCGCCAGATCAGGACCAATAATATTGCAGATTCTTCTTTAGATCTTATCAAGGAACTCATGGTAAATAGAAGGGGCACCGAATCATATATGGCAGCAATAATCTAAGCATGGACGAATAGATATGTAAGATATCATTGCATATCACTAGGGATTGTTATATTTAATGTATTGCATTTGTTAAATTACTTATACACTTGCATGAATAATTCTATATTTATATTTAAGTGTAATATTTCACATTTTTTATAAAAGAGAACATAATTGTCGAAATTGGAGGAAATTCATTTTGAGTAATAATCCATGTTTTGCTTATCATTGACTATTGGTTCAGTATCGTCGATTTCTTTACCTATCATTTATTATTCAAACATTTTAACAATATTTGCCAATAATTTTATTCTGTTATCCTTTTATTTATTGATTGTAGATACGTAACATTTTTTTATGGACGTATTTTCAAATTTGTAGGAAAAGCGTTTGGTGTCGTAATGGAGTTTGATATTTTTTTGTTGGCCGTAATGAATTTCTTTCTTTAATATTTATCTCTGAAATATTTATTTTTAGTAACAACAATAATAATAAAAAATGTGTTCATATATTTATTTTATACTTTTATTCTGTTCTTATCTATTGATTCATTTCTACTATTGTCGTTAAAGTAGTAACAGGTCAAAGTGGTACATTTGATAATGAACTGTTCACTCCGACATCCATTGTAAAATATATATGGTCGTTCCTTATCATGGTAGAGGACTCACATGTCTCAGTGATCCGAATAGTGAAGCCGTCTAGAGTTCCGACTCCTGTACGGTCACCTATAGTGTTATGGTCGAAGAGGAAGAACTAGATTGAACGCGACCAATCTCCCCCAAAGACCCCATTAGCGGAATATGATCTACCCTATCTCAAAGGCCAAACCGGCGGAATTTGGGCTGGCGTAACCAAAGCGGACCTTGACAGAGCAAGCATCCGACAGCCCCATGCAACCAGTTTTGCCAGATCTCGACTGTCTGAATCTCCATTGATCCGCGGGGGTGGCACTTCTGCACAAGTGTGTGGGCTTTTCTTCATCGCGCAGAGTTGTCCACCAAAATCAAATTCAGGCGAATGGTCTTGTCAAACTCTCCTTGATTCACAGCCATCTCCGTCACCAGCATCTGAAAACAGAAAGGGAATAGGGAGAGAGGATGACGATCCCGATGATCGGGTACGAGCGGGTGCCGACAACAGTCGCAATACCTGTATATCATCTTGCTCTTGTAAAGTAGTTAATGAAAAATAGTTTCACTCTCAAAGAAGCTCCTTGCTTTGAATGCCTATTATTAGGTTGGTGCAAAAATAATGTCGTGTTCTCACATAGTAACATATGTTATTTTTGCACCAATCTAATAGAACTAAAGTTGAAGCCAGACGTCAAGTAGAACCGGTGTATGGAACCATCGCCAAAGATGACAGGTTTGTTCCGTGTATGGCACCAGGAAGTACCTAATTCCTCCTGTCATGCTTTACCTGTTCAAGAGTCCGATCAGACCAAAAATGGATTGATGCTGTCACATCTGTGCCAAGGTTGCCCAATTCTTTTTTTCCAGCCTTGGTAGAATTCAAAATTGTTTATGCGGCCTTGTAGGGAATGACTTATTACCCCCCTCCATACCCCACTCTTCACGGACGAAACGTCACAAGCCTATTTCTCTTTCCATGGCATATGTTCTGATGAGATAAATTCTTTA
>OZ010574.1:44345917-44380917 GCA_963932145.1 Acanthosepion lycidas | reverse complement strand
TTGAGTCATGTTCTTAAACAGCCTCGTCAGATCAAGACTTTCAAATGGATATCATGTATGGCGCCAAAAACAGTTCAGAAAGATCTAAACTCTCAGTTGTATGCTATCGTTTTCTAAGCTCAATGGTGAGAAAAGGCTTTGACCGTGTGATGTCTTGACAAAGGTCATCCTTTTTTGAACAGTGTGGACTGGTGCTATAAAATCACAAAGAACTGTACTAAATAACAGAAACCATATCACTTGAGGACTACCAACAGCAGCAACAATTAAAATGGTTAGCACATGTAACTCAAGGAGAAAATAATGACATGATCAAGGGGTTAACATTCCACAACAAAATTTAGTATCTGGTCTTAAGATTTTGACGAGGAGTGTGTATAGATAGATAGATAGATAGATAGATAGATAGATAGATAGATAGATATAATATAATATAATATAATATAAAAATATAGTTTAAAGGCATTGACAATATTATAGACATAATAAATGAAATATAAAACAGTGGAAATATACCGAAAGACCTAAGTGGATTCATTTTCATAGCAAAGCCTCAGAAGTCAAATGCAAACTAATGTAAACTCCATCGGAAAATAAGCCTAATCTCTATCTATAAAAGACAGGATATGTGTGTGTGTGTGTGTGTGTGTGTGTGTGTGTGTGTGTGTGTAACGAATGCACGGCCGCAATTTTCGACGGATTTGCACCAAAATTTACATGCACATGCTCCATGTTAGCAGGAAGACCAAGACCGACGTTGCATTTCCCAACTCCCATCGATAGTGGAAATAATCGATTTTTTCATGCTTCTACGGCACTTTTCATGTAGTTTGCGGCCATTTTCTACTGGCAAGAGTGAGAGCCTATAGCTGGCTGCCACGAATAGGCAGGAAGATTCTATTGGCCAGAGCGAGAGCCAACAGCTGACTGACACGAATGTTAACTAGCATGCTAGTATGCAAAAAAATCAATAGCTGCATTCGTCACAAGTCGGAAAAATTTTAAATTGGCTGATTCGCTTGCTTAAACTCAACGTTGATTCTGATTCCGCAGAACTGGATTGGGTATGAAAAAGTATTAGTTGTTAACATTCTTTTTTTATTCGTTTTTTTTCAGTTACGAGTCCTTTTTTTTAAAGCTAATCGTTTTGTGTTCATTTTGTTTAGTTCTTTTTTCGTAACAGAATTAATGTTTAGTATAGAGCTTAGAAAAAATTCGCAGTGTGAGATAGGCAAGAAGTAAGGCATGTAGCAACATCAGCACAGCAGAGGACACTTCTTTAAAGGCATGGAAGGGCAAAAATATTTTAAGTCAAGTGATAGCGATTTCTGTATGAGTTGTGCGATATTTTAATCAAGCACGGGCAACGCCGGGCCATGCTGCTAGTGAGCTATACAACAAGACGTATTATCCGAATTCTAATGAATAGAGCACAGCAGAATTAGACCAGAATTAGGACAAGAACAGTTCTGGTCCGTTTAAGACACTGGAACAAGGAATGCAATATTTACACTCAGAATGATGTCGGGAAGAGCAATTCAAATGCAGAGTGATGTGTACCTATATTTTATAGATAATGCAAAAGCGTTTGACAAAGTACGTCAAAAAGAACTATTGGCACTTCTAGGTAAGCTCGACATATTTTGAAACTATATTAGAATAATCCAGAATCTATACTGGCAGCAAACAGCCTGCATACGAGTAGAAAATGAGTTTCGTAAATATACCAAAATAGAAAGGGGGTGTAAAACAAAGATGTGTCTTCTCACCGGATTTATTCAACCTATACAGTGAGGCAATCCTAGAGGACCCAGTCTGTCCTACTATTCAACCCATAGTGGGGGGAGTAGAAATTGATTCGTAAGGAATGAACGAGACTGGAATTCTACTACCCTTAGTCCTACCAGTTAAAGAAGTAGGGAAACATGGTCTAAAGATCGGCTGAGGAATGAAACTGTCAGCGACCATGAAATATTGATTCCTATGTTCTCTCTCTCTCTCTCTCTCTCTCTCTCTCTCTCTCTCTCTCTCTCTCTCTGTATATATATATATATGTGTGTGTGTCCGCGCGTGTGTGTGTGCGTGCGTGCGTGCGTATTTGTGTGTACATTAAATGACAGTAGCTCATTCTAAATTACTCATGCAACTTAAGAGATTAGGCGACAGCATTGGCCCCTACCTGACGAGCTTTAGTGATTGGATGGCGGAAAGGGATAAGAAGTGGCGGAGAGCCATGGTCGCCCATGTCATGAAGGGACGCGGCACATAGAAGAAGAATCTATCATTCTCAGAGGAATCCTAATTATTTCTAATATCATTTAGATGACTGTCCTTATCATTTAGATGACTGTCCTTTTTATTCTTTGTTTTTTTGCTGATGTCTTTTAAGAGACCAATATATAACGCCAACCAAAATCCACTTATTCCATCGAGGCATGATCTCAACGACCCTGCAACAGAGATGAAATTTAAAACCTCGTAAAATGTAGTTGATTCTCAGCCGAATCATCATCCATTATTCCAGACTTCATTTTTTTTCTGAAAATGTTGAAAAAATTGATTCAATATTATTGGAACAATAAATACATTTGATACATTTATCCGCTAGGATACACACACACACACACACACACACACACACACACACACACACACACACACACACATATATATATATATATATATATATATATATATAATAGTGCGGCTAGCCAATCCCTATTGCAGACTATCGCTCAGGCACATTTGTATTTGTTCAACACTCAAAGAGTCACCCTGTGGTTTATACAGCAACTATGCTGAGTAGACCTTAGGTACAGTTTCTGGAAGAGAGCGTGTTATCTAGAATGATCAACAATCCGAAGAACACCATCACACTCAAACTCTCGGTCACGATGACTCGTGACTTCCCGCTAGCACAGCTATCGACAGGCCCAAATGTTCCGTCTACCCAATTTCATTCATAAGGCTTGTGTCAACTCGTGGTATAGTTTTCAAGCACTTTCCAAAGGTGCCGCACGCTGGGATCGACCTCGATCCACTCAGATAACATCAGGAAGTCGCCTTCCCGACAAATCGACCATGGTGAGGTTTGAACCCGGGACTTATACATATATATGATATAATGATATATAATATATTTTTTATATCATTATATCATATGATATAACGATATATAATTTTGTATAATCTTATATATCAACAAACAGTGTTTAGAAAAATATGACAAACTGGAAAGTTATTTTCTGATGCGTTTCATCCGTTAGGATTTCCTCGGACTGGACATTGATGACGTTACCACATCTACGCATGCGCACAAAAGAGAGACGCAGACACCTTCAAAATCTTTTGAAAGAATATTTTTCAAAGAATATTTTTTGAAAGAATTTTTTTTTCTCAGTCTAGCTGAAATCGTCTGTTTTCTTTTTCTCTCCATCGCCTTTGTCTCTGACTGCCCCGCACTGTGTCAATATAAAATCTACCAAAAATTTTGATATATTGTAATAGCCTGGAAGCAAATTTATCGCGGCTGAACTTGCGACAAAGGCTCTTTCCAAACATCTCAGCGGATTATTTTCTCTTTCAATCAAAGCCCAGTCCTATGAAATCCTAATGGATGAAACGTGTCTCAAAAAAAAGTTTGTCATAAATGTAATAATAATAATGGACTCTCCCATTAAATATAACAGACAATGAATGTCTATTATGTCTGATCATGAGCCGTTCTAAACTTCGTATGTTTGCTTTAATTTCAGGTGAAAATAAAAACAAAAATTGTCCAAACTTTGGATATTTTTTATTAAGCTTGTCCTTGATTTAAGCTTTTGGCTCACATGAGCCATCTTCAGATGGTATGATGTCATAGAACCGCATCATGAACTTACGATCTGCGTCTGCTATTCCACAACCGTTATTGTCGCATAGAAATCTTCTATCTCAACATGATAGAATATTATCTTTGATAATGAATATCTTTGTTTAAATGTCCGTATAACCACTCTGAAGATGGCTCATGTGAGCCGAAAGCTTAGATCAAGGAACAGCTTAATAAAAATATCCAAATGTTGGAAAATGTTCGTCTTTATTTTCACCCGAAATTAAAGCAAATATACGAACATTAGAACGGCTCATGATCAGACCTAACAGATATTTATTGTCTGTTATATTTAACAATAAATGTTTAAATACATATGTGTGTTTGTGTGTGTGCACGAGACAAATAAATGACTCCAGATTAACACATCACTGAATATATCGGCAATTATGCAAATTAATCTGTTGTTCAATGAGTATATGCAAAGAAGCATCTAGAAACACATTTTTGATGAGAGTATAAATAGTTCAATTCTCGCACGACTTTTATTTATCTGCCGGATACATGTTTGAAGATTCCCTTCATAATCTCTGACGGCGGCCATGTTGGATTTATTAAATTGATAGTTTCTTAACCAGTGCAGATATGACGTTACCTAATTTTCCTTGCGCGGAAATTTTAATAGGGAAACCTAGATTATGTTTCTTGCATAATTAATAGCAGAAAAATATGCACATTATGTAGTTGTTGTTATTTTTTTTCATGAATATGTTAATCGAGTATAATGAATATATTTTGTAGATATCTTCAGACAAACCAAACTTGATGTGCTGTTGATAGCTTCTTTTTTTATTTTTAAAAGGTTATCACAAAAATATCAGTGGTGACACTAATTATGCAATCAAGTTTCCCAAAGAGCCCATGTTATTTACATTATTCATGCGTTCGTCGGATTTTGTAGTAACAGGACTGAGCTGTTAGAGAAAAAATATATTTTTATTGCTCTGGAAAAGAGTAAGCAAGGACGGGACATTTAAACCTTCATTTATGGACCTAATTTTCTGTAAAGAACAACGCCACAAGAATAATTTCAAAACCTAACTTGCAACCCTTCAGTTACTAAGCATTTATTACAGGATATTCAGGAAACTTAAAATGCTAAAAAACAAAATGCCCTTGCCTAATGTAAAAGGTCAGCAAAAGTTAGCCTCGTAGATCATTGTCTAATTTAATTGTCATCTCAGTGTTCTTTTCTGTGATCCTGTGCCAGATATACCTAAGCTTAATAAACAAGCAAAACAGGTATACCTCACCCTACGTCGTTAATTGGTTCCAGAGGTCAAATAACGACTTATGTCGAAATAACCACACTATAAACTGCAAATATGCACTCCCCATTGCCTATTACAATATATATATATATATATATATATATATATATATATATATATATATATATATATATATATATATACTGTATTCTTGATTTCTACTTTATCTTCAAGCGATATACCTTTCGCTTAGCATTAGCACTTGCACTGGGACTTTTCTTGAAATGTAATTGAGAGAACGTCAATGGCAGAGCACAGATATAAACAAGTCTGAATTCAAAATCGGTGTTTTAACGGAAAACGCATTAGTGCCGCCTGTCAGCAAGAATTTGAAATAAGAACATCTATTGAACATTCTTTATTATATTTTTGTTATATATTATATTTTTGTTTTTGATAATTTTATGATATATATATATATATATATATATATATATATATATATATATATATATATATTGTATACACAATATTATTTTTAAATTTAAATATGATTTTATGTGTTTATTGTTATTTTAGCGTTTTGACGTTTTTAACAGCCGACGTAAACTCGAGTAAAGCGACCTAAGGTGAGTTTTACTTTTCCATATAACACTTAAGAAAAACTGATGTATCCTCGAAAATGACTTAACTCGAAACGACCTAAACTGAGGTATCACTGTACATTCCAGCTGGCTTGCTTGGGAGGAAAGACAGTTGCATATTTCCCCAGGTGTCTTACAGCCACATCACGTTGAAACAGGTGTTCTGGAAGTTAAGTAAAGTCGAGTCTAGTCAGTAGCTGGGTGAGTGACCGTTTGGGAATACAAGGTACTGTAAGCATGAATGTGCAGGTGGTGTAATGGATAATGGCTCGGAATTTAATCGAAAAGCCGAGGTCCATTTCCAGTTGGGTTCGTTATATTCACTTAAGCGCAGATACCCTTGGTAACCCAGCTATGGGTTAATTAGTAAAACTTGTATCACTAAACAAATTCTTACAATCTAAAAATATTTCCTGGCTTTAAATAACCTACAAAGTGTTGACAAACCAGAAAAACCAATAAAAAAACCAAGTGCCCGTGACAAGTATTCAGTCTCATGTAAAATCCTAGGTTTTGAATACTGATTTCCAATGTAAGTGGGCTCATCTTAATTAGAAGAGTGAGACGGGATTATCTTTTAATCACTATTTGGCATTTTAGTTTTTAAATCTTGGGAAACGTCTAGGGAGCGCTAGAATGTCTTTATTACCAGAAGAAAAAATCTTTTACCAGTGGTTCTTAACCATGGATGCTAGCACCCACTAGGGTTGTGATATCGGTTCTTCGGATACAGAATCATTAGGGTTGGTTTATTAGCGAAAATCTAGTGTAGTGTTGATGGTAACAACGTCATCAATCTGAGAAACAATCATGGAATTCAAGTGGAGTTCATCGATAGTCGCTTGTAGCTTTTCTGGGCTTGTCAATTGGAAACATATTCTGTACTGGCAAAAAAGCTCTCGCTAAGCTGGTCCCTTTCGTGAATACATAACTGGATTTTTCTATCTGCTTCACATCAAAACCAAGAGCAGAAATCGACTGGAACCTCAACACGACATGCGAGTAGCACTCAACACGAACACACCTAGATTTGATGTCATCAAAAATAGAAAACAACAGCAATAAAGTCTTTGACGTTGTTGCTCAACTATAATCATTCACAACACACCATGCTTACTACAAGTTTTGTTTTGTTTTGTTTTACGGTATATCAACCTCAATGGTTCATTTAATGCCGACAAATTTTTTTCCTGGTAATATTTTGTTTTGTTAAAATTTCTGGTAATATTTTTTTCCTTAAAAATGTATAGCTGGCACTATTATTTAAAGAATGTATAGCTGGCACTATTATTTAAAGACTGTATTGCTGGTAATATTTTTTTTTCAAAAATATATTACTTGTAATAGTTTTTTTTCTTCAGAAATCTATTTCTGATAATATTTTTTACAAAGTATTTCTGCTATTAAAACCTATATTTTTTTTTTACACTTTCATAATGCTTTTTACCTCAGTTTCGGGGTTAGCTATTTGCCCATAGCTGGGACCCTAACATGTGCTACCACCCCGGCTCAGGGTGGACCTGGGAACACCAGCAATTAAGGAGTAGTTCTACGCCCCTCAAAACCTCCTGATCAGAGGCCTTGTTGTTGGACATTGTTTAACGTCTTATCCTGGATGCGGATGTAGTTTATCGTCTTACCCAGGACGCGGATGTAGTTTATCGTCATACCTAGGACGGGTTTAGTACAAGCACACGTTACCGTCATTTTGTTTTGTATTTTTTGCTAATAATATGAAAGTAATCTGTGTTTTTGTAATGCATTATTTTGCTGTCAGTGATGTGAATATTAAAGAAACACAGTGCTTTTGTTATTTACACGTATGATCAATACTGTCTTTTTATCAGTTCTGGAAGTGGATACGTAAACTAGTTTGTGGTTGAAAGTGGCGTGGACAAGGAAAAAAGGTTAAGAATCACTGTCCTAGACAAAGCGTCAAAGGAAAACATCAAAATGGACGCATCGCTAAGTGTATAGTCTTCAACAAGAAAAACAAAGCCGTGAGCTTCTCATTGGACACATCAGAATCGGGCAGGTACAGAAATCTAACTAGTCTAATGTGTTATACCAGAACATTACCTATTCTATTGTAATAGACTCTTCCACATATAATAAGTAGTAGTAGCCAGTTGGGCTCAGTGGTGTTGAGTGAGTCAGTCGATGTCGGACATTGAAGTATCAACCATCACAACTAGATTGCTGCGTCATTAACTCTTATTTCTAGTTCCTAACGTTTTGTACGTCGAACCTACGTTAGGACGGCTTATTGAAATACAAGCCTCCATTGTGAAAACTACTCTACAACATAATGACAGAATAGTGTGACGCAGAAAGTGTGGCAGAGAGATCCGAAGTTGTATAGGGATAGCGAAAGAGGCCTTCCACAAGCAAAAGAAAGCATTAAAAATTGGATAAATTTCTTTAGAAACAAAACAAACAAAAAAAAACGTGCTGAAATGTTTTGTCAAGTGTATCCTATTATATGACAGTAAATGTTGTAAAAAATTTTTTCACAGATCAAGAAGAGACATGAAACGATAGAGATATGGTTTTACCGACGGGCGCTGTCCAATACCATGGACTGAACATGTGAGCAACGAGGAGGTTTAAAAGAAAATGAGAACTTAAACGAAAGAAAAAGATAGTTGGAATTTCTGGGACACATAATAAAGAAGGCTTGGAAATTTTAATATCCACAGGACATACTGAGTGAGGGAAACTTAATGCGCTTCTCTCCAGAATCTATGAAAAATATTCGTCCATGTTTTGAATATTACTGCCATATGTGCTCCTGCTATATATTCTTGATAAAATCCAAAGAAGAGTCAGCAATATCATCGGTCCTGATCTGGCATCTCGGCTTCAGTCACTTTCTGACTGACATAATGTAGCTTCTCTGTGATTTTTTTTTTTGTTGTTTATTATTATTATTTATTTATTTATATAAATACTTTCATGGTAATTGTTCGGATGAACTCATCGCTATGGTAGCTAGACTTTATGAATTTAAGCGCAGTACTAGATTGGCCGTTAGGTCTCATCAATTCACAGTTGAATTGGATAAATGTAACCGCAAGATCTATACTAATAGTTTCTTCTATCTGGCTTCTCGCTTGCGAAATCCTCTTCCGGTTCCATGCTTTCCAGCCAACTTTGATCATTAAAACTTTAAATGCAATATCAATAGTGAATCTATTGCGCTGTTGATAACTCTTCTATTGTTCTCGCTCCTTAATAAGGTTTCCCTTTTTTCTCATTGTTTCACACTCTGTAACTCCTTGTCACATAGTGGCTTTAGTGCCTTGCATGGGGTGAAATGATTTAAAAAGACTACAACTATAAATATTCCACAACCCATGCAGAAAATACAAAAATGGAGCACAGCTGCCATATGTGGGCTGGGGCTGCCTAATCTCCCGGTCTTGTAGGTGAAGAATTATTTTCCACACTACAAGCGCTTTTCCCACTGGTGAAGCGTCACAAGCTTTCTCGCTACTCTAACGGAATTTCCATGGTAAATATTCTGACGAGCTATATTCCTGAGTTTCACCAGTTCAGACCTTCACAGTTAGGCAACCTACGACACGACACGCCGCGCCGCGAGACGCTGCGCCACGTTACATACACAAGGATGAACCACCCTCATTCCATTCGTATTCCATTAGTAAGGAGGAAGTACCACCAAAACAGTTTCTTTGTAAGAACAGATATTTTGTAGAAAAAAAAAACTCTCACGAGTGTGCTTTCCAATTACTGCAATGTTTCCATCATATTCTCATATAGTACACATCTTACCTCCTTCTCTTAACGATCGTGCAAACTTATTCAGTATCACTCTATCTTGAGTGGCTCTTGGGCTATTTATTGTGACCATTTTGCTTAAATTTCGTAAATCCTTGATTTCAGATTAAATACTTCAGTAAAATGCGCATGTCGACGTGATGTATTGATCAGCAAGCTTGCCTCGTTATAAAAAATTACGACAGAGCAGTGAGTTCGACCCTCACTACGTGCCGTATCCTTTCGACCTTAGAAATTCACCAATATATTTCAGCAAAATTCTCACTTTCTAAAATTTTCGACATGGAAATCTAAAGGCGCGTTGTGTTAACAAAAGACACCTTCCAAAAGCCAAGCAAAGCATAAACAAAAAAGAACATTTTGTCACAAACAAAAGAAAAAAGTAGTGGACTGTTGCGTAACATCAATCCTCCTAAAGGGTGAGATGGATAAATTGTCGTCTAAATTACGCAAAAATGAAAATAACACTGATATCTCATTTCTGCAGTTTTATTTACTAAAATCACGCAAAAATCTCTTGAAATAGTAAAGAGTATCCTTATTCAATAAAATAGCCATTGGCTTCAAACACGGCTTCCAGACGACTTTGGAATCTCCTGCAACTCTTTTAGACGGTCTCCTAGTTTAAGTTGATAACTGCTGCCATAAGCCTTGCCTTCTGGTCATATTTAGTGTTACAGGGAGTTTTGTTGCTTTCTCGCTAAACTGCCCCACACATATTAAACAAGGGGGTTTCAGTCTGGGGTGTTAAGTGACATGATATAAGGAGTGATATGGTAGCAGAAATTGTCTGACAGGTATGACTGGGTTCTCCTGGTTGTGTGGCAGGGTACAAATTCCTGTTGCCAGTTATAGGTTCTTCCAGCCACAACCATAGTAACACAACCTCCTCAAGGCACTTAATATAGGCCTCTGTGTTGAGTCCGAGGCCCTATGAGATGATGAATGGAAACCTAACGCTGCCATTACTACTGATCACTCCAAACACCATGATTTTGCCTGGACATATCAACTCTTTTCAAATCCTCTGCTTTGACCTCAGATTGACACACTTTGGAATGTTCGTATTGGAGCTTCCGGTGCGAATGCCAAGCAGTACAGAATGCCGTTTCCAAATTTCTGGTGGAGTGAATTGTGTCATACTGTTTTTTTTCCCACAGACGGTGCCCAACTGACCCTACTATACTGTGCAGTCGACAAAATCAAAAAGAAACAACGCGCTTTAAAAATTTAAATGGCGACAATTTATACATCGCACATTGAATATGGCAGTGAATGACTAGCAATCTTTTCACAGATGAAAAAAAGACTTGAAGCAACAGGAGTGTTGTTATACAGAAGGATACTGAGAATACCATGAACTGAATATGTGTGCAAAGACAAAATTTTAGAGAAAATAAAAACAAAATGGACATTCATAATCACTATCGGGAAGAGATAGTTGTCATTTCAAGCAGACATAATGAGGAAAGATATAATTTCAGAAATTAAGCAAAGTATGAAGAAACAGAAAAATTTTATTAGAAAAAAGAAAAAAGTACTGGATATTTACACGTTAATATAATACGAGAATTAGTCATATGTTCAATAGACGTTAATATAACACGAGAATTAATTATATATTCGATACACGGTTATATAATACGAGAATTAATCATATGTTCGATACACGTTAATATAACACGAGAATTGGTCATATGTTCGATACACGTTAATATAACACGAGAATTAATCATATGTTCGATACACGTTAATATAACACGAGAATTGGTCATATGTTCGATAGACGTTAATATAACACGAGAATTAATCATATGTTCGATACACGTTAATATAACACGAGAATTGGTCATATGTTCGATACACGTTAATATAACACGAGAATTAATCATATGTTCGATACACGTTAATATAACACGAGAATTGGTCATATGTTCGATAGACGTTAAT
Organism: Acanthosepion lycidas; assembly: GCA_963932145.1. NCBI lineage: Eukaryota > Metazoa > Mollusca > Cephalopoda > Sepiida > Sepiidae > Acanthosepion > Acanthosepion lycidas. The sequence goes on along the minus strand of OZ010574.1, from coordinate 44,369,437 downwards.
ATAACACGAGAATTAATCATATGTTCGATACACGTTAATATAACACGAGAATTGGTCATATGTTCGATACACGTTAATATAACACGAGAATTGGTCATATGTTCGATACACGTTAATATAACACGAGAATTGGTCATATGTTCGATACACGTTAATATAACACGAGAATTGGTCATATGTTCGATACACGTTAATATAACACGAGAATTAATCATATGTTCGATACACGTTAATATAACACGAGAATTGGTCATATGTTCGATACACGTTAATATAACACGAGAATTGGTCATATGTTCGATACACGTTAATATAACGTGTGAATTACTCTTATCTTCAATCCGTCTGATATTACGTGAGAATCTCGGACAAGAATCTGAAACGAGAAATTGAAACGAGAATTTGAAACGAATTTTCTTTGCTCAAAGAAACATCTGAAAAAAGAAAGTAATCTGCAATAGCCATTTGGGCTGACGAACTAATCTCTAACAAATCGCTGACTTAGTCGTGTTAATTTAACATACAAAAATTAAAATAAAAAATCCAATTGTCGGCCCATCGTTCTCTCCAAAGCCCCACAAAAAAATCTGTACAATCTCATTCTATGTGTAAACGATACTGGCATCTCTTTGAAAAAGAATCTTGTACCGATTCATTTGCGTCGTAGTTTCATCGTAGAAGCAATTTTGTTTCAACCCGAACAAGAATTAAAAGTAAAGCTACAAAGGGTCAGCGGGTATATATAAATATATGTTTGCGGACCTATGGAAGTGTACAAGTACAAAGCCGGAAAGATATTGGTGTACGTACGCATGTGCAAACTAACACAAGCCGATATTCAAGCATTACATACACATACATTTAGCATGTTCTATACATTAAACGAAAAGCAGATGAGAACACATAGGCATACAAGCATCAAAAGTGGCAATCATGATACTTTTAGGCCAAATAGAAAGAGAAAGATTGAATTGCGTCGATCTGGCGGGCTTATCTAGCTGCCTGACTTGAAAAGCAGTATTTGTAAAAGCTAAGCTAAAAGCTAGATTTTTATATTTCTAGTGTCACTGTCTTATTCGCAATTATTTCGCCAAGAATGTCAAAGTGATGTGATTAGTATTCTATGTGCCGTGTCCCTTCAGGACGTGATCAATCATGTCCCTCCACAACTTCCTATCAGATGTAGGTCTTAGTCACGTCTGTCTTTTCATCATCTCTCTCTCCCATTTCTTGGAATGCCATCCATTAACACAAGTTTAGTTGGTACGTTACTCGCTGTTTCCGTCTGTTTTTTCCAGTCTTCACTATAACCTTTGGGTATTATATTTCTCAATCACTCTTTCCTTATTATGTGTCCTAGAAATGCCAATTATCTCTTTCTGGTTCTAATTAAAAGCATCGTCTTTTTTCTTATTTTCTCTAAAACTTCCTCGTTGGTCGCATGTTTAGTCTATGGTAATCTCAGCATAATTCTGTTGAATCAGATTATCGTTCTTGTTTCTAAATGCATACAAGAGGATGCCACAATGTCCCCGGTTCGACCAACTTCCCAAAATCTGACCACACCCCAGAATATTTCTTTTCTTTTTGAAAGAATCATTTCGACACCAAAAACCTTTTTACACAACTCTCTGTCTCTCTCTCTCTCTCTGTCTCTCTCTCTCTCTGTCTCTCTCTCTCTCTCTCTCTCTATATATATATATATATATATATATATATATATATATATATATATATATATATATCCGTCCTGTGTATGACGATAAACTATATCCGTGACCCAGGGTAAGACGATACACTACGTCCAGCAGCAAGGACTCTAATTCAGGATGTTTTGAGGAGCGTGGAACCACCTCTTAATTGCTGATGTTCCCAGGTCCGCTCTGACCCGGGGTGGTAACATCTATTAGGGTCCCAGCTATGGGCAAATAGTTAACCCCGAAATTGTGGTAAAAAACACTATGCAAATCTAAATATAGTTTTTAATACCAGATATACTTTAAAAATTATTGTCAGCAATAATTTTTTAAAGAAAAAAACCAAGGAATACATTTTTGAAAAAAAATATTACCAACAATGTTTTAAAAAATAAATATTACTAGCAATACATTTTCGAAATTGATTTGACCATTAGCAAATCAATAAACCGAAGGTTTTCCGAGACGAGTGTAATTACCTATATATATATATATATATATATATATATATATATATATATATTTCTGTTATCTATTTAAACTGAATTAATAATTGCTCTGATTTGACATTGAGCTCTCTGGATTACATCCTCCTAAGGATTGTCTATATGGATTAACAAACTTTTCATTACTTATATATATATATATATATATATATATATATATATATATATATATATATATATATGGCCACTGATTATTGTATTTATCATGAAACAGTCTGTCGCCTCTGAGTATTGACTTCAATGTTCACTTTTATATTTACATAATCTCTATATCTGAGCACTTTATATTACTTTATTCGCATAATATATGCATACCTTACAACTATATTCCTTCATATATATAATACCTAAAGAGCCAGAACCTACCTATCAAGGTTTCACCTACCGGATCATCAGGATAATTCTGACTCTATTTTTGCTCTATTTAGTGTATTGAGCACTTTTGTGTTCAGATTAATTATTCTGTCGATGATTTTTTTTTTCTTATGGCTAGACATTGCGATGCTGGTTGAATTTTTTCAATCAGTACGGATGTTTTTAGTCTTTTCCTGAATTTTTTTCCCCCAAACATCAGTTTGTCTAATATTATTTTTTATCTGTCGATATTTATGTACACTGTTTACATTATTCGGACTATTGTCCTCATCTTTTTCGCCATATTTATTACAACGTTTTGGCCTTTGTACTCTCCGGCCTTCTTCAGGTGGTTGGAATGTCGAACTGAACCCTTTTATTTCGCTCGCGGTAGACTGTTCTATTTTCACGTGCCAAGTTTTAAATGGATGTCAGTTATCAGTTACCTCCTGTTAATTCCCCTATCACTGCCTTAACCGGGTATTGAACTCACACTCTTTGGGTCCTGTCACTGGATCTGACCAACACCTTTATCCACTGTGCTATGTGTCCTTGAATTTCTGGGTATTTTTTTTTATTATTATTATTTGCAAATTGTATTAACTGTTTTTTTTTCGTTTTTTTTTTCGTTGTTTTTTTTACGCCGCCAGAGTTATAGTTTTAAAATAAAATAATTTTTTCATATATATATATATATATTTATATAAATGTGTGTGTGTGTGTGTTTGTGAAATGTTCTTCACCCGACCAAGAAAAAAATATCTCGACCCATGTAAGCTACATGATGTTACATATACTAACCACATATATGGCACATTGTTCGTCAAGTTTCTTTAAACCCTTTCAAAGAATTATTCTCATGTTTGGTCAGTGAATTTAAGTTCTCTTGCCATCAGTGTACTTTATGAGTGATAAAATATCCAAACCCTCTTTCTTTATTACATATCCAAGACATTCCAACTGTCTGTTTTTGACTTAAAAAATATATTTTTTCTATTTTCCTTAAAACTTCATCGCTAATCATATGTTCAGTCCATATGTCTTATAGGAATAAAGTGTCGCTGCCGACACTTGAGTTTGAACACAGATCACCAGAGAGCAAACACAGGTGATCCCATTTTGAATAAGTAGATCATGTGATGGTAATGGAAATGTATATATGGGGATTAGCGTGGTGTCTAAGTGATCACTATCCTGATTACTTCGGAGGTGTGCTGATCGAACTCTCTGCCTCCGGGTAGAGAGGAACCCAGAATGTCGAAAGGTAGAGTCTCGTCTGGGGTGGTAAGACAGATACCCAACTCCGTTTTTACGGGGTCTAGGGGAATATTTGGCCTAAGGGGGTCGGATATCCTACAATAAACTCAGCCTTGTGCCATATTCGATGGCGTGAGGCGGTAGGTGAGTAACTCACTATACGGATTACTATTCAGATCACTATTCGGTGGTTGCTAATCGAACGAGTATTACCAAGCAAGTACTATTAGTGAAAGTGTTATTCGAAGGCGTCTGACACCAATATTGTTCAACGGCGTTACTATAGATGTATCTACAATTACAAAGTCTTTACTACAACGAGCATTATGAAACTGACAACGGGTATTCGTTGACATTACAAAAGTGGCACCGAGTGTCCGTTAACATCACAATAGCCATGATATTCCCAACATCCTTCTGCTCTTCATCGGTGATAAGTTTGTCTAGAATTCACTGCCATACAGGAGGACTGATGTTACATAAAATTTCAGCATTTTTTCATTGTTTCTAACGAAATGTTCCCGTGTCTTAATACATTACTTAGCTTTTGGAAGGCGTCTTTCACTATTCATGAGTGCTTTCGGGTTTCGGTGACAAATTTGTTGTCCTCTGTTAAAAAAAAATTCCCAAAGAATACAATTTTTATACATGTCTGATATTTATCTCCAATTCGTAGTTCGCAATTTGGGTTGTTCTCTTTGCTGGCAACGATACATTATGTCTTCTTAACATTGGTATTTCGTTCTTTCTATTCACGGGAAAAATAGAGGAAGGGAAGGAGAAAAAAGGAGAAGGAAAAAGAGAAATAGATACAGAGAATAAAAAAGAAGGAAAAAGAACGATGGATACAGAGGAAAAAAAGAGAAGGAAAAGAGAAATGGATATAGAGAAAAATAAAGAGCAAAAAAGCAGAAGGAAAAGAGAAAATGATGTACAGAACAACAAAAAAAAAGAGAAAGAAAAGAGAAATAGATATCGAGAAGAAAATAAAGACAAAAAAAAGGAAAAAGGGCCATGGATAAAGAAAACGAACAAATAAGAAAAAGGTGTAAAAAAAGAAAAGAAATTGATATAGAGAAAAACAAAAGAACAAAAACAGAGAAGGAAAAGACAAATGCATATAGAGAACAAAAAAGAACAAAGAAAAAGAGTGATGGATATAGAGAAAAAAAAGACAAAAGAGAAAAGGAAGAGAGAAATTGATATAGAGAACGAAAAAGAAGAAAAAAAGGCGAAGCAAAAGAGTGATGAATATAGCGACCAAACGAGAACAAAAATGAGAAGGAAAAGAGAAATGGATATAGAGAACAAAAAAGAACAGAAAAGAAGGAAAAGATAGACGGATATAGAGAACAAAAAAAGAAGAAAAAAAAGAAAAGGAAGAGAGAAATGGCGATAGGCAACAAAAAATATAAAAACGGCGAAAGAAGAGACATGGATATACTGAAAAAAAATGAGAAGGAAAAAAGAAAGAGATATAGATAAGGAATTAGAGAAAAAAAGACGGATAAGAGAAATGGATATAAAGAATAAAAAAGAAAGAAGAAAAGGAGGAGGAAAGCCGAAATGAATACAGAGAACAAAAAGGACAAAAAAGGAGAAGGAAAAAGAAAGATGGATATAGAGAACAAAAAAAAACAAAAAAGGAAAATGAAGAGATAAATGGATATAGAAAATGAAAAAGAAGAAAAAAGGAGAAGGCAGACGAGAGATGGATATAGAGAACATAAAATAACAAAGATACCCGCATTGACCAACATTAGAGAGGCTGGAACTTACACTCTGTATTGGGCTTGATTTGCTCCAATTTATAATTCAAGTATTAATAATTTTTTTTTTTTTTTTTTTTGCAACCATACTCGGGAATAAAACTTCATTAAACTCGGTTTCACATATGCCAAAAGAGTTATAAAACCACAATATCTTTCGTTTTATGCTATGAATCTATGAACAAGAATAAGCCCCAAGACTATTTGAAACAGAAACTTCCAGCATCGTTGTCCAAACTTATATAATATTTTTTTTATATTTAGAAGGGACAATAAAGAAGCAGTAACCTTTCACCAAGGATTATAAAAGAATATTTACTCAAAAGGAAGCGGCCCAATTAAAATTTGAAATGACTTACCTGAAATGAAAGATATCACACCCAAAAGGAAAATCATTCACCCGACCAGGTGCTATTCCCATCAATGTGTGGGTCTGACCCAGCACAGAAAATAGTATTCAAAACTTTATTTAAATGATGCTGTGTGTGACAGAATTAAAATTATTGCTCCTTGGATAAATACAGCAGTTCATCATCGTATTAATGGGACTTTGCTCTACAATAAGAAGAATCCACAGATGATGATGAGGTCCGTTTTAAGTTTAAGACCACGTTTAAACAAGATCTACTTCGCCAATTTTTGAAAATGACCAGTAAAGAAATTGACATAATAAACAATATTTATGTATTTTTAACGATAAAAAATTAGTTTGAGATTCTTCTATTAACAATGATGGCGTTCTCTCAATGCTGGATGTGCGTTCAGGTTTTATAGTTCATAAGAAGAATTCCTCGTCATTCTTTGGATACCAAAGAATTTGTTTCTCGACTAGGAACTTTTTCGATAATATTCATTACCATATTTAACTTTATCAAGACCGGTGCCTTAATCTAGATGTTTGTGTTCCGAAACTTATTCATTATGGAAGAACATGAGGAAAGAGGGCGTGGAAAATTTGATACTCACAGGAAAGCAAGAGGGACAGAGAAAAACAACGCATAACCTACCTGGCGAACTTCGCTAAATGGATGGCGGAGCAAGGTTAAAGAAAGATAACAAAAAGGCAGAATTTATTAAGAGCTACAAAGAACAAGAAACTGTGGAGAGCCATGATCAACAACATCTTGAAGACACACGTCATGTAGAAGAAGGATTGATTTCAAGCATATTCAATAAACTATTAGGTTGGTGCAAAAATAATGACGTAATAATGTCGTTTTTTGACGTTTAATGTCGAAAAACGACATTATTACGTCATTATTTTTGCACCAACCTAATATTTTGGCGTTTCAAAGAATACTTACCTAATACATGTGAAACCATAGCTTTCTATATGACTTGACTGAAAGCACCGATGGTGTTAATAATCTACACGAAATGTTATTTAAATAAAATAAGGATCATTTGGAGAAAATGTCCTGTGGTACCTAGAATATAAATATTGCCATGAAGTTGGACTTCATGCTTTTGCCGTTGCAAAGAGCATAAAACAAGACTACTTGCTGAAACTCGAATATAATCTGCCATGTGATCTGTCTCAAACGGTTACCAATTTCGATGGACGAGAAACCTACAGTGTAACCCGGATATAAGAGACCCGGATATAAGAGAAACCCGAATATAAGAGATATTTTATCTGGTCCCAAATTAGAGCCTGTGCTAATGTATATAAAGTAGACTAAACCCGGATATAAGAGAAACCCGGATATAAGAGACGTCTTCTCCGGTCCCGACAACCCTCTTATATCCGTGTTACACTGTATTTTTTTCGTATGGGCTTGATGATTAAACATCCAAGCTGAATAATTACTATTTTTATATAATAACTGCTAAAACCAGATTTCAAATAGAAAAAGCAAACATCTTTTGTTTACTTTCTCTTAACGCATCTTTTTCATTTCCGGTATACATTGATAGAAAATAAAATTGCCAAATCTTGTAGAAAACGCCATCTATGAGCTGTGTGTAAAAAAAAGTGCCTGCTGTACATTTTCTGAGAAAATATCCTGTTGTACATATTCTGAGAAAATTTCCTGTTTTCATCCATGTTTTGTGATGAAATAATACTTATACTAGTAAACTGTCGTTGCCTGAACTTTGAACTGCGACACATGCTGCGGTAAGATATAGTGATATGAAAGAGTCCAGGAGCGTACACATACTTCTTAGTTCAATTAAAGCCGTTTGAAAGAAATAGGGTTACAGGACTTAGAATGAATGGTGTTTATTTCTGCACATGTTGGCTGCGTCCGTTCGGTATTGTTTTGATATTGGCAATAGTTTTCACATAAATATTTCTACATCTGTAGACAAGGTTCTGGACGGCCACGTATTACAGACGTTCGATGTATTGTAACAACAACAGCGGTGGGATTGAGAGATTAGAGCAAATATTGTCTGTTTCTGCTCATGTTAAACGTAACGCTTCATTGGCGAGTTCATTTACAAATGTATATTTCTACACCTGTAGACCAGGTTCTGGACGGCCACGAAATACAGACGCTCAGCAAAATCAACATAGAGTAAGAAATAGAGCATAGATCGGAGCAAATATAGAGAGTGGAATTGGCGATGCTTTTATATTGGCAACAGTTTTCAAATGCATGTTCCTACGTCTGTAGACTAGGTTCTGAACAACCACATAATACACACGCTCACCAAGATTGATCTATTGTAAAAGCAACAGCGGCAGGATTTACAATCTCCACGGATCAGAGAAAATAAGGGACGTAATGTTCAGGAGTGCAAACAGATATTGCCCTGATACAAGTGATAGTCATCTCCATATGCGACGTTGTCATTGGAAGTGATTTTCCATATTGTATTCATCGACAACATGCAAATTCAGTCCCTGACAATTTGCTGTGGGGTGCAAAAAAAAAGTGCAAGTTACACTTGCAAAATCTCTCTCGTACTTTTCTTCTTCTTATTTAAAACTTTCTTTTGTTTCTTCATCTTTGCCTTTTCTTTTGTATCTTCACTAGAGTTTCTTCTTCCTTTTTATCCAGACATTGTTTTATATATATATATATATATATATATATATATATATATATATATATATATATACAGTGTAACCCGGATATAAGAGAAACCCGGATATAAGAGAGATTTTTTCAGGTCCCAAATTAGAGCCATACTTACCTAAACAAAATAGACCAAACTCGGATATAAAAAGAAACCCGGATATAAGAGACTTATATACAACTCTCTTATATCCGGGTTACACTATATATATATATATATATATATATATATATATATATATATATATATCATTTCCTTTACGCTCTTGTATAACTTTTCCTCATTTCTTTCAATTTTAGTCTTTTATTCCCTCTTCTCTTTCCTCTTCAGTATTCCCTTTCTCTATTTTGTTCTTTTCACCCCACCCGACACAGTCCAGCCGCTTTCTTTACCGCCTTCAATCTTCCTTTTGGTTTCCACACCTTTTTTCTTTATCTTATTTTCCCTTTCTTTTCATTCACTTATTCATTTGGTCATTCTTCTTCCTCTCTTTACTTTCCAGATATTCTCTCTCTCTCCCTCTCCCTTCTCTCTCTCTCTCTCTCTCTCTCTCTTTCACTCATTCTCTCACTTTGTTTTTCTTTCTTCATCTTATGACATTTTCTTCTTCTCTTCTATTTTCTCTCTTTTTCCTTCATTTAGCATTGTTTCTTTTCTAGCCTATTTCTTCTTTGGGTCTCACGTCCATTTTAGTCTTCTTCCTTTCTCTGTCTGTCTTCCTCTCTCTCTCTCTCTCTCTCTCTCTCTCTCTCTCTCTCTGTATATATATATATATATATATATATATATATATATATATATATATATGAAATAAAAAGGAAGCATAGATGTGAAGGAGAAAGACAGGAAAAAGAAGAAAAAAGAAAAGTGACAAAGAAAAGTAAAGCGAGAAGAAACAAGAGTGACCAAACGACAGAAAGAGGGTGAAAGAGGATAAAAGGTAAAAGTTTATATATATATATATATATATATATATATATATATATATATATTGCCGTTTGCCCACTCTTGTTCTTTCTTTTATTTTTCCTTTCTTCTTTCTGTCACTTTTCTTTTTATTTTCTTCTATTTCCTTCACGTTTCAACTCCTCTCTTTTTCGTTCATATATATATATATATATATATATATATATATATATATATATATATATATATATATATATATATATATATGTTTTCTCTCTTTATCTCTTGATCTTTTATGTTTTTCTTCTCTTATCCTTTTCTCTCTCTCAATTTTCTCTTCCTATCCTGTTTGGCATTATTTTTTCATTCAACCTGACATACTTACAAGCCACGTTCTCTAATTTGTTTGACAAAGAATAAAGACACCTTTTTTTTTCCGTTCATTTTCGTTAAATTATCTCATCCCCCCTCATATCTCTTTCTCTCTCACTCTCTCTCTCTCTCTCTCTCTCACTGAATTAACAAATTAACAAACTTTTCTTTCGAGGAATGACGTTTGCATTGGGATGTAAATCAACAAATAAGCAAAGAAAAAAATGTCGATTGAGAGACAAAGGCACAGAAAAGGAGCAGCGTAGAAAGACTGTCAAAAAATTAAACATTGATCCGTGTGCGACATAAAATGGACGTTTGGCTTTTGAAATAATTAGCCCTTCAAAAGGGACCCAACACCTCAATCGTTGTTGTTATTGTTCTTGCTGTCGTATCAGCTGCTTTTATTTTCCTTTTTGTTATTCTTATTGTTCGATGACATTTTTTAAAAAGACATTTTGGATAGAGTTTGTTTTCTTTTTCCGAACAATCTTTTTCGTATCTTTTTTTCCCTTTTTTTTCTATTTGTTTTATTCGAACTTTTTTTTTTTCATTTTTCCTCTTTTTGTTTTTTTATTTTATAAATTTCCTTTGTTTTTATTAGTTTCCTTTAGTTGTTTTTACTTTTATTTTTTGACCAAAAACGAACAAATTGAGCGGCTTCAAGAAATAAAAAAAAAAAAGGTTTAAAAAGAAAACAAAAAAAAAATTGTAATAAAATAGCTAAAAAGAAACGCTAATCGGTAATTTGGTATGTCTATCAAACGCGACAGGGTTTCTGTATTTGAAACTTTCTTAACAGCCCCGTCCCTTTTTTTTTTTTTTTTTTTTTTTTTTTTAAACGGTGAGGTACATGCCGGTCACCCATTTATCCTTCACCTTAGCAAACCCCGGATCACCTTCACGGACCCTTCCTCCTAAACCCATTTGAACTCTGGTCTCTTCTTCTGTGGACGGCCCGACAACCGTGTTTTAAGGGGAGCAAAAAAGTCTGCTAATTCGGCACACAAGCCTTTGCAACCTTTGACAAACGAGAGAAACTATAGATGGAAAAGAAAATAGAAGTTTTTGTTGTCTTTTTTTTAAAAAAAAAAATCTAATGAATAATAAAAGAATAAGAGAAAAGGGGAAAACTTAACGAGAAATAATACAGTCTTGTAAAATTGATCTACACATTAGGGCCCGCTTCTGGTACACCACAAAAATAAATAAATAAAAGTAGTATCCCTATCCCTATAAAAAAAAAAAGCTTTCAAACATTAACGTAAAACTAAAGTGTCAGCTGAAATAATGATGATATCCGGCCGTCATTAGACGAACATTTAGTGTTACTGTAGGTTGAAATTTATAAAATCTTTTCCAGGAAGTTAGGCTTCTCGTATCCACTAAATATTCTTGCTATTTCTAATATTAATAACGATATCCTTCCAAACTTTTTGTTTATGGGTAGTATGAAAATTTATTAGGTTGGTGCAAAAATAATGACGTAATAATGTCGTTTTTTGACGTTAAAAATACGTCAAAAAACGACATTATTACGTCATTATTTTTGCACCAACCTAATAACTTCTCGCTAATATCATTATTTTCTCTTCAAGTTATATGTGCTAACACATTTTTACCGTTGTTGGTACTGTGAATCTTCAAGTGGTGTGCTTTTGGTTTGGTTATTTTTTAAGGAATTATTCATTGGGTTGGTGCAAAAATAATGACGTAATAATATCGCTTTTGGACGTATTTTTTAACGTCAAAAAACGACATTATTACGTCATTATTTTTGCACCAACCTAATATTTAATTTATAAATTATAAGCTTTTTTTCTTATTTATTATTGAATATGTAGATAAGCGTTTCCCTTCCTAACGTTTATTTTGCACCGCTTATTTTAATTTTACTGTATAACCGATTATTTTCTATTAACATTCAAACAATTTTAACATATATATATATATATATATATATATATATATATATATATATATATATATAGTTAGTTAGTTAGTTAGTTTATGTAAAACTAGGTAATCCGTATGGGTAGACCCAAGGAGGATGATATCCAGAGAGCTCAATGTAAATTCAGAGCTGATATGCTTGAATAAAAACAGACCACTTTAAGGTTCCATGTAATAAGTTATTTCACCAAAACCCATTTAACAGGGCTGTGGATCATCAGACTTTACTTCCAAAGGTTGAAATGAAAAATGACCTATATATATATATATATATATATATATATATACAGAGTGTTTCAGAAGTCTTGGGCACATTTCAAGTCCTCATATCCTGCTGAAAGATCAATGGTAGTAAAATGAAACTGATACCATTTTAAAGCTAAATTCATTAAGTTTTTGTAATGCTAATGATTTTTTTCATATTTTTTTTCAGATCCAGTAATGGCGTTAACTCAACCAGAAAAGGCGTTTTGCGCCCTTGAATTTGAAAACTTGTTCAACGTGAATTTCGCACAAAATTTCGAAAAGAGGCACCAGAAAGGAATTTCATATTGAGATGGCATGGTAAATTCGTGAAGGATGGTTGTTTGTGCCCCGTTAAGAGAACGGGACGGTGTTGCATCCACCGACGACGCAATTCTGGAACGCGTTTGGCATGAACTGGACTATCGGCTTGATATGTGCCGTGTGACCAACGGTGCTTACATTGAACATCTTTGAACATTCCATGTAAAACTTGAAATTAAATTCTTTCAGATTATGTCAGGTGCGTTTTTATATCCTTAATAGTTTTCGAGATATTCAATGTCAAAATGTACCCAAGACTTTTGGAACACCCTGTATTACTTGGAGCCTCCACAAAATCGCTAAAAACTATGATGAAAAAATGTCCCATACTTGTTAAAACTAGGGGTTATCGCCAAAATCTTTGTGTTATTATTAGGTTGGTGCAAAAATAATGACGTAATAATGTCGTTTTTTGACGTTAAAAAATACGTCAAAAAACGACATTATTACGTCATTATTTTTGCACCAACCTAATATTAAAAGGAAAGACCAGAGTATTTTTTTAATTATTTAATTATATTTTTTAGTTTTAATCCTTTTTTATAACTTTCGAAATTTTGATTTAAAATCTCGATGGGCAATAAATAGCAAAGTTTTTTTGCGTTGCAAAATTTTAACGTCTTTTTGCGGTAAAAGATATTGATTCGGGAATTCTTGAAAAAATCAAATAATTGTCAAATTTAATGAAACTTTCAGGACTTATTCACGAATGAAGGCTATTATTTTAGAAATAATTTTTAGAAAATCTTGATAAAAATTTACTTTTTACATTACTTAATTTTATGAAAACTCTAGAAATTCAACGAGATAATTTTCATTGACTATATTAGCTAAAAGCAGAACTTGTTAGAAAATTTAAATCATCAATTTCTTTTTTTTTTTTAAATCAGACCGAAATCGTCTAACCGAAAATCTGCTTTGAATCGTAAAATGAAAAAACTAATAAAATTAAGATATTATTTGATTAGAAAAGCTTTTAATTGTTTTAAAAAGACATATTAAGGATACTATTGCTTCAAGAAAAAAATGTTTTCGAAGAAGAATGAATTTTTACGAGATTTGTTTTCATTTTTTTTAATTGAATTGTTGTTTTTTTTAATTAGTATCATTTATGAAGTGTTTAAATCTTTTAAAATTCAGTTACAATGGTGAAAATTTTAGGTAATATTGTTATTAAGTAAAACTATATTTACTAATCATAAATCGAAAAGTTTATTACAATCCGAGGTATCCCAATGCCGATTACTGTATATACGGATGGCCATACACGACATTATCAGAAAATATGAACGATAACTATAGCAAATTTAAAACGAAAATATCTAAAATTCAATAAAACAATAGATTACGTAGAAAATTTTTGTAAATTTTTAAGATTACTGAGTACTTAAAAATTATATATAAAACGATCTCACATTATATTATTCAATTATTTTTTACGTATAAAAAGCCCCTAGTACAACATAAGTTAAACATCTATCTTTCAAGCTATCAACACCTCAAAGGCATAAATAAACAGCTGCGTTAAGAAAATGCATTTCTGTGATATTTTAAACTTAAGTAAAAAATAGTTGTTTCAAATCAAATTAATTATACTTCGAATCAGCTAATATTCCTCAAATAAATTTACAGAAAAGTATATTTTATTTTTGAAAAGTTTTTAATGAAGAGAATTACATTCTGATAACGGTGGCTAAAAATGGCGGTAAAATAAAAAATATTCAGCAATTTAAAAAAAATAAATTTAAATTAATTTTGAAATGCAGCGAAATATTAATATTAAATTTAATCAATTAGCTTGAGATTAAAACTAAAATAAAAGTTTCTCGAAAGATCTTTCATTAATTTTAATTTCATTTTAAAATTTAGGTATCACAAATCTGTGGAGGTACTTTTATATTACTTATTGTGTTTTGTTATTTATCGATTATTGTATTCCTAAAATTATTAATAAAATATAATCTCAGCTGACGATTCGTTTACATCCATTAAAATATAAATAAATTTATATATATATATATATATATATATATATATATATATATATATATATATATATATATATATATATACTACTGTTGATTAATATTGTATGAGATATATATTATATGGCATAATGTATGAGATATATATTGTATGGCATAATGTATATGATATATTGTATGGTATAAAGTATGATATTTTTCCAGACTGTTGGAAGTCTTCATCCATTGTTCCCGTCTTTAAGAACTCTGGAGACCCTTCTGACCCTTCTAATTACAGTCCTATCAGTCTCCTACCCATCTTCGGCAAATCTTCGAAGCTTTTTCAACGGCGAAGTGGTTAAGCAAATTACATCCCATGATCTGCTCTCCGACAACCAATATATTTTCCACTTTGCCCGCTCTACAGCTGATATGCTTACGGCCACCAATGAAATTGTTTACCAAGTTCTTCATAATAACGGAGAAGCTCATGCCATGGCACTAGATATCTCCAAAGCAATTTATAGGGTTTGGAATGCCGGCCTTCTTCGCAAGCTTCAGGGTTATGGAATTACAGGTCGATTGTTCGACTTAATACAATCAGTCTTGTTAACCGTGTATCGAAGGTCGTTCTCAAAGGATTCTCATCCAGCTTCTATCCCATGAACACAGGTGTTCACCAAGGCTCCATCCTAGACCCTACTCTGTTCCTTATCTTCATCAACGATCTTCCTGACGTCACAGATTCCCAAGTAGGCATCTACGCGGACGACACTACAATTTACCCCTGCCTCAAAAACAAACCTAGTGACGTTGACAAAACTAACCTGGCCATTCGTCTCGAAAAGGACCTCCAATCGGTTGTGAACTGGGGCAGAAATTGGCTGGTCAACTTTAATGCCTCAAAAACAAAACTGCTCTCTATTAATCATCACAGAGATCCTTCCCTGCCCTCCATTAGAATGTCTGACGCTTAACTTCTCGAGAGCTCCTCTTTGCGACTACTCGGCCTCACATTGACTGCTGACCTGAGATGGAACAAATACATTGAGTCAATAGCTTCGTCCACCGCAAGGAAAGTTGGCTCCCTGCGCCGCGCCAGGAAATTTTTCTCGCCGGAGTCGATCCTTCAAATCTACAAATCAACCGTTCATCCTTCCATGGAGTATTGCTGTCATATATGGTCTAGAGTCCCTTCTGTTTGTCTAAAGGTGATAAAATCCAGAGACGGATATGCAATGTAACTGGCCCTGATCTGGCATCTCGTCTGCTGCCGCTCTCTCACATACGTGCCGTTGCCTACCACTGTCTTTTTTTTACAAATACTTTCATGGTAACTGCTCCGATGAGCTGCTTTCGCTGGTTCCCAGACTTCACGAATTTAATCGTTCTACTCGGCTGGCATCTCGCTCTCACCTTTTCACTGTCAAAACTGTTAAATGTAGCCGTCTCTTCTGCTCCAATAGCTCCATGTCTCGCACCTCTCGCCTCTGGAACACCCATTCAAATGTAATGTCAATCGACGTCTCCAGATGCCTTGATCTACCCCCTATCCTTCTCTTCATTCTTTCCTCTATCGTTCCTATTTGCTCTCGCTCCAACTCTCTGTAATCCCTTGCGTGCTAGTGGCTTCCCGCCATGCTTGGGGTGAAACGCTTAAAAAATTATATTGTACGGTATGTTGTATGAGATATATATTGTTTAGTATATTGTATGAGATATATGTTATATGGTAAAAATGTATGAGATATATACGGTATGGCATAATGTATGAAATATATTTTGCATGGTATAATGTATGAGATATATACGGTATGGCATAATGTATGAAATATATTTTGCATGGTATAATGTATGAGATATATACGGTATGGCATAATGTATGAAATATATTTTGCATGGTATAATGTATGAGATATATACGGTATGGCATAATGTATGAAATATATTTTGCATGGTATAATGTATGAGATATATACGGTATGGCATAATGTATGAAATATATTTTGCATGGTATAATGTATGAGATATATACGGTATGGCATAATGTATGAAATATATTTTGCATGGTATAATGTATGAGATATATACGGTATGGCATAATGTATGAAATATATTTTGCATGGTATAATGTATGAGATATATACGGTATGGCATAATGTATGAAATATATTTTGCATGGTATAATGTATGAGATATATACGGTATGGCATAATGTATGAAATATATTTTGCATGGTATAATGTATGAGATATATACGGTATGGCATAATGTATGAAATATATTTTGCATGGTATAATGTATGAGATATATACGGTATGGCATAATGTATGAAATATATTTTGCATGGTATAATGTATGAGATATATATGGTATGGCATAATGTATGAAATATATTTTGCATGGTATAATGTATGAGATATATACGGTATGGCATAATGTATGAAATATATTTTGCATGGTATAATGTATGAGATATATATGGTATGGCATAATGTATGAAATATATTTTGCATGGTATAATGTATGAGATATATATGGTATGGCATAATGTAAGATGAATCTTGACAAAAGTCGGACTTCACTTTGGAATGTCTTAACATGTGAAGTTTTTTCATGAAATATTTTTTAATGAAAATAGAAATTAATGAGGTCCTTATAAAGGCTGAAATTCTTTAGTTTTCTCATTATTTAATTCTTCGACTTAAACAAAATTAAAAATTTAAACTTTAATTAAGTAATCTACTTTCATGTTAATATTCTTTAGATTTCAGCTCCTAGAGTAAGGTTCAGAATTGTTTTACTAACTTAATTATTTTACATTGGCCTGGAAGGCATCTACAGCATTGTTCAGCAACCTTCCGAGAGATGGTGTCTCGATAAATGTGGCCAGCCTCCTGTGCTGTGAACAGGTTAATAGATGTAAATAGGTTTGACTATGGCCCGGTTCGTACTCCTTCTATGTACATGACCTTAACAATTTAATTGTCTTAACTTTTTGGAGATCTGAATGATCACGATTTGGTAGGAATGATAACATTAAACCAAATAATCGTTCTTTAATAACGTAACCTTGAAGCTTACGCAGAATACCAGTATGCCAAATTGTGTCAAACGCCTTTGAGATATCTAGAGACATAGCTCGTGCTTCGCCGTTATTATCAAGAGCTTGATATACATATTCAATTATGGATGTAAGTACATCAGAGGTAGACCATGCAAAAGGGAAGCCATATTGTTTGTCAGAGAAGAGATCATGAGAGGTAAGATGCTTAACCACTTCGGCGTTGATTAAAGCCTCGAAGACTTTGCGGCTGTTACAGGAACAAAGAAGGAACAAAGAGCAGTTTAAGATGACAGAGAAATTGATTTTAAAAACAGACAGTAACGGTGAATACGCGCTTATTAAGTGATAACAAGTGATGATAAAATCTGTCAACACCTTTACTGCTGTTCTACGGAAATAAAAAATAAAGATCTGTTAAAGCATAATTTAAGAAAATGATAGATGAGCGCCTTTTTTATATAATTTTTAAATACTCAGAAATCTTGTAAATGCTGGAAAATGATGGAAAATATTCTCCTTAATCTAATCTTAGAAATGTTAAATTTTATTTACTATAGTCATCGCTCTTATTTTTTGATTATGTCGTGTATGGTAGACCATACTTTCAAACACTTTCTTCTAATTCTACTCTTAACTCATCTGCAGTATATTTGCCCGACTTTCCACTGAGTCTTACTTTGTGATATGCATATAACTCCGTCCAGAGTTTCTGCTAGCATCTCTAAAATGGAATCCGTTCAAAACATGTGGACCTGATGGTATCTCTTCAATAGTCCTTAAAACATATTCTCCTGAAATAGAACTCTCTAAATTTCTACAATAAATGCCTTACACCGTCTTGTTTTTCTGCTTGTTGGAAATCCTTTTCTGTAGTACATGAATGACTTTAAGAAGTCAGGCAAACCGTCTGATCCTTTCAACAAGGTACCTCCACTTTTTCGCGGGAAAACAGGATAGCGTAATGAAAAAGCCCACAAACTTAAAAGTAAATTATTATCATCAAAACCTTTATGTTATTATTAAGATGAAAGAGCAAAGTGTTTTTCAATTATTTTTTGGAATTTTTAAATTCTTTCTAAAACGTTCGAAATTTTAGTTAAAATCTTGTTTTGTTTACGTCATCGAGGTGGCATAATAACATTGAGTTTTTGCGCTTTTTTTTCCGTTGAAAAGAAAAAGAATTTGGAAATTCTTGTCTGATTTTAATGAAATATTCAGGACTTATTTACAAATAAATGAAATTATTTTTGAAAGTTTTTAGAAAATTTTGGTAAAATATATTTTTATTTTTTATCAAAATTAAAAAAATTTTCAAACTTGCACTATTCTAACTGAAAAATTGCTTTGTATTAATAAATAATGAATGCAATAAAACTATGAGATTATTTAATTGGAAAAGCATTTAATTGCAAATAAGTTATATTAAGGACATTATTGTCTGAAGAAATAATTTTTTTCCGATGAATTTTTACAAGAATCTTTTCATTTTTTCAAAATTTGTAATTATAATAATTTATAATAGTTTAAAATCGTGTAAAATTCTATATTGGCTTATTTCCTGGATGTGATATAGTAATTAAGTGGGAACAAAATTTACGAATCCAAAATTGAAATAAACGTAGTTACGCTATTCTATTTTTAAAATGATTTTTTCATTTCTTATTTTCTTATTTAATTTGTTCCCTATTTTCATCTATGAAAGTCTAAACGTGACATTATTATGAAACGGTCACGTAATCTAAGAGTTTTGTCTCTTTACACAGAAATTAATTTAAGAAAATTTTATAGTATTTTAATTCTTTATTTTTGCATAAAGGATCTTTGAAATATGACTAAAAGTCGATAAATTATTAGATAATTGCGTTCATTTGTAAAAATTACTAGATAGTTAAAATAAAAACAAATGTGTCCGCATAAATTTCTTAAATTTTATATCAATTCTAGCCAGCCATACTAGCTGTCATCGCTTCGTCACTCAATCGGCCATCTATTATCGCCGCAGATAATCTCTGATAAGCAGAAGCAGTCATTAAATAAATGGTTGTATATTATTTTTATGCTATAAATAAGTAATATTTATTTCAAATCAGATTAATTTAACTTTAAATTTTCAAATTTTTACTCGTGTTTTAAATTTTCTAATTTTACTCGTGTTTTAACGCGTCGGAAATATTTTTTTGAAAGAATCGAAATATTTTTTTGAAAGAATCGATCTTTTTTTGTTTATAAATTTTCTTAAATTAAGAAAATGGCCGCTTTTTTAAAAAAATTAAGAAATCGAAATTAAATTTGATATTCCAATGTATATAATTTCTATCTGAAATACACCAGAATATTGTACTTACTGTAAATAATAAATTTAATCATTTAACTTTCAATTAAAGCTAAAATGAAATCTTCAAGAACGTTTTTCATTTTTAAAAATTCATTTTAAACTTTAGGTATTGAAAATTTATGCCGAAATAGTGGACACTATTTACATTGTTCGGACTATTGTCCTCATCTTTGTTGCCATATTTATCACAACGTTTCGGCCGTTGTACGCTCCGGCCTTCTTCAGGTGTTTTGAATGTCGAACTGAACCCTACATTTCGCTCGCTGGGGTAGACTGTTCTAGTTCCACGTGCCATGCTTCAAGGACACATGGTACAGTGGATAAAGGCGTTAGTTAGATCTCGTGACAAGACCCAAAGAGTGTGAGTTCAATACCTGGTTAAGGCAGTAGAGAATTTGGAGAGGGGAATTAACAGGAAATAACTAATAACTGACATCCATTAGACATGTAATCTTGAAAATGTTGGAAAATAGCCTCCTTAATCTAATCTTAGAAATGGTCCAATGGATAAAGACGTTCGTCAAATCCTAGTGACTAGACCCAAAGAGTTGTGAGTTCAGTATCAGGCAACAGCAGTGGTGAAAAAAAAAAAAAAAACTTGGAGCATTCAGTTAAAGGGAAATAACTGAGACATCCGGAAGAGGCATGGCACGTGGAACTAGAACAATCTACACCGGTGGGCGCAATAAAGGGTTCGGTTTGAAATTCCAATCACCTGATGAAGGCCGTGTCGTACAACGACCGAAACGTTTTGAATATGGCAATGAAGATGAGTATAATGAATAATGTAAATAATATAAATAAAAACTGACGACTTTTTTGTCAAATTCATTGAAAATGCAAAAGAAAAAATATTGCTCGTTTATGAGACCTCACATTAAAATTTTCATTCACAAAAAAAAATTGTAAACACGCAAAAATAAACATAAATAATCAATATCATTATAATTTATGATAATAGGCACGGATTTTCCTACAATATGCCGCACGTGTATAGTAAAATTGAGAATATAAAACTAAGCAAAATGAACTAACAAAATTCATTAGCCTATTTATCACTGTTTTTCGCAGTTTCAGGGGAACACCAGTTGAAAAACACTGATGTAAGGTGACCATTTTGTGGGCACGTTTCGCATCTTCCTGCTACAAAACGAGAGCACAAGATATAGAAATTCCTCCAATAGGGGTAATGTTTCATAATTTATTTGAGTTTCTGCTGAAACTCCAAATGTTCATTAGGCCTGATATAAGTCATCTGAATTTATTATTATTTATTACTTATTGATTAATAAATAATATATATATATATGTCAATAAATGATTCCCTGTGAATGTCTTTTGCGTTATTAACGAATTATCATTTTGTACTATGTTAGTTTCATTTTTTGAAAAATATCGCGTCTTCACTCGTCATTATCGCGTTTTCACGTGACAGTTCGTGTTGTATTTTTTTCATTTCTGTGTTTTTACTTATGAAATATGTTTAGTACGTTTCTTCTTTGAATTTATAATATGTTATTGTTTTTTTCTGCCTATTTCTTCTTGTATTTGTACTCGTTGTTTTACAGTTCATGTGGTGTGGTATGGTATACACACACACACACACACACACACACATATATATATATATATATATATATATATATATACTGCTATTGATAAGAAATTGTTAGATTTGTTGGATTTTGTGACTGAGTTGCTTAATAAACGCGCGATTTAATAGCACTCATCCTCCTTGTCATCCCCTTGACTTTTGTAATCGTAGGTCGGGGAGGGGGATCCGAATGCAGAATCCAAACTGAATCTTCTCCACAACGGTCCATCAATGGCAGCCATGAGCAATTCTGGTATAGTCATACTTGTCCATTGTTTGACATTGTCCAACCAGTTTTTGTGTTGGCGTCCTCTCCTACCTGCACCTTTAACAGTGCCTTGCACGATGGTCTTGCACAGGTTGTCGTGCCTTGTAACGTGTCCAAACCACGCCACCTTACTCCGTTTGTCGGTGGCGAGAAGAGGTTCCTGGTGGACCACAAAACTTTCAACCCTTTTCCGCGCAAACTCATTGGTTTTAGGTTCTCAGTAAATACCAATTTTTTTTCTCGTGCATTTGTCCTCAAACGCCTGGATCCTTCTCACTGGTTCTGCCAACAGTGTGCACGTTTCACATCCAAATAAAAGAATGGAGATTACCAGCGATTTGTAACGGGCGGATTTGATCTGCACAAGCAGACAACGGCTGAACAACAGACTTTGTATATATATATATATACTTTCGATGTACATTTAATCATCTTCAGGCATAGAAATTATTTTGAATGTACAGTCGAAAGTGCTTGCATATTTAAGAAAGACCTTATACAGCTTATATTAGGTTGGTGCAAAAATAATGAAGTAATAATGTCGTTTTTTGACGTATTTTTTAACGTCAAAAAACGACATTATTACGTCATTATTTTTGCACCAACCTAATAATTTTTAAAAAACAAGGATCATAACATTCATCGAGTAATTGGTAGGTTAATGCACTTTTAAAATTTTGTTAGCGAAGGGATTTCGCCATTTTATATCATTGACTGTACTAATTTACTTTTTGTGTGAATGATTCAATGTAATATAAATTCGATATATATATATATATATATATATATATATATATATATATATATATATATATATATATATATTAGGTTGGTGCAAAAATAATGTCGTTTTTTGACGATTTTTTTGATTATCGTTCACCCATTTATCCAACTTTTTTGACTTCCCTATTTGCTTTAAATGGCGAACGACAGTTGAGTGGTCGACCTCGAGTTCAACAGCAACTTCTCGTGTGGTTTTGCTAGGATCGGCTTCAATTAAAGCTTTCAAATGTTCGTTATCAACCGTAGTCGGCCGGCTGCGACGGTCTTCATCTTGCGAAATTTCTTGAACCACCGTTGTGCCACACGTTCGTTAGTGGTTCCTGGGTTAAACGCATCATTGATATCACGAGCTGTCTCGGCAGCTTTTCGGCCTAGTTTGAACTGGAACAAGAAAATCGTGCGGATTTGAATTTTGTCCATGCTGTCGAAAATCCTGCAAAAAAATGAATGAAGAGACTGAGAACGGTAACGAATAACACGATTCGATAGAGCGAAAAACGCGTTTCAAAATGATATATAACATGGCTATATATATCAATGAATTAATTCAGAAATCATATATAAAAGTAACATATGTGAGAAAACGACATTATTTTTGCACCAACCTAATATGTGGGTGTGGGTGTGTGGGTGTATTACATATTTAAAAGTGCGTTATATATTTGTGCACTCTTTATAAATGTATCTGGTTATATTTGTTAAATAATATGACCAATATAGCAAAACCTACAAGCAAGATCTAATCAGATTAGTTTTTAACAGTTACGTTCGTGATTCGATATAATAAGTTCTTCCTAATGATATGTCTACTTAAAGTGCTATTATTTTTCTTTAAAATATCTCTTTGGCCTTTACGACGTTGTTTATGTAAAGAACGACGCAACCAGTTTGGATCGTGCGACTCAAACTGTCGATCGGCTTAGGTGACTTCGGGTTTGGTAAGCTGTTTGTACAGGTCGCTTATTGTTTTCTCTTTGCAACCTGCAGCCATAGGTCTATTACATGAGGTCACGTTTGCCACTTGGGGAGAAATCTGATTATTGTTTCAACGATCTATGTGTAGACACGGGTGTTTACACGACGAAACTATTGCGGATTTAA
>OZ010574.1:44333417-44340917 GCA_963932145.1 Acanthosepion lycidas | reverse complement strand
GAATTTTTTTCGCATTTGTTATATTTACGTACAACCACAAAAGTGCGATGCCTAAGGCTTAAAATGAATTGTTAAAAGTGAAAAATCTTTCTTAAAGTTTTTATTTTAGTTTTAATTTCAAGCTAATAGATTAAGTTTAATACTTCCAGTATGCAAAATAATGTGCCGTATTTCAAAAGCTAATTCAAATTGAATGGAAGGTGTTTTCGTTTTGAAATTGCTCAAATCGATGATTTTAGCGACATTTTAGCCATCCGTCATCACGATGTCATTCTCTTTATTAAAAAGTTTTTCAAAATTAAAATATAATTTTCTAAAACTTTATTTGATGAATATTAGCTGATTTATGGTTTAATTTGATATGAAACAAATATTACTTGCTTTAAAATATCGCAGAAATGTATTTTTTAACATATCGGTTTTATCTAACAGACGCCGTTTTTTTTGTTGTTTTTTCGCATAATTTTTAACTACGAAGTAATCTTAAAAATTTGGGAAAATATTCTTCGTAATCTAATGTTTTATTGAATTTTAGAAATTTTGGCTTTAAGTATTTATCGTTCTTATTTTCTAATAGTGTCGTGTGTGGGCGTCCTTATTTACAAAAATCTCTACGTTTATACACGTACAAAAAGAATTAATATTTTTTTTAAGGTCGCTAAATTATAAGCTTTTTCATTTATGATGAGTAAATATAGTTTTTGTTTTTTTTTAATTAGCAACTAGCCGGGACAAATTAAGACAATTTTAAAAGATTTAAAACTTTATTAAAACAGTTCTTCCAAAAATTCATTATTCATGGAAAAGGATTTGTCCTATACAATAGTGTCTTATTCATAAAAGCAATTAAAGGCTTTTTTTTTAATTAAATGATTCCTTAGTTTGAGTGCATTTTTTATTTTACCGTTCAGGATAGATTTTCGGTAACTGGAGGTCCAGTTTTACAAAACAATATCAATTCTCCATAGAGTTCTGCTTTTAACTAATAAAAGCATAAAGTAAGTCAAATTTTAATTTCTGGAAATTTCTTAACATTAAATAATAGGAAGGTAACAGATGTAAAAAAAAATAATATTTTTAACAAGATTTCCCTAAAAAAAATATTTTAAATAATTTAATTCATTTGTTAATAAGTCCTGAAAGCTTCTTTAAAACCCTACAAATATTTGATTTTTGTCAGAATTTCCAATCATTGTGTTTTTTTTACAGCAAAAAAAGATGCTAAAATGACTTCGATTAATATTTGCTCCAACCCTCGAATGTCCTGAAATATATTAAAAATTAAAATTTAATAATATATACTTTTGTCTTTCCTCTTAATAATAACAGAAAGATTTTAACAATAAAATTCCGTTTTTATTAAGTTTTGGGTTATTTTTTCAACTCGATATACTAATATTTATAGAATCAGTAGAAATACCTATAATTATTGTACAGGTCTTTTGACCAAATGAAAATATGATGAGAAAGATGCTAAAAATCGGAATTTTCGGACCCTGGCTGTGTCCTATTTTGGGCTACACAAGAAATAAAAATGAAGTAGGAGTTTTTTTTTTCGAGGAAATTGTTTTGTCGCATGCATTATATTACTGAAGAGGTCTAGTAGTTTTGTTTGCTACGATTATGGTTTTAGAAGCTTTGTAGAAGGCGTTGGAAACTGCATTCAGTACATATATATATATATATATATATATATATATATATATATATATATATATATATATATATATATATATATAGAGAGAGAGAGAGAGAGAGAGAGAGATAGATAGATAGATAGATAGATAGATAGATAGATATGGTGAACTCTCCCGTCGTATTCGAAGTACGAGGGTGAAGCAACTCAATTCCTAGGAACCTACAGCCCAGACACCAGCACATATGATTTGATTATAGTAGTGAAGGCTTTGTGCAGAACCAACCACACCCTTTTGAATATATATATATATATATATATATATATATATAGATAGATAGATAGATAGATAGATAGATAGATAGATAGATAGATAGACAGACATGTACCTACGTTTGGTGTGCGACTCGAGTTTCGTTGCTGGCCCAAGTGGCGTATACGGTCACTAATATCTGGTTATTTCATTTACCTAACCATATATATATATGTTGACTGGGGTCCATAAAGTCTTTAGACAATTTCAAGAAGTTATTACAAAAAACATAGAAGAGGCGGCAACTAAATTTTTGTTGCATATTAATATATTAATAAAATATTAATGTTATTATTAAAGTTCTTTTAATGATATTAATAGGTTTATTAATGTTTTTATGTTTCAGGTCGCAATTAATGTTGTCATTATATTTCAGACTGCAATTAATGTTGTTTTTATGCTTCAGACTGCAATTAAAGAATTACCAGAATTAAAGGATTGTATAACGCTTCGTGCAACGAATGGGGTCCATATAAAAAATTAACTATTTACTTCATGTTATGTGACATTTCAACAGTATCCAGTTTCTGTTGTTTTTTTTTAATAATTTTTTGTGTTTGTCTAATGAATTTTAAGAATTTTTCTTATTTGACTATAATATTAGGTACCTCCAAAAATTAGCTAAAAATGGGCATACAATGATGAAAAAATGCCCCAAACTCAATAAAAACAAAGTTTTATCGTCCGTATCTGTATGTTATTATTAAGAGGAAAGACCACAGGATTATTATATTTTTAATCATTGTTAGAACTTTAAAAATTGTGTCTGTCTTGTGTCAGAATTTGAGCATGAATTAGTATCAGAAATTTTAGCGTCTTTTTTGCGACAAAAAACACATCACGGATCACCACAAGCTTCCTAAAAAAAAAAAAAAAAAGCATTTCAATGTCTTCTTTGAAGTTAATTTATTAGTTTTATTTCAAAGGCAATAGCGTAAGACCTAATCAGTGTTAAAAGAAAAATTAATTTCCGTATATGAATAAAGATTTTGGCATTTTTAAAACACTGGCACATTCAGTTGTCACTCATCAAACTGGCATTATAGACGAAAAATATAAACACAAAATGTAAGAAAAACCTCTTAAAAATGCAATATTTCTCCCTGAAATGTGTCAGTCAATTTAGCGATTAATCAATTGGATTTTGTAAAAATAAAGCTTCTTTTGTTTTTTACTTAAAACATAATGAATATACAAGTACGCATATCTGTTGACCGCACTGTATTCCTTTGTATGGGCTTTCATAAAAACAAAGGTTTATCACCAAAAGATCAATAGTTTAGCTGAGCTTAAGGAAATCATTCAGTTAGCAGTGCAGGAGACAACTTCTGAAATGCTTCACAATCTTTCACAACGCAAGGGATAGATTTGAAATTTGCAGGGACAGAGAAGAAGCATGTGGGGAAATTTTCAATAAACTTTTGACGTGAGATTTATTGATCTATTTGTGTTGTATCATAATTAAGTAATAAACATAAAATCATTTCATTTTTTCTTAATTTGCCGGATTTTATTGAAATAGTTAATTCTGAGATACCCTTTGTAACCGTAAATTATATACTGATAGTTTATTCTCTTGCACGTCTCACCTATGGAATTTTCTTCCAGCTTGTTCCTTTCCTGTCAACTACACTATTCAAAGATTTAAATGCAACCTTGGATTCCCTTTTTTTATTTTTTCTGCTCCTTAGTAATGTAGCATGGGCGGCATCACCCCTAAAATAATAATATTGATAATAAAGGAGGATATCCTGTAAAACAGAAAACACCAAGAGAAAGATAGGCGTTTTCGAAGAACCAAGATGTTAATATGCTGTAAAGACTTTGAAATGTTAATTTTACAGATAGTTAATTTAGAACATGAAATACAATCTTTTTGTAAGTGTACAAAGGATATCAGATTGCCAACAGAAAATTACTGGAACAATAATAATTTGTAACTTTTATACAAAGAAATGGATTTTGAAATTATAAGAATCGAAGTTAAAATTAAGGATATTTTGATCTAGAATTTATAAAAAAAAAAACAAAAAAAAACAAGAATATCTGTAGTTTACAAAGAGCGGCATAATAATTAATAGCGAGGTAATAAACAATGACGTCTTGTTGCGAACCTTGGAAACTAATCGATGAAAAAGTAAATTGTTTATTCTCAGAGGGGTGAAGTTGTACTTTGCTAGTATGTCAGTACGTTCACACTAGAAAAAAGATACGTCACCAGTCTGGGACACGTAAAGAGAGAGAAGTTTGGGAAGAGAGACAGTTTTGGGTTCGTCTGCTTTCGAATGCAGTCGAACTGAATGGAGAGACGTCAGAAATTGAAAAGGAAGTGTCCGCTGTGTGTTACTGAAGCTGAAGGCAAAGAAGCGAAATACCGCCGCTAACATTTGAGTACCGCTACTCCTGCTACTACTAATGCTTTTACTACTATTACTACTGCTGAGAACGGGAACATCGAAGGTTGTAGTAGTTGCGCTAAGAACAGACCAAAAAGGTTAAAATGAAGGCCACATCTCTCCTTTACCGAAATTATTCGAAATGTTTGCGTTTGTTTGGTTATTGTTCACATACAAGAAACATTCAACCTTGTGTAACAAGAATTATTTTTGTGTGTTTGCTTATATATATATATATATATATATATATATATATATATATATATATATATATATATGTATGTATGTATGAACTTTTGTCCTTTCAATATCGAATCGACTTGGTTATATTTATTTTTTAACGTGATTCTCACCCGACGAACTCGTAGTTGAACGAACGGAGAGCTTCCGGGTTCCTACGATCAGATTACCACTTTCCAGGATCAAAACAATCACAACGTGGCTGGAGGGTGGCTTCGAACTGACATTAGGAACCGGAGACTTGTGTCTAACCTGTAATTCTGGACCAACGGCCGGTCTTGTGGAGTGCGTGGTCCAGTGGGGTGAGGATACGGTATTACAGTAACACTTTCTAAGTTCCCTTGACTTTATTAAGTTTGATATTCAGTAAACATTTTTCAACTTAGTGGCTTTATCGCCTTGTTTGGGGAAAACTATTAAAAAAACAAGACAAGTTATAACTACGAACTTCACATATGTATGCAAAACTCGTAGTTAATCCCGTTGTATTCTCGTTCTGTTATGATATTCATACATTTTATTGTGTTTGTATTCCTGGTTTATCTTCTTTCAGATAGTCTGGCTACGAAAGGCATGAATCCATCTATACTCTGTTCCCAACTCTGGGTTAAATAGCAGAGTTGGCTGAGCTCTCTTGCTTTGAGGTGTCAACCAGTCTAAGAGAAGGAAAACTGGATTCAAAATCAACCTGAAGAGGGAGGGGCTTCGTCAGGTTATCTTGCCCTAGACACGACACAGCTACTATGATTGTAGTACATGTGATACCCTAATAGGTCACCATACTCGTGATGTGACGTCAGCTTGAAGTTAATCAACTGGACCAATTTTTCCGTTCTAAATCTGAAACGGTTTCACTTTCTTTCTCTCAAAACATTAGCTTCTAAAACCTTGTATGTCTTATATGCGGAAAAAAAAATCTATATGTCTCATTATAGAAAGTAAGTACAACCAAAAAGAAAATTATGCATTTAAAATCGAAACAAAAATGTTAATAGTAGGATAATATATAATTTCCATCAATAAAAGGCAGGATGTGTGTGTGTGTGTGTGTGTGTGTGTAACGAAAGCACGGCCGTAATTTTAGACGGATTTGCACCAAAATTTACATGCACATACTCCAAGTTAGCGGGAAGACCAGGACCGACTTTGCATTTCCCAACTGCCATCGATAGTGGAAATAATCGATTTTTTCATGCTTCTACGGCAGTTTTCATGTAGTTTGCGGCCATTTTCTACTGGCTACAGTGAGAGCCAATAGCTGGCTGCCACGAATAGGCAGGAAGATTCTATTGGCCAGCGTGAGAGCCAACAGTTGACTGACACGAATGTTAATTAGCATGCTAGCATGCAAAATAATCGATAGCTGCATTCGTCACAAGTGGGAAAAATTTAAATCTGCATGGCACTTTACTCCAACTGGCACATTCGCTTGCTTAAACTCAACGTTGATTCTGATTCCGCAGAACTGGGATTGATGTGAAAAAGTATTTGTTGTTAACATTCTTTTTTCATTCGGTTTTTTCAGTTACGAGTCCTTTTTTAAAGCTGATCGTTTTGTGCTCATTTTGTTTAGTTCTTTTTTCGTAACAGATTTAAAGTTTAGTATAGAGCTTAGAAAGAAATTCGCAGTGTGAGATAGGCAAGAAGTAAGGCATGTAGCAACATCAGCACGTCAAAGGGCACTTCTTTAAAGGCAAGCAAGGGCAAAAATATTTTAAGTCAAATGATAGCGATTGCTGTATGAGTCGTACGATTTTTGAATCAAGCACGGGCAACGCCGGGCCATGCTGCTAGTAACATATAAATAAAAACTAACTCTAAATTAGTAAAATTTCATTTTAAAAATGAAAGCTTAAAAAAATTCAGCGTTGAAATGTTAACGAGAATCACATGCTATCTCAGCAAGATATTGATTGATTGATTCGATTTCTAAAGATTATCAATCCTTTCCAGGTTATTTAAAGCTCCCCCAATTTGTTTTTAGATAATAATGGTTTAATAATACAAGTCTTATTGATTAACCGATATCTGAGGGAGATGAGGTAGATTCATACCGATCCCAAGTATATTTGCGCGTTAGCGAATATAACGAACACAACGGGAATTGGAACTCGTCTTTTCGATTTATAATTCCGAGCCATTATAAATTACACCATCTGCACATCCAAGCTTACAGCACCTGCTATTCCCAGGCGGTCACTCATCGGCCAGGTTTGACGTTGCTTAACTTCGATGATCGCACAGGAAAAGATGTTTCAATATGATGTGGCCATAAGCCTCAGCAATACAGATTCTGTTGAGTAAAATCCATTTTTTCAGATGACACTGCTTCATTAGCGAAACACCGAAAATGTCTTATAGATCTTAAAAAACAAAACAAAAAAAAAACAAATAAAACAAAAAAATGCAAAGAAAGATTTTACAGAATCAGGAATCTTAAAAAACTTAGTATCTGATGTAACATCCCATTTTATTTTCTGGCGCCGTGCTTGATAAAGCAAAAGTGGAATAAAAACAAACATCAATTTTATATTTATATGTGGCGTCCATTGACGCCTCTTTTAATTGCTGATACACATCACTTACAAAAAAGTATTCACAACATTTTCTTTGTCATTTATTCCTTTTTTTAAAAGATTGGTTTTGGTTGTTCTTTGTTTTGTTTTTGTTTTTGTTTTTTAAATGATTTTGATATAGAAATTTGCATGCAAATTTTCTGCTCATCTATTTTTCATTTTTGTAATGGTCTTTTCTGTCCACCTTCACATGTAAATTGTTTGATCGATATATATATATATTTATTTATTTATTTATTCATTTATATATCTATTTTTTAAATATCTCTCTTTATAATATTTATTTTTTTATTGTCTTTATTTTTTTTTTTTTTTCAGCTTGCTGTTTGAAAGACAAAT
>OZ010574.1:44126790-44309290 GCA_963932145.1 Acanthosepion lycidas | reverse complement strand
ATATACATACATACATATATATATATATACATGCTTATACATACATGCATATACATACATACATATATATATATACATGCATATACATACATGCATATACATACATACATATATATATACATGCATATACATACATGCATATACATACATATATATATATACATGCATATACATACATGCATATACATACATACATATATATATATACATGCATATACATACATGCATATGCATACATATATATATATATACATGCATATACATACATGCATATACATACATATATATATATATACATGCATATACATACATGCATATACATACATACATATATGTATATATACATGCATATACATATACATGCATATACATAGATACTTATATATATATATACATGCATATACATACGTATACATACATACATATACATGCATATACATATATATATATACATGCATATACATACATATACATACATATATATACATGCATATACATACGTATACATACATATATATATACATGCATATACATACATATATATACATGCATATACATACATATATATATATACATGCATATACATACATATATATATATATACATGCATATACATACATATATATATATACATGCATATACATACATATATATATATATATATATATGTACATTCATACATATATACATGCATACATATATCTACATATATATACATGCATATACATACATACATATGTACATGTATAGGCATGTATATATGTATGTATATGCATGTATATATATATATATATATATGTATGTCTGTATATGCCTGTATATATATGTATGTATGTATATTCATGTATATATATATAGGTGGCCAGAGAATTGGGACATCCCTTCTAATCCACGTGTCTGGAAATTTTTGATTTAAGAACCCACAAACACGGATATTTTTACATATTTTTGAAATTGTAAAGAGACTTTATGGACACTGTGTATTGCTGGTAACCTGTTCTCTCCTACTCAATAAAATATTCCAAAACCGACACAAATTTTGATTTTTAAAATGCTACCTTACTAATAAATTTAACACAACTTATTCCTAGAAAGATTAGTAATAGTTATTTAACATACAATGACTACCAACCGGACGCACTTCTTTATAACAACAATATTCATAAAACATATTACTTAAAGAAAGCAATATCTATGCATTTACAGACGATATTAAATTGTATTTCCCAATTCACTTCCATTATTCGACATATCCAATCAAGTTACGCTTAAAGTAATATTTTAAAAATGAAGTAAATATGGTAACACGAATGATGTTTACTTGTTGACATCAAATAATGCTTGATGTTAAACAAAGGACTATCTAATTACTAATTACTGGATCTCAGGCTGCATGACCGATAATTACATGAAGCAACATATTCATATATTAGATTCCTATTTTGTTTGCTCTTTGTTAAAAATCATGCGTTATGAATATTTTCTTTCACAAAATGGTAAGGATCTTGCAAAACTGAATTTTTGGAGTTTCACCATTTAAAAAAAAAATTGTAACTGTGCAATTTACCGGAAGAAAAGAAATAATGAAAAACGGTACGAACGATTTTACAAGTACACACATTTAATTAGCACAAAACTGAAATATACTGAACCAAAGTACTGGAATAAAAAGCAACCAATTTTAAACATTTATACAATAAGTCAAGGCACCTGACATAGAGTGATAGCCTCATTAGATATTGCACAATTCTGTCCAAATCGTGTGACCTTTCTAAATATGAAATTATGTTGCAAATACCGCTTCGTTTTAGAATCTGTTACATTTCCGACTTCAGTAGACTCTAGTCTTCTTTTCTACCAATAAAGCTAAGTATATAAAATGGTGGAGAGATCTAGGAATAAAGCGAAAGAACTTCGTATAAATTTGGAAATATTTTAAGCCATGGAAGCATTAAACTTCATAGGAAGAAAACTTCTAGTACTAAACTAACAGATCCCTAAAATTTTACTGAACCTCTTGATTAAACTGGAAATATATTCACAATATATTTTTTTTCTTAATACATTTTTTTAAAGTTTTATCAACCTTTTGTGGGTTGATTAAAGCCGAAACAATTTGGACTGTAAGAATAATAATAATTTTTTTGAGAATATAAATAATTTCTTCCAGATACAAGTTCTACTATTTAACACATAGCTGGAGAGAAGAGATGGATTCATACCTTTCCAAAGGTATTTACGCATATCGTGAATCTAAAGAAATCGACTGGAATTCGAACTCAGCTCTCTGATTTGTCATTCTGAGTTGCTAGCCATTGCACCACCCACACATCCATAAAATCATCGAATTATTGGGAAAGGTTGTAAGTATCTGAGATTAAATGAAATATTCCTCAAATGGCTTAAGTTTCCTCTTTTTGCAAAAGATCCAAACCAGTTGAAATCTAAGTTTCTTTATTTCTTAGCTGTAGGTAATAAAACTAAAGAAAAATAGTTAATATACATGCCGTAAATATATAACAGCTAAAGAAACAATATATGGAAGGCATGAACCGGTGCATTTTCGTTCGAATCTTTAGGCCGGTTACAGAACCAATGTTTCAATAACAACGACCAGCGGTGTCTCACCATGATTTATAAACCGTTGTTACTGCAGTGAGTTCACTGCTCAGTAAATGCCCCACACTCGAGTTGTACTAAGCTAAGCTTTAGCAACCACCGCCTACTAGTCGCAGTCTTTTTGTTAATAATTACACCCCAAGCCACTAACACGCAAGGAGTTACTAAGTGTGAAATAATATATCTTGATGCAAACTAACAACTGCCGACATACACTTTTGGGTTTTCAAAAAGATTAGTACTTGGGAAGTAAGAAAAAAAAAGGGTACTTATTTGCTGCAGGCATCAGGGTGTACAACAAATCCCACTTATCTTCTAGTACAATGGAGAAGTATACCCTAGGAAACCTCCTTGCTCAAGACATTTTTCGCCTGTTTGAAACCAGAGAAAACTATTAAGTTTATACACCAGTATAGTTTAACCACCATGCTATCATCTTTTTAACAAGACCAACGCGTGGTGGGGCGTGTGTCTTTATTTAGTAGGTAGCCTTAATTGCTGATATCATAGCTCGTACGACTAGTGTCTAGATTTAATACAGAACACAATGTTTTGTTTTAGTCTTTACCTTTAACCGAACAAAGGACATTTGTTTTTCGAGGTATTTATTTGTTTTTGCTTTTTTTTACAGCCGTATCATGGGCATCAAAGTTTTAAAATGTAGGCCCGAGTTTTACGAAAACAGAACTATTTAAAACCAAAACCAATTTATAATTACATTGTTATTTAATTCCAGTTCACAGCATTGGTACAAGACTAACCAAAGTCGGATAAATATTTGTTAAATTATAATTAATACTCTCACATCTCGGTCACTATTCTTTTTGAGTAAGGTCACGTTTACTTATCATCTATCAGTTGCGTCGCTGTCTTTGGGCAGAGTGCGCTCAGGGGGCTTCTCTGTCAAAGGACAACTGTGAAAATAATACTGAAGAGGTGCCCAGCCCATTGCATCAGAGGGAGGGATCAGTGCTAGCACTGAGGCCAGGGCAACCGACGGATGCGGGGAATTTTTGTTCCTGTCCCGGGTGTACGCGCTCGGGTCCCCACCTAAATATAGACCTTGTGTCACATCTCGTCCAAGAGGAGTCGGGACAGAGTAAATACTGACAATACTAAGGCTTACAATTATGCGGAATTAAGACAAGAACCGGCGCCTCGGAATGGGGTCATTGTTAAGCGCGCTAGTCTGGTTGGCCAGTATTAGTGTGTAATGAGTTCGATACTCACTGGGTGCCCTATACTTGTTGCCCTGTGCTAAAACTAAGCGAAACTGAGGAAGATAGAAAACACAAGTGAGAAACAAGTTACGTCGAGGTGACACTTTAGAAAAGAAAAGAGTTTCGTTCCAGAAAGAGACGCGACTAAAGAAACTCCTAATTCAAGACACAAAAAGATAAATTCTTGTAATCACTTCAAGTGAATCGATTTTACAGTTTATAAGGGAAAAATAAAGTAATGAATATAACCTAACTTTTCTTTCTTTTATGCTTTTAAAGGCAATTTAATGCTGGAAAGCATAATTTAACAGTAAGACAGGTTTGGTTTCAAGATATATATTGATATAAGCACAGAGAAGACCGACATTTTTTTTTTTTTTCTTTACTTTTATCTATCGATCTCTGTAATCACGCATTTTATGCCAGCTCACTGTACAAGTGCCACTGGTACGATGTAACTCAGTTCTACCTGCCGCATGGTCGTGTCATCGGCGATCCAACCGGTTCCGCCACCAGGCTTTTTTGGTGCGGAGAAAGGCGAAATACCAGAAAGATTACAAGCAAGACCTATTAATGAGCAGATTAACCTTCCTGTAGGATTAACGGCCATCGAGCACAGTAGAGTAGACGGGGCTCCATAACTATATGATGACATGATCACACGGAGCAGAAGGCTTCCTAAACTGGAGTCAACGTCCTGCGAAAAGCGGTGGGATCTCCCAAAGGAATCAACGTGTCCATGACCAAAGCGAGCCTTCAACTTCGAGGACATCAACTGTGCCCAGAGATGGATGAGCTGCGTCAGGTAAACTTGCACAAGACATACTGTGCATAAAGGAATGCCTAGCTGTCTTTCATGTGGAAAGAACTAGGCAGGTGCTCAGCGACCCTACGATCACACCTGGTCATGGGACCGCTGATAATTTATGATGCAATCATGCATTATCATTACTGAATTTAGAAGGCGATGACACCTATAAGTCATCTTAATGCCAGTTGGGTAATTAGCAGAATGGTAGAAATTCTTTCAGTTAATAAAAGACCAAACTTCAGATTTTGAAATTTATTCTTTGTTTCTCTCTGAATCTGTGGCATTAACTGAAAAATAATTATACAAAACCCTTTACAATCTCTCTGGACTAAATCAGAAGAAACACAATAAAAGGATAATTATGACCTACTTAACAAGTTGTTTTCCTTCAACCAAAGAATGGCGTCCCATTGTATTCTCTATTCACGTCTTACACATGGTTAGATTTCGCACCAAGAAATGGCAATGCTTCTGTATTTTGATGAAATGATAGTAAAATGAAACCCGGCAGTGATCACATGATTACATAAATATACAGCAGATAGAAACACTTATTAATAAGCGTTTTGGCAGCAGAGAGAGCATCTGGTTGGAAGATTACTGCTTTAAGGTATTTAAAACGGAAAAAAGGAAGTTACAAAACTGCATTTCAAACAGATAATATTGTAATTCCAAGTGACAGCATTATGTGAATTTATCTGAGTTCACATAAGAACTGGCTTACAATCATGTCACGTTGAAACACTAATTCTCATAGGACCACTGAAACTAAGCAATGGCGAACGTGATCTGTAGCTAGATGATGGTGCAATGTTCCGATTTCAAGCAGTCTTGTTATATTCACTTAGATGTAAACACTCTTGGAAAAGATACGAATCCACCTTTTCTCAGCTATGAGTTAATTAGTATAAGTAAATAATTATTTCCCAAAAATGCATGTAGAAATAAAGATACATCACAACAAAGAAAATCAAGGGAAAAAAAATAGACTTTAATCTGACATATATATATATATATATATATATATATATATATATATATATATATATATATATATATATATATATATATATATATATATAGGCTCCTGAATATATATTAATTTCAGTTGAGCTCTCTAGGGAGTAGGTCTGGGTTTGTAAACAGTGACTATTATAGCTTATATATAGCGAGACCCTTCGCATAGCGAATTGAGTCACCGTCAGTCACTGGGCGTGTTTCTAAAAATAAATACGCTAAAAATCCACCTGCTTCCCTGCCGTTCGCCGACGGCTTAGTGGTAGAATCTCCGGCTGATACCAATTCAGTCGGGTTTCGATCCGAGCTAGAGGCAACCGGATGTCTAGCCACACTGATGAGCTGCGAAACACTCTGTCTGTGGATGACGTTATATATATATATATATATATATATTTAGTTAGTTTATCAACCTTTTCCAGGTTATTTAAAGCCAGAATATATTTTTAGATCTTAAAATACTTTCTCTGGAGATAATGAGTATTGATACAAGTCCTATTAATTAGGGTAGAGATGGCTTCATACCTTTCCCAACAGTATCTGTGCGTAAGGAATATAACGAATGCTACAGGAATTAGAATTTGGCTCTCTAATTTCCAATTCCAAGCCATTATACATTACAGCAGACTCATATCCAGGCTTACAGCACCTGGTATTCCAAAGTCGTCACCCACCTAGGTACTGACCAGGCTTGACATTGCTTAACTTTCGTGATCATACGATAACTGGTGTTTCAACCCGATACGCCACCAGTTTGAATACAAAAACAACTCTATATGAATATGGCATAAAAAAAAAACAATCTTATAAGAGAATATTAGCCAGATACGATTGAATGAACATGTGGCACAAATGTCACCTGCAAAGTACTGATCAAGCATTAACAATGAAGATCAAAGAAATTATTCTTCATTCATTACAGATGCCGACAGATTATAAAAGAAAAATATAAACAGTCAAGAAAAAAAAAAAAAAAAAAGCCTTCCGATAAGTAAAACAAAAAGAAATGAGTAAGGAATTATAAAACAAAAAAAAAAAAAAAAAAAAAAGAAAAGTAGTTTTTTTATTTATTGGCAGGCAGATTGTGACAGAAACTGAATGGTTGATTTAATATTTTGAAAATAAAATAAATGAAATTCAAAGATCTTTTAAAACCAAAAAAAAAAAATCTTTAAAGAAAGGAAAATTAAAGTGAGATTAATACTTTTATCAACGAAATCCAAATAAAAAAAGAGAGAGAATTAAATGTAAACTTTGATACAAAAACAATCTGACTGATAAAGAGCAGCCTAAAAATTAACAACAAATTTCTCAAAGAACAAAATTACAGACATACATAATGTAATATACAATGTTGTGTGCATGGCTTTCAACATACCCTGCATAAGCACAAATTAAAAGAAAAAAAAAAGATGGTAGATCCATTTTTAAAAACACCTGATGTGTGTTTGTGTGAAAGAGAGAAAGAGAGAGAGATAGAATTTACTTAAATAATACTCATATATTTTCCAGAACAATACAATGGCTGTATAAATGACAGCAGAAACATTTTGGAATGTTCCAATAGAATTTCAAAAGCCTTGTAATTAATTCAAATCATCATTTTGTGGTGTACAACTTTTGGCTCAAAAATATAAAACTTGATTCATTTTCTAAAACTCATTAAACAATTGCAGGTTATTTAAAGTCAGCAAATATTTTTAAATTTTAATAATTTTATTTGTTTTTTGAGATAGCAATAGTTTAGTGATACAAATCTTACTAACTGATCCTTAGCTGGGAGGGGATTCGTAGCTTTCCCAAGGCTTTTTGCACATAAGTGAATATAAT
This sequence comes from Acanthosepion lycidas, assembly GCA_963932145.1. Classification (NCBI taxonomy): domain Eukaryota; kingdom Metazoa; phylum Mollusca; class Cephalopoda; order Sepiida; family Sepiidae; genus Acanthosepion; species Acanthosepion lycidas. The sequence goes on along the minus strand of OZ010574.1, from coordinate 44,301,793 downwards.
GACCACAAAAGGCAACTGAAACTCGGCTCTCCGATTAACACTTCCAAGCCATTACTATTACACCAGCCCCAAATCCAAGCTTACAGTACCTTATTATTCTATGTGGTCAGCCATCTTGCTACTGACCATGCTTGTTGTTGCTTAATTTCAATGATCATATGAGAACTAGTGTTTCAACTTGACGTGGCCGTAAGCCATCCAAGTCTACAGTACCTGGTATTCCCATGCAGTCACCTCATCTAGGTACTGACCAGGCTCAACATTGCTTAACTTTGGTGATCCTACGGGAACTGGTGTTACAACATGTGGCCATAAGCCTCGGGAATGTTACAGCCAAAGGTTTTAATGTCCTCATGACAAAGAAAAAAAAAGAAAATAAATAACAATAATCTTGTATTGCCAAAATGCCTTCAGATAATCTGTCAAAATAATTATAGCCGTTGTTATGTGGTTAACTAATACAGGATTAATACTGTCCGCATCAATGGCAACAAAGAAATGCAGCTTTCAAGCCAAATTGAGAAATGAAAATAAATTAATATTCATGGATGCCAGAAAGAAAGAAATACCATGGCAAAAATGATTGTGAATGACAATGAAATTTGCTATTGACTAACGACTGAATACATGGAGGGAATCATCACAGAAGATGGCCATGTTTATGAGAAAGTTTGGTGATTGAAGAAACGATTATTTCAATGCAGATGCCAGAGAATGGACGAGATGCATAAAGGCGAAAGTAAAAAGAAGGCAGCAATAATATCAGAGTTGAATATGGAATTAAAATAGGAGTGTGGGCGGTCGGAGATACCATGAGAAAGCAACAAAATCACAATAACAGTTCCAGGAGGTTAATTAAGATGCAATCTAAAGCTTAAATAGAATCATCATTCCATGAAGTATTTAGAAGAGTATCCTTATCTTTGTTGTTTTTATTCTGTATCTTTTGGACCAGTGAGTTCTTTATCAGTTATATGGAGCTCTGAATAAAATCTTGAAAAGTCATACTGAAAACTGCTGCTTTTTAGAACAGTACCGAAGATGTTTCTCTGAACACTTCAATTGTAAGTTTTTAAAGTTAAGATTCAATTGTTACCTCGTCATCATAATCTTCACTCACCACTTCCTCCTCTACACTGAATGACTCTTGCGCCTTGTACTGAGTGAAAATAAAAATAAAAATTATTCTAGCGCTCAGGATAAAATCTTATTGACAATTTCTTTATACTATTAGGTTGGTGCAAAAATAATGTCGTTTTCTCACATGTTACTATGTGAAAAAACGACATTATTTTTGCACCAACCTAATATTAGGTTGGTGCAAAAATAATGACGTAATAATGTCGTTTTTTGACGTTAAAAATACGTCAAAAAACGACATTGGTACGTCATTATTTTTGCACCAACCTAATAACTTTTGTGAATAAACATCTTGACTATACAGTTTTTCTTAGCTCTGCATAATACCAGAACAGAAGTGACATTGAGGCATGTATAAAAGAAAACTCACCACTATTTATCAGCTCTTTCTCTAGAGTTTTAAAATGAACAGTTGATTTTTTTTTTTTTTACTGCTTATCAGCCTTTTTAGTTATTTAAAGCCCAAAACAAATTTTGGGATTATAAGTATTTTTTGGAGATAAACTTTCTAATACAAGTCTTACTATTTAACCCATAGTTGGGAGGAGAAGTGGTGGATTCATGCATGGGAAAGGTATGAACCCATTGTTTCTCCCTTCCACCCTAGCTATGGGTAAATAGCAGGACAGACTGGGTTCTATAGCCTTGGATGGCAACCAGTGTAGGAGAAGGACAGCTCTGAATTCGAAGCCTCCAACTATAGGTTAAATAACCCTCAATTGGCCAAGCATAGCAAGTATGGCTACACTCCCGAAGAGATGGTTAATCAGGGAGGGGTTCCTCCAACAGGAGTGGGAGTGTCCTGGATTTGGATGTGGCAATATTTTATTTTTCAAAAAATTGGCTAGCATAGCCAGGCAATAATGCAGTAGTAAAAGAGTTAATCAGACCAAATTGTGCTAATCTAATAAAGTAGAAGAGAAAGGCATGATAATTAATGCTAAAAAGTGGAGTGCCGATGGATTTGGAACAAGGGAAGAATGGTGCTTACACTATCTGTCCTCACTGTTTCGGATAACAATCCGGAATAAATATGGTTTAAATAAAGAAATAAAAAAAATTGTTAAAAATTAAATATACAAAAAAAAAAAAAAAAAAAAAAAAAAAAAAAAGAGCACAAAAATTGCTTTTAATTAAAAAATATAAACATTTTAAAAAATTATTTTAAAAATAAATCTTAGGACGGTAGATGAAGTTGAAGTTTTTATGAAATCACTAAAAAAACAATTTATATTTTTTGCCACTAGCAACATGAATACTCATGTGAATTACAAGAAGAAGCACATGCACCTTTCTTTTTCCATGTATTGGAGGCATGAAGATATAAAAAAGGACATCATATTTAATACTAGCAGCCAGCTGGTCGATCAGAAAAAGAGTTCAATTAAAATGGAGCAAAAACAGCATCATGTTTACATGTAACAGAGTTTATCTTCTCTAATTACTTTAAGGTACTTTCATTAAAAAACATTTTGAATTAATGCAGTTACTGATGTAACAGAAGTAGTCTGTATTTACTTAATCGAAGTTAGCCGAGGACATGAAGGGGTAAAACAAGACACTTTTCAGACCACAATTATTTTGGAGTTTTTGAAATTCAATTTGTCAGTGTGTTACCAGGAATGTAAAGGATACATTTATAAAGCAATTGTTAGGTTTGATGAAAATTGTTTGAAAGGTCAACAAAAAATAAGAAAACCAGTAAAAAATCACCATTTTTTGCTATTCATGCGGGCTTTCATATCAGTGGACTCAATTATCAAGTTAAATGACTGTTAAACAATTAACTTATTGTTGGATACAATTGAATGAACTTTGAATTAAATTGCTTGAAAATTGGGAGTGTTTTTAGTTTAAAATTTGTGTTCAAAATTGATTTGTATTGAAATTGAAATTGATTTTTCGTGGTTTTTCGCTAAATGCAGTGGCATAGAAATAAAAACGAGGTATCGTTGAGCTAGTCATGATGTAAGTAATCTTCATACTGAGTTTGAACAAAATCGAAAGAAAAAAGTTGAATTTATCGATTATTGATTTTTTTTTTTTAAATTATGAATTGTTTATGCCAAGAACCTATCTCTTACATTGTACAATGTGCTAAGTTTGGTCAAACTCTGATGGATCTCGAATGAAATGGTATCAGACAGACACACAGACATCCTGTTTTATATAGAGAGATTGGATAAAACCAGTAACTATGAATATTACCAGACAAAGGTGAGTATATATATATGTATATATATATATATAATTTCTTTAACATTTGCTAAATTTATAAAAGTGCTCAATATCAGAGATAAATTGTTTGTACATATAAACATATGGATATTTAAAATCAATATTTTCTTTTTTTCCCCAATTTTTTCTCTTCCTATACATGAATAATATAAAAAAAATACCATAAATAATATGGCCACTCGTATTCGAGGATACCGCTCTACTAGGGCAACTAGCAAATCCCTATTCCCTACTCCAGACGCTCGCTCAGGCACATTTGTGTTTGTTCAACACCCACAGAGCCCACCTGTGGTTTATACTGCAACTATGCTGTGCAGACCTTTGTTACAGTTTCTAGGAAAAAGCATGTTATTTAGCGTGATCAACAAGGGCAGCACGCTCAAGCCCTCGGCCACGATGACTTGTGACTTTGTGCTAGCACAACTATTGACAGCCCTCAAGGGTTCTGTCTACCCAATTTCACTCACAAGGTTTGGGTTACCCCTTGGTATGGTTTTCACTTTCCAAATGCTGGGATCGACCCCTCCAGTCTGATAGCATCACAAAGTCTCCTTTCTGACAAATCAACCATGGTGAAATTTGAATCCAGGTTTCATGGTGTTGCAACCTAGAAAAGGTTACTGAATGAGGAATAACCAAAACAGGTTAGAAATGAAACGGTAATCTTTATAACATCAACAAAGTACAATACTCGCCAGCAGTGTGAAGTAGATAAACCACTACTAGTGGTGGACTATTTAAACAGCATATTACCCCCTCCCCACTTACAATAGTGTCCAACATACTTATGAGGATTGCGTCATACTCATTAGTGTTCATAGGTACAGTATATAACACATGGTCAGAATGTGAACATTTTAACCACTTGCCCATACCATAAATATAGGTAATAATATACATATCAAAGTAAATTAATACACCTTTTATTATATTGGTAGACATCATTAATGTGAAGTTTGAAGAGCAAGAGCATTGATATTTGGTTGACATTTGTAGAGTTTTCATCATAAGTCACCACAGCTTATTTATCTACCCACTTTTGACCCATCTTGCATTTATCGACACTTTGGATAATTCCATACACAACCCCAACCCTGACCTGCCAAGAGCTGATATCAATTACTTTGGAGATCTCTGTTTCAATCTATCATTTTCTTAAGGAATCAGATCATGTACATGCAATTGCTTAAGACATGAAACATCCTGTTCCTTTTATATAAGAATTTCCTCGATTTGCTAATCTCATTCCATCTTGAAATCTGAAAGGACATGTCAAACAAAATGACAGTGCAATTGGAAACATTGCACCATAAAATGAAATGGCTTTTTAGAAATTATTAATATTGCACAAACATATTATGGCAGTAAAGCTGAATTTTTTCACTTTAAAAACTGTTATATACCGTACCTATGAAGACTAATGGGTATGTCCCAACCATCATAAATACGTCGAACATTATTATAAGAGGGGGTAATCTGCTATCTAAGTAGTCCACCACTAGCAGTGATGTACCTACTTCACACCCGCTGGTGAGTATTGTATTTTATTGATGTTATAAAGATTACCATTTCATTTCCAACCTCTGTTTTGGTTATTCCTCATTCAGTAACCCTTTCGAGGTTACAACAAAAATAAAATGTCATCAGGAGAAATGGCAGCATATAAGCCATTTTATAAACATGAGAATTTAATAAACTTATTCAGAATGTATCTCTGTCAGAAATGATTTAATCCTGTTGACAATGGCACAGGGCATTCTTTAATGACAAAAGGAATATATTCCGTAGAATGTAGTTTACATGTCACACTTTTCAAAATGAAGAAATCCAAATTGTTTTCAGTTTACACATTTCATTAAAACGACATCACCTGGCAATTAGCTGAGTATACTCCTGCATATGAACACACGTAGTGTAACAGATTTTGACTGAACGTATATATATATATATAATTCACATAATCTAAGTCAGAAGTTACATCTTAACTACCATCTTTTCCTAAGAGCTTTGCATATGGCTCATCAGTGTCCTAATGCTTCATACATGCAATCATTATTTAACGCAAGAAACTTGTATTTGATTTTCAACCTATTTGTTATATGTTTGCCGATCAAGAGATTCAAAAGTCATATACCATAGGCATCATCAAAAGATCAGAATATGATTATATTCTTACAGGGCTCCGGAGAAATTACTATAGTCAAAAAAAAAAAAAAAAAAAAAAAAAAAAAAAAGTAAATAAATAAAAAAATAATTTTTTTTTTTTAAACAGACCCCCCCCAATCAAATTGCTTTTTTAACTTTGTTAATTATAATTAATATAAACACCAATAAACTGTTTAGGAAATAAATTAAAAACCTAAAATACTTAAGTTTTCAGTTAAATTTTATTGTAATTGTTATTTAAAAAAAAAAAAAAAAAATATCAGATCTTTATTTTGGCTAAATCACATTACTCAAAAGTGTTATAAGTTAATATGCACATGAAAATTAATATCTAAAATAATTGTGCTCTATGGATTCATTTCCTTTGTAAAAGTCATTTGCATTCCAAATATATACAATCCAAAGTTTTTAGAGATCAAACATTTAATTATCTACCTCATATCACAACTAAATTTTACACTTGTTTATTTTTTTTTTTTTTTTTTTTTTAATTCACCTTTGTATTTTCAATTTAATTTATAATAAACATTAAACATAACACAAATATTATTTATTAATGGTTTATTCAAGTTTTTTTTTTTTTGATAAAATTGCTTTAAGAAAAATTGTTAGGATTAGATCCGGTTTTCACATTTAGAGATTATATAATACAAACATGTAAACTTAAGTCCTTCAAACTTCATTTAGATTTCATTCACCAATTTAATAAGCACTTATTTATTTTTTTTTATGTGTGTATGTGTACGTGTATCTATGTATGTACTCCATTTACTAAAAGTGAGCCACTCTTGACGAGAAGAATTTTTTTTATTTTTAAGAAATTAGTTGCTTTTAGAGTAAATATAGAATTTTATTTAAAAGTTTTCTATCATCCTTGCATTGTCCAAACATTCACATTTAAAAAAAAAAACCCTGAGCAACAACTGTCTATATTGGAATGTAGAACTAAAACAATTTACCCTAGCATACTAAAAGGATTTGTTTTGAAATTCCAGTGTGTATCACCTGAAGAAGGCCGGAACATACAATGGCTGAAATGTTGTGAACATGACAATAAAGATGAGGACAACCGTCCAGACATTGTAAATAAAACCTAACCTATCATTCCAAACCAATGTTCAATCGTCTCTGGACAGCAGGATGCCCAGAAGCAGGACAGCAGGTTGACATTAATCTTGAGCCCTGCATTCTTAACTCAAATCAAGAAATCTTCTGAAAGGAAGGCGTTCAAAACAAAAATAATAAGATAATTTTTTGATTTTACAATGAAGGTCTGAACATGTCCAAATGCAGACGTCTCTTGAGAATAAAATCTGCCCAACCAACCATCAGTTTTCCAAGGAGTTATTCTAGAGTTGAAACACAAATCATTAAGCACAAACTAGCAGTGAAGAGGGAGCAAGGTAAGATTTTAGCTGATCACCATGGTTGAAAATAAAAGCATACAAAAAAAAAAAAAAAAAAAAAAAAAAAGAGGAAAAGAAAGAAAATAAACAGGTAGATAGGGTTGCCTTGTCATTTGTACAGCAGCAGATATATAAATGGAAGACGTCAACTAGGAGACTGGGTTCATTAAGTAAACTTAACCTTTATCATCTGGTTGACTAACTATTAGCACTCTGCATTATTAATATTACTTGCCTTTCAACTGCATTGTTTTTCAAAAATTTTTCCTTATTGTTAATTTCACTCAGTTGTTTTCTGTTGCCATAGCAGGATACGACAACACAACTATGAAAGTCAAACACTCTTGTTCAGGGATCAGATTCACCTTAGGTAGCAGGATAAGTTTTTTGTACAGCAAATGAAGTCACATACAGAGTTATAAAGCTTAAACTGAGGCCTTATTTTGCTCCATATGAAGCTAAACTATAATTTTGGAAAGTGTAAACTTCAGGGAAATATATTAGAAAATTTCTAATTTTTTTTTATTTGAAATCATCAAAATATGAACTTTAAGCCAAATGGCCACAATAAATAGATAAAAAAAAAAAAGGTGTCAGTTTAAGCTGACACCAGGATCATATGGCTTGATAGTCTTTTTAATTGTATCTAAAAATAATTACAATCTGAAAAAATATTCATAACTTTTAGAAACAAAATTGTTTAACTAAGTCATCTTTGCTAGTTACTGAAAAGTGACAGGAAGCAACAAAGGATTTTTAAAAAACCTAAATCCTGCCATAACTGAAATGTCTTGATATCCATTGAGAATTTTCACACTAAAATTATACATAATATGCTTAAGTTGATGCATATTCCCTACAAAAAGCTTTTTGCCTAAGATGCTTTCCAAATAAAAAAAAAAATAAAAATAAAAAAAATGAAGTGATCTTCGTTTAATCAATCATAACTAAACTTAATCTATTTCCATTCCATCTATATTTACATAACTTATATGAATACAAGATTATGAGCTGCAAAGTAACAATGACTAAAAGCTCAAAAATAATTGTACTGATTTCTGTATATTTTAGGTTATGAAGAATGATACTATGAAAATTAATTTCAGTCATTGGATCGGTATAATTGTATTGAACTCAATGCAATTAATGAAACTTCAAAAGGGCCAGAATATATCCTTTATATAATTTACTCTGGGTTGATAAGCTACTATTTACATGCTGACTTTTGTCCCAATTTTTGTTGTTATGTTTTGGTTGTTGAGCCCTCTGGCCGTCATCAGGTGCTTGTTGTGTATAAATATTGTAAGTACCCTGTTGCTATTTCCATGGAAAATGTTCAGATAAATTATATTCTTTAGTACCACCAGTTCAAACCTTTACAGCTAAAACGTGCCATGCCACTTCGACAGAGTTAAATCATCCCCATTTCCTGTGTGTTCCAAAGGTAAGAACCACTCAGTTTTTATTTTTCTCTCAATAACTGCTACTTTATGGAACAGGCTCCTATGTGAACACTACAATCTTAACATCTTCAAGTCAAGAATCAGTCATTATCTCACTTCCTACCACTTCTTTCATTCATATCACACACCTTATTCATCATTACCATATTAAGTCTACCTCAAGTGACTCCCGAGCCTTGTGTATATATATATATATATATATATAAAAAACTTTTTAAGAAAAGCTACAAATGGGTTTAAAATTAGAAAACTTTCCATCAATAATGTTAACAAATCTGCAGTCAAGATGTGGCTGATAAAGAGAAGGCATTAACACTAGGTTTTTAATTCAGACATTGCACAGATTTTATTCAAAACATATTTTTAAAGATTTTTTTTTTTTTCCTTTCCAAAATAGAAAGAAAAAAATATTGAAATTTATATGCAGTCACAACTCAGTGCCTTGGATCTGGGAACAAAAGAACAACTCATAGATTGTTAAATCACCACAATTTCAAGGGCAGTACTCAGCAGCTCATGCAGGGCCTACCTTTCTCATGATGACCCTAAACATTTTCAAGAAATATGTGTAGCAGTTGCAAACCAGTGTGTCTAACATATGGAAATTAGTTCAAGTTCCATGCATTCATTCATAGCATGATAAATACCTTTATCTGCACAAATAAGAAAAGGTAACAGAATCATTACAGGATAAGTTTTCTTTGTCCTAATTTCTGAATAACAAACATGAGAATTTAACTTGTCTATTGACAGTGTTAGTAATTGTTTGAGAGAAAATACTAGCGATTAGTAGTATTCATTGAAAAATAATAGAAACTACAGTGACCAATTTATGCAAATATATTCAGAGCACATAAAAATTAATGCAATAAAGAGGACATTATATAAATTTATTTATGGTGGTTATTAAGAGAATCTGCAATTTCGATTTGTACAAATTAGTTAAAAAGCCAATATTTTTACATGGGCTACTCTGAAGAAGCAGCCATTTGCTCCATTTAAGGTATCGACTTTATATGTTCACAGTAAGCAAGAGAAATTATAAACTAGTCTGCAGTCCAGATACCCACTCATAGTCCCTAACCTAAAATGACAAAAGCTCAAATGATATTTATATTAGGTTGGTGCAAAAATAATGACGTAATAATGTCATTTTTTGACATATTTTTTAACATCAAAAAACGACATTATTACATCATTATTTTTGCACCAACCTAATATTAGGATCATTTCAGTTTTTAATCTTCTTTCATTATCTAGTGTCCAGAAAGAAGTTGGCTGAATTAAGAAGTGCAATCCTTTTTTGATGTGACTACTGAGGAAATGAAGTATAAGAGAGAGATTACCAAAGTAAGGCAGATAAGCTGGGGAGGGGGAAAGCAGGTAGAGGTCGGTACAGATAACGCCGTTTTGCCTGGAATTCTATTCTCTACAATAATCAAATTTGTAAAACGAAACAAAAACATGTGGAAGATCACTAACAAAAAAAAAAAAAAAAAACAGTACAAATTAATGAGTCAATTATTTACTGTTCAACACCTTAAGTCAAGTTAAATGACTGTAGTAAATATGTATAATGATCTGGCAAGAGTACATCATTAAAAATGAGTTTTGTTGTATGGTCTGGATCTTATGTCCAAGGAATCTAGAATTAAAAAAAAAAAAAAAAAAAATGCAGCTACATCGAATCGAAAGAGAGAAGGTCTTAAAGAAATAAAGGAATAGCATTCCATATTTCTTTTGCACCTAGCTCACCCAGCAAAGGTATTAATGAGATGTCGGATTCCAAATAAAATTCCTAAAATTGGCAGTGAATAAATGAGGAAGGAGGCCAATTATGGTCAGTTTTTTTGTTTTCTTGAACCAATGCCTTAACTAGTTGTGTCCCTTCCATTTTAAAAATAAATAATGTAACATGGGAGAAGAAATTAATCGAGACTTGAGTTGCATTGTCTTTTTCTTTGTTTTAGTTTTTTTTAGATCAAGAGAAAGCATGTGAAACTTGACTAAAAAACAAACAAAACATTTTCAAAATAAAAAAAAAAAAAAAATAAAAAAAAAAATTTTTTTTAAAATAAGTGATTTTGAGTTTTTTTTTTTTTTTTTTTTTGTAATAAAAAAAACAAGGAAAAAAAGACATTTTTAAATATCAATATTTTACAAAAAGTTACAAAAAGTTTTTAATTATTAGAAAATGCTCAATTTAAATAAAGCAATTCTTCATTATTATTTAATTTGTTTCTTTTTAATCATTTCACCCCAAGCAAGGTGATAATGCGACTAAGACACAAAGGGTTACTGGGAGTGAAAGAGAATGAGAGGATTTTAGAAAAAATAAAAAAAAATAAATAAAAAAACAGAAACCCAATCCTAAACAGGAAACAAAACTTGTTCAAAAAACCGGGGAGGAGTGAGAAACGGGCGATAGGTAAGCCTACCTACTCCTATTAAGAATCCATGCAATTTCTAACTTAAACCTCACCACCAAGCACAAGAATTAATAAAATCTTCAAATAGCACTTAAAACAATATATGACACCATTACAAGAGGAGTGGGGTGAAATAAGCTTCAAAATCATTATCCATTCATAATGAATCCAAAAATCAAATGAAAAGATTTGACAGGTACAGCCAGAAGATCAGAAATCAGTTGCAAATTTTTCTCTTGCATTGGATTTTAAAGTTCCTTTCATGTTGCTTACTTATGAAAATTGAACAGAAAGAGGAGAGGGGGGAGAGAAGCAAACATCTGGGTTAGTCTTGAGATGTGAAAGAGAGTTGGAATATTTTTTTTTTTTTTTTTTTTTTTTTGGACGATATGTCAAAAATGAACACTATAATATCAATCATCTGGTCCCTGCATTTCTCAATTTCTAGGGGTCAAATATCACATTAGTTTGGGCCGGGGACCAAGGTTTCTTATTTCTGAATGTGATGAAGCATGGAAATATTTGCTTTTTAATTTTTGAATATCTATCAAATGAGTTAACACCAATGAAAGAATAGTTCATAGGATCGGAACCATTTGTTATACAGTATTCAGTAAGTTCAACACCTACCAGTTGTAAGAATTGTGCACACCTCAATTTGACTGTACTAACTTCTTATAAATGGCAGTTTGCAGTAATGAGCTTGTGGGTATTAGTGCAGATGAAAAAGATGATTATTCAAAAAAGCCTTAACTTGTGTATTAAAAGTACAAACAAGAGAGGGGGTTAAAAAGAAAAAAAAAATACAAAGAAATTATGTTAGTTCTGTCCCAAGAAGACCAGGGAAGACACAGATGGAAATAGATGAGGAAGATGTAATGATAAAGTAGGTCTGGTGCTTGGGACAGAAGGGGATTTAAAAATAAAAATAAAAAAGTTTCAAAAGCTAAATCTGTATATCTTTTCAACAATACAGAAAACAAACATCAACCAAAAGATCAAATTTTTAAGATAAGAGTTCTTTAAAATGGTGGTGATCGGGGAGAACAAAACGTTAATTTTTCTGGTAAGGAATGTGTCGCATATCTAAGCCACCCTGCAATTCTGTTATTAAAACAGATACCAAACGGATGTAGTTTTAGAAAAGACAATAATAAAGAGTTCAAGAAATATTAAAACGTATTTCTGCGGAATTGTTAAATCTGGAGCTGGGGGGGGGTATGACATTAGATATTTGTTTCCTATGATGCAGAAAAGACTAGAAAAATTTTTTTTAAATTTATGAAATCAAAAAGCTGTCGAGATGAACTTTATAAAATCGCAAAGTCCGACTCGATTTTGGAAATAAATAAATTAAAGAAAAACGTACTACTAAAAAATTTTGAATATTCAAGTACACTAAGAGACCGACTTCGGAGAGCCTAGATTATGAGACATTTTTCTAAAACTGATATTTATAGAAACAGTTCAAAATTCGAAACCATCTATGTTTGTATGTGCATGATCGATTACTGTTAAATGGGAATATGACATCCAATCGAAATTGGTATCTTGCTAAACATGTGCTTACAAATGATATCCAGATTTCCAAGTGAATTCATCAACAACAACCTCAGTGATATGATGGAAGACAAGATCACAGAAGGTGATATTGGATTCTTAATATTCTGCTGCAAACCTCCATGAAGGGAGAAACAGTTTTTGAAAAAAAAAAAAGTCTGAAATATACTAAAAAAAATTCTAGAAAATGAAATTTTAATCTATTTAATTCATTCTTGTACGGTTTATCATTTGTTCTGAATCCTTGATTACAGCAATTAAAATTTTTTATACGATTAAAATTTTCCAAAAGGTGCTAGATTATTAACGAAACAGCATTTTCCTGCTATCATCTTGGATGAACATTGGTAAAAGTTATTGCATAACTATATGCAAGGCATTAAGCAGTTACGGGAGGAGAAAAATAGAAAACTCAAGAACAATACAAAAACGTTTTACTATGCCTATACATTGTAAATCTTTCATTTCACTAGATGGGGATGTGATGGCGAATATGAATGATGGAAAGGTACTAATTTAGAGAAAAAGTAAGAGAAAGATCAAGAATTGCTAAATAACAAAATCCCAGAGAGAAAAATAGTGAAAAGAGAAAATCTTATGTAGTTATTTACATTGCTAATCATATTTAAAACAATGTTGTAGGAGAAGAATTGTGTGAAGTTGACAGATCTGTCTGTAACAAGAGAAGAACAGAAAGATACTTTCATTATCTCCTACGTTATAAACAACAAAGAAAACATTGCTCAAAATTCATGAAGTCAGGAGAAAAAACAAAAAACAAATCAGTTAAATTATATCATTTGTGATAAATAAAAAAAAAAAAATTAATTGTGCCATTATAGAAGTAAGAACCAAGTCCCAGAAGGAAAGCAAGTTTGTAAAATAATGGCATTTAAACTAAAATTGTAGTAGCTTGGACAATTTTATTGAGCATTTCAATGATGAATTCTGAATATTATGGAGGATAGCAATCAATTGTGGCTACAATACCATACATTGATTACGATTTTCTTTCACATCTCCTCATTTTCATCTAGGAAAGACACTGTTTGTTTCAGTTATGCTTAATTTGTTTCTAAACTGATTTACTTTAAATACTTTGCTTTTTTAACACATACAGAACTGGCTCTTAACATTTAAGGTTTTCAGTAACAAGACCAAAAAACTATTTTTTCTTTTAATAAATGGAAAAAAAAATAATACAAATATTACTAAAGTCTAGTAAAATGCTTAAAATTATTTCTTGAAATATATTACAAAGCCATATTCTAACTATATAGTTGATTCAATAAAAAAAAAAAAAAGAAAAGCTTAATGAATGAAACATCTTACTCCCTGGCCATCAAACCATAGTATAATATATTATATTTTATATTTGTCTATAGAGTTTTGTGTGTTCAATAAGCTTCATGTTCATCTGATTTAATTTATGATGGTGGGGACAATTTTAAGTAATGATATGATTAATAAAAAAAAAGTTACTATCAATGTTGAAGGATTCAATTTCACTGGCGTAATTAATAGTAAAAAAAAAAAAAAAAAAAAAAAAAAATCAAAGATATGCTGAAAGGATAGAGTATTTTTCAGAAGCAATCTCATTTGAGAAATATGCTTGTAGCCTGGGAAAGCTCCAAGACACTGCCATAAAAGATTACAAGAAGGAACAGTTCATTCATTTTCAATTCATGAAATGACACTGCAGCTTCTTGGGAATAAAAAAAAAATTATTTTATTTATATATATATATATATATATATATATATATGTATATTATAAAATCAGTGATGCAGTTTAATTATACCAACATTGCCAAGAAAGAAACCCAAGAATCTGACAGTTTCAATCAACCAATTACATTTCATTAACTCCATGCACGTATGCATGCATGCACACATGACAAGAATCACATATTTAAGACCTTTAACAATATACACTGTTTCTCTAACAATGTCTGGTAAAATGACACATTTTCCCCCTCAAAAAATGTAAATGGTGGCCATTTTCAGAAATTGTACAAGGTTTTTCACAAATGCCATTGAACTGCAATGGCAATATTAACCATCTTGTAACCACACACAGGCAATATGCAATATTTACTTCATTTTTCTCCTTGGCACTAATGACAAAGAAAAAAAAAAAAACTAGGCCACATATTCCCAACATTTCCTTTTTTTCTCTCTGAGAAAAAAAAAAAAAAAAAAAAAAAAAAAAAATGATGGAAGGAAATGGAATAATTTCTTTATTTAAAAACTGATGTTTGTTGTTTTTGGGTTAAAAAAAAAAAAAAAAAAAAAAAAAAGTTTCACGTTCTCCATTTCAAATCTAATAATTTTGGGTCAGGTAACAAAAATTATTGGAAAAGAAAAAACATGTAAAATAAAAATTTCACATTATTTTTCTAAAGTCTAAAAGTTTGGGCCAGGGAGATTTAAAAAAAAAAAAAAAAAAAAAAAAAAAAATTTGTTTAAACTCAAAATCAAGACTTTGAAAACAGAAGAAACTGTATGTATATTTGTATGTATATAATGAAGTCCCCAAATTTGGAAAGATAATGTAGGTGTAATGCCTCAATTGTTGTCAACACTGGAATCCTCATGAAAATCATTGCCTGCCGTAGATGAGGAAGCATCACTACTGTCTGATGGACTGACATTCTGTGTATCTGTCGAGGAGCGTCTGTCTTTCTTAGGTTGAAAGTCTGTGATTACAACAGTCACACTGCCCACTGTTACTGACATATGAGTAGCACTACTTCGATCAACATTCTTTAACCGTGGAGGCCTGAAAAGAAGGAAAATAAAAACATCCAGAGTTAAGAGGAAAGGGATAATCGGAAATTCAGTCAAGCAACTCAGATCCTCATAAGTTCATTTAGTATGAATAATCAGCTTTTTTCCTTCCTTTTTCTTTCCCCAAAAATAAAAATAAAAACATAATTATCCTTTAGGCTACTTTTAATAAGCATAGACAAAACAGACTGTATCTATTCTATGCATCACAATGAACCAGTTGCATTCAAAACGAATACTTTTACTCCAAGAATCAAGCTCTTTATAGATGAAGAATAAGTAATAAAGAAAAAAATAAAGAAATGCAAGAAAATTCTACATATTTTACCCTTATATTTATTAGGTTGGTGCAAAAATAATGACGGTTTTTGACGTTAAAAATACGCCTAAAAACCGTCATTATTTTTCACCAACCTAATAAAAACCAATAATTGCAGAAAGTTATTTGTTAATTAAATAAAGAGTAAATTTGATAAGTATTTGGCATATGCAATGACAAAGAACATTTACATTTTTTTTTTTTTTTTTTTTTCAAATTAAATCTTAATTTCATGAGACTCCGAGCAGTCATAATTTCTTTTATAAAAACATTAAAATTCATTTTTTTCTCAAAATATTTTCTGAGAACATTCTGTGTAGGAAATATGGGGACTGTGTTTTTTTTTTTGAATGTTCAATTTTTGCTAAGTAGTCAAAATGTTTGTCTTTACCAAATCAGCACAGTATGGTGATTTAAATGAGATTATAAAATACTAACATCTAGACCAGTGATTTTTTTTTTTTATAGAATAACTAAAACTCAGGGGCATACTTTTAGTTTTAATAATGAAAAAAAAAAAAAAAAAAAAAAATCATAACATAAAAAAATAATATAAGTCTCCTGAAATAAGCATTTATTTTACGACATTACATTGTATATTTAAGTATGCTCGTGTGAAACCTGTGCTTGATGTATTTTGCCAATTTTTTGAATGAGATCTTTGGAAAGTAGTGTCTCGGAATCCACTGACTAACTGGCCAGAATCGGAGATGTCCTTGCTTTTAAGTAGAACCAAAGTTTTTAAAGGTTTAACCTGTCATAGACTATAGTAGGCTTAAGAAAATTATATTTAATGATTGTAATTTTTTAGTTTAGCATTCCCAAAGAGGATTAGAAGTGGTACAGTTTACATTTAAAAGGGATTTATGAAGAAACTGCTTTCGTTTCTCTTTTCTTTTTTCTTTTTTTTGTGGCCGATAATGAATGATTTAAATCTCTTGAGGAAGGTAAAAGGGGAAGAATTATCCAATCCTTAAAAATTAAGGAATTTAGCATTCAGTTTAAAATATCAAATGATAAAGACTTAACTTTGACAGAGGCTATATATGCTTGGTGTCTCTAGCTTTTTAAAAATATTTTTTTAACTTAAAAATAATTCATAAATTACTCTTCTGTTAACTTGGGGTGCACCTGGCTACTTTTCAGGCTGCATTAGTGTGCCCAGGTGCACTGGTTCAGAAACTGATCTAGACAAAAGGATCAGGAGTAACAGAGTTTGTAAAGAAGATACTGCCCTATTTGCAGAATGGAGCTCTGTCTTTAAGTCTTCTGTTCATCACTTACCTGTTTGCCTTCTTTGTTGAATTACTGTTATTTTTCTCCTTTTTGATATTACTTTTTTCCTTCTTTGGAGGTGGTGCAAATTGTTGAGAATTTTGTTGAGCAACATGAGTATTCAATCTGGGTTTACTGAAAGCAATCAAATTAAAACCAAATTAAAAAAAAATAATAATAATATGGCATCAGGGAATGCAGAAAAAATAGTTAAATAAATATCACATGTATACAAAAGCTCCCAATATCCTCTTTTGAGAGGACTAGATACTCAATACAAATTATGCCTAATACATTGTAGAAAGGGCATTTCTTAGAATTAGTGACAAACTAAGTCATAAAATTTGATTTCAATTTTGTCCCAGACTTTTCTTGAATATCTAGTCCATTTAATTTTTAAGCAAATAATAGAAATATATGCTTTTAAAATATGAGCCAGAAAATGTAACCGATTCAACGATTCTGTTTTCATAAAGCATTTGTCCATCAGTAATTGATAATCCTTTGGGCATGATAATCACAATATGCTGACAATTTTCACAAATTTAAGTGCAATACGAGACTGGCAGCTTAGTTTCATTATTTTACTGTTTCAAATTATGTAGCCAGAAGCTCTATGCTAACAGTTTCTACTCTTTCACTTTTCATTTGAGGAAAAATCTCTTCTGGCCTCTTACTTTCATGACAACTAGGATCTTCAAAAATTTAAATGCACCATTGGTCATTATCTTGTCTTTTTGAATACTTTTCTTTTACTTCCCTTCCTCCTCCTTAATAACATCTTCTCAATTTCTTTCACTCTCAGGGACCTCTTAGTGGCTTTATGCCATTGCTTGTATATTTCTAAATCAAGCACTTTTAACAGATTTGAAATTTTGCATGAATTTTAACCACTCCAGAAAAAAAAAAAAAAAAAAAAAATTACCTGTGTATAGCGCAATACTCTATTTTTGTTTATATAAAAACTCACTATACTCAAGTAGAGTAATGTTTGCATAGTTTGGAAGCAATGTTGACATAATTTTTGACCCTCAAAATTTACCAGAAATACAACCAAACCAAAACATTTGAGAAAAAAAAAGTTAAAACAATTGGATATTGTACTGTAACAATTTTTTTTTTGTGGTGTTGCTGCAATGAAGGCAAATGAGAAATGTATATGTGAAAAAACAAATAGAAAAGAAAATAACTTTGCACTTACGGACTTAGGGAAGGGCAGTCATCGTCAGGAGAGTCCGTCCATTCATACAACTTGGCACTGGATGGTGCTAGGTGGGATTTTCTTTTTCTGATAAAAATGGTGTGCAAATATTGATTAGTGCACTTGAATGAAGAAATATCAAATGACAGCATTCTTTGAGATAAAGAATCTGTGAAATCTATCACTATGTTCTGTTTCAGTGTCGACAAAATAGAATATACACACAAAGGTTAACTTTAAGGAATAATCAGTAAAAGTATTTTCTCATAATAACAAATATACATGAGAAGTAGATGAAAAAAAAAAAAAAAACAGAAAAAGAGTCATTCTGTTTTATCACCAAATTATAGTTTTCTGCAAATATATGTATACTTTTCAAAAACAGTCTTCTTTCATACCCCAAATGATCTGGCTATGATATACCATAGCCAGTTCATTTGACTATTGATAGGAGTTAAGAGACTCTTTATTGTAAATGTTGCTTCAGAAAAGAAGCATGTTGATTTGTAAATAAAAAAAAAATGTCAAAGCAAAGAGATTTGAAGCAAAGACAAGACAGAAATAAGAATTTCCTTACTTGATAATAGTGGGATCCTTGTCATTTGACGAATCTGTGGATTCAGCTTGTTTTTCATTTGAGGGAGGTAAAGAGGATTTCCTTGGTCTTCAGAAGAAAAAAAAAATATAAGGCAGCTAAATTAAAATCATTTTAAGACCGAGACCTTTTTTTTCTTTTTTGATTGTATGTAAGCACCATACAAATGGCTAATAACCAAAACAGTGCTAGTTTAGATTCTGATGAATAAAAATATATAAATACATACATTAACCTTGGGGACTTGCCTATAGAGTATAGGACAACAGCCTCATCACTCTAGGTGTTGCAGCTGTGATTTCCATAGCAAGCAGGTTTTTACAGGGTGGAGTTGCAAGCCCCACACCAAAACCATTTTGAATTCAGAGTTGTCCTTCTAGAGTGGTAGCAACCAAAACTTCTCCCAAATTTGTTGCCAACCAAAGTTAGAAATCCCAGTCTTCCCTGCTAATTAACAATAACTGGAGGAGTAGAGAGGAATCCATACCTTTTACAAGGACATTTGTGTAAACACATTGACCTCAGCAGGAATTGAAACTTGGTGAGCCAGCCCCATTTTCCTTACCGATAACACATCTCAATTTGTAAATGCATAAAACTAAAAGAGAAGAACCAATTATTAAATTAAGTTCTTTAAGTGAAGGAAAAGTTATCTTTTGAAGGAATAAAGATTCTTCTCCTCTAAATCTCCCCCTTTTTTTATTATACCATTGCAAGTTTATGGGATTCATGCTTAAATAGTTTTAAAGTTATTTTCCTATTATTTGCGGAGATAATTCTAACAAATTACCCACTACATAATCGGCATAATAAATATTCGTTTAAGTAGGTTGCAGTATAATCCTGTTATAAACACAACCAATGAAATTGACTGATTGTAGATTCTATGTGATGTGAATGAACATGATTCTCTCATGCAATATTCAACTGATTGCAGATGCATAGTTATTTTTATCAAAAGGACAGGTGAAGAAATACAGAAAGTCCCTATGAATTATGTTAGTTTCAGAATTTTGAAATCTAATCTCAAGGGAGAAAAAAAAATATATATATATATATAAAGGTATTTGACAGGGTTTGGCATGCTGACCATAACAAGTTCAAGGGCTATGATGCCTCCAGATGAATATTTGACATAATGTAATCATTCTTAACAAACCATGTAATTAAAGTCGTGTTGAATGGACATGCTTCTCGATCCTTTCACATTAAAGCAGGGGTAGCCCTGGGACCTATCCCTGGATATATGATGTTTCTTATCTTCATCAATGACATTCTCAATGTCATCAGTTCTGAATTCAGTATTTATGCTGATGACAACTATTTACTCCTGTTTTAATAGTACAACAGATCAGTCTGATAAAGTAAAACTGGCAGCTGGTCTTGAAAATGACCTCCAATCAGTACCTAACTAGGGCAAACTAGGTTTGTAAATTTTTTATATTTTTCCAAAACGAAACTGCCATCTTTTAATCATCACAGAGAACCATTTTTGCCTTCTATCAGTATGGCTGATGCTAACCTCCAGGAGAGCAACTCATTACACCTTCTTGGCCTTATGTTTTCTACTGACATAAAGTGGAGCAATTATATTGAATCAATTGCTAGGTCTGCTGCTGAGAAAGTTGTTTCACTGTGTCATGCCAGAAAATTTATCTTTTCCAGAATCCACCTTGCACATTTATAAATCTACTATTCAACTGTGCATTGAATATTGCTGCCATATCTGATTTGGTGCTCTTGCTATATATCTCTTGAGATTCTCAACAAAATCCAAAGAACGGTTTGCAATGTTATCAGTCCTAACCTGGCATCTCAACTTCAGGTACTTTCCCACCACCATGGCATGGCTTCCCTCTGTCTTTACTATAAATATTTTCATGGTAATTATTTTAAGGAGCTCTTCTCCTTGGTACTTTTGATTTTAAGTGTACTACTTGATTAGCTACAAGGTTTCATTTTACTGTTAAAATAGCTAAATGCAACCATTAAGTTCTATTTTAATAAATTCTTTCTTCTCGCTTCTTTGCCTGCATAACTCTTCCAGATTCTTTCTTCCCTGCTATCTACAGTTATGATAAACTTAAATGCAATGCCAATCTTCCAGAATCGTGTTCTTTTATTGTCTCTTCTCATTCTCTTCTACTCCCAGTACCCCCCGCACACTGTATCTTAGGATCAAATTATTGCTTTGCTTAGTGTGCAATGATTAAAAGGAAGGAGGAAAAAAAAAAAAAAAAAAAAAAAAAAAGAAAAAGGTAAGTTAGCCATGAAGCCAAACCTGATGGCCCAGGCCTGTCTTGGTAGGAGTCAATCCTTCATTTTTCATCTCAACTTATTTGTAGCACAAATTCTGTATGAATAAAAACCCCGAATGTAGTTAATAGGTTGATGGTTAAAACCATCACTTGAAAAATAGAAATGTGCAGTTCACTAAATTAAAACATGCATGTGTGTTTCTAACAAATAACCACTTCTGCTGATAATATAGCTTTGAGAAGATGAGACAAGATTCATTTGACCACTTTCAGAGAAAGCCATATTCATGGAAACACCCTGATAAGATCAAACTCACAGCAACGGCTTGCTAGACAACACACAACTGTTCTATGACAGGAGTTAAATAGGACAAGCAATCTTGTTCTGTTTTATATAATCCCTTAGCAATAAATGGATTGCTGAGAATTCAGGGCAATATATGGTGACCAGGCAGCATGGCACAGTAAACAGTTGATCTTAGGTTAGAAGCTAATAACAGTTGTAGTGTGTCAATAATAAAAGACAAAGCAAGCAGAGCAGGTGAACATTGTAATCAGCAAAACCAGTAGAGAAGGACATGGGTCATCTGTGTGCAGAGATGGATATACAAAGAGGATATAAATGTTACTTGGACAATAGTGTTTTGAGAAGCTTGTGCTGAAGAAGTAAATATTGATACAACAGGTTTCCACTAGTTTTATTGCCTCCTTATTATTGTCCAGACACATACAAATATTTTGATGAGGAGTAGAGCTGTTTTTTTCATTTTTTGGCGCTGACCCACACCATTTTAGCTAATAAACTGAAAGTATACTTCAAAAGTTAATTGTTAAAATAAAAACAAAAGAGAATTAATGATATTATTGAAAGTTTCTAGTCAATAAATATATTTTGTCTATATTGATTTTTGTTTAAACTGGGAGGGGAAAAAAAAAAAGAAAAAAAAGACAGATACCATTTTCTCATTACTACATTGAGAGAAAAGCTTAAAATGGTAGGAATATGGATGCATTCAAGTTTGTCAAGGATAAATAGAGTCATCAAGAAAATGATTAACTAAGATTTAGATTAGAAAAAAAAATAAGATCTCTCTTAGAGAAACACTGTCAAATCCAGTCAGTTTTCTTTACTGACTTTTCAGACTAAAATAATAATAGTAATAAGCAGAGCTTATTTCCAAAGCTAATCACGGTAATAATGAATAAATTTGAAGCATAAAAAAAGAGCTTTCATGGAGAAGTTTGTACCAAGTCTCATCTTTTGCACTGATATTTTTTTTTCCATTAAAGGAAAACTATTCTAAGCAAGTGGTCATATAATTGGACAACATCTGATTTCAGCACAGCAAGGGTTTCCAATACATTTCAAATCAAATGACTGAATAACCAACATTGTTTGGATATTTAAATCTCTTCTTCAAATAAAAGATTGGATTGCCATGGTCTTAGATGGACTGAATTTGAGTTGATGCTTAAAGTTTCCAAGAGGCAAAGGGTTAAAGCAAGAGAATCATTACAAGAGCATGCAAATGCAACTAGAATGACAAGTGCAAAAGATTGGCAGAATTTCAGTTGCAATTCAAGTGCAGTAAGTAGAAACAGTGAATAAGTGAGAAATTAGCAGCCCAAGAAGTGACGATTAATTTGCATAACTTCACATTGTGAATAACTCATTTAAAACACTTGACTAAATTAATATTATTTTGTAACACCCCCCCTCCGCCAAAAAAAGTACATTTTAATACTGTAAAATGAATTCTTCCAAAAACCAATGCAATTTTTTGAAAACATTTTAAAGTATTTTTTTAAGCTGGCTGAATATTAAATGACAGTGTTTATGTAACAATAGCAATTTGTTTTCTTTAGTTGTAAAGATATCAAAGAAAAATACTGTAAAAATATAGTTAAATTAACTAAGTTTCTTAATGACTGAAAAAAAAAAACAAAAAAAAAACAAAAAAAAAAAACAAGGAAAGATTAATAAAAGTAAATTATGCAGCACTTATTTTGATTAAATATGTTACTTACAATGATTACTTTGTTACTTAAGCATATGTAAAAACAGTTTTAGTTGGCAATAATACAAGTGACAAATGGCTGAAAAAGGCATTGAATTATTATTTACAGCTAATTTGTTTAAATAATGCACTATTGTTAGCATCACATAGCAACAATTGTAAGTAAAAATGATACAATAAAATAAGTAACCAAGTAATCGTTTTAAGTTCTCAGAATACTGGTGCCCTAATAAACACGTTTGTTATCCATATGTTTGAGAAATACAAGATTTTAAATAAAGTATATTCACAATATGAAACAAAGTATAAAAATAAATGTTGAGTTTAGAAAAGCGTAGTAAAACATGAGGGCTGAGGATATTTAAAATAGTGGCACCTGTCTTTAGGAGCTGCTGTTTTTTTCACTTCTGGGTTTTCTTTCCTATTTAAAAGAAAAACAAAATGGAAAAGAAAAAAAAAAAAAAAAAAAAAAAAACAATGGAAGTCACTGTATGAATCTCAAAACAAATGGAAAGAAAGCCTGTAAATGAGTAATATATATTACATACAATATTAGTATTGTCACTTCTTCAAAAGCACACAGATAATATTTAGACCATTGCAGAAAGACCTAAAGAAATTGAATTTGGTTGAAATCAGTATTTCCTTTCTCCAGAGAGATAATATGTCCACAAGTATTGTACACTTGGCCCACCTGTGATGGAATTAAGTATCAAATGTCCATTAATTTTTTAACTTTTATGTCAAGGGTTTGTATTGTTATTGTTGTTATTATTACAACAGTGAAAATCATGATTTAAGAAAATAAAATAAAGGACAGTGTTTAATAATGTTTCAACAGTGTGTCTGTCTTCAAGTTGTGTTTAAAAATTGCATACAAGTATAAAAAAAAATATAAAAAAACTACAAGTTTTCATGTGCTTTAATATGCAAATTAACATCCCATCCCAGGGGAAAATGAACAAAATGACAGGCAAATTCCATAAAATTTATACTAGTCCATTTTCCTAACTAATCAACTAAAGGGAAATTTTCAAGATGATCATGATCCCCATCATATTACTCACGTTTTAGTTGCATTCCATTCATGTTGGGTGCATTTCATTCACTTTATCAGGTTGATTACCAGTATAACTGTTTTTCTCAAGACAAGCAGTGTTTGTACAAAGTCTTGTATTTTTTTTATATTGTTTATACATGTAATTTTTAAACATATCTTCAAGACAGACATACAGTTGAAATAATATTAAACAGTGTTAAACATTGTCTTTTCTTAAACTGAACTTTTTAAGTGTTGCAAAATATTGAAAAGGTACAATCATTTTGTTTATTATAATTATTGTTCATATAAACGTTCCTTTATTTTGTTTTAAGATGTGGCAGAGACATGACAAAACTTTATTTCATTTGCATGCATCAGATTGCATTATGCAAGTCAATATTTTCACAATAAAATTGTTATTAACTGATGGTAATATTTTCAGGATATACCGTCTAGTTCAATGTTAAATATACCGTGTGAATTTCAGTTTGTAATACCAATTTTTATTAGAAATATTTACAATAAATTAGCAACGTAAGATTTTATTAAGAAACTTGGGAGTTGTTCATCATATTCTAAATAAATATATTAGAATGGTAACTGATGTTTTAATATCAAAACTAAAACATTTGCATGATATAACCACAAAAATGAAACAAGGTATTGTTTAGTTGGTGGAAACAAGTCAAAAAGAGATCAAAGAACAATCAAAAAAGAAATTGAAAACATTGGCATGATAAAAGAATGTCAAAGAAATTCGAGAAGAATTAAAAAGGTAATAAGGAAGAAAAAGAGAGAGAAACGTGCAAAGTGAATAAAGAAAACCGATTTCTCAACAATAATTTTAATAATAACTTGATAAGCAGACCGGATGGCTGGATTAGATAGTGGGTCCTTCATGAAAATAGTCAGCCAACAAGACTTAGAAGACAACAGTGGAGGTGAAATAATGTTTTGGGCTAGTATTGTAAGCAGTAAAATTATAGGCCACTTCAAAATTAATGAGGGTTCAAAATAAATGCAGAGAATGTTTAAGTGGTACAGCTTACAACCAAGGAGCATTAAACTAAAGAATGTATTCATGTAAGAAAATGTTCTTTCACATTTTGCAAAGCTGACAATTGACCACCTTACCAAAAATTACACATGATATTGGTAGAATGGACCCAGACTCTCTGAATATTAATGAACAGAAAATAAAACAAAATAAGTGAGAATAAGAACAATATTCAAATGAGTGTCAATGAGAAAAATAATAAAAACTGCTGCAAATCAAAACAAAAATCACTGGTTGAAAGACTGATGAAAGTTACAGAATGTCAAGTAACTCATTAACAAGCAAAATACATAATTTATTCAGCTATGAGACATTATGTTAATCAAGTATATATTTCTATAGCCTGTACATTTAGCACTGATTTATAAATAAAGATTTATTTTGTTTGCATAATAAAACTTGCCATTCTCCAAAGGAAGTTATTATCAATATTTTTTAATAAGAAGAGAGATTATAAACCGAAACTTGCACAATGTATTTTTTATAGAAACATAAGTAATCCTGAAAATTATGCCAACTCTGAGAAAACATTAATTAGCATATTAGAATCTGACAGTTGGAAGCACTGAAAAACAATATATTTCAACGTCATCTGAGCATAAAACATATGCCTTAACTGCTCTAGCTTGCCATACATCTTAGCCAATCTAACTTGGCATAATTTATTGCGAGGTTTATAGGAGAAAAAAATGATACATGACTATAAGAATTGGGTAATTGTATTTAATTTTGTTTTAATGTGATTTTTGATCAAAAAGAATAGTTTTACAAATGCTACTAATGTCTTGAAATCCATGAAACTTGAACAGCGCAATAATTCTCAATTATAATCGATTTGCAGAAGCTTAACAGATATTCATATCCTCATTGAATAAACAGGGCAAGTGCACAAATAAATAGATCAATACATATTGGGTGGATAAATGTTTTTGTCTTACTCTACATATGTAGAGTCATTGCTCTAGTAAGCTACAAAATAAAACTTAAAAAAAAAAAAATAATGTAAGAACTATAATTTCCCATTGTTTCTGTTAAGTATGCAGAAATGTGTATATTTTTATGTCCATTTAAAGCACTAAGCCTATTCATATGATATAAAAAACAAAACTACGGGATGAAGTATGTTGAATTTTGGTACATATGCTTTCTTTACCCAAAAAATGCAAGGGATACATAAAGATTGTTGTACATTGTTAAATCTGAAAAGAAAAATTATTAACATGCACTCAACAAATCAATAATTTTTTTTTTTTTTCTTTTAAATGTTGATCTTAAAGATCACTGGGCTGTTCAAATTTTGAAACTTAGTAAAGCACAATCTGTCAACCTCCTATGTTAGCCATGTGCCAAACTAAGCTATAAGAAGTTTAAAAAAAAAATTCTCACAATCTTCCATTTATAGTTAAATGACCACAGTGAAAATCAGATATTGTGATATTTATTACAATGTGAAAGAAAAAGAGTCAAATCTGGTAAATGGTCATTATATTTGAGTATTCCATGCAGAAATATCTTAAATGTTTCCTGAGTTTATATAATATTATTTTCATTTTATTTGCAGGTATATTAAAAAAAAAAAGCAAAAGTCAAATGTATGATTATTACAAATATACTAACATTTAGAAATCACCCTAAAAAACAAAAAAAAAAAACAAACCTGGTCTATGCCTAATAGAGATAAGATATTAGATAAGAAGCTATGACAAATTGGAGAAGTTTTTGTGTGATGTGTTTTGTCCTTTAGGTCTTCATAGGACTAAGTTTGTTTACATTGATATGATTACTCATGTGCATGAACAAGAGATGCTAGGAATTTTAAATTTAAATTTAAAATATATATATATATATATATATATATATATATGTGTGTGTGTGTGTGCATTTTGGATATATAATCTAGCTGATTTCATTTAGATTCTTTTTCTTTCTTAATGTTTCCACCAATTTTGTTATTAAATATCAGACACTGTGAAAATAGATCTGCTAAAGATGGTGAAACAAGAACCTGGACACAAATTTACTATGGATAATCTAGTAATTAAAATACTTTCTGAACATTTTTATCATAGTGAATTGTTTTCTCTCTTAATTAGAGTAGCATTTTTTTTTTATATCAAAATTGTGGTCACTCTCGTTTCCACAAGCAACTAATGTTTTTAGTATGTTATTTTGTAAAATATCCCTTTTGTGTTCATATAATCTTTCATTTAAATTTCTCGAGGTTTCTGTGATGTATTCTTCGTGGCAATCATTACAACTAGTAGTGTAAATTCCTCCAAGTTTTAGATTATTGTTTTGTAAATTTATGTGCAGTTTTTTATGTTTCACCATTCTTGGCAGATCTGCTATTGTCACAATGTGAGATATTTAATAACAAAATTGATGGAAACAAAAACAAAGAATTTAAATTAAATCTGCTAGATTTTTTACCCAAAACACACATAAAAAAAAAAAAAAAAAAAAAATAAATTTAAAATCCAGTGTTTCTCATTTGTAAGCAAATTTAGCCCAATTGCATCCAAAAGGACAAAATACATCACACGAAGACTTTTTCACTTTATCACACAACTTTCCTCCAATAATTTGCTGAAAAAGAGTCTATCATGATGCAAAAAGGCCTCAAAATTGATTTAAAAATTTTTTTTCATCAAATGTATTTTTGGATTATTTCCGTAAATTTTTTTTAATCCTCTCTAGCACGATTGGAATTTTGGTTAAAAATCTTTTTTTTTTTTTTCTGTGTCAGCAGATGAGCCAAAAATTAGTATTGGAAATTTTAGCTTATTTTTTGGTGTTAAAAACACATTATTTTGGAAAAATAAAATAATTGTCAAATTTTAAATAATTTTCAGGACTTATTCACAAATGAATGAAATTATTTTTTAAATTGTTTTGTTAGAAAATCTTGGTAACTTTTTTTTTTTTTTTTGACATTTGTTACCCCCAACCACTTACTAAATTTCCATGATATTTCCAGAAATTAAAATTCCACCCACTTCATATTTATATTAGTTAAAAGGACTACTTGGAGAATTGAAATCATAAATTTGTTTTTGTCAAGCAGAAATGCCATTTACCGAAAATATACTCAGAATCGAAAATAAAAAATGTAACAAAACTATGAGATTATTTAATTCAAAGCTTTTAATTTTTTTTTTTTTTTTTAAGATATATTAAGGGCATTTTTGTCTTAAAACATTTTTTCAATGCATAGTGAATTACAAGAATTATTTTCATTTTTTTTTTTTAAATCTTTATTAGAATAATTTAAGTTTTAAATCTCTTAAAATTCTGTATTAATTCCACCCTTTTAGATGAGATTATTTAGTAAAAACTATATTTACCACTCAGAAATGGAAAAGCTTAGTACAAATTATCAAACACCAATATTTTTAAAAGAATTTTGAATGTGTATAGACATGCCAATTTTCGTAGATATGGGTGTCCATACCACACATTAGAAAAGAAGGGTGATAACTATATTAAATTTGAAGCCCAAATTTCTACAATTCAATAAAACATTGGATTACAGAGATTATTTTCCTAAATTTTTAAGATGACTGAATACTTAAAAATTATACATAAAAGTTGCTAATGTCATTTTCTTAAATTATGTTTTACAAATAGTCTCCATAAGACAAAAAGAATGCATTTCTGTGATATTTTAACCTTAAGTTAATATTTATTTCAAATCAGATTAATTATACATTAAATCAGCTTTTTCCCAAATAAAATTTCAGAAAATTATATTTTATTTTAGGAAGATTTTTTAATAAGGAAAATTACATTGCAATAAACAAAAATGCCACTAAAATCAATTTTTTTAACAAAAAAAAAAAAAAAAAAAAAAAAAAAATCTTACAGTCAATTTAAATTAGTTTTGAAATAGAGCAAAGTATTTTAAATCTATTAACTTGAGATTAAAACTAAAATAAAAGCTTCAAGAAAGATTTTTCATTTTCAAAAATTCACTTTAAAGCTTAGATATCATGAATTAGTGTAGGTACCTAATAAAAACTTATTTATCGTTATCTCAAACTATATATGGAGAGATGCTGAAAAGTTGTTAGTTGGACCAAGACGGGATTCTGAAAGAAGATCTAATGTTCAGATTTTGGGAAATATGCCAGGCCCAAATTTTTCAGCATCCCCTTATAAGAAGCTATCAAAAGAATAACTAACATACCTCTAGCATGTAGTCTATTTTAAACCTCCAATTTTTCACTATGAGTTTGGCTTTAGCATTCAAACCAAAAGAAAAACTGAAAATTTAATCAG
Source organism: Acanthosepion lycidas (assembly GCA_963932145.1). Taxonomy (NCBI): domain Eukaryota; kingdom Metazoa; phylum Mollusca; class Cephalopoda; order Sepiida; family Sepiidae; genus Acanthosepion; species Acanthosepion lycidas. Next base: position 44,272,559 of record OZ010574.1, on the reverse strand, counting down.
TAGATAGAAATAATGTGCCTCAATTGACTTTTTATACACTGAGCTAAGGTTATATATCACTATAAAGAATTTCAGATATTTTATAAATGTTTGTAAAATAGTAGAAAATGTAAATGGCACAGATATAGGAAGAGGATTTTTCTTTTGGCTTATGAAATCTTTGCTTTTTAGAGAGTGATCAATCATTTGACAGAGACTGGCACACATGGACAATATTAAAAAAAATAAAAAAAAAAAATACGGCTTTTGAAGCAAGAACTTTTTATTTTTTTTAAAACATACCAAGACAAATCAGGCAAACAATGCCCACCCTAACCAAGCACTGGTGCCAGACAAAAAGGAATGGTTAATATGATGTTGAGCAAAATTTGGTAAGCTGTGTGTGTAGATGTAAGAAGAAAATTTGCTTTTTAGAGAGAGATTTGGAATTCATGGGAAATCAACTGGTTGTAAGCAGTTTTCATTCTTTTGAAGAGAAGAAGTTTAATAAAAAAAAAATGTGGAAAGATGTTAGGGGAGAAAAAAAAAAAAAAAGACAGCAAAAAGAATGACAAAAGAGCTGATAAATGTAAGAAGCTCTTTGAAAGAAAGGCAAGGGAATGAAACAGAAGTGAAAGAGAAAATTGGGTTGGGAGAGTGGGGGGGGGATTTTGACTAGAAAGCAAAGGAAACAATAGGCAGGTAAATAAAGGTGGAGAAACAACAGAAATGTCCATCAAGAAAATGAGACTTAATTCAATTAAAAAAGGGGAGCCAGGCAATGGTAAGGTTATGACTTACAATAGTGAAACCCTGAATGTGGAAAGTAATAGATCATAATGAAAAGGACATTAGCCTTGCTTAAGTTTCAATAAACTTTCCACTATAAATTTTAATAAAGGCTGAAATGTTCAAAATTTACTTATTTACACTGAATATGCGACACTAACATATTTAGAATATATTGTATTTGAGAGGTCCATACATCTTAACTAAATAAATTTTATATAAAGTTTATTTTATGGAAAAAACTATAAGTGGAAAAAGTTTTTGTGACATATTTCGTCCTTTAGGATTTCATTTGTCAGTTTGTTTTCTTTAAAACTGTTATCGATATAACAATGTATATATTGTTTTTCTCATATAAAAGGTTGTTATAAATATAACAAATAATAAAAATTAAATGTTAATCTACATAACTGTTATATTCCGTGCTAATAGAAATATATACTTGACAAACACGGTGGATAAATAAGTATTATTATTATTATTGTAATAACCAATATAGTACAATAAGAAATAAGGCACAGTTATGTGCACGGTCATCGCAAGTCAATTCAGTAGTGAGTGCTGCTATTGGAAGTTCAGTACTTCTCATGTAAGTCTGAGTCATACTCAACAGATCTCAGCAAGGTTCTCGTAGCCCGTTGCCTTATGGATACTTATAGATAGATAGATAGATAGATAGATACTACCTATAGTTTAGGCACTCATGGAGGTAACAGGTTATTCCATTACATCAATAACATTAATTTTACACAAAGAAAAACAGCATTAAAATGTCTTTGTATAGTGATAACTGTCAAGTTTTTTATCTTTTCTGTTTTATTTTTTTGCCATAGGGAGGCAATGGGGTAACATATTTACTAAAAGAGAAGAAAAATATTGATTTCAAATAGTAATTAACTTGCAATAATTATCCACAGTGCAATTGATGCCAATAATGAAATTATACTAATGTTTACATCCCATGATCAAACAGGAACAGACTGTTATTAATGGACCGTCTATCTAATTGTAATAATTTTATTTGTATTTTCAAAGATATAAATATCACAAAATCATCTGCCAGCTGCATACCATTATAACATAACAAAAAGCCAACTTTACTTTATAGGATATTTTGGTGATAAAAAAAATAAATTAGTGTATATCAGGTTGGGAGCAAAGAAATGGCCATTTCAAACCATAAAAATTTAAAAGATCCTAACACATCTCTAACAACTACATTACTCAATGTAAATAGCAAGAGAATTGACAATTTATTCCATCATGATAAATATTGGAATCACAAGCTGTGGGAAAATATTCTTAACCTAGTTTATATTGGTGTACAGCTGCATTTAAGGCCTGGAAGAAGTGGGAATGTGTCTGGTGAACAAGGAAAGTGGGGCAAGACTTTGATGCATAACTGCATCAATTTTTACTAAATGGTTTTGTAGTTTGAGGTCTTGCATTATCCTGTTAGTTGGACAGGTCCTTACTATTCACCACTAAAGGCCAAAATGTTTACTACTTTTAACACATCATTAAGAAATCAAGGCTCTGATGTTAGGATAGTTTAAAAGGCATTATAATGGATTATACCATTAGAGCACCAGCAAATGATCAGCAGGAGAAATCATTGAAAGCAAAAATTTCAAATTATGCAAGCATCAGATCAACAGTTAAAAATAACTGACCCAATTCAGTATTCTCCTCCGAAATGTCTATAAGCTAACCCCTCCGCTTCAGATTAGCCCCTAATGCCTGATTGTATTGTTTCTGGATGAACCTTTATAGCTGTCCCCCAATTCTTTGGTGTCAAGTGGCAACAGCTACATTTTTACAGATTTAAACCACCAAAAGTGAATTTTTTAAACTCAGGAAACACAGTCTGTTCTCAAGAGGATATCACCCTAAACTCACTTTTGACATGACAGGTGGCTACGGCATTGCAATGCTTGATTTTGTACTCATGGAGTATGATATAAAAATTGCATTTATTCATTTCTCCTATGCTACTGTATAAAATAAATGAAAGTAATGAAAAATAAACTGAAACACCTATAAATGAAGATGCCCCACAATGATATGCAGACGTGTGCACAAACAGGAAAAAAAAAAAAAAAAAATGATGAAATACAACAAACAAATACACCAGAAAAAAATAGCCATTTATTTTGTTACAACTTAATGCACGTGCGTTTCTCCTACTAATCTAAGACAAAGATAAATATACATGTAATTAAGCCTTCCACATTAAATATTCATAATCTATCAGACCGTTTTGAAAGATTCATTTTCCCCTGAAGTGAGTATGAGTAAGATGATCAATCTAGTAACAGTAAAATAAAGTTATACTAATCAGGATAGTCATAGATATGACTATGGCTATGTTTATGCCTTTATTATGGCTACTTGAATGTTAAAACGATTAGTTGGACAAGCACAGTTTGGAGAAACAGCCTCAACTGGGCACCTACTGCAGAGCAACGGCCGACAAGTTTGTCTTGTACGCCAAATTATCAGTGTTATGGTTATTCTCTTAGTGGCCTTGTGTCAGACTAAGCTAAGCTTAATAAACAACTATTAGGTTACATTGACACAGCAAGGTTATTTTGTAGACCAATGGTAGTAAATTTAGTCAACACTAAGTGCCCTAACACAGTTGCCATGTGCCAGTTGAGAAAAAGTTAAGTAAATAAGTATGGAGGATGCTATGTACCATAATAAGCTAAATAGTGAATATCAAAAACAGATTTTGGAACAGCAAACAAATTTACTAATACTGTAAGTTCAATCTACACTGGGTGCCCTACTACTTTAGATATGTACTTACAGTGGCATAAGACTGAGTTTACTCTGGGAATTCATTTGATTTAGTACTTATCCGAAGCTTAAACCACTAGACTAGATTTTGTACAGGATGAAATTCTCTGAAAGACAAGGAAGACCATTCTTTCAGCAGTTAAGGGCAAATTGTTTTTTTTTGTTTCTTCTTAAAGATTAAAAAAAAAAAAAAAAAAAAAAAAAAAAATTTTTTTTAAATTTCTATTAGCTGCAATTTTAAAACAGCCATTTAATATATCTCAATCAAAACAAATTGGTAATAAAGTGCTAAACAATCTTTCAAATGTCAATACAGAAGGAATTAGAAAAGGTAAGTATGTAAAATTTAATGCGAAAATAAGTAAAGAAGATCTTTGTATATTTCATGACTAATTCAGCTCTCCCATGATCCATATTGGCACCAGTGGACTGGTAGTCACAGGACTTAAGTTCCAATCTAACTTAGCAAGTTTGTTTTTTGTGTTTTCAAAAAACTGCATCATTAGGAAAGAAAACTAATTTAATAGCAGAGTAAAAAGGATCTTAATTTAAACAAGCAGTCTAGTGACTAGTAATATTTTTTTAATGAATCATAGACAATGGCTAAGTTTCCTTCCAATTACTAATATATAAAAAGTGAATAATACTGCCTCAGTAACCTGTCATGCTTGTTTGAAAAAGTTTAACAGATTATGAATGTACATCAAGGTTTGGGATGAGACTTTATTATACTTGCTGTAATTTAAGAAATCATTTGAATATGGCTCAGCATCATGAGTAAGCATTTAAACAAACCTCCTACAAATCCTTGTTATCCTTAGTTTTTAATATTCAAAAAGAGAAAGTTTCTGTTGTTGAATAAATATTGGATAGAATAAGCAGGCCAAATCAAAAATGGGAATATGAGAGAACTTCGAGCACACTGTATTTTTAATGTTTCTTTTGTGGCTATGAAATTGTGAATCAGAAAGAAGCCGTTCCTGCATAGAGTTTTGTAAAACAAAAAAAAAAAAAAAAAAAAATGATTGTTAAGAGCAGAATAACATTTCAACAATAAAACAAAAAGACAACAAATGTCATTTCAAGATTGTTGTTGCAAACAACAAACCAGAAATGTTCCATGGGATTAAAAAACAAAAAAAAAAAAAAATAATATAGAGAAAAAAAATAGCAAAAAAAAAAAAAAAAAAAAAAAAGAGGGTAAAAGGTTTTGAATGACAAAAGCACAGCAAAATCAAATTTAAATATAGAACAAATAATTATTAAAACAAAAATAAAAATAAAAGTATTTGTTCAAATTACACAATATTCCTAAAAAGGTCTGTTTTTTTTATTATTATTATTATTTTCTAAGTGTTCTTGTAGTTAAATTTCAATTAAGAGAAATTAAAATCACTACTTTAAAAATACATGTTGCATAGCACAAAAACTTCATTTATTAGATGAAAATAGTTTCTGACCCATCTACTTTTTAACAGGGTTTACCAAGGGAAGGCTGATATATCAGTCATGAGACAAAGAAAAATATCAATTTTTTTTTTTTTTTTTTTTTTTTTTTTTTTACATATGGCTAAATAGCATAATTTTTGTACTGGATACACTTTTTCAGGAATGATTAAAGACCTTTTTGCAATATGGTATAATCCCGAAAATGGTACAAACACAGAAAAAAAACAGACCATGCAGAAAGTTGATTAAGAAAGTTGTCAAGGAAGTTTAGATAAAGAAAGAGAGAAAGAACCAACTACCACCAAGGGTCTGAAATCCTTGAAAGAAAGAAACTGACAAATTCATTGGGGATGCAAATTAATGCACGCTTACCTAAGAAACGTTTTGGTGAGAATGTTACAAGAGCAATTACAAGTGGTAATAGAAATGGTAAGAAGATTGAATGAAGAAAGGTGATAAATGAATAGTTTCTGCAAGATAATATGTGATTAAAGAGAGATCATTTTTTGTTACAATAGTCTGTATAATTTAGCTGAAAAAGGTGCTGTCATTTAAGACAACTGGTAGGACAGAAATCTGCATTTTATGTATACATTTTAGAAGCAGCAATTCTTAGATCTGCTTTGCAGACATATTTGAAAAATGCAGAAACATTTATATATTTACTAAAAATATAAGCAAATGTCCACCGAGATTATATCCATTGTATAACCTTGTCCTTAAGTTGCATTACAAATTAATTTGGTGTGGCCTGAAGTTTAAATTATATTGTGTGTATTTAAAGGAATTGATTTTAAATTAAAGTGAAAGCAGTGGGTTTAATAGGCATAAAATGATTGAAGAAAACATTTCAGGTTGACTGAAAAAAAAAAAAAAAAAAAACATTGCTCAAAACAAATTTGTTCCTCACACATGATATGCAAAATAAAATTAAAACTTTTGAGAATACATTTCTTTTCTAATTTATCTGAGTATTTTATCATTTTTATATCACTGGAGGAAAAAAAAAGATACTCCCACAAAAAGTAATATAGTGAAAAAAAAAAAAATGTTAATTTGTAAATGATTGCACAGAGATTTTACTATTACTTAAACATAAAAGTAACTAAGCTTGCATTTGACCGCCACATTTTTTTAAAAAATAGATTCTATGATCTTTAAAAGACAGTAATGTTAAAAGTTTCAAAATGTGAAATACAACACTACTGAATAGAGAGATAAGAAACTGAACTTGTATTCACTAATTCAATTAAGTTTTCAATGGCAGTTAACTAAACTGAAAGAACTTCAGGAATCTTGCTAGAGAAAGTTTAATTGAAAATTAGAAATCTAAAAATGAAATTAAGCTATTCTAGAATTAGAACCCCCCCCCCAAAAAAAAAAACACTTGTTTGGATGATTGCAGTCTTCAAATTATATGCCTCAATTTGAGATGGGGAGAAGACAGAAAAGTATAATACACATTGAACATTTTGGATTCTTTTGTATAAAATAGAAGTGATTAATTTACTATTATTTTAGCTGTAATCAAAACTTAAGATTCTAAACATCTATGACATGAGAAATTATACAACACTGTCTGTTTCTTTAATTCAAAGCATTTGATATTTAAGAAAAATGTTTTAAAAAATAAAGTCACTTTTTATGTGATGCCATAAAAAATGCATTCTAAAAAAAAAAAATTAAAAATAAAATAAATAGAAAAATAGAATTATTTTTCAGCAGTCATTACAAACAATTGTCTTGTTTTACACAAATCATCTTTTTAAAGTGGAACCTATGTACAAATTTTTATATTACATTTCTGCATATTAACTTAAATTTTTATCTATTGTCTACTGAATGCAGGGTTTTTTTAAAAATAATTTTTCAAAGAATTAAAAACTAAAATAATTTTTCCTGAAACAGCATCACATAAAGAGAGAATAAAAGTAATAATATATAATTTATAAATAAGATATAATAAATATATAATTTATAAATAAGACATAATAAAAGAAGCATGTAAACTAAAATTTCTTTTTTATGTAAATTTTATTTGTTAACAGAAACTATACGTAAGAGCCATTGGGGACAGTTTGGTTTCAAATATATTTTGTAGAATTAGAAACAAAAAAAAAAAAAAAAGAAAAAAAGAAAAAAAAAGAAAAAAGACAATACTAAAAGAAGAAGGAAAAAAAGGAGGAACACATTAACATAATGTTAAGGTTTTTTTTAGTCACTACCGTTTGACGTGATCAACTTCTTTCAGGGCACTGGAGTACAGGGACTGGTTGATATGGGGACTTGGTGGCGAATAACTTAAAGCAGGACTATGCCTGAAATGGAAGAAGAAAAATATTGCATTTCTAATGTAATTTTTGACTGTTCTGCTTCATTCTTCAATCCCTGTCTGATTTTATTTTTCCTCTACTTTCGAGAAGCTTGTACTTTAGAGCACATCAAATAAAAAAAAACCATTATGAATGATTTTCCTTGGTATATGGTTATTTCATGCTATATATGGACAATTAGCAAACCAGATTGTCTTATTACCATCTCAGAAAACCATAAAACCTAGAAAATGAGAGAGAACAAGACTTGTTGGTATCAATCACTTTTACTAGCAACTGCAATGCCATTCTCAAAACGAGTCAAGTTATTTTGTTCATTTATATTTTAACTATGCTTGATTTTGGAAATTTATCAGCGTTAATATGCACAACTTGTATTTTTAAACAAGACAAATGAAATTTAGAAAAACGATTCTGATTTGTATAATTATCTTTATCAGATGATAGCCACGGATGAAAAATTAAACAGCAAAAGTTCACATTGGTTACATGCATGATGATAAGGCAAAATTATAATAAAAATGTTTATCAACATTTATGAACAGCTTCAAGACAAGGAAGTCTGTTTTTATAAACAAAGAATTTGAAGAAATAACATTTCAGTTTGAGTTTATAATAATGTTTAGTGAAAAAAATAAAAAAATAGGTAATGTGAGAGTAAACATTTACTTCTAGGTAAGGGATAAGAACAAGAAAATAAGCATGGATTTATGGATCACAGGATATAAAGGAACTAAACTTGGTGGGAAGGAATAAAACAATCAATTTTGCTAGCACTGAGATTTAAAACAAAACTCTTTGGAGAAATGTGTTAACCTTTGACGAAAATAAAAGTATATACATATCAACCATTGTTTTTTCACCTCTTATGTTATGGGTACTTGTCTGGGATTTGGTATAATTCTGATGATCAAACATTTGGCATCAGGTAAAAGTTGTTTCAATCTTTAGTTATAGTTTAAAAGAAAGAAAAAAAATTCCCAAAACTTACTATCCAGCAGTGAAAATTAAAAATTAAGATTTTATAATAATCAGCCCAACCAATGCTATCTCGTGAACTACACAACTTTGTGTTAAAGCAAACATTTATAAAATCTTTTTTTTTTTATTCTAGATAGTTACTCAATTGTTACAGAAGCAAAGAGAATGACAAGAAATGTGTTATATATCAAGGTCAGCTGTAAAACCAGACAGCAGGCAGAGAATATCAGGATGTGTATGTTTTCAGTAATATCAAATTAGAGACAGAAGCGAAAATAATTAGTAATAAAAAAAAAAAAGAAAAAAAAAGGGGAATGAGAAGCAAAGTACAGGGCTTTTAGTGTTTGGCTTTAGGGTTGGTGAAGATGGCTGTGAGGTCAAATGAAGAATCTCAACTGGCTGGATTTCTTGATGAGGAAGATAGTAGTGGGTGGTAAGGGTGGGCTATGCATGAAGGTGTAGACAGTCACCAAACCTATGCTTTGAACTTGAAAAGGAAAAAAAAAAAAAAGAAAGGCAGATGGGGGGTAAAAATGACTTGAGATGCAGCAAAGACAAACAGAAGGCAGATGATTGATAAGAATATTTTTCTTCTTGTAATAACTGACACTTGATAAGACACATTAAAACAGACTATAGTCTGGAGAAATTCAGGATTACTAAGCAAGTACTAGAAAGATATAAAAAAGATCAAAAAAGTGGATTATCTTTTAGGGTGGAACTGGTAAAAAGTGAGAAAAAAAAAAAAAAAAAATGATATTGTTTGAAGGGAAGTCAATGTTTAAAGCTTAACATTATATAAAAAAGGTGTCTGAGTATTTTTCTCCTACTTAAAAAATAAACTAAAAAATTGTGAACCAGTTTTCAACAGCTGATATGCTAATGGTAATATTAGAAGTTTTCTCATAAGGCTATTTTGGGCTGAAATTTAGGAAATATTTTTTTAAAACAATTTTTCAAGAAAATAGCTTTTTAAGTTCAGTAACTGTTATTGCTTTTTCCAGTACCAATGAAGGTTTCCTTCCTAACCTTTTTTTGAAGTAATGTGGAATATCAACACCATGATTTATGTCATTATTTTCTCAGGGTTATACATTCTATACCATTTTAGTTGCTGCTATTAAAATATAAATATCTTTTCAAAATATGATAAAATGTAATATTTTCTATTATAGATTCAGATCATTAAATGTATTTGGTATGTGCTTCCTGTGATAAAAAAAAAAAAAAAAAAAAAAATTAAAACGAGAATACATGATTTTTGCCAATCCAGTAGTAACCAGTTACAATTTTTGTTTTTTAAAATTATTCAGTCTTTATAAAAGATGATAGTTTTGTGTTAAAGTAAAGATGGCAAAAATAAATACAAAATAATCAAATATAGAAATAAAGTATTTTCAAGTGTAGATGAAAAACTAGCAAAGTTCATACCTACAAAAAAAACGAAAAAAAACAAGGAGTCAAAAGTACAATTTTAAACCTTGACACCATTATTACCATTTACTCCATCAGCAATCTTTGTTTTAAAAAGCTATTTTTAGAATTTTGAATAGTGTATAGAATTTTTGTTAATTCTCAAGAAAATAAATAAATAAATCCAGATGCTTGCAAACTATTTTAGTGAATTTATGCAATTAGAACAGAGAGAGAGAGAGAGAGAGAGAGAGAGAGAATGTATAAATTCAGTTTCATATGATCAAACTTTATTAAAATTCTAAAAATAGCTATTTAAAACAATAAAAATTGCTAAGGGAGTCTACAGTAATAGTAAGGAAACTCCTTTTTGGCAATTTTTTTTTCTTTTTTTTACAGGTATGAATGTTAAACTTTGACAAAAACTAAGAATGTTTAATAAAACTAGTCTAAATACTTATTTCTACTAAAAGAAAAAAAAAAAAAACTAAATTACATGCAGTTTATTTTGGGTAGGAACATTTAGACATTTCAAAAAGCCACTGTATATATTTACATAAAAATGAATATATTTTGAAACAAAATTTGAGAATTTGACGTTTAAATAAAAAAAAAACAAAAAAAAAACAAAAAAAAAACAGATTGTCACAAATATATATTGACTGATTTGTTACTTATGGCTTATCAACCATTTCTGGGTTATTTAAAGCTGAAACATTTTGGGATTGTAAGAATAATTTTTCTGTTTTGCAAGTTAGCATTGCATTAACTATTGGGGGAGATAATAGTTTTTCCAGATACAAGTCCTACGATTTAAGACATAGATGGAGAGAGGAGAGATGAATTGCATTAATCCTACCCATGCTATGAAATCACCTTTTTAATAGTTATGCTTTGGGAAAGTCAGAATTTGCAAGGAACCATAGTTAGACTGTAGTGGAGCTGACATATGTGGATGATGTGACACTTTGTGGAAAAATTCCCAACACAACACATTAACAATGGGAGGCCTGGATATTTAACATGGCTGTGAACTTTTGGGGCAATCCGTGGAACAATGAAATTTTTTAATCCTCACACTGTAAATCAGCAATTTCCTTTGATTGCGGCCTTCACACATTTAACAGTTTGGGGTATTCTACTTACTGAGTACCTTTCAGAACATGGATCTTTATCACCAGACTCCTGGCCAAACCCAAAGTGTCATTTGATTTGGACTTCTCTCATTAAATCATTTCTGAAAGTTTTTTTATTCCTTTGATTTGTTTCTATAGACAGATGTCCATAGCTTCAAGGAAAACCTGTGAACATGCCAATAGTATTAGGTTGGTGCAAAAATAATGTCGTTTTCTCACATACGTTACTATGTGAGAAAACGACATTATTTTTGCACCAACCTAATATGTAAGCTTGCACAATGGCATCTCACAGCTGACTAACCATGCAGGAAAGTGTCTGTTCATCCATCAAATCCCATATGATTGACAAGTTACATCAGTCATGCAACCAATTAATGAGACCTTCAAAATAGCTGCGTACTTTCGGGACAGACTTTAGTGCAAGGAAAGAAAAACTGGATATAAACGCAAAGTCACTAGAATAATATATATATATATATATATTTATTTATTTTACAGAAAAACTTTGTTTTGATAAAATGGGGCTATAACAACACTGTTCTATCAACAAAAATGTTTTCATGAGAATAGCTCTTAACAACACTATCAAAGGCAATAGCTGTTAGGAAAATAGATAAGGTGTGAAAAATAAAAGTTATTTCATCACCAGAAATCAATCTTGCATAGTCATACAAAAACTCTGTGTGTGTGTGTGTGTGTGTGTGTGTAATAGTATCCGAAACAAAAGTAGGAATTTTGAGAGTGGAAGAGTTTATAAATGACATGCTTCACCAACAGATGTTAGGTTCGGCTTCCTCAGGTCGGAATAAAAAAAACAAAATTGTGTGTAAGAAAAATGTGTTGGGATTTTTGAGGATAAGAGGAGCAATAAATTAAATTATCTTATCAGACCTAATGACCAGAAACCAGAAAGTTTTGGTTTATTTTTTTATGTATATATTAAAGCAGTTGGTGTCTGTTAAATTATAAGTTTACCCACTCAGAGTAAATCTGTTTTTATTCTATATTAGCTCATATTATTGTTTTTTCAAGGACTGGTGATATTATGTATGGTTCTGGTTTTAGTTTTATTGTTAAGAATTGTGAGATTAGCACACTAAATGCATTTTCTTCTTAGTGAATCCTTCTCTCTTGATCAAACTTGCATTTATTAAGTCAAAAGTGTCGTCAGACATTATTACGATGAACTACCAGTGCTTTTAAAGTGCTGTTATGCAGCACGTATCTGCAATGCTCATGGTTTTTTGGGGGTTTTTTTTTAATGCTTCTGAATGTTTCACTGATGTACATCATTAGACATTTTGTACAATCTATTCTGTATATTTCTGCCTCTGTCCTGTAAGACCAGGACCATGCATAATATCACCGATCATCCCAAAAGCAATAATAACACAATGCAGTATAAAATTAGTAGAGAAAAAAGCGTATCTATTTGGAGTGGGCCAATTTAAAAAACAGCAGACACCAACAGTTCTAATCTATACACATTAAAAACAAACAAATAATTTCTGATCATCAGATTTGATAGGTAATTTAATTTATTACCCCACTTATACTCAAAAATCCCAGTTCTGCCTTTCATCCTGACCTGAGGAAACCAAACCCAACACACATCAGCAAAAAAGGTCATTGATAACTTTTTTCACTTTGTCTAGTCTCCATTATATATATATATATATATATATATATATATATATATAAAATGTCATCCACAGACAGACTGTTTTGCTGTTTCACAGCTCATCAGTGTGGCTAAACATCCGGTTGCCTCTAGCTCGGATAGAAACCCGACTGAATTGGTGTCAGTCAGAGAATATACCACTAAGCCATTGCCGCACGGCAGGGATGTAGGTGGATTTTTATCTGCAAAAGATTAAGATGTCCATTTATGTTGCACTAGCGTTTGGTTTTTTCTTTGTTTGCTTTCATTGCCTATATTTGCTGCATGTGACCAAAGAAATTATCTTACCTTGCATGGACAGTCGTCATCAATTTTGGCGAGGCCTGTCTTTCCCATATTGTTTTCTGTGCTTGAAGGACCTGCCCCAAAGACCTTGAGAAGAAAGAAATGCCAAAAGAAGGGGAGAGCCATTAGGAGTGTGGCAAATTAGAAAAATAAAAGAGAAAGCAAACAAGGTTTGTTCAGTGCATTTTCAAAAAGAAACTGGAAAGAGCTTGTAGATACCAAAATTTAAGTTTTTTTTTTTCTTCAAATAAATAAGATACATTAAAACAAATAACATTTTGACCATAAGTGAATAGAATAGCAAGCATGTAAAAAAAAAAAAAAAAAAAAAAAAAAAAAAAAAAAAAAAGAAAGTATTTTGGGATATTTGTATTGAGTTCCTAACAATTGAATAAAAATTTTACTTTGATTTATTTTTTATAGCCTCTCAACCCTTTGCAAGTTATTTAATGCCAGAAAATATTTCTAGATTGTAAGAATTTTCTTTTTAAAATAATAATGGTTTAGTGATACAAGGCTTACTAATTAACCCATAGCTGGAGCGGGAGAAGAGGTTACTTCATACCTTTTCCAAGGATATTTTGCACCTAAGTGAACACAACTGGAATTGTAACTTGGCTCTCAGATTAACAAATCATTTTCCATTACACCATCATCCACACAACCAAGCTTACTGCTCCTGGTATTCCCAAGTAGTCACCCATCTAGGTACTGACCTGGATCGAGGTTGCTTGCCTTCAGTGATTGTATGAAAACTGGTGTTTCAACGTGATATGGCCAAAAGCCAATTTTACTATAATATGGTAAATAATCTAAAAATTAAACTATGTAATATGTACTAGCTTAGTATTATTTAAAAAAATAAATAAATAGGAACTATTCCTATATAGTATTTTATTAGTTTTTTTTCACATTGCTAAATTTCAGTTTGGACAGAGGAAACTATTTGAATGAAAAGAAAAAAGTTCAAACACTGAAGTAAGATCAAAAGTAAGATGTAAGCAAACTAGTCATAAACATTCTAATCATGGTCAGCATAGAAGAACAAAAAATATTTCAGATGATAAGTCAATCACCCAATTTTGTACACATGTATCAAAAAAACAAAAATAAAAGAAAATAGGTTTCTTTTTAACAAACCAAACTTACTTGTCATTGAGCTCTGAAAATTAAAAGAGAAAATATAGAAAAATTTATTGAAAAGCCAAACAATTTTACTTCCATTTCAACTGATGAAGTGAAATAAACCAAACAAAAAAATAACTAATCATGCAGACATCCAAGTATCAGTTAGTCTGCAAAGTTTAGTGTTAATATTAAATTAAATGAAACAATACTTTAGCTGCAAGAAGCAAGATATCCTTTTTAGTAGTGAGTAAATTCCAGTCAGGTGCAATTATTTAAAAACTGAGAAGAGATTGACAAGTTTATTTAAATTGTAATAAATGGTTTCATTTTTATATACCAACAAAACATATCTTTAACAGAATCTCAAATTACAAACACTTCCTGACATTTAAAAGATTCATTTGTTCCATATAATATCTATAGGTATTTATTTCTGACCACATAATAATTTAATAAATTTAGTAAAGATTTTCAACTTGCATTTCTTACTTAAAAGAACTTCTGAAAGTGATTTTTATGATTATAGTAAATGTGCTTGTGAGCAACTGCTTTTAACATGTAGAAGACAATTTCTACATTTCTGCCCATAGCAAGCATGAATTTTATGATAGACTTTCAGTCACTAACTGGTTAAAAAAAATGTTGATAAATGTACAATATTTGAGGAATCATCTCAATTATCTTCCGATTTTGTTGGCATTAGACATTTTATTGAAAATAATGTAAATTGTGTGGTCCAGAAACAGATACAAATAGTCAAAGATGAATGGATTAACCAAATGGCAAACCTAAGATCTGGCAGCATGAATCAGATAATTTTAGAATACCAAACTCTTTAAGGCCTTTCATAAACTTCAAAAATAAATAAAATATTAGATGAAATCAGTGATGATAACACAAGTTAGTAAACAATTAATACACATTTTTAAAAAATTGCTATTTGCTAGTTATCGACATTATTAAAGTGAGCAAAGATATATTAGCAGTGAAATGCAGATGAAATTAAGCACAAGAAGATGTAGAAATACTTCACAGCATCTGTATGAACTGGGATACCAAATGAGAGAAATAAAGACACAATGAAAGAATAAGATCTTTACAGTATTTGCATATCTAAAAACCTTTTATTTCCTTTCATATTAAGGGATACATGACAAACAAGATTGTCTTTTTTTTTTTTTTTTTTTTTACTAACAACGGACAGACATTTTCTAATCTAGTAAAAGAGAAATTAATGAGAGAGAGTAATATCTGCTACCTATCAATTCAGGCCAGTTAACTCCACAGATTTTAAATGACAATGAAAATAATGACCAAATATCATATATATATATATATATATATATATATATATATATATATATATATAAAAATTCAAAGAACTCTTGTACTTTCACTGCCCATGATGACAATTTAGTAGTTACTGAACAAGATATACTTTAGCAAGCAAGTCTGTCCTTTTGTCTACTCTTACAAACATGCTGATAACCTTACAGTTAAAAGAGAAAGTGATGAACATAAAGGTAACTGTTTTCCTTCTGCCATCAATTCAAACATTTTCTGCAACTTTCCAGTGCTGTAGAAAAACAGTGGCAGGAAGAGAAAGTAAATATTTTCTAAACTATTTAACACCTTTTTATGAAGTTATGTCATAAAACAAAATGAGACATTGGCATTGGCATTTTTTAGGGAAGCAAGAAGAAAAAAAAACGTCTTACAAAAGAGGAACATCAAAGTTCTAAAACTGAATTGACTTCTGATGCACAGTAATAACAGATTAGCAGATGTTGATGTTATAAAATCAAATCAAGAAAAGCTTTGTTGGTCCCAAGGGGTTGGGAGGACAGGAAAAAGTGCATTAATAAAGAGAAAATTTGGTTTGCTATCTCAGCATAACTCTTGATCTGTGGATAATGATACCATTGAAAAAGTGACCATGCCACAGGCCTTACCACAAGAGTGTGTCAACAGAGGCTAAAGATGGGGAGGGAGACACAAATAAGTACATGGGAAAATCTGCAAGACATCTGAATATAAACAAAGTTTTAAAAAGGTTACAGTAATTATATTCTGTATATGATAGAGACGGCATCAACAGATTTTATGAGAGTAGAAATCTGAAAGACTAACATAAATGACATTAACAGGATTTCTCTAGAACTTTAATTATGATGGGGTCATTTTTTGGTGTAACCACAAAAGGTTCCATTAAAAAACAAACAAAAAAAAGTGTTATTGCTTATCAAGACACTTAATAAATATTACTAACAAAAAAAAAAAAAAAAAAAAAAAAAAAATATTTTTATTAATTGGAAATTTACATTCCAGGTCTGATTTGTGATTTTTGTATAAGACATAATGTATTGAAAAATCTATTTGATGCATTTAAAATCTAAAAGAAACAAAGCATTCCTTAAATGGCAAAATATATTTATTGAGTAAATGTGGATAAATCATGGCTTTGTAAGATAAAGAAACTGATGAAAGGATCACCAATGAATACATTTGTTATAATTAATGGACATATGTCCTTTTTTGGAATCGGGTAATTTTATTTAACTTTGCAGTAAACAAGGAGGCAGAAAAGAAATCTAACAACAGAATAAGTGAATGTAAGAAATACAAACATTAATACAAAGCCACATTTAATGATTTGACCATAAAAAGTGTGATATTCTTATGTAGTCTGATTTTCTCAGGCAGATATGAACAAGAATCGACATACATTTAATTTTGTACTCGTATATAATATCATTTTTCAATATCAATTGTTAACCGATGATTAAAACAAGAAAAGAGAAAAAGAGTTCAAATTTCAAATCAATTGAGAAAATTAAAAAAAAAAGAAAAAAGGAAGCAACTAAGAAAGGAAAAGAAAATAGTAAATGAAAAATAAAGTAAAAATTCTTTTAAACTAAATTTCACCCAGTACAAGGCTCAAAGCCCACTCAAGGTAGAGGGTTCCAGTTTAAATGGTAATGATGAATCAGGTGTGGGATATGAGTGGACGAAAAAAAAAAATATGAAGATTATGAGTATAAGGGAGAGAGATAACAAATGCCCCTGATTTGAAGAGGTCAAATTTAAGTGTTCAGGTAAGCAGCAGCATGGGAGTCTGTTCCACAAAGTATCATTCCTTAGGGGAAAAGCTTTCTGATTGCAACTTTGTTCTTATATTTGGATCACAAAGAAAATAAGGTTGCCTTGACTCCATAGAAGTAGACAAAGACAAATAATACAAAAAGTGAGAGTAGCAGGCACCCAAAAAGTGAGAGCAAGTATAATAAAGTTTAAGTATTAATGACTTATAGATGGTAAAGGTGTATCATGGTAACAAAAGTTCATCTAAACGATAAATAAAGAGATAACAAGAGGCAGAAAAAAATATGCAGGTAAAATTTTTTATTTGAGTGCACAATGAATCCATCTCTTTGCTTTAAAACAGAGACAATATAAGTGCTAAGTCAATGAAAAAAAATATTAACTCAGTTTTTAAGGGTAATAAAAATTGATTTCTAGCCTGAACAAAGCCTTTGTCTCAAATAGATTAATACTAGTTAAAAATTATTAGCTTTAAATGGTATATATAATAAACTTGTCATGTAAGACTAGATAAATATCAAAGAACCAATATATGTAGAAGCAAAAACATAATGGCTTCAATCTTTAACAAGCAATATTTTGAATTTCTTCATTCCAATGCTTTGTATAAGGTGGGTAGTTGAATATAAGCAATATTTCCAATAAGTAAAAGTCTAACTTAATCCTGAACTACTGATTTGCCAAATTTGTCTTGTCAGTAATAATGAAGACCAGATAGAGTAAGAGGCACAGTTTATGGTGATATGTGGGGAAAAATAATGGCTAACCCTAAATTTGAACAGGTTAAGATTGCAGTGGCCAGGGAAGCCTCCTCTAAGGAGTTAGTTCCACAAAGTAGCAGTTCATGGGAAGAAACCGCTCAAGTGGAACTTAAATCTTACTAGTGGAATACAAAAAGAATGAGGGTGGTTTACTACAGTGTGTGTGGAATGACAGGTCTTGACCATGAAGGTTAGAACTGGTCAAACTAAATGTAGTTTGTCTGCACGCTTTCTAAGGAAATTGTGATAGAACAGCATTCACCAGCGACAAAGATAAAGAGAGACATTTTCTGGACTATCAAAGACTGAAAGAGAGAAGAGTGAGCATCTCCTGCCCAAATATGGTAGCAGTACTCCATTTTCAGCCTGATATGGCTCTTGTAAAAGGTAGAGCGGAGGAGGAGGAGTCAGGTACTTACTGGAGCAGTACATGTATTGCTATTTAAAAGATATAATTATCTTAGCTCACTCAGCAGTTGTTAGAAAATATCAACTATGAAGTCTTCATGGACTTTATAACAAAAGAGAGAACTCGGTTAAGAATAACAATTAATAAATGTGAATGATTTTTCAGGATATAATCTTTAGAGAATATCTGAAATATCATACAAGAATCTCAAAGATAGTAAAAGTATTGTGGAGATATTTTACAAATGCAATTATTTCAGGTATACAATCAAATTTTGTTCAGCAAAAGGTTTTAACAACATTTGCAAGGGTTGAATATTCTCAAAATTGCTCATCTCTTTCAAAATTGCATCTGTAATTAAACAAGCACCCTCAACTTAAATGTGTTAAATTAGGTTAGTTAGAAAACGGACAATAAAACAGGCAGAAACTGCAAAGGTATATACAATTGATGGCTTTTGCAGATGCAATTCTGCATATAAATGACTGCTATTCATTCCAAAAGTTTGGTTAAAAATGTCAAGATTTGAGAACAACAAGCCAGAAAAGCAGTGAAGGGTTAAGTATTTGCCATAGTAAAAAATTCTAAAATAATTTACACAAGTTATTTGGCAGGAAGTCATGTAACAAATTCAAAAACATTTAAATTCTTCAATACACATCTTAGAGAGATGCATCAAAAATTAAGTATATTTTGAAGTCTCAGATATAAAAAATTTAAATATAGAAGTGAAAGAATTTTGAAATAGAAACATGGATGTGTTAATAAATTTAAGTCAAAATAACTGAAAATGAACAATTTTTGAATAACACGTCATGAATAAAAAGTACAAATGAACAATAGGAAAATTTTGTATTTTTGTATACAATAACCTAAGACAATCTAATGATAAAGTTAAAAAAATGAATAACCATGACATGTAGATTCAATAAAAAACGAATTTCAGGTAATGATGAACAGTTGTATAAATGCAGATAGACTAAACAAAAGAAAACATATGGGTTGAGTTAAAAGATTAATACAGAAAGAATTATGCTTAACAAGATCTCAGACTAATGGTTCAAAAGAGAAGGAAGATTTTTATCTTGAATCTAAAAAAAAAAAAAGAAAAAAAAAAAAAAAAAAAAAAAAAGTTATAATTTACAAACATTCTAAATAAGAAATAAAAAAATATTTCAGTTAAGGAAAACTAGAGATGTTGACTTCTTTATTTACAGAACAATGAGCAATTCTTATCTCCTCCATTAACCAACTGAACATTGGCCAGTTAATATTAGTAGATGCTAAAGAGTTCTCATCCTAACCAAGAAATCCTTTGCTATAAAACAAATTTGATGTTGGTCATTTTAAATATAATTCTCTGTATTAACTTCTAATTTCTAATAAAAAAAAATAAGTTAATCTTGCTTGTGGTGACCCAGATCAACTTTAATGTGTTGGAAAATCTTATTCATAACATGTGAAAAAACAAAAAAAAACAAAAAAAAAACAAAAGAAAACTGGCGAGTCTTGATGGTATCTGAAGTCAGTTAAACAATTTTCTTGGGAAAATGAGAGGAAAAAAGAATCAGTTTTCCTAATTATTATTCTTTCTGCAGATAAACATAAAAAGTACAACTTTATATAGAGTAATTATATAATTATGCTCAATATGACAATTATTGATTATTTGTTTTAAAAAGGCCACTTTTATAACAAGAAAACTGATGACAGATGTACACTTCTATCTCCATATACCTACAAAGTAAAAGTGGCAATTTGGTCTCTATTTTCAGTTAAAATTTAATATATAAATAATGCATGAAGCATAGTGAGAATCTTTCTGTACATTCAGATTCTTAAAAGCTGAAATTGCTGAATCCTTTTAAATGTTGAATTAAGTATAGCTAGATAAGTGAAATATTAAGCAATGTTTATTTAAATCCTAAACCTGCTTTCATACATTAAAATAAAATCTTTTACAGAATGTGATTCTTGCAGTTCAGAAATACTATTATAAAAATCATTCCATAAAAAGGAGAGAAAAATAAAATTCATTATTTAAATTTTAACTGCAAATTTGACTCATCTTTAGGCAAAGTTATTTTAAAAAGTATAATACACAAAATATACATTTGTTTAAAAAGGAAGGAAAATAAAAAACAAAGTTATAAATAAAACTGATCTAAGTATTTGAACTTTTTCTGTCATTCACTTTAGTTACGATCAACTAATGGTTTAGATTATTAAACCATTAGGAGGAAAATCCTTTTTTTTGAATAGAGTCCTTTCATGATATTTTTTTTTTTTAAGTTGTACCATTAACAACATTCTATCTGGTGAATTAGTGGCCTAACTCTCTACTATGCCACTCACAAACTAATAATATATTCAATTAGCAATGAGAGAAAACTAGAATCAGCTCCTATGTCAATTTTTGTTGCTATAAGCTTATCAAAACTCAAAATTTTTTACCAAAATTAATTAGTGCCTGAACTAGGGCTCCAGACTAACCTTTTTCACTATTGTTCTAAAACCATTCCAAAAAAGGTTAATGATCTTGTAAAATATCTTTAACTGTCCAAAAATCAAAATATCTTTATTCTTTAATTTTGTTATAATTTATAGTGCTTACTAGCTAAAATGTTTAGGAAATAAAAAGCCTAAAATAATAAAGTCTTAAAAATAAATAAATACAAAAACAAATTAGCTAAATTTTACTGTAATCATAAAAAAAAAAAAAAAAAAAAAAAAAAAAATCAATTGTAACAGGAATGTTCTTATTAATTTTCATGCTCAGAGTAACTACTATCATACTTCAATTTAAGAATTACACTTTATGTATTCATTTTCTATATAAATAATATTAGTACAACTAATTACAATTAAGAAAATTCTTAGTCTTCATCAAAAATATTTTCATTTCCAATTATCTATAACATCTAAATTTGAAGTTAAGGGGCAAGAACTAACAATTTTAACTTGAAAAAGTTTCAAAAGCAAATTAAAAAAAAGAAGTGACTTCACATCGCTCACTGTTGATGCGAGTAATATGTAGCCTATAATCGACAGATATCATTAACTGGCCATGATTCTGGTGAATCTTAAAATATTTCAAAGATATTTAGAAGATAAGATCAATATATTTAAATGCTATCATATAACAAAGTTTCTTTTTAAAATTTATTCCTGTAACATAGAAAAAACAGTAAATAAAAATACAAGCCAAAAGTTAAGAGAAAATTATATTCAAATTGATTTTTCTCATAAAATGTAAAATAGATTTCTTTAAAAACAAACCGAAGTAACACACTTTACCATGGAACTTAGGAGAAATAGAGGGTTCAAGCAACTCACACACAATCCTGAAGCTCAAATTGAGTTCATTTTTTAGTGTTACTTTTTCACAAAATCCGGTACAATATTTTTTTTTTTTTTTTTTTTTTTTTTTTAACTATTTTGTATTTTCATGTGTGGTTTTTGGTACTTGCTTTCTTGCATATTATTTTGCAAGATTACTTGCATATTATTATGCAAAACTTTTTTTTTTTTTTTTTTTTTTTTTTTTACAAATATCTGTTACATGGTAATATTGAAAGAAGAACCAGAATAACTTTCAGCCAATGTTTTTTGGTGCTTTTTTTCTTTTTTCTATTAAATGAGAATTATAGAAAATGAACAGCATAAAATTTATTGATTTAACTGGAGTAATCAAAGAAATATATTTCTTGCTATAAAGAATATAAATCTAACAAAATGTAAATATTCAACAAGTATATTTCAAATACATTCTTTTTTGTCTTCAGACTAGCATTTCCTTCCTTCTTGCTATTTTTGGTGCTATGTTTTTGATTATTTCTGGAAATTTAAGTTCAACCTCTTTTTAAGACAAAACATTTAAAATGAACCATAAACTAGAGTCTACAGCCCTGTCTGAGAATCTAGACTGAATTCTGTGCAAGATTTTTATGTAGCTACTAATAAATTGATTGCCTAAAACCTCAAGAAAAGACAACACCAACATGGACAAAAGTAGTTTTAGTAGAAAAGAGGCACACAAACACACAAATGTAATATTCAAGTGCATAATTCTTTATCGGTTAATAGTCTTCACTGTATAAGCCAATTCAACTAACTGTGACATCTGGCAAACATCTGCTACTGAACATACTAAACATCTACTAAGGAATCCAACATTAACAATGATAAAACTATTTATGATTACAACGATGCTCTATGTATGACAAAATACTATAATAGATTGCTCTCATTTGAAAGTAAATTGAAATATGTTTGGGACCATACACATGTCCAATACAAATTTACTGTGATTAACATTAACACACAAGAAACTGAAAAGAATCCAAATTGAAATCTGCATTAACTGATAGACTGTGCAAAAATCTTATTGAGGCAGAGTAAATTAGGTGATATGGAATTTAAGGATCACTTTCAAAGATATCATCAGCCATTTATTTAAAACCACTGCAAATTCTGGCTACCCAACAACAGCAACTTTCTACATCATCTTTGTATACAGAAGCATTTCGAGACTTGCAATGAAACTGGCTTAGAATACTGTGCTGCAGACAAAAACATTGCTTAAGGGATAATAGCATTGTTTTAAGTTTAAATAAATTATATAGCTATTTACATTACACTTACACTACTGTCTTAGCTTTTGTTGTTATTATAAAGTCTGGACATTGTGCTCTCCAGCATTCATCGAGTACTTGCCGATCCAAATAATCCTCAAGGAATTTCAGACTAAACACTTTATTTAGACCACATGAGCAGATAGTTCTCATTCGACTGTCCATCTCTAGGGAGATCATGTTCTTATTTAGTACATCTCATACTGTTTTCCCAGAGTTCTGAGCAGTACGAAATAAGACAATACATGGCAGAATGAGAATCTACTCCACAAAAGGTTCAGTTCAAAACTCCCTGAAATTTACCTGGGTCAGCAATCATGTGATGAAGTCTGGAAGACGCAAGGGCCAAACAGTTGTGATAACAGCAACAAAGATGAGAACAATAGTCTGAGAGTAAATAGTAATTTCTCATCCAAGAAATTCAAATGTAAAATAATACTTAATGTGACAAATAGTATGTAGAAAATTATAAGACATTTCATCATTTTACTGTTGAAACTGCTAGATGAAACCATAAGGTATACGCTAATAAATTCTACACTATTCCATCTTGCTTTCCTGCCAATTACAATCTTCAACAATTTAAATGCATCAT
Organism: Acanthosepion lycidas; assembly: GCA_963932145.1. Classification (NCBI taxonomy): domain Eukaryota; kingdom Metazoa; phylum Mollusca; class Cephalopoda; order Sepiida; family Sepiidae; genus Acanthosepion; species Acanthosepion lycidas. The sequence continues at coordinate 44,249,079 of OZ010574.1, read as the reverse complement.
CATCTTCTGTCTTCTTGAATACTGGTCTTTTAATGCCCCCCCCACCTCTCTCAATGTTTTCTCAGTTTCTTTCCCTTTCAGTATCCCCTTGTATCTTAGTGGCTTTATCACATTGCTTGGGGGATGGGGGTGAAATGATATATATATATATATATATATATATATATATATATAATTTGAGAGTTCAATGTCATGCCTTAACTTAACTAGTGACTGTTGGCAAAAACAGAAGCAGGAAGTTCAAAATGTTACATAGTTGAAATAAAATTAAATTATTTAATTGTTACCTTATATATATATATATATATATATATATATTTTTTTTTTGTTTTTTGTTTTTTTTAAAAACACAAGTTAACAATTCTGTGTTGATAGGAAAAAATAATAAAAAGAGAAAGAAATGTCAACAAGTAAAATCAATGCAGTTAGTAAAACTACCAATTAATGAACTATGCCTATCATTGTCTCAAGCTTCTAATTACTTGAAAGTTTCATCAGTTCTACTTTTGAACATTTTATATCAAAAGGAATTAACCATTTCCTCATGGAACAAATGTGGTGAACAATTCACTGCAAAAAACATGATAAAGGAATCTTTCTTAAAATATAGCACTGTTTAAAAAAACAGCAATATAAGAATGCTAGTCTGAAGAAAACACATTGACAATTCCTCAACTTAAAGATGGTACACAAGAAAAAAATACAACGTAAAATCTTACATACAATAGTAAAATATACATAATATAGATGATCTGACAAACTTTACATTATTCTTCTAAATTGTAAATATAAACACACACAGATTATATATATATATATATATATATATATATATATATATATGAGCACCAATAAATAAGAAAATGGTCAGTAAAATTATTAGAAAAATTGCAATTTAAACAGAAAAAGTCCCCATGCATTAGTATATATAACCCAGAGTAACCAGATAAAAGAAAAGAAAAATCAGATAAATGTTAATATATTTAAAATAAGGAGAAATTGTGGGTCATTTATGATTAGATAGGCACATACAGTTCACAAATTTACAAGATTTCAAACAGTCAATGTTCTATCTTGATTAGGTGATGCTGCAGAATATGATAAATATTAGACATGTGGAAATTGCTTGTTGTTTGCGGGGTTTTTTTTTCTCTCAAAATGGCTTGATATTTATTTGTACATTCTTGAGCTTACTGACAACAGATAAGCATCACATAATCACCTAAAAAGAACAGTTGATAAACTGAGTGAAAACTCAAACATGGAACCAACTTTTATTTTTTTTTTTGGGGGGGGGGGTGATTGCCCTTTCCCCACAATGTCTGATCATTCTTCATAGAACAATCACAGTGAATTGGTGAAAAAGAGAAACCAGTGAACCATAACCATGTTAGCACACAGAAAGCCAGAACAAAAAAGCCCACATACTTTCAAAGCTATAACTACATTAAAGCACGAGCCAAAACATCAGTTTGAGAAGAGAGTACATTTATAGGAAAACAGAATTTGACAGATGCCATAATATAAAAGACGCCAGTTTTCATAATAACTGATTATATTAATAATATTTTATCATCAAAATAAAAAAAAAAACTATTGAATAATAGATAAAATAATTCAAAATAACTTTAAAATTAGCTTTTTATTACATTTAATGTTTCATAAACATTTGAAAGGAAAAATATGTTAATTCCAAAAACATCACAAGCAGAATGGATCTAGAATGAACTTTCAACAGATTAAAAGCTTTTTTAAATAAACAGGTTTTGCAATTTGTTTTAAAATGTTTTCTACATCAAAAACACAATGTAGTCAAAAGATTTTAAAATGGTGTCTTAGCAATATGGCATAAATGAAACACTGACCAAAATAAACCACACTGTAAGAAACAAATGAATGGAACAGAAAAATATATAGGATTCCAATCAACCAAGAAGACCAGCAGAAATGACAGAGAAATTGGACAATCCGAAACGAGAAATCTGACAATCAAGCAATGGTTGTTAAGAAATGAACTGCATTAATCAAAAACAAAAGAGGATGGATAGACAAATAAACAATATGACACACAAACTTACAGACAGACAAACAAAGAGTTAAGAGAGGGGAAAATAAAAAACAGAGCAGACAAGAGTTTATTATTATTATTATTCATAAGGAATTAAAACCCCTTCCAGGCAGTCATTAGCAGATGTTTTAAATAGAGGCAGCAGCAAACACCAAATCATGCACAGCCTCTAAGCATAAACAGAAAAGCAGGAGAGGAAGAAAAGGAGTGAAATACTGGAACAAAATTAAACCAATGATGCATCTCAAAGAGAGAGAGAGAGAGAGAGAGAGAGAGAGAGAGAGGAGAACAATTTTGTCTTTTCTTACTCTTTCTATTGTTTTAATAATAATAATAATGAAAAAAAAATAACAAAAAGAAAAATCAATATTAAATATTCAGTTTAAATTTGGACAAATTTCAAATCTGCAATGGTAGTAGTAATATTAGTAGTAGTAATGGAAACAGCAATAATAGTAATAGCAGTAGCAGTAGTAGTAATAATAGGTTACATGGATAGATCTATCGAGTATCTACCATGCACCCGTTGACTAATAGTAATAAGGAGGGTGAGATGATGATGATGGCAGCAAGGCAGGCAAAAACTAAATGCAAGCAATCCCCATGCCACAGACCTAAGCAGGTAAACATTTTTTTTTTTTTTTTTGATTACAGAAGGAAAAAAAATATTTTAAATGGAAAAAATATAAAACAGAGCACATATAAAGCAAGTAAGATGCAGAACTAACATGCAGACCAATAGCGCACATTGCAGCACAAGATACAGGGAACACTTACAAATAACTTGGTTCAAAGTACTACCTTGTAATGGTGGTGTCGTGGAATCTGATAAATATAAGGATTGTGACCCATGACATCTGGTTTTAAAGATTTATGTAGATATAGATGTATAGATATATAAGGTTATATATAACTTGAGAGACATGAATCGAGAGAAATAGGGTGAGAGAGAGAGAGAGAGAAAATAGAGAAGCAGAATGCACAAGTGAATAATAGTGAATAAATATGTGTAGATATGGATGAATAACAAAAGAGTTCAAGAATATTAGCAATAATAATAATAATAATAATAATAGATGTTTGATACAACTGTTTAACATTTTTTCAAATTTCCTCTAACAAGTGATTTAAATTTTCAAGATCCAATACAAATATCAAAAAACAAAACAGTACATTTATACGCGTATTTTAGTGTGTATATGCATATAATAATTCATGACACAAAAAAGAAAGAAATAAAACTAAACAAAATTTACATACAATATTAAGTATCCAAATTAAGTGAATATTGATACCTAACTTTATAATGTTTAAAAAAGGTGAATTTGATTTAGTATATGTTGGGACCTTTCAATAAAAAAAAAAAAAAAAAGAAAAAAAAAAAAAGAGCAATCCAAATATTTGTGAAGATGTTTTTCATCAACACACTAAACTCAATTATTAAAACTAAATGCAAGGTAGTAGTAAGAATAATAAAGTATAAAATTCATGTTCTAAAATAATAAAGCAATAACTTTTTCTAATCTTTGTGATTCTCATTTTGATCCCAATTATGTGGGGGAAAAAACTATGCAAATATCTAAGATGACTGCAACATTAAAAGCAAAGAAAAAAAAAAAAAAATACTTAAAACAACAGTAAAACAAACACTGCCTCTGCGTTTCTGCCACTTTGAAATAGTTAAAAAATAAAAATAAAAATAAAATAAAATAAAAATAAAATAAAATAAAACAAAGGAAAATGGAAAAGGCAACAAGTGGTTTTGAAGTTTAAATTTACAACTCCCCAGGTTTCAGAAATATAAAATAGTATAAAATGTAAGGGCCAATAATTTGACATTTGATGAACTAATTTGCAGTAAAACCCATAAATTGACATTTGATATTAAAGCGTCTGTTTTGGTTTTTTTTAATGAACATGGAACGGTTAAAATATATATACGATCATATTTATGTTAATAATTTAAAGAAAAAAAGCTGATCATTAAAAAGAACCCTCAACAAAAAACCTACCTTTATTTTTACTAAATTCAAACAGGTGTTCTAATTCCTATTTGCTGAAAAAATATTTATTTTAATATACCAAACAATATTGTTAGATAAAATTTAAAAAAATAAAAATTCTTAACTACTACATAATATACATTCAAATTATAAATTTATTCAGATTATCATCTTACTTATAGCGATTGATTTAAAAATAGGTTCAAAAGGTTAAGAGGAGAAAAATGTTTTGATCATTAAGAGATAAAATCTAAAATGAGGATCCTGCATTCAAAGATAGTGTATGAAATAAATTTGCCAGTTATCCTGTGGATGACATGGCACTTTTCTATTTATAAAAGGTCAGCTCCATTATTTTTTTATAACATGTAACCATATTCTTAAGTTCAATAGAGATTTTGGAGGTGAAATATTTTTAAAATTAAAACCTTTTGTTTCATTATTTTTTCTTGTTTCTTTTCACTGTCAAAATTTGAAAGCAAAAGTAAAATGTAGGAATTTAGAACAAAGATAACAAAAGACTTAAAACTAATAATATAAAAGTGTACAACTGTTCTACATAATTTTATTAGTCATCATCATCATGTAAACATGATTCCATACAGCCAAGATAAAACTATGTAATTAAATAAAAAGTATGTGCATATATATATATATATATATATATATATATATATATATATATATATATATATATATATATATATATATATATATATGTGTGTGTGTGTGTAATCCGGATATAAGAGAGTTGTAAGGGACCGGAGATGAAGTCTATTATATCCGGGTTTGGTCTATTTTGTTTAGGTAAGTATGGCTCTAAATTGGGACCAGAGAAAATCTCTCTTATATCCGGGTTACACTGTATGTATATATGGTGCATCAAAAAATTTCTCCCACATTTACCTCCCAGATAATAAGACATTAGTTAGATGAAAAGACCACTGCTACTAATGTCTTACCATTATCTGGGAGGTATTTCTGAGGGTATATGTGTGATTATATATCTGATATAAGAACAAACTTCAATGATTGAACTGAATCACTTATGAGACTAACTTTGTTAAATCTAGATCTAAAGAGAGATAAATATATCCCTTTCTACAAAAAGGATTAGTTTCTTTCTAGAATTTAAGAATTCATTAACAGTCAAGGAAGATAACCCAAACTATAAATTTTGAAATTTACTATATGCAACAGAATGACAAAATACAAGGCTAATGAGGATCTGCTGAGCCTTTAATGCTGTTAGGTTAGGTTCATTGATTTTATGACATGTCAATGATTGTTGTATTATTTAGTGTCAAAGTCAGTCTTTTCATTTTTTTTATTTTAATCAAAAATCAAAAATGTAAGTCTAATAGAACAAAACCACAATGAATAAAGTTTTAATTTTTAGCCTATTTTAATTACCATCAAGAACATACTCATAAATGTTGGGACTGTAAGAGATTGACTTTAGAGGCTATGCTAACAGTACTGTCCTGTATAAATCTGTAATCTAGAAAGAAGATCAAGAAAAATGTGTGTGTGTGTGTGTGTGTGTGTGTGTTACAAATTTAAATTCTAGCCTTAAACACTATTTTTTCTTACAAATGTTACTTTTTTTATGAAGAGACTTGTAATGTATTACTTGCATAAATAAAACTGAAATTATATCATATTTTAATGACACAATATGCTTTTTGATATAATAAAATACTGGTCATAAGAAAATATACACCCAACTCACCACTTGTGGCTCAGCAAAAAGCAAGACAAATAAGCAAAATAAAGAAATCATGATAATTTACTAAATTTCTTAAACATTTTTTGCAATCACTTGAAAGAAACGAGAAAAAAAGTACAACAATGACTGCAAACAAATATGCATAAAACACACAGAGGATAGCTTAATAGTTTTCTAGGGAATTACAAGAAGTTGTTGTAAAGCAGAGATCAAAATACACAATACACGTGTAATAAACTTGAAGAATGACCAGAAATAAATGACGAGGTTTTAAAAATTATCTTGACATTTTTGTTAGAGTTTAATTTCATTCATATGTAGAAATAATTTAGTTTTTAAGAAAGTCTAAAATTAAATTACTGTTTTTTTTGGGTTTTTTTTGGAGGTGGGGGGGGGTTCAAATTAATGATATTAGTTGTAACTGTAGAACATCATTTTCATATACAAAAGGTGAAATTCATTATTAAGTGATGTCATAACAGAGGCTTGTTTCTACGAGAAGGTGATGAAGAGTTCTTGACCTTAACCATTTCCCAAAATTGTTATTGCATTAATCAGAATACTAATTTGAGGTAGGGGACCAGGCCAAGGACTTTTCATCACACCCTGCATCCCCCACTATAACTTACCTAATATTCTTAGGCTTTTCAATGTCAACAATGAAAGACACAATAAAGTAATTAAAAAAAAAAGAAAAAGAAAATGTGTATAGAGCAGGAATCCAAGTTTTTATAGTGTAAAAAAGTGAATAGCTTTCAAAAATCCACATAATCCCAATAAACAGAAATGAAACTCTTAGCTTCTTGGAATTAACTAAATTCTCTGTTAAAAGTATTTTAAATTGAATACTGTCAAATTCTGATTTGCAATTTGTTTACTTTCATGTATTCTCAATAAACCTCTGTGAGATATATTATAATATTTGAAGTTTTTGTTTTTTTTAAGTTTTAAAATTCTTTTAAATAGGCACACAATTGTTAATATAAAAGAAAGAGTGGAAACATTTTAATGTTACTTGCCAAGGGAATTATCTCTGAAAATCTCCAAAATTAAGTATAACAAAAATATTTATTATTTACAGACTAATATCTCTATCCTTGTTATTAATATTGTGTACTCCAGCCTTCTTCTGATATGGGTAACTTTCAGGAAATTTCAAGATGAACGCTTTATTTAATCTACATAGATAGATAGATAGATAGATAGATAGATAGATTACCCATGTCTAGAGACTTTTTTTTTTTTTTTTTTTAAATTACTACACAGTTATTAATGCTAGTTCTATTTCCAATAAATATGTGCTACCCTGCTCTGAACTCCATTACTATGCCACCAAATCCATGAACCAGCACATTAATCCTCTAGGCTCTTTTCCCATGGGGAAATCTTTATTATTTAAGATATTAATACAAATAATTAAATTTATAACCTTAAACCATCAAAATCATGAAAAAGCAGAACACTCTTGGGATCTATAGTTTATTCCTTAAAAAAAACAAAAAAAAACAAAACAATGATACATTCTTAGAATCAGGTTTTTCTTTTATTTTCTATTATTTAAAATTTTGGAATTGACATTTTTCGACATTAATTTAAATTGCTTAAAAATATCAAACAGATTTAATTCAAAGCCTCTGACAACCAAACAATTTTAATTTTCATATTATGTGTAAGGACTTACCTTAAACTTACTTAGAAAAAGAATAACTCATTAAATCAAAACAAAGACACCTTTCCTATCATGATTAATTTTGTAACTGTAAAATCTGTTTCCCACATAAAAATAACAACCAAAATGCATCTGCTCTGTTGGGAAAATGCTTAATTCTATCAAGAATTAAAATCTAACCATACATGCAACATCTACTAAGTAATAATTTGACCTAGTCATTAATGAGAGAAAAATTTTTCTTTTATGCATATATATTAAATGAAAATACTCGATAAAAATAAATGTATATAAAAATCAATGAATATATCATTTTTACATTTTTACATTAAAATGATAAAAGACAAGAAATAGCAAACGTGTTAGGCAGAATAGCAATAATGAAGGATTGATGTTTTATTATATACAGTGTAACCCGGATATAAGAGAGTTGTCGGGACCGGAGACGAAGTCTCTTATATCCGGGTTTGGTCTATTTTGTTTAGGTAAGTGTGGCTCTAATTTGGGACTAGAGAAAATCTCTCTTATATCCGGGTTACACTGTAGATGCAGGTTAAAAAATTACAATATAAACAAAGGGAAATATGTGAATAGAGAAAAAGAATATTTTGGTAAAATTAAACAGTAAAATGATATACAAAAGGTACATTTCAAAGTGTTTAAGGTTTTTGTGGCTACAAGTCAATATTGACCTTATATAATATACCAAATAGCTTTCATTTTTAGATTTATAATTTCATATATTCATGCAGTATTAACATTATGGAAGTTGGGTAGCAAAATCAGAGTGGAGCCTAAAATTCAAGTTAACTGAGAAAATTAACAGAAATTTAATTGATTATAGGACAGAGTTCATAATAATTTTGCACAATTCTATTACTATAACTAGAATTCATTGTCAATGCAGTTTGATAATGACATCAATAAACAGAACAATATGAAAAATGCAAAGATCTCTATAATGTTATGACATATGAAGACTAATAAAAACAAAAAAACAAAACAAAAATGGTTAAATTTTAAACAAAAATGAAAATATCACTTTAAAAGTGAAAAACTTTTTTTTTTAAAAAAGAAATCAGATTTTAAATAAAACGAGAGAGTTAGGATGTTAGATAACTTAAAAGAATTAATGAAGAGGTTTAATTAAAAAGGTTTCAAAAGTGTCAATCAGAATATATTTAAGGAGAATAATGTGCATTGTAACAATAACAATTCTATCCAGAATTTCTCTTATTACTGTTAAATTTATATTAAAAAAAAATAGTACACAATCAAAAAAATTAAAGATTATAATACATTTCTATTATATTTACAGAATGCATTAAGCTTTTCTTTCTTCAAGAGGAATAGAAAGTGACTACAAATGTCCAAAAGACTTATACATTATATTAGGTTGGTGCAAAAATAATGTCGTTTTCTCACATATTTTACTATGTGAGAAAACGACATTATTTTTGCACCAACCTAATATTTAAAATTATTCACTAAACATGTTTCATGCTAGAAGAAAACTTTAGATTGGAAGGAAAATTGCACCAATTTCTATTAATGTGCAACATCAATTACTTAAGGGAGTTTGAAATATATACTTTGCAATTTACTGATAAAATGTAACATTACTAAAAGATCAAAAAGCCTGATTTAAGCTGCTTTTTAAGTTTGAAGAAAGTGCAAAATAAACTGATGAACTGTTGATAAATGGTTTTCAATTCTTTTATAACAGTAGAAATTATTTTCAAGAAAAGATAAGACTACTAAGCATAAATTAATTAATTTTAAGATTAATTATATATTGGATATTTTTAAAAGTACTTTGTAAATGAAGCACGAACATTTCAATTGAGATATAGATAAAACTCCCAAGGATTCCCTTTGAACTTTCTCATAAAATCAGCTAAGCCCTTCTAATAACAAAAATAATGATTTCTAATAGTGTGTGGAGCAAATTTGGTTCTATAAAAAGAGTGGCTATAATAATAACAATGTAACAACGAAAATTATTTAAGATTGCAATCATGCTAAAGAATTATTTTTTAAATTTTGATAATTTTGAAAGAGTTCAAAGATCTAATTCAGACAGTCCTAAGTTGGTTTAATGGATTCTTCAAATATTGGTCATAATCTTGTAGTGTAAGAACTTCTTTGATTCCCTTTTCTATTATAAACTCACATCTTAATCTCATGTCATGTTTTATAATAAAGGGCCTTCCACAATTTGTAATCATGCTCAATGATTATAGCAAACTAAAAGGGGGAAAATATTATTGGTTTAGCCAATGAGAGGTAGATCATTTTAAAAACAAAAAAATAAGTTTCATAAATGTGACCTGGTGTTAAATCAATATTAGCATAAGATTACTGCATTTAGAACACCAGATTAAGTTAACTTTTTCATTCTTTCAAAATATTCATTGTTGGTAACAGAGTAACAGCAAAAGTCCACCTTACTGAAAATCTTTGGTAACTGCTGAAATTTTACAGAGTTGGATTTCTAATGACATGGTTAAAGGGCTCCAACTATGTTACAATTTACCCAAAGTTAGAGGGAAATGTAGATTCATGCCTTTAAGAGCATTAATGCAAAGTGAACTGTCCCAGCTGGAGTTTGAACTTAGTCTGTGCATTCCATTCTGCGCTGTTAACTGTTATGCCACTTGAGCTTCCTCTTCTTAAACAATGTTCAGTGGGAAAACATCACAGATGAAATACAAACCTATTTCCCAGGTAATAACTCTTTTCATGATTAAAAAAAATAAAAATAAGAGGAAAGGTAAGAACTGAAAACTATGACTTCTGTCAGGAGTGAATGAAAGAAATCATCATTTAGGTGACATAGGCGATCATGGTTCTGCACATTATGTAAGTTACTTGCTGTTTCTCTCTACCTCTCCTTCCCTCGGTGTATTCCATAAGTACTTAATTTTCCAAAAAATTTCAACTTGCTTTTCGTCTTTTTTTTTTTTTTTTTTTTTTTCATTGCAAGTATGTCTTTCTAGTTCATAACATGCATTCTTTGAATGCCCCCAAATCAGTTGTTCCCATTTTCTTTAAAAGTTCCTCATTGAACACATGCTCAGTCAATGTTATTCTCAGCATCCGCCTGTAGAAATGCATCTGTTGCCAAGAGTTGCTTCTAGGTCAGTAAGGAAATTGCCCAGCATTCACTGTCATATTGGAAGATAGCAATTCAACACATCTTTCTTTGTCAAACAATTTGTTTTTTCTATTTCTTCGTGGTTTCTTTACTTACTGGAAAGCCTCTTTTGCTATTCCGATGCACTTTCAGATTCCTGTGACACATTTTCCATCATCTATTAATACACTACCCAGATAAATTTCTGTACTTGCTTAATGATGAGGGTCTCCAATTAGAAGCCCACACCTGTCTCTCTCTCTCTCGCAGATGATCATAGATTCTATATTCTTATAGTTAGTGGCTAGTTTATTATTCTTGCCTTCCTTTACTATCTTGCCTAGAATTTATGGCAGTCATTGTCAATGTTGGAGTTTGTTTTATTTCAGAGTCTGACATCATCATTGTATCATTTGCCTATATTAAGATTTTAAAAGACATGAAGAGTAGAAATAACTTGTGTAGGACAAAACTATAGATGTCACATGTCACAGTGTGTAAATAGTCAAAGCACTAATAAGTGCTGTGAGATCATAAAATCATCATTATAAACAGCTATTTATAATGTTTTATTGTCCATTGGCTGAAAATATCTTCAGGGTTTCATTACAATTAAATTTATATTGTGACTATATAGACTGATGAATTTGTTTTCTAGGGCTTAACTCTTTGCGGGCTATTTAATGCTAGAAAATATCTTTAGATTGTAAGAATTTCTTTTTGGAAATAATAGTTTAGTGATACAAGTCTTACTAATTAATCCATAGCTGAGAGGGGAGAAGAGGTGGATTCATACCATTCCAAGGGGTAATACTACATAAGTGAATATAATAAAACTGACAGGAATTGGAAATCTGCCCTCTGACTAACAATTCCAAGCTGTTATCCTTTACACCACCCACACATCCAAGCTTATCGCACCTGGTATTCCCAAACAGTCACCCATCTAGGTACTGATCAAAACGATATTATTTTTGCACCAACCTAATATCTTACAGGAAACAGTATTTTAGCATGATGTGGCTGTAAGCCTGACCATATTGAATCTCTGCATCAAATATTTTATAGTCATAGAAAAGAAAGGGATTTTCCTTTGGTTTAAACAACTAAACATACATTAATACATCAATTTTCTTTTTAACAATAATAAATACATACGAAGAATGAAAATCCAAGAAAATAAATCTTACATAACTAATTGTGAGGAAAGAACTAATAACCTTTCATATAAAACAAGCCTATCAAGTTGAAACTTTTGAAAAGTGCTTCTCATGGTTTTTAGGACAATAAATGACCCAATATTTTTTTTTTTTTTTTAAAGAAAATTATTTTTATAGCACTTGCCTTCTCAGAGCATGACAAAAAAAGTCATGTCATGTTTGAAGTAGATGACTGAAAATCTACACATTGACTTAAATATGCAAATAATTCCAGCCAAAACAATAAGAAATATATAAAAATGGACTTTTCCCAAGGAGCTGAGCCTTTTAATTATATTTATATTAACTACAGTATATATTACTTGAGTGAATGTTTCCAACAGATTCCCATCTACAGAAATTTACATAACTATACAACCCAGACACATTAAATATATCTTTTTCTAAATAGTTTCAGATTTTTTTTTTACACACACCCACACATTTTTCCTGTTTACATGAGGAGTTCAAAACTACATGGTTAACAATAACAAAACTAGTATTTAAAAATCTATACTCCTGAAAGGTATACATATGCATCAAGTTTATAAAATTTGCTATACAATGTACAAAGTGTGTATATATATCAAAAAAATATAAAAAAATAAAATAAAAAAACTACACATATATTTAGTCAGTGCACATGTCTGAGTAGACAGTTTTTTTGTTTTTTTTTAAACATTGAAATTAATATTTACCAGCCAAGAGATTGAAAGACTTGAAAGAAAATATGAATTAAAGCTGTATTCCCCTTTAATCAGGGAAATGACCTTCAAGACAGGTGGACTTTACCACTAAGCTACAAGAAGCCATTACAGCAAAGAAAGATTCAATTACCATATTTAAGATATGTTCATTTCTTGTTGGGACCTTTTCAAATCTATACATTCTAATTAACTTTCATATCTGAGATGTAAAGGCCAGTACATATTAATTTCACCATTTAAAAACAGCAGGGATGTTTACTCAAACATGTGTACCCACTAAATATAACATTCATAGTAATAAGAAATAATGTCAGATTAAAAATACACATTGTTTAAAAATTGCTTTATCTTAGAGTAACTTAGCATGCCTTTGTCATAACAGCTTCTTGTAGCATACACCTGGTTAGAATTGATTCCTGTTAAGAGTCCTATTTTTCTTTAATAGGACTTTCTATCTCTAAGCCAGTAGATATTAATTTCACCATTTATAGTCAAAAAAAATGTCAGATTAAAAAAATAGTCCATTAATAGCTTAAAAATGACATTATCCAATAATCAAAATTTACAACATCCATATTTCATTATATAAGTACAGTAAAACCTCGATTTAAAGAACTAATTGGGGGAAGGTAGAGAGCCTTAAATCCAGCAAATGACTAATTTCGTAAAGAAGAAGCAAATTTTGTAGATCACCATATTTAATAAACATTGTTTTGTTAAATCCAAGCCAGTCAGCATGCAAATGACTAATTTTACATAAAACAGAATAAAATAAATGAAACAATCGCACAAAACTTTCCTCGCTCATACAGTAAAAAGTGCCCAATAAATAAATTAGATGACGATAAGCACAGAGTGAAAAATGTATAGATTTGAACGATTATCTGAAGAGATTAAGTTGTAACCACACAAACTAGAATCATCCTTCCAAAAATGATTTTTTTTCAGTGTTCTCATCTGTGGGTCTCTCGGAGCAGTTGTGTACAGTAAGCAAGCAACCTTGACTACACATTAAACCCGAAACATTAAGATGGGTATTTCTTACATTTTCTCTCTCTCTCTCTCCCTCATATATATATATATATATATATATATATATACACGCACACACAGTTACCAAGTAGGATTCGTTATTTATTGTGAAAACTGTCTTTAAAAATACATGAAAGTGCCAAGATTTTTCATTTCCAGCTAACCTTATAACAAGGTTGACATGTACCTTGTCACTTAACATGGATTCAATAAATGATTTGTTTGTGTATTTATTTGACTTTTTACAGTAATAATAAAGACATTTCAATTGGCTCACATGATCCACAAAGGGTTCCTTTAGGAAAAGGCTAAAACAAAAAAAATGGAAATTTACAAAGATCTATGAACATTTATAGGTCACAGGATATGACATTGTACACAAAACATTATGATTAGATTATTTATAATTATGCAGACCATAATTTCCAGGCCTTAAACTGGAACTGTTTTAATTTTATATTATGGGTTTAGTTTTGTTTTCACAACCCAACACCACTTAAGCTTAAAAGAATGAATACCGATTGCATACATATCACTGGATCAGACTCCACAAAACTGTATAGCCCTGGCCAAACCAGGATGTATATTAAGCCTATTTATAACGGAACCACTTCCAGAAAATAAAAATATTTTCTCTATAAAGCCATTGTTTAAATCTTGGTGGCAGTGGTAGCACCCACTCACATTGGGATCGTCATCCTCTCTCCCTATTCCCTTTCTATTCCCTTTCTATCCCCTGGTGACAGTGGTGGAGTTGGCTGTGAATCAAAGAGTTTGATGTGGCCATTCATGAGAATTTCATTTTGGTAGACAAGTCTGCACAACAGAGAAGGCCACACACTTGGCCAGAAGCACCTCCTTTGCGACTTAAAGGAGATTGAGACAGGCCTGAAGGCACACTTACAGAACTCCTCAAAACCTGGTTGCATCAAGCTATCAGACACTTGGTCCCTCAAGGTCCACCTTGGTTATGCAAGCCCAGTTGGCATTGCCCTCTTACACCAGTTTGGCCATTGAGATCATGTAGATCTTTGCCTATTCGGCTGTTAGGGGTCCAGGGATTGGTTGCATTCAGTCTGGTCCTTCCTCTTCAACCATACCACTATGGGTTGCCCCTACACTAGTTGGAACTATAGACAGCTTTGCTCTAAGGATCACTTGGACAAGTAATCCCACTACCATGACAAGGAATGAGCATATATATTTTACACTGGATGTTGGAGTTATTAAATGTACCACTTTGACTTATAATTACTTTAATAACAATAATAGAAACAAATCAATAAATAAGAAAAGAATAAAAAAAAACTAATAAAAGTATAAAAAAAATTATTAAAATGTTCCTAATAAAACAATTTCTAGTGTTAATAGACATTATTAATAAAGTAAGTAAACTTGTTAAAACACTTATTTTAAAAATAAAAAATAAAAAAAATGAATATATTGCCTTAAAAAAAAAAAAAAAAAAAAAAGAAGAAAGTATTTTAATAATATTGTAAATGCATAATAATAATAAAATTATCATATAATAAACAAAGAAAAGTATCAGAATAAAAAATGGATAATTAACAACTTCCCTTTTTCTTTATTTTAAATAAATCACTTTCTTTGAGCAATGAAAAACCACACCCGTTCACTCCAACATTAACATGTGTGTGTGTGTGTGTGTGCATGTGTGTGTGTAATTTATTAAAGAATTTTATATTATAAAGTATTTTTCAATTTAATCAATATGGAAAAAAACTGCAGCTACAGTGTATAAACATTACATATAATGGAACTGGAGGGTCAACTGTAATTTTATATGTGGAAATCTCAAAAAATTTAAATTGAGAATGCAGAAGAGCAAAGAAAGACTGATTGATTGATTGATTGGTTCTTTTTGGCTTATTAACCCTTTGTGGGTTAATTTAAAGCCAAAACATTTTTTGATTAAAAGAATTTTTTTTTTTTTTTTGTGAATATTGCAGTAGTAATTTTTAGAGAATCATGATTTTTTCCATATACAAGTTCTGCTATTTAACCCATAGCTGTTGGGAGAAGATGGATTCATATCCTTCCCAAGAGTATTTGCATGAAAGTGAATGCAACAAATCTGACTGAAATTTGAACTCAGCTTACTGAATTCTCATTCTGTGCCACTATCCATTCGCATACCTGGACATGACAAAGTGAAAACATCAATTAACTCGACCATGAAGAATGGATTAAATGGATTCTCAACATTTTAGTAGCAAGAATAGTGTTTAAATTTTCCTGTCACTACACATTAAAAATAAAATAAAATGCACCTTGATACAAAAAAAGCGATAAAAGCAAATATAGCCAGTAACTGCACAGGTGAGCAGTGGCAATAAAATGACATGCACATGCTAGAAGTTTCCTAAAAAATATATATTATATATGCCTTTATTGTAATAAAATTAGAAACAAAGCAAAACAAAAAAAATAAAAAATCATGCAGACTTTCTGTGTATTTACTGAGAATAGAATATGATATGGTATGAAACAATAAAGTTACCGCACATACTCAAGGATAGGTCGCACGTTTTTTTTTGTTTTTTTTTTCCCCACCAAAATTTTTATAAAAATCAGGGGTGCAACCTATCCACTTGATATAGAGAATCTGAAGTAAATTGGCATATCAGTAGTCCAGGCAAGTACCCTGTGCTAAAGTATAAGTGAGAGCATAGGAGAAAATGAGTTTTTCCCCAAACATTTTGATTTTATGCAATTGCCACTTCCAACAACAGTACTGTGTCACACATGGAATAAAAGTACTCGATTTGCACAGCTCATGGTTACCATTTATTATCTGATTTATGATGAAAGACTATAATTTTCAAGTGATTTTAGGACTGAAGCAATTACTGGTATCCAAATCTTTGTCCAAGCAGAACAGCCCCACACTCAAATAAATATGATGCAATTACAACCAATCACAATTTCACTTAGTAAGTGATCATTCAGTGGAATAATCATTTACTGATATACAAAAACTCAATTCACTCCAATTTTTACTGGTACCAGTAGTTTACAAATTTTAATAATTGCATACCCTAATCATGAGTATGAGAAAGAGTTATGAAGTAGGTTTTGAGTTGAAAGTGGTGGATTATGCAGAAGAACATGGAACCAGATCTGCAGAAAGAGAGTTTGGAATTTCAGAAAAGGTGCCGAGTGGAGGAAGGAAACAGAAGGATCAGATAAAGGAAATGCCAAAATCAAAGAGAGCAGCAAGATTTACAGTATCACTGTACCAAAATCTTGAAAAAGAATTGTGTCATTGGGTTTTAGACCTCAGAAATAATGCTTTAACAATAACCAGACTTACAATAAGAATCAAAGCCCGTCAGCTGGCTTTAAAGTACCATCTTACACAATTTAAATCCTCAGCAGGGTGGTGCACCAGATTTATGAATAGATTTGAACTGACACTAACTCATATTGTTTAAAAGCTACCAGAAGAGATTTGATGAAATATGTACCTATTTTGGTGCCATGTAACTCCCCATATTATAGTGCAACCTATCTGCGAGTCAACAGCGAATACCCACTTTAACCTTTATCTAGCTGGAGGCTAAAATTGTCGCTGTAGAATTCTCTCCCTTTGCAGCTCTAGGCACATTCAGTCAACCTCAAGGGGGGTTGCTATAAATAAACATTTGTCAACTATTATTTCCAGTATTTTAAGTTGGAAATCTATTACTACTACTTTGGAATTTTAACTTTTGTTTCTGATGCCATTTTGAATTATTCTACACGAGGTGTAACATCAATTAAACTATTGTTAATTTTGTCGCCATGTTTTTGTAAACAAAAATGGCTGTATCAGCATCCAACAAAACCTTTATTTGGGAGTTTTTCCTTCGATTCGGATTGCGAAGGGCTTTACTCAAGTGAATATTGTCAGTGAAGTGATTGGAGATAGAGATAATGATATTTTGTGATGGGGAGGAAAGCTATGATGACTACTAGTATCGTCCATGGCTGACAAATTTTATGGAAACTACTGGTCCCATGGATGTACCTCATAGAATAATTCACCTTTGGAAAGTCTGTCTATTTATAAATGACAAAATAATAACTTTATTTGTCAACAAGACAAATAAATAAGCTAGCCAGATGAAAGAAAGAGCAAACAAATGCTGGTGCCTACTCGTATATAAACAAAGTGGAAGGACATGAATTTTGACAAAATGAATGCCTTCTTAGCCTTTTTATTTCTTATTGTACCCACAAGCAGTAATAAAAGTTAATGTATGTTAAATTGTTAATGTATTTGTTTTTTTTATTTTTTGTTTTAATTTTGTTTTCAACGTGAAAACATGCATGCAAAATGTAATGCATTACATCAAAATATTACTCAACCATTCTTTTATTAGTATACAAAAAATTAAATCTAAACACACGATACAAAGGAAGTTATAACAATTTTAAAACAGTAAATGATTATAGTTTTTGTCCCCCCCCCCCAAAAAAAGAAAAAGAAATTGCAGTGGCAGGGAAAACAATTCTAGAAAGAAATTGGTTGGGTAATGGTTAACATTCCCAAACTAAGGGTGCAGCCTATCAATGAGTATATACAGTACTTAATCTATTTTTGTACAGAAACTTTAGGTAGAAACAAGTGATATGTGGATTTTAATAAAAGAAAAAGTTCTATACTTAACATTCTACCAAAACCTTTACTAAGAAATAAGTAGAAAATAAAAGACAGAAATCATTTAAAAGATGACAAAAGTAAATTGATTTTTTTTTTTATATTTAATTCCAGTATTTTAAATAGCATTCAAGACACCCAAATCCGCCCTCTAAATATCTAAAGAGGATTCATACCTTTCCCAAGGGTATTAGCACATAAGTGAATGTAATGGATTCAACTGGAATTCAAACTTGGCTCTCAGATTCCTCAATCCAAGCTCCTATCCATTACTCCACACTCTGCCATAATATATGATGACACATTGCAAATAACGCAGGAAGGCATGCAAACTTAAAGACTGACAATAAACAGTGAGACATTGAGAACTGATATTTACAGGGGAGGTTTGAATGTGTCGAATGCTAAAGGGTTATACTAACTTTTGCAATTGTCAGTTTCCTAGCCGAAACAAGCCAAGAATGTTCCAAGGCTGTGTTGCTAGTTAGGGGTGGCTACAGAGAAATTTATGATGTCCTCTGAATGTTCAACATAATTTAAATCTGGCAAGTACATGGGCTGATGGAAACAGATTTGTGTCATCTATAAATGATTAAGGTTTCGTTATTTTGCAGAAGCTACCAGCACCAGGAAACATGGTAAGTGTAACATGGAGGAAATCTATGGTTCTCAATATGGAGAGCAATTCAAGAATGAGTTTTTTTTTCTAGCAAGACTGTGTGAGTATAAGTGTGGATGTGTAAGTTAATATATACAGTATGCATACATAAAACGTGTGTGTGCATATATATATATATATATATATATATATATATATTAGCAACACAATATTTTTATAAATATTGTAAAATTCTAAAAATTAAATGATAATACTATTGCATATAAATAGTCTCAAGTTCTTAAGGAAAGTTAATGGCCTTTTAGGCTTCTTTCACATGAATAACTTTTTGAATAAGAATTTTGTTGGTGGGCGGGGGACATCATCCTTTTAGAGACGCTTAGGTGAGGCATGACCCCCTCCCCCCCAAAAAAAGAGAAAAAAAGAGGCTGGGAACTACTGGAATAAATGATCTGCAATATAATGTATGTAGGTCACATCCATCAAGACAGACTCCAGTTTCACTAGTGATCCTTGTAAACTCCCACAAAACACCCAACCACAGCTTGCAGAATTTTCTACTGACAAGCTAGAACCATAGTCTCATGAGGTTGTCTCCTCTACAAACAAATCAGATTTGCCTGGCACTAATACTCCTTGCTCTAATGACAAGGCTTTCTGACCTATGAGCAGCCCAGTGACAGATACTATTCCTGTTAACAATGATACCATTGTTGTTTAATATCTGAAACCATAAAGAAGGCACCATATACTGTACAGTGAGTTAAGTGAGGAGTATCACCTACATTGCATTGGGATGTGATATGACCCAAGGGTTTCCTTCAACAGATAGTTTCCATCCTCATCAGTCACAATGGCAGCCCCATTCCTGCATAACCTGTAGATACCAGCCATTTACGCATGCTGCTGTTAACTTTCCAGAATTCATATATTCCCATTATACATTTGCTACTGTTGCCTAATTAAAAAAAATAAAGTGTTTGCCAGTTTGGAGATAGAGCACACCAACATTCTGGCTTTAACACTTGTTCTGTAGTCAGTGTTAATCTGGCACAGCTATACATTTTGTTTTTCCCTATTCCATTACACATACTTTATCTGACTTGGTTCATTTCTACAAGTGGGACAGAGTGAAACCTTCCAGAATACTGCCAACTAAATTTGGAAGTTTTGAATTTTATTTCCTCTAGCTTTCCTACCAACTACATTTTAACACCTTTTTCCACCTCCTTCTTTCCAAATATTACATGGATTTCTTGGTCAAAAAGCATAAGCAATTCCATTTCAGAAAGACTAGATTAGACATATAGCACACTAAGTACAAATGTATAAAAGATCATAGAACAGGCGTGGGCAATCTTTTCTGACCGGTGGGGCTGCATCAGATATGGCTCATCACACGGTAGGCCACACTACTAAAAATGTTACAAATTATTTTTCGTTAAAGGTGTCTGTCATTTTCATCAGAGAAGACCACATGTATAAGTATCTGCCATACAAATGGTGAAAGGTTGAGTGTTTCTTCAAAAACAATCTGTAAAAAAAGATAAGAGCTTGCTATGTGGAGTTTTTTTTTTTTTCTTATCTTTGGAAAATGTATTTATTATTTGTGTTACCTATTATTTTTTTCTAATTTCTTGAAAGTTCTAAATTACTTTTTTCTTTTTTTCCCCTAGAATTGCAGTTTGACTCCATGAGACTTCTGTTATGATAACATGTGAAAACTAAATGTCTTTTCAACTAAATCTCGATTTTTAGAGGAATTGCAAGCTAGGATAACTGATTGAAGGCATTCCTGAAAATCAGCTGCAAAATGTTTTCCAAGAACTAAAGAATCATTAACTTTTATAGGCATAATGTGGACATGTTAAAAATTAACAATCTCAATAACAAATTTAAGCACTTCTTTATACAGATATTTTTCTATCATGTATAGTTAAAAAAGTCACAAGTATTTTAAATTACACACAGACTTTATGGACACCCTGTATTTGCAATAACTTATTTGGTGGTTTCAGTGAGAGAGAAATATTGCCATAAGATTAACCAAAAAAGAGAAAAATATTGTGATAGAAATGTTAACATGGGAAAATTATGAAAAAGTTGAAAAGTGATCATAGAACAATAAAAAAAGAAAAGAAAATTGAGAAAAACAAAAAATGT
This sequence comes from Acanthosepion lycidas, assembly GCA_963932145.1. NCBI lineage: Eukaryota > Metazoa > Mollusca > Cephalopoda > Sepiida > Sepiidae > Acanthosepion > Acanthosepion lycidas. The sequence continues at coordinate 44,228,091 of OZ010574.1, read as the reverse complement.
TTTTCTGAATGTGTTTATGGTGAAACACACCTATTCTATAGTTATTAATAGACTCTCCCACCTAATATAAGTAGGAGTAGTATGAGAAACTAGTGTCAGTCGATGTCGGACGACAGTAGTTGACAATTAGTCAAATACGAAAGTAGTCAGCGACCACAAGATTACTCTGCGTAATACCTATTATATCAAGTTCCTAACGTTTTGTACGTCGAACTATTTAGGATCGATTTAGTACAAATTCAAGCCTCCACTGCAAAATAACTCCACAACAGAATGTCACAAAAAGATTTGAAAAAAATAAAAACTAATAAGCAAAATAAAAAATTAACCACAAGAACATTTGGGAACAAATTTGTGTTGTTAATGTAAACAGAGAAAAAGATAGAGAATATTAAAAACATTGGTTAAGATCTGAAAGCAACCAAATTACCACCTTTAAATAAACATCGAACAGAGAAACATCTCAGTAAGACAAAGTAGATGCAAACTGATTTCTCAATACTTTTGAGTGATGGATGCACATCTACATGACCTGGGCTTGAATTTGGGTTTTCATAGATATAGTCAATCAACATGACTTAAAGACAAGATGGAGAATCATTTTGTGATAGAATTTTACAGCGTACAAGAAGCTTTAGGCTAAAGAGTATGATTCATGCAAGACGATGCTCCTTCACTTTTCCTAAAAAGTTCACAAAACACATGAGATTGAGGTAATAGCCTCCAGCCTTTCCAGATATTAGTTCAATAGAAAACCTATGGTTCATCATTAAAAGAGATGTATATGAGAATAAAGAACAATATTCAAAGATCTCTGGGAAGCAATAAAAAAAGCAATGGCAAGCCAAAACAGTAGAAAAGTTAACCAAAATCAATTGTTGAAAGACTGATGAAACAATTGATTTTGGTTAACTTTTCTGCTGAAATCATTATATAGATAAACAAACTTTTAAAAATGAGAAAAAAGATTTGATTTAAATAAATTTAACATCACCTAAAATTTAAAAAAAAATGATTAGAACTTAAATAGCTAATTTGCAATAAGTGTTCTTTGCTCTTTGTTTCTGTGTCTTTCTAAATGATGTACAATAAATCATTGCTCTTTCCATTTTCATTAAAAGAAATTTCCTAAAAATGAGTCGATGAAAGCATGAAAAGGATAAAAGTTGCTATTTGTTTATATTTTATATCATTCTGCTGACTAATAATTTGACTATAATTTTATATCATTCTGCTGACTATTTACTAAGAATTTTATGTAATCTATTCAACCATTCACTCTTGTAAACAAGAAAAATCAATCTTTAAATGTACTTGGCACCAAGTTTCAAATGAATGAACCAGTTAAACTTTGTAATAATAGTAAGCAGTTCTTGTTAGATGTTTTAATAACTGATAGATTCAGGCTAATTTCCTCATCTAACCTGCAACCAGCAGACACACACTCTGAAAACTGGCAACATCAACTCTAGCACACAGAGGCACAATGGAGAAGATCCCAAGAATACTATGTACAGATAACTCAATCAGAAGACCAAGCATAGATATTAATGAACAAGGAAGGAATAAGTGATTAAAGTGGAACTCCAATGATATGGCCTCCGAGATATGATCCTGCACAGTGCAAGGTCATGAGGTCAGAAGGAGATAATGTCTAGAACAGAGAAGATACAAGCATAAAATAGGACATATATAAAAAAAGGGGATGTAATTATCCCCCTAAAACAAAAATCAACAACATTCAACTGATACCTGAGGAAGGTTGGAGAGCAAAAAAAAAAAAAAAAAAAAAAAAAAAAAAAAAAAAAAAAAACTAATTGCTAAATAGTGCTTGTCTTTAGTAGTCAATCTAGTGCTAGCTCACTTGGAAATCTGTATATACTACATATAGTAAGTGTTAAGACACTTCCAGTTGAATAATATTGCTGTTATGTGTCTGCATTATGGCAGTTATTGATATAAAAAAGTAAGAATGGTGAGTCAAGTTCAGCCAAAGATGTTGCATTCACTTTTGCACAAATACCTGTGGAAAGGCATGAGTATCTATCCTCACACCAAGCTACAGGAAAATAGCAGGACAAACTGATCTTATGTTCCTTGGATGACAACCAGCTTAAGAGAAGGACCACTGTGAATTCAAAACTAGTTGGGACTAAGGGTAAGGCTAGCAACTCCACACAGTAAAAACTTACTTGCTACAGAAACCACAATAACAACAGCAACAGGCATGGTGAGGCTATGACCCTTAACCTTCACAGATTAGTTTAAAGGGTTAACATACATAAGCAGTTAAAAATAAGTAGTACACATAACTCAAAGTAACATGATAGGCCTAATAATAATGATATAATAGTTCAAAGTACAAAAGAGAATATCAGGCAATATTTAATCAAGCATTTCAATAATAAGAAATTAATTTGAAGAAGTTGTTATTCTTTTTAATATACTATCAAGACAAAATAATAAATAGTATTCCTTAGCATAGTAATTAGATAAAAGGTCCTTAGCATTTTGGATCCATTCTTAACATTGTAAGATTTCTAATTATTTTAGTATCTACAAAAGTTAAGAATTTTGGTGAATGCATATGACAACAAAACTAAAAAAAATTTCCTGACAGCTGACTTATTATATGCAAATGGAAATACAAAATATATAAAGTACCAAATTTTTATATATATATATATATATATATATATATATATATATATATATATATATATATATATATATATATATACACACACACACACACTGAAGATTGCAGGAAACATTGATGTCAACACCAAGTGGCAACAATGTACACACTTATACAGGAGGCAGTAGAAATACCTCTAATCTGGTAGGTATTTATCTCCCATCATATGGGAGATATCTTTGCTGCACCCTGTATTTTTACACACAAAATCCCAGATATGTAGTACTTTTACCCTATAAATATAGCATATCTTAAAACTATATATTTATTAAGTTTATGCCTGTATAAATCTTACGCATGCTGGATGCAAAATTAAATTAAGGTTTTTCAGGAGTGTTTATTGATAAAACCTGAAAAGGAATTTTTAAAATTAGAAGTGCTACTCTAAAAATAAGTGAATTAGAGTTCTGTGTCAAATGAAAGATAAATAAAGGCTAAGGAGTTTATGATATCAAGAAACAAACTTTGTGATATTTTCATTATCACATCTTTAGCAAAATAAACGCTATCACATCTTTAGCAAAATAAACGCTATCACATCTTTAGCAAAATAAACGCTATCACATCTTTAGCAAAATAAACGCTATCACATCTTTAGCAAAATAAACGCTATCACATCTTTAGCAAAATAAACGCTATCACATCTTTAGCAAAATAAACGCTATCACATCTTTAGCAAAATAAACGCTATCACATCTTTAGCAAAATAAACGCTATCACATCTTTAGCAAAATAAAGAAATAAAATCAAAATCCTCTAGTTATCGTAAAAACAGTGATAGAAAAATGATGGAAAGTATGATTTGCATCTGCAAATTTACTTCAACCAGTTGAGGCACAAGAGATGAAGCTATCTGGTGTTGAACTATAATAATCATTTACCATACACAAACACAAACCAAGAGTGATAATATTGATAACAAATTAGAATTTAAAAAAAAAAAAAAAAAAAAAAAAAAGGTTTGGGGTAAAATTTTGAATAGAACATGAAAATTCTAAATTTTCAGGAAAGTATACAAATTTCTGGAGCCAACTGTTACAAATGGATAAACTGATCTTATTCTTTAGATATTCTCATGCAATAATTGTTTCATATTTTTTCTTTATAAAGATTATTAGCATAAAGAAAAAAAAACAAAGATTTTATTACTAACAAAAATATCCTTTTGTAGCCTCAAGTAAAAAACGAATGAGAAACTAATGAAGAACATGGAAAGCTGTTGTCTTTTCAAGTCCATTTGTACTGCTTATCTCCCATGATTAAGACAATACATGATGAACTGAATTTTTCTACCTACAGAAATTTTAAATCAGACATGGAATGTTTGGAATGGGAAAGTGAGAAACTGAAGCAACAACTTTATTTCTTGGATCTATGAATATTCAATATTTTAAAAAGGTAAAAAAAGCATATTTTATAAATCACTCTCATTTAGATAAGAACACCACACATTATACATAATCTCAAATTTTATATGCTAGCCATCTTATATAAAAAGAAATGTAAAACAATCCATTTAACCTCCCTGATATTTACTAAGCCTATCTTGTTAGCACACATAGTCAAATGAAGGAAAATAAAAGTACCATATATACTTGTGTATAAACAGACTTCATGTATAACTGTGACACCAGAGTTTTTTGTTTGATTTTTTGTTTGTTGTGTTTCTTTTTTTGTTTCTTTTTTTTATTTTTATTTTTTTTTACATGTGTACAGTACAACCAGTTACTGAAAATGCTTGATTTTTAACCTCTTCAATAAATAAATAACTGGTGTTTTACTTTTCTTTTTTTTTTTGCATAAAAAAAATTAAAAATTGCAATATACGAGCATATACAGTAAAAAGATTGCTTATTAAATCTTCCAAATGGTACAAGGCCACACGTGTGGTACTCAGTAAGAATCATACTCACTACAGTAATTTGTTTCTGACATGAACTTTATAACCATTACATTATGGATAAGTGTCTAGTATTTGTTGATATTAAATTCCTCAAAACAAAGAGTGTAATCAAATTATATCCAAGATCTCTTTTGTGTTAACTTTTTCTTGGAAGTGAAATCTATATCGATAAAATGTGCAAATAGAGTTGGTTATCAGATGAAAATAAAAGCTATTTAGATGCAGAATAGTGCATTTCATCATTAACACTGACAGTCGTTAATGCTAGCTACAAATTACAAATGTTTTTCATAAATCATTAAATGATTCTTGAATTTTGCAGCTTTGGTTCAATAATGTAAAAGATGGGAAACTGATCTAAAGATCCAAGCCAAGTGCTGGGTTCAAAAGTATCATTACAAAAACACTAGCCTAAGAAGATGAATTTATTTTAAAAACAAAAAGTTTATTTAATCAAAGACTAATAAATCTTAGATCCTTCCATGTACATGTTGAGTGGATTGCCCCAGTCATATATATTTTTGCTTCTAGAACCTCCTCATCAGCTTCCACAATGTCATAAACCTGCTTAGGTCATTTCACTGAATGGGTATATGATATTTTCAAAAATAAATCGTCACAGATTATAATTATATAGGTCCTTACATGTATACATATGAAATTTCTTTAATTTTGCTTTCCAAAAAGATGTTCTTTTATGGAAAGGCTTTTTACATAAACTGGTAAACTTAATTTAAATGACTACTTAGAAACTAATGTCAAATAACCACAAATTCCCAAAACAAATTTAATAGTAAACATCAAATTAAAAACAGAAATTTTAACACAAAATGTGATGAGTAAGTTAGAAAAATATCATTAATTATTAATATTTAATTAGAAAAATGTAATTGTTAGGAGTAAAAGGGGCAAAGTTTTTAAGTAATGTTTGCTTATATTTTTAGCAATGTATTGGATTGGGATAAAAGTTCAGTGTTTTCAATAGGTGGCATTTGAACATGATTTTGTTTCACACACAACTGAAATAACATTTGTGGAGATGGTGCCATAGCTTAAAGTACTGTTCCTAAGTGGTTTGTAAGGTTCAAAAGTGGAAATTTTGATCTGGATAATCAAGAACATCCTGACAGGCCTGTAATCATTGATTATAAATAAGTTGAAACTGATTAAAAATAATGCAGATCACACAACACAGGAAACCAAAGAAATGATCTATATATCTTACATGACTGTTGTAAAGCATTTAAAAATTTGGATAAGTAAATCACTATAATGTTTGGGTCGGTTAATTTAACAGAAAAAAAATTTAATGGCTCACATTTCCATCTGCTCAGATAAAATAAAACATTCTATTTTTGAAAAGAATGATCAAGGTGATGAAGAATGGATTATTTACAACAATGTAGAGCAAAAAAGTGTTGGAAATCAATTGAGCCACTATTAAGCACTGCAAATGTTTGTCTGCATCTGAAGAAAGTGATGCTGTGTATTTGGTAGGATTGGAAGGATACTGTATACGAGTACCTTCTTCAAAAATCAGATAATGTATCCAGACAAGTACTGTTCTCAATTGACCTGATTAAAAGGTAGTAGTCAATGAAAAGCATCTAGAATTGGCTAATCATAAAGGTATCATCCTTCACGAGGACATTACTAGAGTTCATGTTTCTTTGCAGACTGAGTAGAAATCGGAACAGTTTGGCTGGGATGTAATAACTTAACCCTATTACCACCTATTTTTATCCCTACAAAATTTTCTTAATAGGAAGAACTTCAATCTTCTGCAAGCCTAAAAAAAAAAAAAAAAAACAACAGACACACTTCAACCAGCTGATCATTTAGAAAGATGCCAAGTTCTGGGAAGATGGAATTATGAAGCTTCCTCAAAAATGATGAAAATTAAATGGAACAAAATGGCACATATGTGGTTGAAATAAATCTATATAGAAATATCTAAATATTGTCTGCAAATTTCACTTAATAAAATGCTACAAACTTTTTTCCAACCCCATAATTATATGTATTGAGAAAATGTAAATCACTGTAAGATCATTATTAGATCTTTACATTTTAATTTGAAAACCCTATACAAATCATTTCTTCTTATAAGGGAAAAAATAAAACAAATGACAACATTAAAAGTATCAACAATTTTGTTTTTTAATTTTCATAAAGTTAATTTTCTTTTTAGTCAAACTATTGCCAGAAATCAGAACACCTACCACAATATTTAATATTTGGTGTATAAATTTGATTTTAAAATTGAAAATTTCAGTTAGTTTGCTGAAGTGATGGGCTATTAGCTAATATAAAACATTTTTGTCTTCCACTTCTTTCTAGAGATATATAGTGGTAGGAGAAAAATGAATTTAAAATTACTGAAGAGGGATTACTGCTCAAGGAAAAAACAATTACCATTTTCAGATTGATATGAGGTACAATTTTCAAGATCAGAAATAGACTGGCCATCAAGTTTCAATGCATTCATGAGCTATTAGATACAAAACTTATTGTTGTGCATATAATCCTTCTTTAACAGATTTCAACCAAATACTACATTTTTTTTTTTTTTTTTTTTAAATTTAGAGTTTGATTTCTGCAGGTATTGAATTGATTAAACATTAAAAAATAAAATAAAAAATAAAAATATAAATAAATAAATAAAAAATCTTTTTTCAACAAGAACATATGCATAACAGATTTGGAAAGGAGCAAATACAGTTTAGACTTGCAGAAATAAAGTCAAATTCCGATTCGTTTTACTCTTTCTAAAATTTTTGCATAAACAATCAACAAAATATATAATCGAAAATGCCCATGCAAATCAAGTACAAGGTTTAAGTTTAGGATTTGGGTGAAAATTACTTTCGCATGCTATATGAAAATGCATCATTAAAGCAAAATTTTGAAATCAATCAAAAGCAATTTGCATCAATAAAAAAAATGCTTAGACAAAAGAAAATTAAACTTAACCAATGAAAACAGTTTGGAATCACATGATCAAATATTCAAAAACTAAAAACAACCTGATTTTATTATTCTCTTAAGAAGATTTTATTTAAAAATACTTATTAGGTTGGTGCAAAGATAATAATGTAATAATGTCGTTTTTTGACGTTGAAAAATACGTCAAAAAAATGACATTATTACGTCATTATTTTTGCACCAACCTAATATAAATCACCCAAAATTCTCACAAACAACTGACAACAAAAAAAAAAAAAAAAAATTCAAATATGACCACCAAAGACCCTTTTTTTTATTATCATATTTCATACTTCCAAAATGAACTTCATTCAAAACTTAACAGCATCAAAAATTTCTCATTAATATAAAAGACATACATTAGATTAAGTAATCTGAAAAGGTCTTATTTATTTCCACCTTTAATAACCACCAAATGAACTACTGATGTTAAGATACAATTGCTGAATGTTTCTTGGATCAACTAAGAAGAAAATCCCTATAAATTATATTCAGTTTTAACATGCTGGCCCAGTGGATAGTCATCAGAATTTATAAAATTTTAAGAGGCTGGTTTTGTCATCTTATTTATTAATGATATAACATTTAATAATGCACTGAATGCTGTAATTGATAATGTATAATCACAAGAGATCAGAGAAATTTTGCCTAAAAACTGACCATAGTTATGAATCCATTAAATTAGAAAGAAGAAATTTTCTCGATAATAAGTTTAAAAAAAAAAAAATTCCCATCTAAATTCCTTGGATAAGAATTTATCATTTATATTATTTACAGTCAGACTAATGCCCCCCATCTTTGTGCTTATTGTGTGAAACTGACCCAAGTAATCACTTTCCCAACCGACAAAGTCCCTCCATATATGCAGTACCATATTCACAAGCATCTCGTCTCTTTCTCTCACGGTCTTTTTATGCTGAGCTGATCTCATAAAAAAAATTTGCATATGCTCAACCACTCTCGCCACTTCTAGCTCCAAGACCATGTCTTTCTTAAATTAAGATGTTAGTGTGGCCATATTTTCATTTCCTTCTCTTATTTTGCATGCCAGGTATAGACATGCACACTTTGCCACACAAGGCAAGTCATCATCTCTTCTACACTCCTCCCTGATCCCTTGACCACATAAATGACAGAGGTGGCAGTTGTCTTCGTTGAGTGCATCTACGTAAAAGTGGACAGGATCCACCTGTCTCTTCTCCATTTGTGCCCATTTGGTCCCTCTCATTATTGGCATCATCATCATCATCATCATCATCTGTGTCGAACATTGACCATGTGGGGTCTTTACCCACACCTCATCTCCCACTCTGTAGATTCCAGGATCTGTGTGTTCAAGTGGTGGTGCAACATCAATACCCTTTATGCAGGTTTGTTAGTTATATATGGAGTTAGCTGGTACTGACAAAGCTGTCATGTAGTCTTTTGTCGTCACATTATACAAATATAATGCCACCATAATTGAACATCCCAACCAAGCAGCAATACATATGATGGTGTGATGGCATCTCTCCATAATACCATTCCCTGATGGCTGATAGGCACACCAAAATCTAAGTCGGATGCTCCAGTTTTTTGCAAACCTTGCAAATGCCTCCCCACAGAATGCTGCACCATATTGATGCCTCTCAAGATCATGTTGAGCTCTGCCAAGTCACATGATTAGCAGTGCCATGTTGAGCCTAAAACCCAAATGGGTGAGGGAATTTTTTTTTGCCTGTTTATCTTCAGTTTGAAACAGCCACAACAATTTATCAACATGGATCTGCAAATAGGCATGGTGCAAATCCAGCATGGCAACATCCGATCCTTCCTGTTGCCACTCTCTCAATTTTTGCATGCAAACATCTGCATCAACTGTGTGCATGTCAGCATATTGACTGAGCTCCTGATAATCCATGACTGGGCAGACCTGTTTGTTTTCCTGCAGCACAGCCATTAGAGGTATCAGGCCCTCGAGAGGCCCAAGTTCTTTCTTCGGAGACAGAAGTAGCCAGCTGTTATCCATCCTGGTTCAGAGCTCACAAGTATACTCTTCTCTGAGCGGCTTTGGTACCAGACACTCAGCTGTCTGTTTCTTCAACACAGGTGGTGTCTAGTCACCAAACCACTTCCAAAATCTTCCTGTTCTGGTCATCATGTGCATGGAAGTCAGTCTTGTTGATGGTTATATGCACATGGTTTAGTCAAGTTGAAGTAAACTCACAGTCCCATCACTGGTCACACATAATCCTCCCAACTTCTTGATGATGTCAAATCTGAGCAGCAGGTCAAAACCAAGCAATTTTCTGTCTACAACCAAAACCTCAACATCAATAGGAGGCCTGTTGCTCACGTCAAGTTGAACAAGTCCTACCCCAGAGCACCTAAGGGTCCTTTCACCAACAGGAAGCATGCCCACTTCTTTCCTCTTCCAAGAGTGACAAAGTGGTTTGCTTATGAGCGACTGAACAGCCTGTGTCTAGCAAGGCTAAACTGATTCCAGTGATGTGTACAGCAATTGCAGGTAACGCCTCTTTATATGGCCTAGGGAAGTAGATTGGGCTACTGCGTTGCACTTGTAACATTGTATATTGCCTTTCGGTGTGTGGTTCTTTGCAGTCCTTTGCAAAATGATTGGGACTGTTGCAAAGATAACATGTTATGGAGCCACATGGATCCCACCCCCGAGTAGAAAGTTTCCTTGCGTCATCCCATGTTGTTTGTACCACCGCAACTCCAGTACTTTGTTTTTGATGATTCCTTGCGCTTGAGCCAACAGCTGGCTGATAGACAATTCGTCCATCCGGGTCAAAACGCGAAGGAGATGTTTAACTTGGTCTGGTAACCCTTGCACAAACACACATGCCAGGCCATGGTTGCTCATCCTTCTGAGCAGAACAGAAAGTTTTCATAACTACAGATAGACATCAACCAATCCTTCAGGTCAGAGCAAATTGCTCATAAACAAAAAACACATCCGTAGCAAGAGCTGTATACAGTGCAGACTTTATCTGGCTGAAACCCTCCTTTTCTTCTTCTCTTGGCTGCTAGTAGACAGCAAACACACCACCCACTAGCCTTAACAGAACTATGCATTCTGAATGTTTCACCTGGTACATCTTACAGTACAATTCAATCCACTCGACCACTGATGGTCCAAATGCAGAACTGCTAAACTTGGGAATGAGTTTGAGATCAAACTTCCCCTCTGTCATTTTTGCAGAAATAGCTTGTGTGAAACTGACCCAAGTAATCACTTTTCCAACTAACAAAGTCTCTCCATACATGCAGTATCACGTTCATGAGTGTCTTGTCTCTTTTTCTCTATCGCATGGTGTTTTCATGCCAAGCTGATCTCGCAAAAAATTTGCATATGCTCAACTACTCTCATAAATTCTCCTAGATCTGTGATAGGGTGGCAATATTTCTTTTTCCTTTCCTTCACTCGTTTTGTACACCAGGTACATATGTGCTCGCTTTACCACACAAGTCATCTTCTCTTCTACAGTTATCACATTTCAGCCAGCCTGGCTCTGTCAGCTCTTTGTCAATTCAAGTAACCTTCAGGTAATTTTGAGCCAAACACTATTCAATACAAGGGTGTAGATTGTCCTCATTTTGCTGACCATGTCTTGAGATATATTGTTTTTATTTTTGTTTTTTTAAAGTAATGCTTAATTATTGCATATCCTGTTTCCCCCTGAGTCTGAGTTAGAACTAACTGGCCCTGGGACTGAACTCTATTATGCCACTTAATTTGTAAAAAAAAAAAAAAAAAAAAAAAATATATTAACATGAATGTTTAGGAGTAATTTAGTATCCACAGTATTCTCAAAGTCACTGCCTAATTTGGTTTATATGATATCAGCATATTCATATTTTTATGGTTCTTAGAACATTTTTACCAATTGCTTTTCAAATCATTATATATAGTGTCAAAGATAGTATGAAGTCAAAAATGTTGGCAGTCAATGGGATATTGAGAGAGAAAAAACATTTAAGGCAAGCAGTCTTTGCAGTAAAGTGCTCAATATCAAAGATAGAGCACTAACAGGATTAATGTGAATAAAGGTTTGTCACTTAGCTGATTGATGCTACCTTCAATATCCTGACTCCAGAGTTTTGTAGGCAGACCTGCATATCTCACTATTCATGGTATATCAGCAATGTTGCCCACTGAATAGCAGACGGACAGATTCACCCACAAAACTCTGGAGTTGGGATGCTGAAGGTAACATCAATCAGGTAAGTGACTAACTTTTACTCACATCAATCATTATATATATATATATATATATATATATATATATTATATATATATATATATATAAAATCAAATATTATTTATATCAGTGATGAAATTTATTTAAAAAAAAAAAAATGAATATAGATAATCCAAATGGAGCAATAAAAAATAAACTTAAAATGGTTATTTGAATAAAAAAAAATGAAACAATTGAATATTCAAAAACTAAATTTTTCCTGAAGATTTAATATACTAAAGAAAGAAAAACCACATTTCATCAACTCATGCATTCAATTAAGATGAAGAAAAACCCTTACCAAATGCAAATGTTGCATAATTTACACGAGAAAAATTAATCAAAGACAAACAATGACGTACATGTACAAGTGATTGATCAAATGCAAAAATATATTTTTCCATCCTACTCAGTTGGGCTGAGAAGCAGAGCTTATTTATTCTGTTCATTTATTGTAATATAATGAAATGCAGGGAGTCTTATTACCAAAATATTAGCAGGACTGATTTAATTGGGAGAGTCATTTGAACAGTAGTTATGTTTGTGATAAAATCAGTTGGACAGGAAAACAGAAAAAAAATGTAAAAGAAAAAGATTCAATCTAAATACAAAGAGTGGAATGATGAAATCTACTTAACAAAATTCTTTTGCAGAAAGTAAGACTTAATTATTTTAATACTATATTCTTTGGGTAAAATGAAGAACTATTATGTTGCTATACCAGAAATACTTCAGAATGCTTACTTTCTGTATTATTGAATTAGATATGAATGATAAAGACCTTACAGGGTACAATCTATAGATTTAATCCTGTTAGATGTCTATGCTTGGAATTCACTTCACAAAATCTTTTTAAAATTTCAAAAAGTCACCAAGAAAATTACCTTTAAAATACTAGTTAAAAGTATTACATATTATTTAATTTGTGTCAATAGAGTGTAGTGTAGCATTGGGGGAAAGGGATTGGCAAATGAGAAACACGCCTGGTGGGGGCCACGACGTGAATGCTCCTACATTCAGTCAAACCACCAAACAGAAATCTTAGTCAGCATGTGTCCCTTGGCTCCACTGATACCTGGCCATTCTGATCCTGCCTGAATTGCCTCTGAACAGCTGTTAGCTGCTGTAATAACAACCTTCAGAAATGAGGACAGGCCACCAATGATGATCCCAACTGTCAATGTGGGCAATCACAAACTATGGAACAGCTAGTTTGCTCCAATCTTCAAGATTCATGCACACTTATCAACATTGAAACCATAACAAAGCTGCGTGTGCAACATTGAATGGGCGTGGTGTAACAACTCGGTAAGAAGAGCTGTCTCAATATACATTTCAGTAGTTCTCTATTGTCACCAACACAAAATGAAAGCATTCAGAAATTTTTCCTCTCATATGTCAAACCATAATATTATGTATCCAGTTAGATACTTATGATTACACTTAGTTATAATTTTGCACAACTTAACAGACATAAAAATTAACTAGTTTCCCTGAGAAGACCCTGAAGAGTACTTTTAAAATGCTGACTGCTAAATCACCTATTATATATTCTATTAGCTTCATTCTAATTGCTGTCACAAGTAGAACTTTTGGATACCTATGACTAAAAGGGCATTAATTGCATATAAAAGTGAAATCAATTTTCATAAGCTTTATATTATCAGAAAGAACAAGTGGAAAACATTCTAATATAAAAATTATTTTAAACAAATATCGAAATAGAAACTTTTGTGAATTTGGGCATTTGATACACATGCATCTTTTAATTATAAAGAAATTACTAAAATGTAATAAAACTTTCTGTTTTTATTGCATCACTGACTCAATTTATATATCAAAAGGTTTACTTGGAAAAAAAAAAAAAAATTACTTTTAGCTAAAATATAGTAATGGGAATACTTGTTTCAATTATTGAAATTTAATAAAATTTATGTTACTAATTCATTAAATATTGGATTTACTCATTAAAAGGATTATTTGTATAAATAAAAAATTCCCTCGACAAAGTCAGCTGAATTCTTGTGTGCACACGTGTGTGTGTAAGAAAAATATTGGAACCAAAATTATACTACTTGTTAACATTTTAGTTTTGTTCATTGAATTATGTGAACTTGGGATATATAAAATGAAAAATATTCCTATTAACATTTTTTTAATGATTTTCAAAGATGTAATCATTTTTTTTTTTAAATTTAAGAAATTGTCTTCTCTCGTTTTATTGTTTTTGATGATAATCATGGCTGAAATAATGTTATTAAATAATAAGTGTTTTAATAACTCATACTAAAGGAATTCTTACTTGCTGTAATTTTAATAGATAATTTGCTCATGCACAATAACCAGATCATTTATCCATTGACATTTCTAACTTGTCTCTATAACTGTTAAGACAATTTTTGATTGGTCTGGTGGCAGCAGATAATTGGAACTTGATGTCCATTTAAACAATCATACTAAAGAACAGGTAAATATGATCTTCAATATAAAAAAAAAAAAAAAAAAACATTTGAGGGAATATCCACTTAATTCTCAAAGAGCATTTTACCCCACAAATTAATTTAGAAGTTTACAACCGTCTGAATTTACTGTTCATAGTTCCATTTACCAGATCAATATAATTTATTTTTTTGTGTAAAATATATAAGAACATTTTTTTGCAAAGCCATTAAAACTACATCAACTATAATTTATTCACAGTAATACTGAACAAGACAAAACATGATTTTAACACACCAATTGTACTATGGAAGTACAATGGTGCTAAATTAATAATTTCTATAGACTATGGAGTTATACATATGGCTAATCATTGAAGCAATTCAAAACAGCTGTGTACAAGGCATCAAATACTGTTTAAGGATAAAAAAAAAAAAAAAGAAGATATTATTATAAACAACATTTATACAGTAAAGCTTAAACAATTATAGTGTGTAAATAGATTATTAAGAATTATTTGATAGTCTAAAGATGATTAGAAACAATTGAAAACAGGAGATTTGAAGCAAGAGAGAACAACATGAGCAAATAAAGCTTTAACTGATGATGATGAAGACAATGGATGATACTGCTTTTGCTGTTATCAATGAATTATAAAATTATAAACAGAGATATTTTAAACTTTGATTTTCTTCTATTTTTTTAATACCTACTTTATCAGTTTTCTTAATTTAATTTTATTCAAAAAATTCTTTCATACAAAAAAAAAAAAAAAAAAAAATTGAAAAATTACAAGAAAATTAACTATTTGAGTCGTATGAAATTATATAAAGTCTATGTCAAAATTTTCTTACATATTAAGTACCAAAATAAAAACAAGCAAATATGACAGAAAACAGGATTTTTCCAGGGTAAAATGATAACATGTGTCAAACAAGTTTTGATGATTTAAGATACCATGGTAAACAAGAATAAAAATAGAAAAATAACTATCACCCATTTTCTTATTAGGAAATTTGGTTCACTGTCATGCCAAAATCGTTCTTGTACATTTATAAATCTACCATGCATTAAATATTGCTGCCATATTTGGTTTGATGGCCATTATATATCAGGAGACCCTTGACAAAATCCAAAGAAGGACCTATAATGTTATCTATTCTAACTTGGCATTTCAACTTCAGTCATATTCCCACCTCTGTGACATGGCTTCCCTCTGTCTTTTCTATAAATATTTTCATAGCAATTGTTCCAATGAGCTTTCCTACTTGGTACCTCAATTGCATGAATTTAAGTAATACTAGATCAGCAATTAGGTCTCACTGTTTTACTGTTAAAAATCACTAGATGCAACCATAAGTTCTACTCTAATAGTTTCTTTTCTTGCACTTCTTGCCTGTGAAACTATTCTGGTTATTTGCTCCCCAGCCATCTATGTTCTTCAAAAATTTAAATGCAACACCAATCACCATCTTACATT
This sequence comes from Acanthosepion lycidas, assembly GCA_963932145.1. Taxonomy (NCBI): domain Eukaryota; kingdom Metazoa; phylum Mollusca; class Cephalopoda; order Sepiida; family Sepiidae; genus Acanthosepion; species Acanthosepion lycidas. Next base: position 44,212,342 of record OZ010574.1, on the reverse strand, counting down.
TTTTCTGAATCCTGTTCTGTTATTGTCTTTCTCTTTCACACCCAGTAACCTATGTCTTAGTGGCATTGCTTGGAGTGAAATGATTAAAAGTTAATATTTTAGGAATATTTGTGGGAAAAGGCAATAGAGGGCTCAGATCCCAAATCAGAAGTCTGGAATGGTATCAGAAATACTGGGTACATAAATCAATAAGAGGGGAAAAACGTCTTTATCCACAACTCACAAAATACAACTGCCTACTTCACCTACAAAAGAACAGAATCCTGTTATCATCCAAAGTAGTGTTCTTTTATTGGGGGCAAGAAAGGCTGTGATTAGTTGTGACTAGTAGGAAAGTGAAAAAAAAAAAAAAAAAAAAAAAAACATATTTCAAGGCCTTACTAAAGTAGACTGGATCTTTATTTTCTTTTTAACAAAGAGCACAGAGAATATAAATTCTATTTCAAGGTAAAACTTAATTTTCTGCCTTGCCACCACAGTGCATTGTATTAAGTTCATTAAAAATGATACACATTAAAAATTAGGATTCTAGATTTAAATCAAAATTTAGAATTAAACAACAAAAACATTATGTAACATTTGTTCTATATATTTTAAATACATATAAAAATGAAAAATGTTTTAAGCACTTAAATCAAAGTTATTAAAATGAAAATTTAATTTTGCATTGTTTAGAAATAATTCACATAATGCCAAATTCCATAATCTCCATTACCCTAGGAATATCTCACTGTCATGTACAACAAATTTATCAACAGTATTGTGATGGACAAGGTTTTTCAGATAATCAACATATGGCCATGTGTTGTGTAAGGGAGAGAGAGAGAGAGAACCATCACTGAATCAAAGAAACAAAAATTGCCAATACAAATTGAAATGACCTGAATTTGACAAATATTATAGATAGGAATACTAATAAATGTTTAGCATAATGAAATAATTTGGTCAAATTTCAGTTAAACCTAAGTTAAGAGCAAGAAAAATGTAATGCAGAAAAATTTGGGCATGGTCTTAAAAAAAAAAAAAAAAAAAAAAAAAAAAAAAATAGGTAGTCAAGAAAATGGATATATTTTAAATAGAAAATTTTTCAAGTACAAGACAATATTTGAGAAGATATCCTTATTCACAAAAAAAAAAAAAAATCAGGTGCTGTATGGACAGCTACCAAACTCCAAGTGTTCAGTTGGATGTCCACACTTATGCTACAAAAACAAATTGAAAGACAACCTGAAACATCAACTTTGATCTGAGAACCTGGGAAGCCCAAGCATCAAACTGAAAGGAAGGAGTGGCGTAAGATATGTTTCATTAAGCTAAAGGGTTTTGAAGACAATAGACTGAAGCACCATGATCAGCTTTGTCAAGCTCTGAAGCAGAGACACCATCAAAATCCTGCTTTAACAAATCTTTCAGTGTGGCTTTGTTGTCTGCAGCAATGCCGAACTAGTATCACACTTAAGAAAGCACAAATGAAATGTCTTTCCCTTACCTGATTTTCTTCACAATAGCCCCTGCTAGCATGTATAAGTGTAAAATGAAAGGCACCATCCAATGCTGACTCATTTATCATTTACAATAGGAGAGTCCACCATATATATATATATATATATACACACACACACACACACAATGAAAACTGTAAAACACTCAGCAGAGGAGATGGAAAAGGTATAGTCCTTTGATACAATGAAAATCTAAATTTGAAAAAATATCAACAGGGACTCTACAGACATACCCCACACATGAAAATTCATTTTTTTTTTTTTTCAACAAGATGGTCTGACCAGTCATGTTCCAAAGTCAACCATAAATTATTTCAAAAAGAAAAAACATTGTACATGTCAAAAATTGGCCAAGCCAGTCACCTGACTTGAATATTGTAGAAAATTGTAGGAATGTTCCAAAGAGGAAAATGAAAGAGATATGTTCAAAAACTATTGTCCAGCTTTAAGAGTTCACAAAACTGAGTAAGCAAATATTGATCATTCCTGTATTTTGAATTTTTATTCCTCGATATCAAAAAGAATTTTGGTAGTTTTTAAATAAATGGGACCTGATAGAAAGTACTTTGTAAAATATTTGCTTGCTAAAACATTTGCAGTTCATGTTAAAATATCTAAGTTATAATAGGGTTCAAAATATAGAGAAAATGATTAAATAGGTGGTTCTCAACCGTTTCTTCACAATGCACCCACTTCACCATATGTCAGAATGTCGTTTCCTAACTTTGCAAGAGTGTCCAACACAAAAGGTGCATTCCAAATAATGTTATACATGTTATCATTCTTTTCCATATTAGTATATATACAGGGATTATTTTTATAGATTTTTTTTTTTAAACTCATGATGGGCTCCAAATTCTGTAAATAAAAGCAAAAAAAAAAAAAAAAGTAAAAGACACCTCCCCTCAACTCCAAAATTCTCTCCGGGTTAAGAACCCTGGTTTAGATTACATGTTCCTTTGATTTAAATTTTGGATTAAATTTTAAGTTAAATAATTTGAATGGACTTGACACTATGTGTATAAAACATTTGCTCAGACTTGTAAGAGAAAAAGGAAAATGCATTAACATTGCTCTTTACAAATTGCAGAGCTACAAAAAGAAATTTACCATTTCTTTTTTTAGTGAGAAATGTATACAAGAAATATGAATCTGTCGGGTGTTCTTTTCATTTTGAGAGCTTGGAATGAAATCCTTCAAGTAATATTTGTATTTCTTAAATAGTTCCCAAAAGAATGGAATAACGTGTACAGGCACTAGAAATTTTATCAGCACAGAAAACAGAATCTGCATAGTCTGTTACATTGACTTTCACACAAATGACTTAAAAAGCCATGAATCCATCTCTTATTCCCCCAGCAAAGAATTAAATATTAGAGTAGACTGGATTCTCGAACCTAGAGTTGTGATTAGTTTAAGAGGACTGATTGATTGTTGCAGTTTTAATAGCATATCAACTCTTATCAGTTATTTCATGCTGAAAAGAGTTTTCTTTTCAAATATATATTAGCTTGTAAACAATCCTCTGGGTTGTTGTTTCTATCACTCTCCAGTTATAATTTGTGATATAAATCAATCTCCTTTAAGTAGGCTATGATAGTCGTTACTCTTATTTTCTCTTACTAACCATGTCATAAAATCATTAACGTATAGTGGCAAGGGCAATACAATCGGCAAGACGGTTTTACAGCATTATGCATTCGGGAGGATGTTTATTTCTTTAGGAGAAATGAGTGAGTGATATACATGTGTCCTATTCTGATTCTAGATAGGAAAACTTCTTCCTTCCGACACATTCTCCTAAAATGGGCTTAATTTTGTAAACTTTGTTGTTTAGGTGGTAGTTTTGGTTTATTTTGTTTTATGGCATATCAACACCTCAATGGGTTATTTAACGCTGCTAAGATTTTTAGAATAGATTCGTATGAATAAAATATATGTTCTTTGTAAGAAATCAATTTGCAGGGGATTAGGTTTCATTGACATATTTTTGTAAAGAAAGTTTTTGTAGAGTCTGGTTTCATTGATGTATTCTTTTTAGATATATATTTTGTAGAGAAGTTTTATTGACATTCTTATTTGGTTTATATTTTTGGTAGAGGTTCCATAACTCTCGCCACTTGTTTAGAATGTATGAGTTTATTGATAATTTAAAGTCTATATAGATGACTTTCAAATTTAAAATGTTCATTTTTAATGATTCCTTTGCTGCCATATCAGTTTTTAAATTTATGCAAATGCCGGTATGGCTAGGTACCCAACAGAAGACAATTTTTTTTTTCTTCTTCTTACAGATGAAATTGATTCTGCTTTGTAATTTAACTTTTGAAAATAGAGACATTTTGGCAATTTCGCAAAATTTTGGCCATTTTTTTTCACTGACTGCAGTTTAGACTTCCTCAAATTTTGTAACAAGCACACTCCGCAGGGTTTATTACAATTTTGGTAACATGTTAGTTTGAAAGTTAACATTCTAAGCTTCACTTTCATATATTTTATATTCTTTAATTTTAATAAGAAGTTTGTAAATAATTCAGATGAAAAGCATTTGAATTTTACTATCAAACTTCTTGTAAAAATAAAAACACATAAAATATATCATTAAAACGCTCATTTAATAATCTATGAAACTAAATCAAAATCAAATATGAAACGATAGCTCCATTTTGTGCGTGTGCAATTACGTGTAACCATGTGCGACTCACTCAGCCATCATTTCAACTCCATGCGACAGCCGATGCACAGCGTCAACACAGACACACAAGAATCAACCAGCATGTTTTCTATGGACGAAATTTTCAAGGAAATTTGTAAGAATTTGTTTTAAATATTAATTTTCTATGATATGTAAAATGTAAATGGGATTTGAAAACTGTTTTCGTCATAAAAAATATGAAACAAAAATCGATTTGTTTACTTTGCACTCAGATTCAAATCACAAAAAAAAAAAAAAAAAAAAGCGTAGGACTTATTGATCGAAAAATGTTCATATTCAAAGAATGAGAAAAAACATTCTACAAAAAAAATTCTAGAATGTCTCTTGTTTTTACAGTATTCTCACAATAATTATCAGCATTTCAGTTACCAAGTAACATTTCGTTTAAAGTTACCCCTTCAAACAATTTTCTTACTTTTTAAATTATCTAATGAATGGATTTTAGTTATGATTTATTGCTATCTAGAAACAAATTTATGATTTAATATTCATTTTCCTAATTTATTATTATTTCTTAGTAATATTTATTTCATAAGGATTATGATTGTTTATTTTATTCTAAAATATTTTAATGTGTCAGTTTTAAGGACCACTGTGGAAATAGGTTTGTTGAGAAAATATTTTAGTGCTTCCTTATTTGTTACTCAGGTGTATGGATGACTCTAAATTTATATTTATCCCTCATTGTATTTAGTGTAAATTTTTTATGAACTGAAAATAAACTCAAATTCATTAAGAAAACGTAGACAATTTGTAGATGACTACTAAGTAATACTTTGACAAAATGGGATAGGATTATAAATTCATTTTTTTTCTTTTTGAAGATGACAATGTACAGAATCAGTTACAACGTTGTTTTATGACAAAAGGATGTGGAAGGAAGATGTCTTTGCCTAAAGTGGAATGTTCCAAGAAGTTGCTGCTTCAAATATATTCATTGAAAGTGAAGTATCAGGAAACCTGGGATTCTGCTATTACTTAGCTACATAAATTGTTCCCAATCTTTCCTAAGAACAGATGGGTATACCCTATTGAGAAAGTTGTAGCAGAAGTTCAGAGTTGTCCAAAAGCGGATCATCCTGTAGTGTACCATGAGGTAACAAATTTGGGATTCATAGGTGAAAGATGTGAAAGTGTTGGATTGACTCTCAGTGTTTTGTTGGATCCAACGCTGGGTCGTAAGCTTTTATGTGCGGAAGTAACAAATGGGATCATACTTGAACTATATAAACTGGATACGCCAGCAAAGATATACTTGTCAGACTAGAAAAACTTGGGTAGTGCCTGAATTAGATTATTTGGAGGGATTGTATGAAGAGTATGCCAAGACTTACTTTTGACTACTCAGCAATTTCCAAATAAACTTTATTTGATTAATTTTATGTCTGTGTTGTTTATTTTTATGTGCATAATGTGAGAGGAACATTACAGTTTAAAAATTGAGACAATTTGGTGATTTCATACTGCTTACATAGTGATCGGAACTAACATGATAAGGCGAGTTTTCTGTTGTTTTCTTATGTTCATTAGTGGATATTGCTTGGTGTGTGTTAAGCTTCTCTCTCTCTACAGTCCAGAAATTGTACATGCTGAGTCAGGACTGTACTTGTTCAGCATCTGCTCAATATACATTCTAATCTGTTGGTTTTAGGTCATTTTAACCATGATAAATGGAAAGAGCACCCCAGAAAGGGCTAGATATGAAATTTGGTGTTTCTAGTGTAAGAAGTATTCATTTTATGACAATTCAAGCAAGTCTAAAATTAGCCTTTCAAATACCTTGTGACAAAGGGTTAAAAAGTAATTCATTTCAATTTTGAATTGGAATAATCCAGAATATACCCATTCTATCACTCCAAAAAATTAGGCATGTTACTGGTATAGTCATAATGTGATATTTGAAATTTGGGATGAATGTGGGTCTTATTTCCAGTTTTATGATGAGTTGTTTGCACGTCATTGCAGAGACTTTGATTTATAAAATTTGCATATTCAGACTGAATTTATTTAAGAAATATGCAGTGATACTAACTGTAATTTTATTATTAATTTCTTTGTTATGTATCTAACAAGCTACTATAATTTTAACAGTTGTTCTTAATTGCTTTTTAAAATATAGGAGTCCAAATATGGTATTTTGTCCTCATTTATAATAGACAAAAAAATGGCTAAGTTGAGCACATGTGTAAAAATAAATCTGCCAAAATTAAACAGTTTGAGATATTTTGATGAAAAAAAAAACTGCTAAGTTTCTTTCATCATGTAGATTAAGAAGATGCAATCAGATAACACCTAGTACCTGTTTGAAATTTTCATCTGTGATACCTACTATTAAGAGATTGTTTTTATTTCTCAGTCATGTAAGTCCAGATAGTTGTCTAGTTCATTGTCTGTTACGGCGTCTAAAACTAAGTATATGGTTATAGCTTCATCACCAAAAATAGATATTAAAAAAAGGAAATCGCAGAAAGCCATAGTTGCCTATATCCTGAAGTGATAGAATATTTTAAAAAAAAGATACCATAAAGACCATTTAAAAAAAATAAAAAAATAAACATTTTTTTCTATATGATAAATATCATCACTAATAGTTTGCTTAAAGATTAACTAATTGCTAAAAATGTCAATTTGAGGACAAACAAATTTATGTTATTAATAGATGCTATCATCTCTTATGAAATTTTAAAATTCTTTTTCTTAGTTTATCTGAATACAAGTGGATTTCAAAAAGGTAAAAGATTACAAATGAAACAATTACAATCATCAAACTACGAGTATATAACTTTACACGATGACAACTGTAAAAGTTTCAAGTTTTTTAAAAATATTCCAAATATTTGTAAAAATTATTTTTGACAATTACTATGCAAAGCAGCCTAAGATAAAGAATTTTATTAACGAGAATAGGAAATTAATTCATGTGTTCTTCATAGTCATTAACTGCACAGAAACCAACAACAAAAAATGAAAAAAAAAAAAAAAAGAAATAATCTTAAATCAAATTTTAAAATCTTCCATTTACTAACCAGTTAGATCAGTTTCACACAATGTCTTTCAAAGACTTTAAAAGCTGTTTTTGAAATATGAAGGATGGTAAAAAAAAATTAGGCCACCATAATGAACCAAGAAAGATAATCTAAAAAGCAATATCAACACTTGCAGTGTCGTCATCATCACCATCACATCATAATTACATTATTATTGTCATCATCATCATCATGAACAGCAGTAAAGAGTGGGTAACTATAACACTTACCTCGTTGAAGTTCCTTTCCTTACATCACACATCTCACATTTGTAAGCTTCTGGGGAGTTGCGGTAGGTGCACACACTACAATCCCAGTAGCCCTCGTCTGGAGCTTTTGAATGTCTTTTTGACCTGTATAAAAAAAGATGAAGGAATGAATGTGAAACAGAATCTAAGAAAAGAGGTCAATTGCCAAATGAGCCAATTCCTTCAGGGAAAACATGAGTAGATACCATCATTTATATGCACTAATGACTTCTGTATTATAAGGCTCTTTTCAATATTCATATTTTAGCTTTTATATTTCCTTGTACAAACAATGAAGTCTGCAAATTTTACTTTCTACTTAATATACGGGGTGTGCGCGCATATATATATATATATATATATATATATATATATATATGTGTGTGTGTGTGTGTGTGTGTCTGTGAATTAATGTAGTTTTAAGGTATGCTATATTTATGGGATAAAGTGCTCAATATCAGAGATAGAACGTATGTAAATATGAAAGTGAACATTGATGTCGACACTCAGGACAACAGATTGCTTCATGCTGAATGCTATCATCAGGCCACATGCGTTGTTTTTTTTTCTTGACTATATATACAGGTCAGTGGGGCATTGTGAGTAGTCAATTCTAACGTTACTTAAAAATCGAAAACTGAAAAGAATAAATAAAATAAAAATAAATAAGCAAAAACAAGTAAAATAAATTAATTCAAATAAATAAACAAACCACTCCCTCCAAAATAACTCTTAGAATAGACTACCCACAATGCACCACTTCCCCCATATATATAGTCAGGAAAAATCACAACGCAATTGGCCGGATTGCATTTAACGTAAAACAGTCCGTCACCTCCAAGCATTGACTATAATGTTCACTTTATTTTTATATATATATATATATATATATATATATATATATATATATATATAGATAGATAGATAGATAGATAGATATATACATGAAATGGATTAAATTGAACGTTATTTTTAATTTTTCTTTAAACATATTTGATGTATACTGTTTAATACTGTAAAAATAGCTTCTACTCGAATGAGTATCCATCAAAAGTAACTTTTCATATATATATATATATATATATTCCAGGACTTTTCAAGGAGCTTTTGGCCTATTGCTAATTTCCCAGGACATTTCAAGGTTTCCAGAACCTGTACGAACTCTGCCTCATCCTATTTAAGTTTATTTTTGTTATGGATAATGTTAAATTGTTATACTTCCAAGAATTAAATTTCAATCTTTATTGCAAATAAGATTACTGATGAAAAGCACACATACTTTTAAATGTTTGGAAGATGGGTCAAATTGTCATAAGTTTGTTTTAGTAAAGAAAAATATTTACATATCAAAATAATTGAACTCTGGCATATCTGGCAGGAGCTCAATATTTCAGATGCACTTGATAGTTTTAAACTTAATCGTCTACAAGATCATTTCACTACTTAAGAAAAAACAAAACAAAAAAAAAAAAAACAAAAAAAAAAAAAAAAATACTTTTTATTCTTTACAAAATTAAAAACATTAAAACTATGCCCAATATATTTTTTAAAACCATCTGGTTAATTGTTCTCCATTTGATTATTATCATTATTATTATTATTATACAAAAAATAATTTCAGTTGTGATAGGGCTACACTAATGATTAGCACATCCAATAGATGTAACTTTTAGTGATGAATGTACAGCTACATTGGATGGACCCAATGGCTGCAGAATCATGGCTATCAAATGTACTGTAACAGAGGTTGGGTCCTTCAATACAATTTAGAAGACAAGGAAAATAGAGTAATGTTTTTGGATATTATTGCAGGCATTAAAATTATAGGTAATTTTAAAATTGATGATGGTATCAAGATAAATACAGAAAATTATTTTAAGTTGTTGGATAAGATTGTTTTTTGAGTGGCACATGTCAGAACAAGACTGGAGAAAAAAATGTATATTCATGCATGAATATACATTTTTTTCTCCAAATTTTTTTCTTTACATTCTGCATATTGATTGTAGCCAAAAAGGTTTTCAGAGACATCAAATTAATAGAATGCCTCTTCACATGTGTAAAAGAACTTAATCGTTGATATTGGATATTCTTTTAATCAAATATATACTTCTCCAACTTTGGATTTATTTAAAAATAAAAATTTATGTTGCACTTTATATAGAACCTGACATTCCCCCACAACAAGTTATCAATATTTTTGATAAGGATATTGATTACAAGCTGAAACTCACACAATATGTTGCTCATATAAATATGAGGTCTGATCAAAAAGTATTGGGAACTCTTGCTATAAAAAGAAAATTACAACACATATCAATTCAACATTTAATCTCCTTCAGAGTAGTCCCATTCTGAAGCTACACACTTTATCCAGTATCATTTCCATTTATGGAAACACTTCTGAAACTCATTTTTTGGGGGGATACTGAGCAGCAGTCTCATTGCATTTGCTTGGAATGCCTTGAAATCTCATTCCTTTCAAGTGGAAGTCAATTTCTGGAAAGAGGAAAAAGTTGCAAGTAATGAAATCTGGAGAATATAATGGTTGTCAGACCTTGGAATATTATGCTTGGCCAAAAACTGCTGCACAAGCCATGGCTACTGATGGACTCTTTGTGGTGTGGTGAGACAACACACTTACTTTTTAAGCACTGCTATAAACAAATGAGAAAGAACATTATAACTTGGTGTGCATGCATGACAGAATTCAAGTCAATCTGTGTCAAGGAGCTTCATTCTATGTACTTTAGCATATAGCAACAGTGTCGATACTTTTTGATCAGACCTCGTATATCCTAAAAATTTTACATACTTCACTTCATTGACATAAATACTAAAATCTGACCGTGTACAACCCAATACCTCAAATTATTGAATTTATTTTGCATATATTCTGAAAGTTGTTTAGTATTTTGGTATAATGAGATTAAGAGTTTCCTGTTCCTTAACCAGGAAAAAAAAGTTCAGTTTTAAGCTAAGAAAGTTTGTTCAATGTTTCATTAGGGACACTTTCTCTTACCAGAATTTACCTTACACTGCCATTAATCCATGCATTAAATATTTCTGCCACATCTAGTCTGGTGTTTCTGCTCTGTATTTAGAGATTCTTGACAAAATACAAAGAAGAATCTGTAATGTTATCGGTCCTGACTTGTCATCTCACCTTCAGTCACATTCTCACCATTGTAATACAACTTTCCCGGGCCTTTTCTATAAATATTTTCACGGGAATTGTTCAGATGAGCTTTCCTCTTTGGTACCTTGACTTTATGAATTTAAGTGCAGTCCTTGATTGTCAGGTTTTACAGTTGAAATTGCTAAATATTATCATAAGTTCTATACTGACAGTTTATTCTGTCACGACGCTCATGGAACGCTCTCCCAGCTTCTTGTTTTCCAATCAATTTTGATCTTCAAAAATTTAAATGCAATGTCAATCATCTTCCTTAATTCCTGTTCTTCTATTGTCCTCTATCCTTAATGTTTTTCTTTTTCTCCTGGCTTCTATACTCAATAACATCTTGCATCTTAGTGGCTTTATCATCTTGCTTGGAATCTTAATGCTTTTAAGTTCTATTTATTCTAAAATAAATAGAACTTAAAAGCATTAACTAAGCAATCTAGACTCAATTTGTCTGAAACTGTCATTTAATCTAAATCTAATGAATATCCAAAATTGCTTTTTGCACATGTAAATACATAAATTAAAAATTTTATATATATATATATCTACATGGATTAATGAACATGTCATTTTGTTTATCTTTCCCCTGAATGTATCATAAATTTGCAGACAAATATCTTTTGTCTATCTCTCTCCCAAATTGGTTCCATTACTGTGGAATTTCTTTTGACAGTTTTCAAAAAATTAACCCGAGACTCATTTGTAAGCAACAATGAAAATAATCAACCAGAAAAATTCTAAATGAAAATGCTCAAGATGTGAAGCTGGTTAGAAAATCACATCTAAAAATCAGTTTTTGATCAGTGGAAAAAAAAAAGAAACTTTTCAGAGGACATCTATGAATATCCAAAATATGTTGGTAGATCAACATCAATATAAATCCTATATTCTCAACCTAATTTCTATTTGCAATGACCAAGCTCTGTTAGAATCAGTAGATGGTAGTGTGGTGTTATTGCGAAAAAAAAAAAAAAATCTTTTAAGAAGAGGTGACAAGCATCACAATCATCATAAACATGTAAAAGACATGCACCAATAATAAATATTTCATTAGAAATAGTTATAAAATATCAAAATAGAAACATTAGCTTCCATTGGACAAAATCCGATTAACACATTTATTATCACATAAATTATACAGTTCAAATTACAGAGAAAGGAACTTTTTAAGGAACATGCACAAACAAATGGCCTTAAGCAAGAAATGAAAAGATTTTTAGCAATACAATAAATTATTTTCTGATGCTAAAACATTTAAAATGGCTTTTATGAGGTACAATGATAAATTTTCCAAATGGAGTCCAGATTATTGTAATGTTTAAGGTTATATTTATTCTGCATGACTTAAAAGTGAAATGTTTTTTCCTATTTAATAAGAGAAACTCTTTATTCTCATTATACCAAAGTACTGAACAGCTTTCACAATTTATATAAACTAAATTCAACAATTTGAGGTATTGGTATATGGACTATGTTAGATTTTATTATGATTGTCAATACTTTCAGAATAGAATTAGCACTGAGTGAAGTATGTAAAACTTATCTAAGTCATTGAATATGCCATTCCAACTTCTGCTTTTTTTGAGATACAAACCAGAAGAGTCATTTATTGCTGACCAGAAAAGGAAGTTATACATGTTCAAATTATACTGTAGGAAAAAAAATGAGTGAAAGGAATTTAGAGCAGTGAAGTAACAACATCTTGTGCAAAGATTGGTAAAATTGCTAATGGAACATTAGCCCTATTAAAAAAAATGTCTTATGGTAAACATGCTATGAAGAAATTGAGATTTTAAGTCCATAAACAGACAAAGAGAAGAAGTAGTTGTGGGGCCAGAAAAAAATCATAAATACTTATTGAAAGGAAGGAAACATCAATTGAGGATAGAAAAACAATCAGCAGCAATTAAAGGTGTTTATCAAAATTAAACAGAATACAGGTAACAGATTATCCAATTTCCAGGAAACTGGACTTACCAGAAAACTGTCTATTTTTGAAATTGCCTAGTTTTCAAAATTTGTTGTAGTTTGCTACTCGATTGCTTTGTAGGAATGGCCACAGACTTGTTTCAAAACTGGCACCCACTAACAAAAAAAAAAGTATTCAATTATAATAGTTTGAACAATTTTCATTAATTTAGAAAAAGGTTTTAATTGCTTTTATAAGATATATTATTGACACTATTGCTTTAAGAACATTTTTTTTTAAATGAATAAAGAATTATTTTGATTTTTTTTTTTTTTTAAATTTTGAAATCTTAAAATTCTGTATTAATTTGTACCAATTAGGTGATATTGTTATTAAGTAAAAGCTAAATGGAAAAGCTTACTACAATTCATGGATTCCCAATATTTTAAAATTATTTTTAATTTTTTTGTAGATATAAAGATATCAGTTTTTTGTAAATACAGATATTCATACACAATATTATCAGAAAATATGTGCAGTAACTATAGTAAGTTTAAAGCAAAAGTACGTAAAATTCAATAAAAAAATATTAGATTACAGACAATATTTTCCTAAATTTTTAAGATTACTGAGTAGTAAAGAATTACATAAAAAAGGCACTCACATTATATTCCTGAAGTAATTTTTACAGATACATTCCCCATAGAAAAAAATTAGATGAACTTTTTGATTAGGCTTTGTCAATCTGCCAACATCTAATCAAAACCAAGTAACAAAAACCACATCACTTGCAAACTTTCAACAGCAGCAACAACTCAAATGGATAGCACATGTAACTATAAGAAAATAATGATATAATCAAAACAATCTCCCACACTACTTCAAACAAAAAATTAGGAAGGAAACCACTTCATTACTAAAAAGTGCAATAACAGCTAGTGGACCCAGGGAAATCTATTTTCCTGAAAAACTGTTTTAATAAAAAGATTTTGTAAATTTCAACTGACAATAGTACTGATCAATGAATGCCAAATGTTATAAAGAAATGGTTAATTACCAATAACCAAACACAAAAAAAGCTGCCTAAAAAATTGGAAAATCTAGAAACCGAGTCTGGCTAAAATAAAGGTACCTGTAGTATCAATCTATCAACAATGTTATTATAACCCCTATTGATTTGCTAATGACATAATTACACAATGTTCTAATTTAATGAAACTAATACATTCATTCTATGGGTTCTACAATAGTTTTAGGAGATATTTTTTTTAAAAAGAAAAAAAAAAAAAAATAGGTTAAAAACAATGAAAACTTATGTAAAGGAAAGTTTGAAGTTATTGTGAAACAAAGTTCAATCTTCAGTGGAAGACTGATTCTGTAAAGATTGTTGAGTCCGTGTACTGAAAAAGGCCAACATAGAGAAGAACTTAGAAGTTGAATACTGTTACCAGTTGTGGCTTGTAATGCAGTGGATCATGTGCAACAGAAAAAAAACAAATCTGACACTCACAGTAGTTGGCAAAGTTGACATAGCTTTCTTAAATATCTCTCCTAAACTTTGTTACTTGGTTGGAATAATGTAAAACAACAAAAATTGAAAGTGGTTTGCTGCTGGCATGCGTGTTGTCAGGTGATCAACAATGGCAGGGATCAGTTGGGCGAGATGATATGATGTGGAAATCTGAAACTATCAATGAACCCAGTATTAGAATTCACTCATGATGAACCTTAGTGCATCTCTGTGATCGAGAGAGCAGGATATATATATATATATATATATATATGTAAGTATAAAAAGATAGATTTTACCTGTCTTAAGTTCTGGGATGAGGAGTTATCACTTGCTTTCCAGGCAAGTTTGATCTCCAAAAATCTAAATGCAATGTCAATCATTATCTACTGTCTTACTGAGTACTCTTCTATAGTTTCTCACTCCTCAATAATGCTTCCATTTTTTAATTTCAGTAACCCCTTGTGTCTTAGTGGCTTAACTGCCTTAGATCTTTGCTGTTATTACAATGTCTCAGCAGATGTGCCCTGGGTAACGTTCAGGGAATTTTAAAGTGAACCTTTTATTTAATTTACGGAGGTAGATTGTTCTTGTTCTGCTGCTCACAGAAAGTTTGTTTTTTAGTACTGTGTGGTTATTGCTTGCCCTATTTCCACTGATTTCACATACACACTGCCAAGCCCAGTGGAATCAGGAATGAGCAATAACCGAACAGTATTAAAAAAAGAAAGAATAGACATAGACAGCAGAACCTGTCATGACCCAGAATTAAATTTGTTCTAAACCTATGAAACATTAACAAAAAAAAAAAACAAAAAAAAAAAAAACAACTTAAATCTACTTACTGACAGTTTAATGATACAACATCACACGAGATACATTTTATATGAGCTAGCTTAATGAGGTTTTTTTTTACAAGTTCAGTAAAAAAAATTAAGCACTTATTCAAGAAAAAATATTTTCTATTAACAGTCACTGTAACCTGCATGCAGCTGAGCCACTGACCAGCTCCTGCCATTTCTTCGGTAGGTATTCATTTATACAATAGCATGACTTAGGTAAAGACCATCACTGTCCTCCAACTTTAACACTCACCTTTGCCAGACAACATGATTATTGATTCCATTAGGGAAACTCCCAGCCCTGACCATAGATTTCAGCCTAGGAAGACCTCCACCCAATGATGTCATACTATCAGAACCCTGGATATACTGCCAGTAGTTCAGCTCCATGTGTAGCTACAGTCTGCAGCTTGTCAAAAACTCACTGTAGTTACCATCGCTTGATTGAACTCCTCATTGCTGAGGACAGTGGAGTACATGGAGTTGCTTACATCGCTTATTGCATCTGACACTGAACTAAGTTCTTTTGGGGGGGGAGGGGGGCAGATTATGATGTAACTTCGACAATCTAAACACATATAATAAAACAAAAATTATTCATCTGAACTACAAGTTTCATAGATTCCTTTTTATGCCCAACCTTTCTTAGTGAAGTTCATATTTTTCTTAAAAAAAAAAAAAGTTATTTTTATAATGACAGAGATCTGCTAAGGGTTTAATCACCACTGATGTTAATACTGATAATTTCAGATCTTTCAACATTAGACCACCTTACCCAAATCTGCCCATAAATATTGGCTCGAAATGTTCAATCCATCCATGCATACACTGCTATAATATACAAGATCATCACAAATAACATAGGAAGTTGCACAAACAGTGAGACACCAAGATTCAAGGGATTAGGTTTGGGCACATTGAATGCTAAAGGGTTATACTAAAGCCATGTATAATATAAAAGTTAAATATTAATAGGTTTTTCTTTTATTTGACATTTGTTTCAATTTTAATATTAAATGCACAATAACCAATTCAATTGTCTACACAAACTTTGGTACGATTCATCCTAAGTACTGTTATTTTCTTCAGAAATGAATGCAAGTCTTGTCTATTTGTTTCCACATTTTTTTAAGATTAAAAACTCACACAAGGCATGTAAAATTACATACTATTTTAAAGCTTATTTTATGCTCTTTCTATTTAATCATCCATTTTTAACATGAATTACATTTTTTGTCAATTTTCAGCTCAAACAAGATTTTTGCTAAATTTAATCCAATAAACTCCTTAACTACAATGCAGCACAAATGGCTAGAAACATCAATGAATTTTGGAGCCAAAGTAGTAAGACAATGCACAGTGCAATATTGACTTCAAAAATAACATCATGGCAAATTCATTCTTGAAGAAAAGAGAGGCTGCAGATGCTAGCCTGCTATTGACAACAATGAGTTGAAGGCTTAGGTGAAAGCAAATCTTTTCACAACTGTTCAACTGATGTAAGCATTGAGGGGGGAGAAACAGATGTAAGCATTGAGGGGGGAGAGACAGATGTAAACATTGAGGGGGGAGAGACAGATGTAAGCATTGGAACAATTTGTGAACATTTGAACTAGGTCATAAAGTTGAAGCAGCTTGAAAAATGGGTGTCACACAAACTAAAATGAAAACCAATAAAAAATCACTGTTATGAAGTTGGTTCTTCACTTAAACAATCCATTTCTTGTTCACAATGTGATATGCAATAAAAAGCAGATACGAACCCTTACTAATTCCACTTATATCTGGGGGGAGAAGAAGTGGATCCTTACCTTTCCCAAGAGTATTTACACATAAGTGAATATAACAAACCCAATTGGAATTGGAACTAAGCTCTTTGATTAACAATTCCAAAATTTTTTACATTGCACCATCCACACAAGCTCCTGGTATTCCTAAGTGCTCACTCATCTAGGTACTGATCTGGCTCTATGTTCCTTAACTTCGGTGATCATACAGGAACAGGTGGTTTCAACGGGATATGGCTATAAGTCCGCTTCTTGTAAGGAAAAGTTTTTAAGAAGCAGTCATTAAAACTGCCTTCAAAGAACTCATTCTCTCCAGAATTTCAGAATTCTAAATTACCAAAAACAAACTTGTTGGTAAAAATATACAGATTTTAATGGTTATTATTTCAATCAATAAAGCTTGTTCTGAAACATGTTATTTTAAAGATAATGTTTAAAAACTTTAAAAATTTCTGAAGAACCTGATATTTACTGTGTGTATGTGATTATATATATATATATATATATATATATATATATATATACATACACACACACACATTTACTTCTTTGAAGAAACACATGTGAGAAATAACTAATTTAGTAATGTCTCCATGCATGTCAGGAAAATTGTTCTTGAAAAAATGCCTGAGCAGTGAACAAAAATACAGAAAACATTTTTAAATTATGTTCCCATTCAAATATATTAGGTTGAGTCATAAGTAATTGAGTCATAAGTAATTTCCATTTATAGGACCCAACTGTAATGATGAATATATCATGCTACCAGTCATAGATGGCAGTTAGGAATAAATTTGAAGTAAACTAACATAGGACAATATCCAATGTGAAAGTCAATTGAATGACAAGGAGAAATATCTAAAACTGACCCCAAAAGTCAAGCTCCATGGATGAAAGTTAATCTGTGTGTATTGAGATTGTTAGGGTATTATTCATTTAGAGGTTTTAAAATGCAAGGAAAATGTAACAGAGAATTAGGTCAATGCGATAAGAGACCCAGAGTTGGTTGCATATGGTACTGTAAGCTCCAGGAGTTATGTCCTCTTCCACAATTGGCTGTTGAGAGAAGACCTACTTACGGTAGGTGGTTCCAACTATTTACATATGAACAATACCAAGCAGGTATTAGCCAATAGTCAGCGTAGATCTGGGACTGGGAAAGCTATAAAACATCAGTTTTTTTTTTTATCAGTTGGGTGAGGTGTTGCTCTCAATGTGCAGACATGTGAAAAATAAGACAAGACGAACACAGAAAATAAGTACATATTTATAGATCCAGCAGTTGCAACATGTCCCAAAAACATCTGATCGAAAAGTGAAAAGTGCTCTGCACTCATCAATAGGAAAATTGTTGTTCACTGCCATGACAACAATAGGCTGCATACAACAAGAACAACACAAGAAAAAATATTGGAACCGGCTTTACCTTTTCAAACCCCCAACTGCCATATTCACCTGACTCAGCATCAGCTGATTAACATTTTTATTTTTGGATTGCTGCAAAATGCTTTGATGGGGGAAAAGTTTCTCTAATGAAAACAAGATTCAAGAGTTCATTGAAAACTTTTTCATATGAAAACTTGTGGAATTTTAATCATTGAATATGTAATTGTACTCTATTTTTTGAAGAAATTAATCATGACTCAAACAAATCATTATATATAATAAATGTGTATTATATTATACACATATGTGTATAAAATATAATACAGAGCTATTAGTAAATCATAGACAAGTTTGACATCATTTTAATGTAACATGGTAAATTTACTTCAATATATTCCTTTTGATCTCATTTGTTACAATGAAAAATAATGCATTAAGTTTAATCATCAAGGAGGTCACTTAATTAACAATACTGTTTTTTTATGTATTAAAATATAGACAAACATTGAAGGTAACATTTTATACTGAAACTATCAGAAATTGTAGTCCTTTTCCTATTTTCTAATCACAAATCGAATTTCCATGTCTGTTTAAAAGTATTTTTGTTGAACAAAATGCCTTTGACAGTAATCTTTGTAGTTGATAACAGATGAGATAGTCAATGAACAACTGAATCATTTTTCTTAGAATGAATGCAATAAAAGAGCATAAGGTTAAGGGGATTGATTACCTGAAGAATCATTATTACATCATAAGATTCATTTTTATAGCGATTCTACATATCAGGCAGGTACATTTTTTCTGAAGGAAACGGTTTGTTTTGTTTTTTTTTAATCAGAAGCAGAATATTTCTGACAACATTACAACAATTTTAAGAGAATTTTATTTTTGCTTTATTTTGCAAAGCTGGTAAATATTTAAGCATGAAAGAATATTTTTTGTGATAAGTTGACACAATTCATTTAAAATGGATGAATGTGGCTGTTTTTTTGTTTTTGTTTTTTTTACAATTAATAATAGGGGGGATGCTAATTTACACGTGACTGAACTGGTGAACTTTATGGTACATTATAAATATTGAGGCAATAACAGTTGGAACAACAAGAATAATGAATCCCTGCATTACGGGTAACAAAGAACCGAACTATTTATAAAGAGAATTTAGTAGGCAAGCAAAAAAAATCCATTTCAACCCAAAAATAATAATGACGGTGAAGGTCTATAATTTTTGACTATCTTAAGTGAAAACAGTAGCAGCAGCACCATACAGCGACTGAATGCCAAACATGGGTCTTTAAACTGTCGTTATAGTGTCGTAAATTATAAAAATGGGTATTTATGAAAAATATTCAAAATATCTACTTTTGGGTGTGGTATCAGGGGCCATTGCAAACAAAAGCTTATATAAACTTTTTATATTTTTAACTTATTTAGACATGTGTGTATTATTGACTGAGCAATTTAGTACAGTAGTCACTACTAGTGTGTGTATGTAATTATATATGTGCATCCGTGTTTTCAGACTTAAGGAAATTGAAATTTAATGTTATTGTTTACTGACGACAGCAGTAGGAAAAATACAGACTCAATGTAACCAAAATTTGCATAAAAAAATATATATTTTTAAGTACGAATTTTTCCGATCGTTATCCCGATGGACGAAAGAGACCTTAATTAAAAAAAAATGTGGACCAACATTTTTTTTTTATCGCAAAGTTGCGTTTGAAATAATAAGCGAAACATTAAAGGGTTTCAAAAACATAACCCGATACAAGTTACCGAAATAACAATGTTATACAATTGATTATTCATAAAAATCGGGGATCAATTTGTTATGCATCATATCTTCTAAAATGGTCACTCACTTTAGGGCCACATTGAGCTGTACGTGGCGAATGATTTTCACCACGCATAAAAATATTTAAATCCTCTTAGAATAATAATATAGCATATCAGAGATTTATTGACAGAGAAATCATGAACCTTGTTGTTATTATTGTACAAAACATCTCTATTTTCTAAACATTCGCATGCGAGCACTTTTAAAACAATAACAACAGGTGTACGAACGAAGTGATTTGATTTTTAGTTAGAAAATCACACATCAATAGGAAACCATCTATATAAAAAAAAATGTGTACATAATTCTACCTTCAAACACTTAGAGATTTAACAAGAAAAGGCCACAAAGATTTTTGTGGAAATACAGAAGGAATGAGAAGCCAAACTACGCGCATTAATAAAACAAAAATAGTTGCTCTCTAGTACTTGTTTAAATGTTTTGTTAATTATTATATAAGCACAAATCTTCAGCTGGAGTTTAAAACAAAGAAGCCCTCTTGGGATAAGGACTAAAAACTTAAAACAAAAAAGAAAGTTTGTTAGTGATAATGTCTGATTTCCAGGTAGGATCGAATTATTAATGGCTTTGAGGCAGATAGAGTTATTTATTTACAAAACCTAAGAGGGAATTATTAAAGTATGGAGTTAGATAAAGTGGGGGAGATTAAGACGTTGAATGGGACAATCGGTTTTTTTTTTTTTTTGGTTTTTTTTTCAGAGAAAATAAGGCGGACGACTTTTTTTTTTTGTTTTACGTAGTCATTAAAACTACAAAGACAAATATCTTCAAAATAGTATATAAAAGACTTTTTTTCTTATTTTACTGAGAAAAAAAATAAAGACAAAGCGGCGGTGAACTATATCCATTCACTTAGTCTTCTTTTAGTTTATCATTTATATTTTATTTAATTAAAAACAAAACTAGGTCCCCCACTTTATGGTCACAGCGAATTCATTATAAATGAATAAATGAATGTGTAAATAAACACTTATTTTATATACAAATAATTGTCCCAGGTTAAAATAAAAAAAAAAGATATTTCGAATATAACAGAATCATTTTAAAAAATAAATAAATAATTTATTTTTTATTCCATTTTAAAAATAGATTTAAAAAAAAAAAAAAAAAAGTTATTTTTTTCCACTTTTTTTTTTTTTACCAACATTTATTTATTATTTCAATTATTTCGTTTTATTTTTAACTTTATTGTTTCTGGTTTGATGAGTGCTGTACGTACATCCGTAGAATTTGTAAACAAATACAATGAAGAAGCCTTGTTTATTTCACCGGAAATATTTAAAAATTATTTGGGTCATGCAAAATAGAAGAAAACATCCGAGTAATATTCAAGATATTGTTATTATTGTTTGTCAATATGGCAGGATTTTAAAATATATATTTAAATAGAGAAAGAGAAAAAAAAAAGGGGGGAATTTTTAGAGCTGAATTATATATTTACACACAAAGCCGACACGAGAAAAGGAAGGAGATAGTTGCAGTTAAGATTTCTCCTACCACCTCTAAAATTATCTACTCTTCCCATTCCTCTTCTACTCCCTTATCTTTTGACTTTGGCCTTCCTCACACCATTACAACTGCTTTTCTGCCTCTATTTCGCTCTCACTTCCCCCTTCAGTGCTTATGCCATTTAAACCGGACCGGCGACTCGACTAGGAGCATATTTTCTACATAATATATATTATTATATATATATATATATATATTTTTTTTTTTGTCCTCATTATAATTAACTACAGATTTTTTTTTTTTAACAAGGGGTCCTTTTAAAAGTGACTATGCATAATATTATGAAAACACTTTTTTTTTAAAAACAAGTTTTGAAAACATTTAGTCGAAAAGAGAACAAAACAAGCAGTGGTCGTGTCAGATGCACGATTTGAACTAGATTCGATAAAACCGCTTGGAATAATCTTTTCTTTTCTGTGTTGTTTGTTTTTTTTTGTTTTTTTTTTTTGTTGTTTTTAAACCAATTCGTCTCCAATGCAGATAATAACGCGGTCACATGACCGAGAATCCTTTCCTTAACCACCCCCCACACCAAAAAAAAAAAAAAAAAAAAGATTTCGAACTACAAAAAAAAAAGTAAAAATATAACCAACATAGTAGCTATCTTTAACTGAATTGTTCGTATTTCACCTGCTACCCAGAACAAAAGTTCGACACTACGCGGTTACGGTATTTTTACCCTACGAACGTAATGAAACTGATAATTTTACATAGATAACGTTTTTGTTGCTATACGAGACCGTGATTAATTTATATATATATATATATATACATACATATATATATATACACACGACCACCATAAACTGGTTATGGACCACTTTCACATTTCTGTCCCCCCCCCTCACACCGACTTTCGTGCAGCTTTTTTTTTTTTTTTCTCTTTTTCTTTTTTTGTTTCTTTCTGCTGACCGGACTTTGTGTTGGAAGCCGGACATTCTAAGGAACCTAAGTTAGGGATCGGGAATCTGTCTTACCTACTGGACCCCCTCTTCTCATCCATTGACGCTCGTTTCGTGGGGATTTTTACAATGAAACGGTCGAAGAACGAACGGCGGCCGCCAACCAACACAGTATTGCTGGGCGTCGGAACACGGAAGATGGCGGACGGGACGGTCATGTGACCAGCGACACGCACTACCATTGGCTACTGGACGATGCCACTGTTACATCATCGCGCGCGAGATTGTCTGTCTTTGGTTCTCCTTGTTCTTTCTCTCTTGAAATGTATTGAAAATCCCCCCCCCCCTCCACCCGCGTTTATTATTTAATTATCTTTCTTTTTTCTTATTTATATTTAATTAAAACATTGTTTTTCCTTTTGTCGATATGATTTTTTTATTTAATCATGTCAAGAGTCGAAGGTATTCCTGATTTATTTTTTGTTCTTGTTTTATTTTGTATTTTAAAATACACGCACATATGTATATGTTTTTAAAAAAGTTATCTAGCTTTTACAGAGTAAAATATTTTTATTATAAAATTTTCCGTCAGAAAAATGTTAGAAAAACCTTAAAAATAAATTGATAACATTTTATAATATATTTCAGTTCAACTAAACTTTTTTTTTTTTAAGTCAAAAGTAGTTTTTTTTTTTTTTTTTTTATTTTTATTTTTTATTAGCAGCAGCCCAAAATTAGCAGTGGATATTATTGAATGACTAGGCTAGAGTTTGTAATAATATAAAAAATGTATTAAAAAAAAATAACTATAATGTAAGGATTTTGTGGGCTACATTAAAAAAATCTCACATACATATATAATTGTAGAAAAAGCTCCCCAAAATAAGATCAGTAATTTTGAACTTAGAAAAAATATAATTAGATAGTAACTCCAAAACTAATTGTGTTTGTATCCCTTGAAAACAGTTAAATCCTGAGACTTTGCAACAGGTCATAGTCGGTCAACACAAAAGACCGGTTTGTCTACATAAATCTGTACCAAGTGACCTCCTTTGCCCACATAGATAAATGAAGTGGTTAGAGCTCAAAAGACTCACTGAATATTGAAACTACATGACAGTTTCTACAAGTCAGTATAGTAAAATTTATTTTTCCTCTATGAGTAATGACATTCAATAAATCTATGGACTTCTATTATATCAGATGTGATTATTTGTAAGAATATTTTAAAAAATTTCATATTCAGATACAAAAATTAACTTAAATATTTATATAAGAAGAATCTTTGTTGTGAAAATGTAAATAAATTGCAGTTTTTAATTTTATAGCAATTTTTTTGAAGTTTAAATACGATATTAATTGTGAATTACCAATGCCACGATTTAATAGGAGTAGATAGGTTCCCTTATCATCCAGTTCACATTCCTCCCTAGTCTGTTGAACAGGAGTAGAAGTTTATCTCTTGTTTCCTGTTTAGGATTAGGTTTCCAGTTCCTTCTAAAGTCTACTTCAACTTTATACTTCTATGATTTCTGCCTGAACCCTGGAATTTTATTTCCTAATTAATTTTTTCTCCTTAATAGAAGTAGATAGACTCACCTATTGGTCTGGTTTACACTACTCCATGCTCCTTTGAACAGGATTAGAGGATTATCCCTTGTTTCCTGTTTAGGTTTTCTAAAGTTTTTTTTTCTTCTCTTTCACTTGTGTCTTAGTGGCATTATTGCCTTGCTTTGGGGTGAATTTATTAAAAAGAATATGCTGATCCTATAAAAAGAACTATAAATACAATCTTTCTGATAAAAGGTGTTTCGTTTCAACAGATTTAAAATAAAAATCTCATATACTTCCATGTACTTTTTTAAATATCCATTTAGTAAATGCATTTGAATATATATCTGTTGAATTTTCCTCAGTAAGATAGTTATACTTCTTTAAAAAATCAAGGATTAACGAATATAAATACATGTTTATATTAGGTTATTTGAAAAGTAATTATATTTTACCAGAAGGTATATAAAAACGAGTGTAAGTTAAATATTTAGCAAAAAATGTAATCAACAAAATGAATGTGAGTGTAGTGTATAATCAACACAGAAATTGGAATTGGCGAACTGAGTTCAAATTCTGTCTTCTTCTGCTGCATTCACTTTCAATTAATACCCTAAGGAGTAACATGAATCAGTTCCTTTGTTCAGTTGTTAAACAACAGGATAAATTGACATTCTATTTGTCGGTATCAACTATTCTAGAATTTGCAGATAATAAAGAAAAAAAGAATCTGTAGCAAAGTCATACCCCTGAATGTGCATGGCTTTAAAAATAAGATAACTCTGTAATTAGTAAAAATTGAATGCAAATTACAGGATCTTACCGTCATCACGGGAAACCTGAATTCCAAGATCAAAAAGAAACAAGAAGGTGAAAGAGTTGGCAATTCAGACTAGGAACCAGCAATAGATATGGCCAAAAAGGGGTCCAATGGTGCACAACAGATAATCAAGACCTGCTTTCAAAAACACCCAGGGCACTTATGGAGATGAAGAAGTTTGAAACATGTTTGCATGAATGGATGGCAAAAAAAGGATAAAGAGAGATTGTATTCAAAAGTTACTTAGTGTAAAAAAAGGCAAGAAATTGGGCAGAACCATGATCACCACACTCTAAAAGGACATGACACATAAAAAGAAGGATGTTGATATGATAATTTAGTCTTTTGAGTTTTTGTAGCAAACACACAAATATAAAGAAACATCAAATATTGTTGGATACTGACTGCACAATACTAAGTTACAAATTTAACTATTCCTTTATTCTTCAAATTAAAGTATTACATTGGTATAATCCTAATGCAAATCTTGCTACAAGACCCATTTTTGTTCCATTACTGTTACGAATGCACGAGCAGAAATCAGATTAAGAAACAGGTAAATTTTGTTAGAAACAAAAAACAAGTGTGCCAAACTGCTATGCAAAACCAATTCCCCCCTCCTGTATGGCACATAATACTGGACCCACAAGTGAAGAGAAGAGGGGGGCAACAAAGATGTCATTCTACAGAAGGTTATGGAGAATACTACATAACAGAGCATGTGAGTAATGAATAAGTTTTAAGAAAAATTGGAAACAAACTGGATACTTATATAAAAAGATGGTTGAACATCATAGGACACATAATGAGGCTTGGAAATTTTAACGTGCACAGGTCATATTGAAGGTGAAAATGTTTTCTTCTGTTTATCAACCCATTACAAGTTATTTAAATATTTTTAGATTGTAAGAATTTTCTTTTTAGAAACAATGATTTAGTGATACAAGTTTTATTAATTAACCCATAGCTAGGGGAAGAAAAGGTGGATTCATGCCTTTCCCAGTGGTATTTGTGCATAAGTAAATATAACAAACACAACAGGAATTGGAACTTGGCTCTCCAATTAACAATTCCCATCTATTACACCACCTGCACATCCAAGCTTACAGCACCTGGTATTCCCAGGCGGTTACCCATCTAGGCACTGACATTGCTTAACTTGGTTGATCATACAGGAACTGGTGAAGATGAGAAGGGCAGAGGAAAACAGCAAGTAATTTAATTAACTATCTTGCGTAAATAGAAGGTAGAACTGAGAATGTAAGGGAAAAAAGCTACAAAGAATGGGAAATTGTGGAGAGCCATAATCACCTATATGTCGATGGGACACCAGCTCATAAAAGAAGATAATATGTACTTTGTACTATTACTTTATATATGTATCAGTCATTCAGCCTGGTCTCTCTTACTTACTAATGATATGGTAATAGATGGCATTATTCAATATCAATAAGTGAACATACCTTGTGTTAAGATAATATCAAATTTCACATTACAACGTATTTATAATACATGACATTCTTTTTGTTTTAAATTAGCATTTTATTGGATATTTTTACTTTGGAGGAATTAGCAGAATTTTTCCTTGCATGAGACAATAGTTAATCATCAACATCATCACTTCTTAAATTTTTTTCATTCATGGCCACATTTGTCATCACAAGATTTTTTGCAACCCCAAGTATTAATCAACTACACTGAAAATACGTACATCATCACTGCACTAGTCGCAATGGCACTATATGTATATTTTATTACCGCAGCACTTGCGTGGCACACCATGTTGTGCATTTGAGAAATAAATGATAAACTGAAATCAAAGTGTTTAAATTTCATTTTTATTTGGGGTCATGGACCATAGTTTAAGAAATGCTGGTCTAGATAAACATCCTAGAATTCACACACAAAATTTAATCAATGCAGTTACAAAAGTATTTAAATATTTTTGTCATTTTTTGACAGTATGATTAAATGTATGTATATATATATATATATATATATATATATATATATATATATATATATATATTTAGTTTATGCAAAATTAGGTAATCTGTATGGGGGATGATATCCGGAGAGTTCAATGTAAATTCAGAGCAAATATGTTTGAATAAAAAACAGACCACTTTAAGGCTCCATGTAATAAATTATTTCACTACAGCCCTTTTAAAAGGCTCTGGATCATCAGACTTTACTTCCAAGGGTTGAAATGAAAAATCTTTTTCATTTTTCATTTCAAGCTTTCGAAGTAAAGTCTGATGCTCCAGAGCCCTTTAAAAGGGCTGTGGTGAAATAATTCATTACATGGAACCTTAAGGTGGTCTGTTTTTTATTCAAACAAATATATATATATATATATATATATATATATATATATATATATATATATATATATATATATACGTACTAATGGTAATACTTGTTGGAAAAAAAACTCAGATACCTCAACTTGTAGATATGTCAAAACAAATCAGTACCAGAGGAAAAAAATTGGAAATAAAAATAGAAATAACTAAAAACATCAAAACAAGATGAAACAAAATCGTCCAGTGCGTAAGTCTTTAGTCCAAAGAAAAATTCACAAGCAAATAGTAAGACTAAAAAATAGAGTGCTCAGTACACTAAGTAGAGTGGGAATAACTAAAATAAATTCTAAAGAACCCGGAAAACCTACTTAGGTTTGACCTAAATGGATCTTCAGGCTAAGCTTACCCTAAAGATCTGTTTAGGTGACCTGGCTCTTTTAGAATTCTAGTTATATATATATATATATATATATATATATTTTAAGACATTTTTATGTTTATACATTCTTTTTATAGATACAAATATTTAAGTAAATGCTCTGTTTATAATAAACAGTATTAAACAACATTTACCAGCCTGAATGTCTGAGAAATTATCACAGAAAATATTCATCCTCCGACAGGATTCGAACCTGTATCCTATATGGAACTGGCATTTAGCTTGACGTGCCTTTACCAATTTTGCCACAGAGGAGTGTTCGGTTAGCAAAGTTGAATTTACTGCTTATAAACTTCAATCTTCCATGAATCTCTCATGTACATTCATATCTGCTCATGGCATATCAAATGTAAACAAATGTTGTCACACATCATGAAATGGACAAAGTCCGACAATTATTTTAATATATATATATATATATATATATATATATATATATATATTGCATTGCTATTTCAATATCTTATAAGTATAACCATGTTTGCATTCATCTATATAAATCTATGTCACTATATGCAAACATATTTGTGTACATGTTTGCATATACAGTTTCATCAGCAGATATACATAAAAATGTACATGTGCATGTTTTTTCTATGTATAAATACTTGTTTGAATATATTTGAAGACATAAGATTCCATTTTTATTGTAGATATGCTTATATATATATACATTATATATATATATATATATATATATATATATATATATATATATATATATATATATAGTTCAGTTAATAGATCCATTGGTATATAATCCAGGTGGATCCTAGTAATAACAGATAATAAAACTGATCCACAGAGAGTTAAGTCACTGAAACCAACCGTCTTCAGCCACTTAAGAACTGAAGTTCAGATCAGCCAGAAATAGAAGACTATTCT
Source organism: Acanthosepion lycidas (assembly GCA_963932145.1). Taxonomy (NCBI): domain Eukaryota; kingdom Metazoa; phylum Mollusca; class Cephalopoda; order Sepiida; family Sepiidae; genus Acanthosepion; species Acanthosepion lycidas. The sequence goes on along the minus strand of OZ010574.1, from coordinate 44,183,956 downwards.
CATGATGAGGTAATTCTGTTTTTTACCATAAAAATAAATATATATATATATATATATATATATATATATATATATGAAAAATAATATTTATGTATATATTTGTGTATTTAGGCAGCAATCCTTCTTTCATGCACATTTCATTGAATATGACAGACTAGGTGCTTCAATTTAGTTTTTTATACAATTTCTTATGCGATCTAATATTTTTTCTTCTCAGATGATAAATTATATAAAAACTGTCCAAATGTCCTTTTAATCGGAGTGCTTTCGGCTATACATTTAGCCATTTTCAAGGATGAAATATTTTAACTGTTAAATAAGAAATAGTTTGTTGCATGTTTTCTTTTTTCAAAACACGGTCAAGATATTGTGTCCATGTTCAATCAGACAGTTTTTATATAATTTATCATCTGAAAAGAAAAAAAATTAGAAGATCGCATGTGAAATTGTATAAAAAAATGAAATCAAAGCACCTTGTCTGTCATATTCAATGAAATGTGCATATATATATATATATATATATATATATATATATATATATATATATATATATATATATATATTAATAAAAAGAAAGAACAGTAAGATACATAATCCGGTGTTCTTATAGATATTTTTATTTTTACAAAATAGTGCTTAATGTAAATTTACAGAGCATTAAAAATTAAAAGTAAAAATATTTCAATTCATAGTTAAATAAAAAGTATTCTGACGTAGACACCTCCCAAAAATCTTTAAATATACGAACGAAAAAAATGCCGTAAGAATTTTAGCCGTTAACAAAAAAAAAAAAAAAATCCAGACGACACACTTTTAACGGATGTTAGATTTCATTGAAAAATACATCCCTACCCACTACCAAAACGTAACAATAACTGATACATTAAAATATAGACATATTGAACACCCAGACACCCCTAGACTAGCAAAATACATTTATCTGTAACCTTGGAAACATGAATTTTGTTTTAGCTGTGTATTTAAAACCCAGTAATTTTTAAAGTTACTCCAAAATTTGCTTGAGGATGAAATGGAACTAATGTCTTTAATTTAATTACAAAATTAAATTCAGGGCTTTTAGCTTCCATTTTTGAAACATGGTTGGAACTGTGTATCGAAAAACCATATTTTAAGTCTATTAATTTATAATATATATATATATATATATATATATATATATATATATATATATATAAGTCAAGAAAATCCTTAAAAAAAGAAAAGTCTTAAAAATCCATCTCAGTTATAATTTATTTCATGAATATTTAGATATATTCAGTCTGAAGAGATGAATATGCAAATATATTCATGAAATAAATTATAACAAGATGGATTTTTAAGGATTTTCTTGACTTATTATATTGCTATGTTACTTACATTGAGCTCTCCTTAGATTAATGTCCTCCGTGGATTATCCCTACAAATTACCCATTGGCATTATTTATATAAAAAAAAAGAATAGATGTGTTTACATTTTTTGCATGTGTTCAAGCTTTGTTATAATGCTTGACAAACTGCTGCCAACATTAACAGAGCATGGAGTGGGGGACTCACTTGTGAACAGATAGTACAGTGGTGGTTCCTGAAGTTTTGCAGTGAGTATGTAAGTATTGAAGATCAATGTGTGAGAGGACAGCCATTTGCAATTGATAATCAACATCTGAAAACTCTAATCAAACAAAGCCCTCATCAAAGTGTTAGAGAAATGTCTCAGATAATAAGGCCTCAGCATTTAAACAACATCGGCCCATTTCAAGAAAACTGGCAAGTTGAAAAATCTCAATAAATGGGTTCCACATGAACTCAGTGAATTGAAAGAGTTCATCGTTTTGAAGTGTGTTTGATGCTACATCTGCAAAATTCAGGTAATTCATTTCTTGATCAAAGAGTGACTTGTGATGAAAAATCGATCCTTCATGACAACCATAAATGATCAGCTTTTATGATGAAGCACCTAATTACTTTCCAAAAACAAAATTGCACCAACAGAAGATTATGGTGACTGTCTGATTGTCTGCCATTGGCATTATCCATTACAACCTTCCGGAATCTAACCAGAGCGTCACTGCCAAAGTTTACTGCCAGCAACTGGATGAAATATACATTCAGTTAAGCAAAATGCAACTGTAGTGATACTAGCAAATTAGTATGCATAATTTGCATAAGCAGAACTGAACATTCAATATAAGTGGTCTCTGAGACTAACCAAGGAATTACGACTTAGCAGCTGAATAGTGCTAATATCAACTTCGCAACAATGGCATCACCGATAGGATGGTTCAAACTGTAAAAAAGGGGCTGAAAGCATGCTCTCAGCAAAAAGAAAAAGTAGAAGTTTTTCTACCGAGGATGCTTTTAAGTTATAGGACCATACCACATGCAGGAAGACTCGAAAGCCCATCAGCGCTAATGGGGAGACAGATTAGAGCTCCGCTAACTATGTCATACTCTACATGTGAAAAGATGTGGTATAAAAAGAGCAAGGATGCAGATACGGAAGGAGCAGAGTTCATAATGCAAAAAGGCCATAATAAATAGAGAGAATGGCGATAGTGTGTTGGCCCATGCTGACCAAATAAGGACCCAGGGTGAAGAGGAAGAACGAAATGACGAAGAGATGTCAGTTTCATCTGATATTGAGTTGGACAACCATTACACAAGGAAATGTCAGAGGAAACAATGCAGGAGGAAGAAGGACAGAAGGACTCTGAAAGTTCAGATGAAGACCAGAGTATGCAAGAGGACACATGTGACTACAGCTTAGACCGGGACAGATCAAGGTCTCCCAGGGAAAGAAATACGGGAGGGAGAGAAAGAGAGCAGAATGACGAAAATATCAGAAGGAGTACAAGAGCTACGAGAGGGATAAAGCCCTTAAGGTTTAGGGAGATGCAGTGATACTAGCAAATTAGTATGCATAATTTGCATAAGCAGAACTGAACATTCAATATAAGTGGTCTCTGAGACTAACCAAGTAGAAGTACGACTTAGCAGCTGAATAGTGCTAATATCAACTTCACAACAGCAACCATCACAGGTTAATCAACAAGGTCCAATTCTGCTTTATGACAATACTCAACCACATGTTGCTAGGATGACAATGAAGGTGGACGTAATCAAATACCTCTATGAAAGGGGGCTTGTGCAACTATATTGTTATTCTGGATCATAACACCTTTGCTATTGACAAAAACAGTGCACTTTCAATTAGCTGTTCAAATTGCTGGCATTAGCAGTGATAATCTTTCAATGTTACCATAGTTAGTATCAGAGAACACCTTTCATCAGTTATAAAGCAAAGACTTCTGTCGATGAAGTCCTGGTTTTTATTTTGGCACCAGTTTCTTATTTTGAAATAACAACTATATTTTTTTGGTTAATTTGCAGTATAAGAACCAAAAGCCCCTTGTATTGAGAATTTACCATTCTGGTATGAAATTGACTGCTTATTTAAAAAAGACATTAAAACATTGCGCACATTTAGAAGTTATGGACAATATAAGTTCAACTTTTTTCGCATTGCATACACAGAATGTCCACCATTACTGGTTTTGTTTACATATGTTTGCCTTGAGTAGTCATACGGCTTGGAAGCTTCACTTGTCTTGATTACTGTGCAATGTGCAAAGTTTGAAATGAATGCATGAAATAATGTGCGAGAAAAGTAAAATCCAGCAACTAAAATAAAATAAAATTAAAATTATCTGCCTGAAAAGTAAAAAAAAAGAATTTTTCCTTCTTTTCAATGATTTTTTTTTTTTTTTTTTTTTTTGCATCGTGAAAGTTTCTTTAAATTTAAAGCTTCATAAATTACATTTTAGGGTGATATCCTGTCTCATTAGCTACAGGCACAGTTATTAGGTTGGTGCAAAAACAATATCGTTTTTTGACGTTAAAAAATACGTCAAAAAACGATATTATTTTTGCACCAACCTAATACTAAGGACAATAAAGAAAAAAAATACTATTCATTTAAAACTTCATTTTACAAAATGAGTGCATTTTAAAATGACATCCGCTGAAATCGTGCAGTAATCAAGACCAGTAAGATGCAAAAAGCAGTAAAAAGGTTGCTAACCAAGTAAGCTTCCACACATTACTACTAGAGGAAAAAATACGTAAACAACGCCAATAATGGCGGACGGACAACGCAAAAGAGATCGCACTTACATTGACGATAAATTGAAAATGGTAATCGAGTGCAATGTTTTAACTCCATTTTCGAAATAACCAGGCAATTTCACATCTTTTGGTGCTTATACTGCAAATTAAATCTTTTTTTCATATTCTGTTTTATCACCTGTAAATAGGATGCATCACTTGTATTAGGTTGGTGCAAAAATAATGACGTAATAATGTTGTTTTTTGATGTTAAAAAATACGTCAAAAAAATGACATTATTACGTCATTATTTTTGCACCAACCATAATAATAGAATGTAAAAATGAAAGTTTGGCATTCCAGCTGCAGATGCTGGAACGTTGTTATGGGATTATGAGGAACCTCAAATCACTCATTGTAAGTTTTCCCAGTTCATTTGAGGTGCTCATGGACAGTTGAACATGCAACACTGAGTTTTTCTGCCAAACCTCTGGTGCTCTGACATGGATCCAATTCAACAGTCCTATTCAAATGTCCTTCATTTGCAGTGGGTGATCTTCTAGAACAATGCAAGTCAGATATATCACAATTACTATTTTTAAACTTTTTAAATTGCAGCTGATATGTATGAGCCTTCTGCACAGAGAATTTTAAATACCTCTGTCACAATACTACTGTTTCAGAATTCATAAATTATGTTGCTTTTAAATTAATAATCCTTCATGGGGTTAACTCTGAAATGCACAGTAAATTATATACAGTCTGATAGAAGAGACGATAAATTAATTTTAGTAATTAATACGAGTCAACATTTGTTTCTGCCTTAGTTGGTTAACTTATAATTCATAATAGTGAAATATGTAATTACTTTATGTACACCCCAATAATTAAATCACCAGAATTTATGGAAACACCAGTAAATGACTGTTTTTCTGTACATGAGGCACATGTCTGAGGAATTGATGCTTTGACAACAAAACTTTCCTACAGCTTACTCTTTTGAAGTTGTTGCAGGGTGTTCTTTAGTAAAGGCCAAGTAATAGTTCAACTCATGCCCCAAAATGGAGGCTTATCTCAAATCTTACTGTTCCACTAGGAGCAATGATTTTTAGTTTTGGCTTGTGTTTACTACTCTAGTCAGCTTAAGAATTTCAAAGAAAAAACAGAGATTAAGAGCATAATTAATTTGGTTTGAAAAGTTAATACCCTTTATATTGGTTTATTTTTTTTCTTTGCTAAGGTCTTATTACAATTAATATATAATTTGGCAAAGCTTTGGATCCATCATTTCCAACTCCATTAAAAAGAGTGTATGAAATGTTATATGGATTTTAATCTTTGAATTAATTATGCACATCAAAGCAGTTTTAATGAAGTAAAAACTATATCAGAGCTTGGAACAAAAATATGACATGAAACAAACATAAAAAGTAACTTTTTCGTTTTATTGATTAGAAATAAATTAGCTATTGTTGTGCTGACTTATTTTGTCATAAATATACTATTTTATAATTACAGAAGTAGAAAAATTAAAGCAGGAAAAAATAGACTCATAAAATAGCATGTTTTAACAACAAGGTTAGGTTTAATATTTTGTACTCCTTGTCTAAAAATATGATAAATAAAGTTGACCATTAGGGTAGTTGCTTTTAGGAATAAAAATTTCACAGAGAAGAATATTAATTTAACTTTAAGTAAAAAATGGTAAATTAATTTCCAAATAACAAGACCAAGTTTCCTAAATTACATTTTTTTTTATTAAATTTTACCCCCAAAAGTTTGTTTTTGCAATGCAAACACAAAATAATATTCAAATCCAAAGGAAATAAAATAAATCTTATACTTATTTCAATTAAATAAGCTAAATTTATTCAAAATATAAAAAGCAAAAGTTTCTTCCGGCAACTACAGCAGTGAACAACTACAAACCCAAACGGAAACTAAAAAATTGATTCCCAGGGGAATGACAAGATTTGTGATAGGCTTCCATTTCTGGAATGAAGTTTGCACTGTGACTTGACCTTTAGTAAAGAATGCCACAAGTTTTTTTTTTTTAAATTCCTTTCTCTAGTGTTAGATTCTTAAAAATAAGATATATTAAAATAACCTCCTCACTCAGTTTATAAAAAGACAAAGCTTAAAATGCTGGCCAAGCTTTTGAAGACAACTATAATTGCAGGATGCCCATCAGTTTATTTCCAAGAAATCATACAACAGAAATTTCTACAAGCATTACCTTTGTCTTGCTGGATTACCAACCCCTGATGAAAATCACAGGCAGCTCAAGATATAAGTCTCTCCCTCTTTCTTTTTGGACTTTTGCAGTAACAAGACATTCTCTTCTCATTTGATTGGCATGTAAGTATCTCAGAGACACATAATGAAATTTTGAACTCTTTACAATATTAACTTCATTTTTCATTTTCCTTTTTGAAACCTGTCCATTTAAATATTTATTAATAATTGTTTGCTTAAGTTTCAAAGTTTTTATCCATTATTTTGGCCCAGACTCAAATAAGTCCACTGATATTGTTTGCAGGACAAATGTAACAGGTACCATTGAATATTTACTGAAAAAAAAAACCCCGTCACATCTTGAAACAAAAGGAAGGGGAGAGAAATGAAAGAAAACAAGACAATGAGGTGATGCCTTTATTGAAAGGAAAATTTTCAGCTTTTGCTGTAAAACAAGAATAAATAACACCATCCTCATAAATATATAGTAAACACAGACAGCATCCACAATTAAAAATGTAATAAAAATGTTGACTTTCTTTTTTTTACAATTATGTTCACCCTGTACAAGGTTCTCGAGCCACTCAAGGTAGAGGGTTACAGAGTAAAAGATACATTTCATGGTGATATGTGGGTAAGATAATGGCTAACTAGGCAAGATATATATATATATATATATATATATATATATATATATATATATAACTTGGTAAGATAATGGTTTACTTGGTAAGATATATATATATATATATATTACTTACTAAGATAATGGTTAATTGTTAAGATATATATATATATATATATAAATATATATATTACTTAGTAAGATAATGGTTAATTGTTAAGATATATATATATATATATATATATATATATAAATATATATATTACTTAGTAAGACAATGGTTAACTTGGTAATATATATATATATATATATATATATATATAGTAAGGTAATGGTTAACTTGGTAATATATATATATATATATATATATATATATATATATAGTAAGGTAATGGTTAATTGTTAAGATATATATATATATATATATATATATATATATATATATATATATATATATATATCATGCTATCATTACTTTTCCCGACCAAAATAAATTATTAAACAAAAGATCCGAACTCATCTCAAAATGCAGACATGAAAATAAATTTTTACTACGTAACCAAAAAAATTAAAAACGGAATAAAATAAAATAAAAACAAATAAATATACTAATAAGCAAAAATAACAAAATAACAAAAAAAAAAAAAAATAGAAATAAAACATAAAAAAATACTATGTTACTTAAAAATCGAAAACCGAAAAGAGAAAATATACAAGTAAAATAAATTAACCTAAATTCATCCAAGTAAATAAATAAACAAACCAATCCCAAATAAAGATAATCAATTAAAAACTGTTCCCGACAAAATAATACTTAGAATGAACTACAACAATCAACCCCAAAACTGAACAAATAGCTTTAATTAAATTCCCAAACCAAAACAAAAACTGTTAAATAAGTGATATAAACGAATTTTTTCTACGTTAATAAATAAATAAATAAAATAAGAAACAAAAATAAAAACAAGCAATATAATTTGACCTAAATAGATAAACAAACGACTTCCGGTGAAATAACCGCCATAACAGAATACCCACAATGCACCACTAACCCGTATATATATAAATAGCCGAGAAAAATAACAGCACACGTAGCCTGACGATTGCATATAGCATGAAACAGACTGTCGCCTCTAAGTGTTGACTTCTATGCTCACTTTTATATTCACATGCTCTATCTCTGATATTGAGCACTTTATTACATAAATATAGCACACCTTAAGACTATATTTCTTTATATATATATATATATATATATATATATATATATATATATATATATATATATATATATATATATATATAAAACAATGGTTAACTTGGTAAGATATATATATATATATATATATATATATATATATGACTTATATAATTGTTAACATGGTAAAATATATATAGGACCTAAATGTTCAGGGCTTATGGACATATCATGTTGAAATATTAGTTCATGTGGATCAAAAAGTTAAGCAATATTGAGCTTGGTCAGTCCCTAGAAGAGTGACAGCTTGATGAATACCAGGTACTGTAAGCTTGGATGTGCAGGTGGTGTAATGGATAATGGTTCTGAATTGTTAATCAGAGAGTTGAGTTCCAATTCCAGTTGAGTTCATTATATTCACTTATGTGAAAATACCCTTGGGAAAGCTATGACTCCACTTCTTCTCCCCCACAGTTAATTAGTAACACTTGTATCACTGAACCATTATTATCTCAAAAAAAAGATTCTTACAATCTAAAAATGTTTCCTGGCTTTAAATAACCTGCAAAGAGTTAACAAACCATATAAAATGAGTCAAACAAATCTATAAAATATTGAAATTTTTTCATGAGGACAAAACAAGAACTTTTAAATCTTTTGTGAACATAATGACCTTGAAATGTTAACCAGTTCCTGACCATCGACCCCTGTTTCCAGGGACATGGAAATCTAACTGTGTAGACTCTGATAGACCAGCCATTTTTAGAAATTATTATTTACCAAAATAAAATGGTTTATTGACACTGATAATGGTATTTTTATATTACTAATTTTTCTTGTGAATGGAATTGTTTGGAATGACTTCTATATCAAAATGATTTACTAGTGGATTGGTAAGAAAATAAAATATCAAAGACAAGTGAATTTGAAGAATCAACTTCTTAGATAAAAATATCATTCCAATAGACATTTTCTGGTTGTTGATGTCACTAATGCTTTATTGCAAATAGATTTTTTATTACAACTTTGAACATAAAATTAAACATAAAATTATTCATGACTATCTTTTTGCATGATTTCATGCTGACTCAATAAATATTTTAAAAATTGATTGATATAAAGAAATTTTGAAAGTTAAAATACTCAAAATGCTGATAATTTTAAATATTTAGAAGTTTTGGGGATTACAATTTTAATCTGCTCCAGATATTTTTTAGTAAAATCAAGGTTTCCAGTTCATACTTCCATATTAAATCATTGGTTTTAGTCTTAAAAAAACTTATCCTGTCTCATATTTTCAAACTTAATCAAGGATTTTGGTGTTAAATAATTTACTCTGCCTTATATTTTCATACTAAATCTAGAGTTTTAGTCTTAAAAACCTACCCACCTCACATTTGAAATCCCTGATTTAGTTTAAAAGTTTCGGTTATGGTAGGTTTTTTGAAATTAGAATTCATAATTTAGTATAGAATTGTGAAATGGTATAATTCTTTTTTATTTCAGAATTCATTTGGTTAAAAAATATGATGTGGAAGGTTGGGTGTAAAATTTGAAACCCTAAAACAATTTAGTTTAAGGTAGCAAATGTTTTCTGTATTTTCACTTTCATTATTTGCTTAGATCAGTGATTCTCAACATGGTCCTGGTGGACCACTGGTGGTCCACATAACATTTCTAGTGGTCCATAGAGAATTTGGAGCCATAAAAAAATTGTAGCCATTTCGCAAAAATGTATCTAAATTAATCATACTTTGAAGAATCAAAAAAATATAATATAATAACTGAGAGGAAGGGGTTGACAAAGAAGATGTTTTTGCCTACATATTGATAAAGGACGCACACCCAAATATTTTTCAACATGTAGAAGCAAGCATCATTTCTTTCCCTACTACTATGGTGGAATCTGGATTTACAGCTGTTGTTGATGTTTTCAGTAGAAAAAGAAATAAATTAGATCTCAACAGAAGAGGAACTATCAGACTAAGACTGAACAACACCATCAAAAATTGATTATGATATCTTGTGTCAGAAATACCAAGATCAAGGTAGTAACTAGCTGAATGGACTAAGACTGAATGACATCATCAAAATTGATTTTCATATCCTATGTTTATCCTTGTTTACTAAAATAAATTTTAAAGTGTAAATAGACTTTGTCTTATCATTGAGTATTTTAGTGTGAAAATTGAACAGCCCAAAAGTAAAAGTCGGAGTGGTCCATTTGAAATTTTGAAGAAAAAAATGGTCTCTGCCTATATTTCTGAGATGAGGTATTATGTACACTATTTACATTGCTCGGGATATCATCGTCATCTTTGTTGCCATATTTATCACAACGTTTCTACCTTTGTACGTTCCTGCCATCTTCAGGTGGTTGAAATGTCGAACTGAACCCTTTATTTCACTTGCTGGGGTAGACTGTTCTAGTTCCATGTGCCATGTCTAATGAATGTCAGTTATCAGTTATCTCATGTTAATTATCCTCACCAAGTTCTCCACCACCTTTTTTTGCTGTTATCATTGCATGTTTTTTTTACCAAAGCTCATGTTGCAATTGTCATTGTTATTATTGCTTTTCTCTAGCACTTATTATTACTGGTTCCCATATTGTATTCATTTCTATGCTCAAGAGATTTTTTTGTAGCCTAGCATATGTGCTGATTCTTTAAGTTTATGAATATTCCAATGATGTTCTCTGTCTATGATTTCAACCTGATCCCACAGAGGGGAGTGATTTCCCTTTTCTCTCCATATATGGTCAGCCATGCCTGATTTTTCCACTTCCCCCTCATGTTACAGCTTTCTGGTGCTCTTGAAGCCTTACCTTAAGGGGGTGGCCTGTCTCCCCTTTATATTTCTTTCCGCAGATGCACGGGATGGCGTACACACAGTCTTTAGTCATGTTCTCCTCTATAGTCCATGTGTTGGAAAAGGTTGAGAAACACTGGCTTAGATTGATCAGTTTTTTTTAATATTTATTGAGGCACCTCAAAAGGACAATTGCCATTCATGAACATAACAGTAAAGGGAGATTAATCTGAGTAAATCTTTGAAAAAAATTAAGTATTAATGGCATTAGTTTGTGAGGAAAATAATAAGAAATTACCCCAAGTGTTATGTCATCTTATAGAAACACAAATGGAAAATATAGCAGTGTTTATCACAGGATAGATAAAGGAAACTATTCTCCAGCTTTTACCAAAACCAGATAAACTTGGAATAGCACAATCAGAATTTAAGAAACTTCAAATTTCTACAGTGATATCTCCTTAATGTGAATTAATAAATTCCTCCATCTTGTTTCAAAATTTGAATCTAATTAATGATACTATAGTGATTCAGTCAGTCAGTTATATGCCATGCATGATACATGCTTAGGCGACCATGTATCTTTTGATACATGACTGACGAGGCAGATTTTTTCCATAGTAGGTTGCCATTATTATTTGCAGTAGACCAGTTGCCATCCAAGGCTATAGAACCCAATCTGTCATGCTATTTATCCATAGCTGGGGGAGAAGAAGAGGATTCATATCTTTCCCAAGGGTATTAGAACATAAGAAAATGTAATGGATTTGACTGGAATTCAAACTTGGCTCTCTAATTCCTCAATCTAAGCTGCTATCCATTACTTCACCATACCTATTCTCTCCATAGGGATTACTGTTAGCATCATTAATGTTTCCTTGTTATCTAGACAGGGTAATTAGCCCTGTGCAATTCCACTTGACCTCTGGGCAAGTTGTTCACTTTACTTTGGCATCTAGCCTTTAACTCGTCCAGTTTGGGTTACCCCCATTACAAGCTTATGTTCCCACTAGCATAGATTGTGGGAGTGGGGACATTGAAGCAATCACACCACCACAAACTGAGGCAGTCAAGGGTAAGATTGCTGTACCCAGTAGATCTTGCATTGGTAGTTGGGTTAGAAGGATGCACCTTCAAGAAACCAGCATCCAAAATCATCTGCAACCCAAAGGGGAAAAGGAAAAAAGGATGGCCAAGAAATGCCTGGAAACTTGTTACTGGGAATAAATTAAAAAGATGGAGAAGCAATTAGACAAAAGCAATGAGGGGAACTCAGAACTAAGTTTGAAGGGGAAGAAAAATGGCTTGTTTTTTTTTAGTTTTTTTTATTATTATTATTATTATTATTATTATTATTATTATGATAATGTCGTCGTTAGTATTATTGTGATTACTATGTTCTTTTTCAGAACATTTGCATTGCAAAATAAAGATTGATATCTGATTTCAAATATCAGTTCAATTACAGTTAAACTTTCTGACAAAAGGTATTTTTGTCATTTATAGATAAGTCCATTACCATCAATTCACCCAAGGAAAGTTCATTGTCATCAAATCAGCATGAGAAAAATTTACCTTGAGGAAGGTTCACCATGACAAAAGTTTACAGAAACTTCACTGTATAAAGTCATTAGATTTTATAATTTATCATTTTATAATATATATATATATATATATATATATATATATATATATATATACACACACACACATATATAAAGTGAACCTAGAAATTTCTGTAATATAAAATATTCAATATCAGTTTGGTTACTGTAAAACTTACCAACAAAAGGTGTTTTTTTCATTTACAGGTAAGTTCATTGCCATCAATTCATCGCAGCAAAATTCACTATCATCAAATCAGCATTAGGGAACTTCACCCTATAAATTCATTACATTTTAGAATTAATATATATATATATATAATACTAATCTAGAAATTTCTATAATAGCTAAATTGGTTGAAATGAGCATAATGGAAGAAAAAAACCCAACTAAAACCAAACAAAAACTAAAAACCAACTAAAGTTTTACAAGGGAAGCATGGCTATCATTACAGTTATGGAAGGACACAATATCACTTTTCATAGTTCATGTCACTTTCTTGAAGCCATGGCTGTCTGCTGTTATTTATACTTTCATTACATCATGACCCTTAAAATGGAATTTACTTACATTGAAATGGAAAAACAAAAAAAAACTATATGGTGATGGCCATTTATTTTACAAGATGATACTAATGAATACCAAAATCTTTTGGAAAAGTGAGATGTATTAAAAAAACTATGTAGTTGATGCTTTGAACTAATATAAGTTATTAAAAATCCAAGTTTTCATTATTAAATTAATTAAATTAAAACACATAATATTATTTACTTTTACACTATTTTAAAAATGTTTTAGATATGGTGATCAATAAAATTAGAACCTTATTTTTTTTAAGTCAACTCACCCTAAGCAGGAGAGCCACTAATATGCAAGGGGTTAGAGGTAATTGAGGACAAGAGCAAAGAGGCGCATTTGAGGAAAGGACACAGAGGAAGACATGGAACAAGCTCAGGGTGTCAGATGTCAATTGACATTACACTTGAAAATTTGACGGAAAGTGCGGGAGAAGAAGCTGTTTGAGTAGAAGAGATGGTTACATTTAACCTTTTTGACAGTGAAAAGGTGAGATTTTTTAAATTTATGTAGTCCAGGAACCAGCGACAGTAGTTCATCGGAACACTTGCTGTGAAAATATTATGGTGAACATTCCCCAAGGTGAACTTTTCTCAGAGTGAATGTTCCTCATAGTGATTTGATGGCAGTCAACTTTCCTGTGGTGAACTGTCTGCAGTAAACTTACTGGACATGATTTTTTTCAAAATAGACAACTTCAGCTTATCACAAGATAAAAGTACATACTGATGATGCGACTAAGACAACAATATCTCCACTTTTTTTTATCTTCTTCCTCCTCTTCTTCTTCCTTGTTATCAGTTCCATAACTGACTGGGTGTGGTTGTTGAATCACTGCCCGAGTGAGCACCTGATCAGCTCCCTTAATATGTATGAGTTTCTGTCAATGATCTTCCACTGCACTCAGTGACATTATCAGCCTATTTTTTCCTCTGTCTGCTTTTTCTTCTTTTCCCTAAGGTGGTACCCTGTAGGATGGCAGTAGAAAGATTATTGGCTTCTATGACATCTCCACACCATTTCAGCTTTCTCTTCTTGACAATAGATAAGAGGTCTTCCAATGGGCATATTTCATGTTTGATTGTGCCTCCCACTACATCGTCTGTGATGCGGTCTACATAGGAGATGACTAAGATAATTCTGTAGCATCTCATTTCTAGTGTTTGGATTCTTCTTATTCTGGGGCTTCATCATGTTGAAACAGTTTCTGTATGATCACTGAAGTTAAGCAACATTGAATTTGGTCAGCACTTCAATGGGTGACCACTTGGGAATAGTAGGTACTGTAAGTTTGGATGAACAAATACCCCTTGGGAAAGGTATTTATCTGCTTCTTTCCCTCCCAGCTATGACTAATTAATAAGAGTTTTATCACTAAATTATTATTATCCCCCCCCAAAAAAAAATTCTTATAATCTAAAAATATTTTCTGTCTTTAAATAACCTGCAAAGGGTTGATAAGCCATATAAAATGAATGAATTAATCAATCTTCACTCTAATTCTTCTGTCGATATCCAAAATTCAAAGGCAGGTCCGGTGTAAAAGTCTTATACCCCACTTCAAATCTATTATACCCTCCCCAAAATCTATGATATGCCCCACACTCTACTACATCTCAATTTCCATATCAAATGCAAATTTAATTGTAACCTAATTATGTACAATAATGCATTATATGCAACATAGGTGAATGATTCAACTCCATCTTAAATAAATCAACAATGTTTTGCAGCAATTTTTAACATCAACTTGAGATTTTTCTTATTAAAAAGTTGAATAATTTAAACGTATTCAACATTATTGATAAAAAAGAGTGAATTTTATATAATGTTTTTCTGAGACTTAGCATGAGTTAAGCAAATTCACGGATTTGAACAAAAATAGACTCTGGAATGATATCAAAATCCATGAAAAATTTTCATCATTTTAACAGTCAATTGTGCTTAGTTTAATTTGTAACATATATAGATATATGTAGAAAAAAATCAAATGTTGATAAGATAGCAGTTGTCACAAAGAACTGCCTTGGGCTCCCAATCCGCCCCACCCCTGGTCAGGGGGCTCAGGAGTGGTAAGCACCGGCCATGTTCACAGGCATACAGAAATTCACAAAACAATCTGATACTTTATTTCAGGCAAATGTTCTTGTCTATCCAGATGGTTCTTAATTCTAAACCTTTTAAGCATTTTAAATACAATTGCTTTTGAAATTTGAAAATGTGGCAGCAACATTTCAGCATTTTCTGGACAAAATCTGATAATGAGAACTGTGTTTTTGCAAAGTTAGAAAATACTAGTTTTAACCGTGAAATTTCCCAGTTTTCCCATTTGAATTTTCCGATGAATCTTAATTCTTAAGTTAATGACTGAGTAAGCTCATGGCAAATTCTACAACAAAATATCCATAGAAATTCCCCTATCATATCGTTAAATATTTGAGCTTAACAACTTTAATAAAATATTGTATCATAAATATGGAAGATTTGAAACTGACAACTTTTTCCATTTCCTCGAAACAGCTGTTAAACATTTCTTTCTTTCTTTCATTTTCTCATTGAAACCAAGCAGTGTCTTTTCCCTCTTTTCCACTTGATCAAAATGAAATAGTTCATTATTTATGAGTTATTGGCAGGACATAATGGTCGTGCAAACTAATGAAGGGAGGGATAAGCACAATTATAATAGGATCTTTGTACAGGATCCTTGTCTACAAGCACAATTATAATAGGATCCTTATACAGGATCCTTGTCTACAAGCACAATTATAATAGGATCCTTGTACAGGATCCTTGTCTACAAGCACAATTATAATAGGATCCTTGTCTACAAGCACAATTATAATAGGATCTTTGTACAGGATCCTTGTCTACAAGCACAATTATAATAGGATCCATGTAGGATCATATCCACCATCAAGAAGAAAAATTATAATAGGATCCTTGGGATGAGGAAAAAACACATATAAATGATTTAAAGTGTTTAAAATTTTAATGCAAAAGAATTTGGGGATTACAATGAGTTCAGAAGGACATTTATCTTCTGATAAAAAGTTTATGAACTGAAATCTTTTTCATACACTGGAGACTCAAAAAGTATACACACAGACTTTAGTTTATGATAGATTTTTATCACAATTTAGGGTAAGATCCTGTTAGAAAACAAATCTTGTGGAGGAAGTGTGGTTAGATCGGAGAAACCAGCATCTTGCATCACCTACCAATCACTCCCCTGACTTTCAGTTTAAATCCCTTGAAAACAGATAAACATGAAACTTCCTAACAGGTCATAGTCAGCCAATTCAGAGTGCCAGCTTCATCTACACAGATTTATGCATAGTGACACTCTTCACTCAAAATGATAAATGAAATGACTATAGATCAAATGACACACTGACCACTGAAGCTATATGACAGTTTCTCTACGTCCATCTACTGATACTTCCTTTTCTACTCTAAACTCTGAGTAATGACATTTAATAAAATGTCTTAACTTTCTCTATGTCAAACAAACGTTCATTTGTATGAACATTTCAAATAATAAAACTGTTTACTATAAAAAGATACATCTTCAAACTTATGTTACATACACTTTAACACAAATCCCAAAAACCAGACCCCACAAATAGCACTTCGAGCAACACCAGCAACACAAAATTCATAATCCTACTGTTATGAATAATCAAGAGTAGTCTCCCCTTGTTTTGTTGCTCTCCTCTTTGAGAGAGCTATTTCTGTTTACTGGGACTATAAGAGAACATTATACATGAACCTTGTATTTTCAGTTGAATAAAGCTTTCTTAAAGCCTACACCTGTATACTTTTGTCATTACACCTACGTTCTGACAATAGTTCTCTAATTAGTAAATTAATTATCTCTAATACTAGGATCTTTACCACTGCATACAAGACAAATGGAGATATAATTAGGAAGAAAAATAAATCCAACATCAATTCAATACTTAGCAAATAAATTCTTTACATTGTAAAGGCATTTATGCTGGAGAAACATCACAAAAACTAAAACCCTGTATCTATGGATATAAAGGAGATTTATGTTTAGACGACCATTCAAACTCTCTCATAATACACAGGAACAAAACTGGCCATAAATTTGACTTTACAAATTCCACCTTAATTAAAAAAGAACATAATTCTTGAAAACAATATTACCAACTATACACACGTCAAAATCATTATAATACATCACCAACCTTTATTGAATCCATTCTTAAAGAAAGTAACATATGCTTATTTAAAACAAATGGTATGTACATAAAAACATTCCCAAATCAACATGCAAAAACCACTAAACCTAATGTCTGCTAGACATACACACGCACACACATATATGACTATACATTATCATCTGATTCTTACATAGGCAAACTAGAATTATTATACACTTATATCACATAAAGCAATATTTATGTTTTTTTCAGTTAGGCTTGGAATCCATTAATTTCTTGATCTTCAATGGATGTGTTATCTTTCGTTGAATTCAGAATGGCATAAATTATAGTAACATTTGTTTAACAAGTCAAATGCACATGAAACCTGATTAACCAATGAAAATCAAACAGCACAAAAATAAAAATGCCAGAATTTCTTTCTTCTCTTTCTCCATATTTCATTCTCTGGTGAAGCTTTAATAAAAGAGAAACATGTTAGATTTATAAACATCTCCTATTTGTTCTTTATCTTGTCTTTCTGTCAGATTCCAATCTATATTTAATCTTTATTTGACCTTAACTCACACACATTTATGCAAAAACAAGTTAATTCTAAAAATGTAAAATGCAATTCTGAATTTTTATAATAATTATTAGAAGTTTAATAATATAAAAATTGTGACTATGACTGTTATATACTGTACCTATGAACACTAATGGGTATGTCCCAATCTTCATAAATACATAGGTCACTATTGTAAGTAGGGGCAATATGCTGCCTAAGCTGAGTTACTTCAAATCACTTCTTCATCTTTGAGGAGATTATCCAGCATTCACTGCCATATAGGAGGATAAATATCGCATAACAGTTCAGTACACTTTTTTTTTTGTTTCTAACAAAATTTTTCTATTTCTTAATACTCTGCTTAGCTTTTGGAATGCATTTTTCACTATTCCAATGTGTCTTCAGATTTTAGTGTAGCACTTTCTATCCTCTGTTGGAACAACTTCCAGATATTTAAATTTTTGTACTTGTTTGATTTTGGTATCTGTTGTGGCCCTGTTGGGGTCAGAAATAAAGACACAAAGAGAGGAATTGAGTTAAACAAATATATTAACAGAAACAGTAATACAAAACATATACAAACGAGCAAGAATGTTCGGTCTGACTGTCAGAGCTAACTGCTGGAAACTTCACTCTCTAAAAGGCAGTACCTGCTCCTATTTATAGCTGGGAGAGTCCATGTGTGCATGAGTAAATTACCATAACGGTATCTCTGATTTGTAATTTGAATTTCGGGCTCATCCTTTACTAACAACCCTGCATTCTATTTTCTTTAGTCCTTTCTTCTCCCTTTCCTTCTACTTTCTGTAGAAGATTTTGTAGTTTTCTTTTTGTGTTTGCTATCAACACTGGCATCTGCATATCTTATGTTGGTATAAAATGACAATTGGAAAAAAATCTTAGATTTTGCTGATGTGTTTCGTCTTCTGACTTTTTCAAGGCAAAAATGAAATGAAAATGTTTTTGTTGTTATAGTTACATTAAAAAATCCAAATTTAGAAAGATAGATGCTTCTGTCTAAGCCTTTTTTTCTGGTTAATGTAAATTACCTTTATAGTAAGAGATTTTTTTTTTCCATGTCAACAATATAGTTAAATTCCCAGATCAATTCTGTAGACAAGACAGATTGGTATAAAATGACAATTGGAAAAGATCTTAGATTTTGCCGACGAGTTTCGTCTTCTGACTTTTTCAAGGCAAAAATGAAATCGAAATGTTCTTGTTGTTATAGTTACATTAAAAAATTCAAATTTAAAAAGATAGATGTTTTTTTTCTGATTTTCATTTTATACCAATCTGTCTTGTCCACAGAATTGATCTGGGAATTTAACTATATCTTATGTTGTTAAGATTGTGGCTGCCAATAATGAATCCTGGTAGGATATCTAATTCTTTCAGAATTGCCTCAGAGTACAGATGACGTATATGAACCAGTCTTAACTTTCCTGTCTGGAGTCCAAAAGCATCCTTGCAGCTTTTCAGGTAGTGAAACATTTCCCAACCTACAACCCCTCCCCATAGATGAAACGTTGCAAGCCTCTTCCTATTTCCATGGAAAGTGCTCAAGAGAACTACCTTCCTTAGCGTTACCATTTCTAAACTTCACAGCTAAGCCCTGCCCTGCCGCACACATTGTAGCAAACCACCCTCATTTCTTTTGCCTTCCACTGGTGAGATGTAAATTCAACTTGAACAGCTTCTTCCCATGAACTGCTATTCCAAAGAAAATGCATCTCCAAATGCTATAATCTTTACTTGTTCAAATCTAGGGTTAAGCATTATCTTCTCCACATATCCTCATAAACTGTGCCTCTTACCTACTATTCTGTCACCCTCTACCTCGAGTGGCTCAAGTGAACATTCTTATATAAACAAAATGGGAAAGTAATAAAAGTTATAAAAGAAAAACATAAGGGCAGACCATAAAAAATGTTAAAGTGACAGGATGGAAGGCTCAATGAGAATGTGTAAGAAAACACATGAAACGCATATGTGGAAACACAACATTTTTGAAAGAATTGTGAGATAGCATTTGAATGAAATAAGCTTTATGGGGGTGGGGATTGAAAAGATCATATTTTCCAAAATCTGAAGGTTATTTTATTACTGCAACAGGAAAGTTTTTTTGTTTTGTTTTTTGGAATTTATTTCAGAACCATGTCAGTGGAAAGTGTGGAAGTTTCTAATGTTAAACTCCAGGCTATCATAAAATTCCTGTTCTTACAAAATTAAACTCAAAAGGAAATCTATGAGTGTATGATGCCAACACTGGATGACAAATTCCTTTTGGAGTTTTCCTTAAAAGGTGTCCTTTATTTATATATATATATATATATATATATATATATATATATATATATATATATATATATATATATATATATAATAATGCCAATGTATTTGTAAAAATGTATATAAATATATATGTAATTACAATTATTTACAATTATTTAATTTAGGTTTAGATTATTAGTATGTTCTTAAAGGAAAAGTTTTTTTCTTATTCTATGCTAAATTAGTTTGCATAGAGTGAAGCTGAGAGAGTTGTGATACTAACATCTAAAAAAAAATTACCTTACATTCTCTTTGCTACTTGAATAAGTTATCTCCCTTGAAATTTTATTATCAGTGTTACTCATGCCTCATGCATTTGGATCAGTAATAGTTCCTGTTGTCAGTCATTGCTATCTCATTATATGGCCTTAAGGTTTTATTGTGATTTTCTAAAACTACTGCTGTTTTCTTTTTTTTTTTTAGACATGGAAAAAATTGACATTCCTCATGTCAATATTTACTGCTCCTTAACTATTTGGTTCACCTATAAAAAATAGTATATATATATATATATATATATATATATATATATATATATATATATATATATACTTGGCCCAATGTAAAAACTGTAAAAAATAGTATATATATATATATATATATATATATATATATATATATATATATATATACTTGTCCCAATGTAAAAACTGTAAAAAATAGTATATATATATATATATATATATATATATATATATATATATATATATATATACTTGGCCCAATGTAAAAACTGTAAAAAATAGTGTATATATATATATATATATATATATATATATATATATATATATATATATATGTATATATATATAGATACTTGTCCCAATGTAAAAACTGTAAAAAATAGTATATATATATATATATATATATATATATATATATATACTTGGCCCAATGTAAAAACTGTAAAAAATAGTGTATATATATATATATATATATATATATATATATATATACTTGTCCCAGTGTAAAAACTGTAATAAATAGTATATATATATATATATATATATATGTATGTATATATATTATAAGCAATAATAATTAGGTTTACTCCTAAATATTGATGATCATCATTTCACCTTGTAAATTAAAATTAAATTGTGTTTTCAAATCTTTTAGGTTAACAAGATAAATCAAAATAAAACTCTGTATATACATATATAAAATAATAATAATAATAATACTAATAATAATAAGTTAAGAAAATACTTATAAATACATCTCGATTGTAATTCATTTCATGAATATATTTAAATATTCATCTCTTCAGACCGAAGGTTTTTTAGAAATTAAATCAATCTGTCCAGACGATAGAAAAAAGGAAGAGGAAGAAAAGAGGAAAAGTTTTTATATTAAAAAAAAGGAAGAAAGGAAAAGAAAAATTTTAATATAACATTTAATATATATATATATATATATATATATATATATATATATATGAATCTATATATATATGTATTTATATATATATATATATATATTTTACACAAGCACACACATATATATATATGCATATGAATATATATGAGATGAAAATGTTTAGAAAGTACTTTAATCGCTAGATAATCCACAGTAAATTTGTGTCCAGGTTCTTACAATGTTTCACCATTCTTGTCAGATCATCTTTTCTCACAATGTGGGATATTAATAATAAAAATGAAATTGGTGATATTATATACATAATATATATTTTTAAAAAAACAAAAAATATATCTAAATTTAAAATTCTCTTTTGTACATTTTGTGTTGCAATAAGTTCTTCAATAAAGAGTATGAAAGTTATATTTTACATACAGCTGTCAAAAGTTTTATTTTTTTTTAAGATTGGCAATTTTGGGCCTTTGTTCCCACAACAAAACAGTGTGTCAAAAGGATAGTTTTTCCCTTTACACTGCTATTATTTTAACTACCTTTAATCCTCGGCAATGTTTATTGCTTTAAAAAGTGATTATTAAAATTTCAATAAAATCTAAACATATGAAAGTGATTTCATACATTTTCTTTGTCCTTGAAAATTGACAACAAAAATAATAAACACTGTTAATTCATCAGATTGTTTATTTACACTATTTATTTATTGTATTATTTATTAGAATGGTTGGTAAAACATCGGTAATTGCCAGTTGATTCAAACTTTATAAAATGGTAAATAGTAAGAATTTCTTTATAGTTGGTTCACATATTTTAATAATTTAGTAAATTTTTATACATTTCTTAATAAAAAATATTTTTCACACTTATTTCTTTATAAACTGGTAAATGATAAATATTGCATTGCATTAATTCTAATTGAATTAGTTTTTAGAATGTTGTATTATTCCTTGTATATAAGCCCTCTAATAAATAAATAGTCTTTAATATTTTTGTTGTTTCAAGAACAAAAAATATGTATAAATTCATTTTCATCATATGTTTAGGTTTTATCCCAATTCTAATTATCACTTTTTAATGCAAAAAAATTGCCAAAAAAAGCAGTTTTTTAAAAAGCGATTATTAAACATCTAAAAATAAAAATTCATAAATTTCTTAGTTATTGAGAATTGACAACAAAAACAATAAAAACTATTTGAACATTAGATTGTTTACTATTTATTATATTATTATTTATTGGAATGGTTGGCAAAACATTGGCTAATTTCTATTTGATTAAAACTTTATAAAATAGTAAAAAAATAAGGATTTCTATAGTTGGTTCACATATTTGAATAAATTATTTACACTATTTACATTGTTCAGACTGTTGTCCTTATCTTCATTACCATATTCACAAAGTTTTGGCTGTTGTGTAGACAACTGTACGAAGAATGTAAATAGTGTAAATAATTACAATAACTCATCTCAGAAACATAGACACAATTTAATAAATGTTTATAAATTTATGAATAAAAAACTGTTTTCATATTTATTTATTTATGAAATGGTAAATGATAAATATTCCATTACGTTTGTTTTAATTGTATAAGTTTTTAGAATATTGTAAATATAAAATTATTCTTGTAAATAAACAATCTAATAAATAAACAATGTTTAATATTTTTGTCATAAATTCTCAACAACAAAAAGAAATGTATTAATTTATTTCTGTTTTATTACAATTCTAACCATCGCTTATTAAAACAATAAACATTGCTGAGGAGTGGAGGTAGTTAAAATAATATCGGTGTCAAGGAAAAAATTGTTATTTTAAACACTTTGTTTTTTTGCAGGAATGAAGGTCCAAAATAACCTTTGCTAAGATTAACAGACTTTCTCATCTCCCAACATAATGCCCACAATTAAATTATAATACTTTAAAAACAATAACAGCCTCATTTGTAATTTTTATAATGTTCTGAAACATTTTTCTGTATTGGATGATTAATTTAACTTGTAATTTACACTAAGAGATTATTAGGACAGTAATAGTTCAATCTCAGATATGGGTTAAATAGCATGAAGATAGCTTTAGAGCCTTGGTGGCAGCCAGTCTAGGAGAAGGGTGAATCTTGTGGAGAAAGCAACAGGAAGTCATAGTAATTTATACATATTATAATATAATTCATAGCCTGATGAATGACATGACATTAAATTAAAAAAAAATGTTCAATATGATTTTCCTTCTGTCATCGGGTAAAATGTTAAGTCAAGGCAACAGATTCCATTATAGAAAATATCAAATGCATAAGTACAGAGGAGATAAAAATAATAAAGTGGAATATCTTTTATTCAGTCTTTTTCTTTAAAAGAATTTAATTTATATTTTTTTTTAAATAATTTTCCCGCAGTGAAGTCATTACGACACAAGGGGTTACTAAGTGCGAAAGAATATGAAATAAAAAAAAACGCTATTAAGGAAACAGAACAATGAAGAACAAGAATTAATGATTGACATTGCATTTTGAAGATCAAAGTTGACTGGTAAGCAATAAACCGGAAGAGAGTTCCACAAGCAAGAAGTGTGATAGAAGAAACTGCTAGTCTAGAACTTAAGGTTATATCTAGCCATTTAAACAGTAAAATGACGGGACTTTGCACTAATCTAGTACGGTGCTTAAATTCATAAAATCTAGGTACCATAGAGGAAAGTGATATTTATTTGTATTTTTATACAAAATGCGGGACAAGGCCAAAAAGGGGAATGGGGAAAAGGACAGTCTTATTCTGTTTTAACGTTAAATTTAGCTAGCCACAAACACTGACCCAAACATGCAACAATATTCCTTACACCACAACAGCACAAACTTACTTACTTTTCTTACTACATCCACCATGATACCACAGTGTCTCTATGAAAGTCCTAACTAGTCTCCATATGTACAATTCATTGTCTGTGAGGGGGAGGGGGAATAAAATAACAATTTAAAAATCTAAACCCCATAGAGGAAAGTTCAGCAGAACAATTTCCATGAAAGTATTTAGAGAAAAGGCACAGACAAGCTATGTTATGGCAGTCAGAAAGTGACTGAAACTGAGATGCCAGGTTAGTACTAATAAAATTGCAGATTTTTCTTTGAATTTTATCAATAGCTAATTTTATTCCTCTTTTTAAATTATTTTTTGCTTTATTCTTTTTTACTTTAATTTTCTTTTTCTTCTTTTCATAAATTTAGTTTAGATTAATTTTGGTTATTAATTTGACAGCTCCTCATGCAAAGAGATTATTACAAAGATATACAAAGATATCATTTGCATGATATCCTGGTATTCATGAGATCATGATATCGCTTTTTCATGTATGCTGATAAAAATCTTTCATATATCTTGATATCATGCAAAGATATCATGCAAAGATATCTTAAATTTTCTTTTTCTTCTTTTCTTTTGTTTAGTTTACCCTAATTTAGTTTATCAATTACTGTATTTGATAGTATATAAGACACATGGGTATATAAGCCACACCCCAATTTCAGCAGGGAAAAATCAAGAAAAAATTAGTAATTAGTAAAATTAGTAAAATTATTAGTAAATTGTAAAGCCTAGGCTAGATTTATGAGGTATTATTTTGGTTAAACAAGCCAGGATTACAATTAAATGAAAAATAATATGAAAAAAGAACAGGAGCCTATAAAAACTCTATTATATCCAAAGGTAAGAGAACAAAATAAAAATCAAGTAGTTATTATAATTGAGCAAAACAGTACAGTTACCTTTAAAATTTTATTCATTTTCAAATCCATAAAATTCGACGTCTTTGTTATCAAAACTCTGATACTCATTTTCAGTACTACTATCATTGTCGTTAAATAATAATTCCATTGAGAGCATTGCTAATGCCACACTTTTTAAAAGATTTTACAACAATTTCTGGTCTAATATTATCCCAAGCTTGCTTCACTCATTTGCAGACTTGTGCATTGCTGGGTCTTTTTATTCTTCCTGTAAGTGTAAGGTTGTCAGACATTGCCATCCACGTGTTCCACTGCTCCTTCATGTCTAAGTTAACAGGAATTGCCAGATAGCTAATTTCGGCCAACTATCGTGAATTTTAAACCTACATATGGCATATAAGATGCAAGGGAATTTTAAAAGATATTTTTAGTAAAAAAAAGTGTGCCTTATATGCCATCATATATGGCAATTAAGCCATTCCTCACACAAAGATATGCAGGAAAACACGTCAAGCAATGGAGATTTTCTTCTCGTAATATAGCCTGTTATTTAATATGGAATGACTGCTTCCTTTAAAGAAAATAAGCTTACAAAAATGATATCCAATTAAAACGTTCTTCCTTTGCTTTTTATACATCCTATCTTACTAGCAACTTATCAACTTTTGTTGTTGTTGCTGTCAGAAGTGTTCAAGTGACGTGGTTTTCATTATTTGGTTATGCTCTTTGTGATTTTGTAGTGCTGGTCTATAGGAGCTTGAGGCAAAGGAAATGTGGCTCTACAGAAGGATACTGAGAAGAGCATGGATTGGACATGCGGGCAATGATGAAAATTGCAGAGAAAATGGAAACAAAAATGACACATATATTTAGAATCAGAAAGATGCAGTTAAAAATATCTAGGTTGCATAATGAGGAAAGGGGGCTCAGAACATTTGACACTCACAGGGCATGTTGTAGGCAGGAGAGACAGAGACAAGCAGAGCATAACCTACCTAACAACTTTGTGTAAATGGTTGTCAGACAAGGGATTAGGGGAGAAACAGGAAAAACTATATTAAGAACCACAAAGGATAGGACGTTGTGGAGAACCATGATCACCCACGCACTGAAAGGACAGGGCACATAGAGGAAGAAGATTTAGGAATTTCTGAATGCATAAAACTAAAATAATATCTATCTACCTCCATACGATATTTGGTCAGTATCGACCTAAAAATAAATGATGACTAATACAACAAGCATTCTGATTTGTATTCTATGATGTTATTGGTGCGTTTTAAGATGTGTTTTCTTGAGTGCGATTGGTTTATAAATATTGTATTTGATGTTTTAGTGGACACGACAAGCGTGATTGGGCACGAAGCTATACAAAATGAATGCAATTAAATATTTATTTTTATTTGTTAAATAGCTGCATGGCCCGGCGTTGCCCATGCTTGATTCAAAAATCGTACGACTCGTACAGCAATCGCTATCACTTGACTTAAAATATTTTTCCCTTTCCTTGGATTTAAAGGAGTGCCCTTTGCCGTGCTGATGTTGCTACATGCCTTACTTCTTGCCTATCTCACACTGCGAATTTTTTCGAAGCTCTATACTAAACATTAAATCTGTTACGAAAAAAGAACTAAACAAAATGAACATGAAACGATCAGCTTTAAAAAAAGACTCGTAACTGGAAAAACCGAATGAATAAAGAATGTTAGCAACAAATACTTTTTCACACCCAACTCAGTTCTGCGGAATCAGAATCAACGTTGAGTTTAAGCAAGCGAATTAGCCAATTGGAGTAAAGTGCCATGCAGATTTAAATTTTTCCCACTTGTGACGAATGCAGCAATTGATTTTTTTTGTATGCTAGCATGCGAGTTAACATTCGTGTCAGTCAGCTGTTGGCTCTCTCGCTGACCAATAGAATCTTCCTGCCTATTCGTGGCAGCCAGCTATAGGCTCTCACTCTGGCCAGTAGAAAATGGCCGCAAACTACATGAAAACTGCCGTATAAGCATGAAAAAATCGATTATTTCCATTATCGATGGGAGTTTGGAAATGCAAAGTCGGTGTTGGCCTTCCTACTAACTTGGAGCATATGCATGTAAATTTTGGTGCAAATCCATCGAAAAATGCGTCCATGCATTCGTTACACACACACACACACACACACACATCCTGCCTTTTATAGATAGAGATTAATTAATCATTTCATTTTATATTTTTAATACTAATATATGTGCTCACATTAATTATATCATATGCACTTCCAGATAACATCTCCTATGGTGAATGATATTTTATTTTATGTGGGCTGTATATTTTGTATAATAATAGCTTCTAGGGTTTTCGCTCTTTCCTTGCATTGCATGCAGTAGAGTATTTGGGCGTTATCTACTAATATTTATCTTATGCAGTGTTACATTTTTAGTCGTCCATGATGTGCTAATCGTTGCGTGCTCAATGTAAGTATTTAATGTTGTTTTCTGATTAATAAAAATAAAATAAAATAAAATGAATTAATTAAATAAAATAAACGAATCACAATCTTTTGTATCCGGCCTCGTTCCCAAATGCCATTACACATGACATCACACTAGACCATTTCAAACATACAGCTTCCCAAGGAATACCAAAAGAATTGGTGGGTATATTATATATTTTCATCAACTACATTATAGGACGAGATAGGTTCTCCTATCGCCCTGTTCACACTCGTTCCTTGTCTATTGAACATAAGTAGTTTTCTTCCTATTTCCTGTTTAGGATCGTGTTACAGATTCCATCTAATGTCTTCGCATTTTCTTTTTACTCGTCGTAATCCATTGCTTCTTAGTGGTAATATCGCATTGCTTGGTGTGAAATGAAGTTGCAAAAAAAAAAAAAAAAAAAAAAAATAATGCGATTCGTTTATTTATTAATTTAATTTTTTTTTATTATATTTTTAAATTTCATTATTATTATTATTATGAAATATGTGCACACATTAATCATATCATATGCACTTCAAGATATCATCTGTGATGAATGATATTTTATTTCATGTGGACTGTTTATTTTGTATAATAATAGCTTGCATTGAATGCAGTAGAGTATTTTGGTGTTATCTACTAATATTTAGCAAATGTTGAGAGTTACATTTTGGTCATTCATGATGTGCTATGAATTGTTGGGAAAGTTATTGGAGTGGTGTCCTGATGTTTTCTCTAGTCTTTGAATACAGAGTAGTCCTTCTAGACTGGTTGCTCACCCGACCTCCAAGATAAGAGAGACCAGTTTACCCTGTTATCTAAGGTTTAACTAGAGTGAAAAGTGATGGGTTCAGGACTTTCCCAAGAACACTTGTATGCATAGAGACACAACACAGTAGACATCATCAACTTGAACTCGACTCACGGATTCCATTTTTCATGCTGGTAACAATTACACTACACACACCCCTATATGGGCAATTTAATTAAATCTTAAATGGCAGGCATCATAAGTGTTTCATTGGAGATCAGTGGATGTTATCAATTTATGATTTAAAGATTTTCCTATGATAAGGACATTATACATTTATGAATCCATAATTAAGTGACTAATTGGCAACACTAGGATTCAAAAAAATTACTATTTATTTACTCATAAGGTTATGCCATTTTTCATTTCTCCTGCAAATAAAGCTAAAAGAAAAGGCCAAAGACAGTACCATATCTACATGCATTCTTCTTCAAGACGTGGGAGATCATGGCTCTCCACAATTTCCTGTCTTTTGTAGCTCTTAGTAAAGTCTTTTTTTTTTTATATCTCTTCTAAATCCTGTTCTGCCGACCATTGACATAAGCTCATTAGATAGGTTATGTGCTGCTTCCCTTTGTCCTGCTTGACTTCAATCTGTCCTGTGAGTGTTAAATTTTCTGAACCCTCTTTCCTTATTGTGTGCCCTAGAAATTTCAACTGTCTCTTTCTGATGATGTTAAGTATAACTGTCTTTTTCATTTCCATTTTCTCTAAAACTATGGACATTAGTCATTCATGATTCAAGTCTCTAAGGCAACGCCAGGATTCTTGAAGTTACTAACTTACTAGGAGTCATGACGCTATGGCATTTCCTGGAATATTTGCTTGCAAATAAAGCTGGAAGAACAAGCCAAAGACGGTACCATAAATATTAGGTTGGTGCAAAAATAATGACGTAATAATGTCGTTTTTTGATGTATTCTTTAACGTCAAAAAACGACATTATTACGTCATTATTTTTTGCACCAACCTAATACATGTATTCTTTGTGTCGTGTCCCTTCATGACGTGGGCGACCATGGCTCTTCACAATTTCCTGTCCCTTGTAGCTCTTTGTAAAGTTTGTAAATTTCACCTCTCTTTCTGATGTTATGTATAGTTGTCCTTTTGTTGTCATTGTATCTAGAACTTCCCTGTTGCTCACATGTTTGGTCCATGGTATTCTCAGTATCTTTCTATAGAACCACATTTCCGTTGCTTCAAGTCTCTTCTTGTTGTAGCATACCTACGGACGATAATGGTTATGTCCCCATTCCCATAAATACAGTAGTGAATACTGCATGTATTTATTTTCCGGACTGCAGATGGAGGTTCGTCTTCAGCGGGGCTGGTTAAGCTCTCTGCCTTGGGGCAGAGAGCATCCTCAGACGGAGCTATGTCTCGGGGCAGAGTCTCGTCTCGGGAAAGAGCTACCCGACCCAGTTTTATACGAGGTCTACGGGGAATTTTTGGCTGAGTCCACGGGCTCGGGAACCCCACATTAAATTCGGCCTTGTGTCACACCTGACTGCGTGGGGCAGTTGGAAGATGCCGTCTGCGGTCTGCAGTTGGAGAGTCATTGTGGAATTCATTGGACTCACTTCTAGCAGTTGACTACTTATTCTACGCGCCGCTGGCGAATCTTATATGTGTTGTTCTTGTCCTAAGTATTATCGTTCATTACCAACCTTCGCGTGATTATTCTATTCAGTAACCTTCCCTAGGTTACAACACTTCTTTATCTCTGAGCAGATTGAGCAGCATTTACTGCCATGTTGGAGGACCGATATTACATAACTGCTCCGTACTCTTGTCTTTCTTTTTGACGAATGATCGGCACTTAAAACTTAAAAACAAATAAAATAGAGTGATCTAACTGATTGTTAATCAGTTCAGCTGTTTTTTTTAATTCCCTTTACTCTGAAACTGAATGCGTGTGTGGTAACATAAAGTAAATATGATCTTCTACACCTTAAAAGTTTTAGATGTCCGAAGAATCGCGAACGTTCTAATGTATATTCCATCCGTTTGGTTGAAATCATAGGCGGTAACGAAGTATATTGTCAAGTCAGAATGATTGTTGTTGTATGGACACAAAGGGAAAAGATATAAGAGAGCGCTATATCGATGCGTGGAAGAAATATGTATTTTTAAAAGCCCTGCTTGACAACAGTTTGTGGATTGTCGAAGTCCGCTTCAAACTGCTATGTCATCGTTGTGGCTCATTGACTTTTTGCTGAAAGAAAAAGCCAAGGGGAAGACATAGAACGGAGAAAAAGAACGATACAAAGGCTAATAATAATAATAATAATAATAATAATAATAATAATAAAAGAATTATGAAATAGCTTAAGTAAAAGAACAGGCTTATGTGAACACACTGACACAAACGCAAGCTCATATTAACACTTGCAAACACAGATATATCTTCCCGCTTTCTCTCTTACACGCACTAACATGTAAGCACAAACATGTACAGCAATGTACAAGAGCACCCCACTAAAAATCGAGTAATGAAGGTTGTATTGAACGGGCACGCTTGCAGATCATTTCATACTAACGCAAGGGTCCTCCAGGGCTTTGTCTTTGAACTTACGTTGTTTCTGATCTCCATTAACGATCTCTAAGATGCCACCAGTTCCCAATTTGTTATTTATGCAGATGGCACTACCATTTACCCCTGTCTTAGTAGCAAGACAGACAGATCCGACAAAGTAACCCTGGTAAATACTCTTGAAAAGGATCTCCAATCAGTGGTTAACATTTCCGACATAGACTGACCCTCATTTCTCTTACTACTCCTACTTATATTAGGTGGGAGAGTCTATTAAACTATAGAATAGGGGCGTTTCACCATAACACTCATTCACTTTCACTTCCTGTCACCTTGCCCCACGTTTTAGTGGTATGGTCTTTTTAAAAGATATAATAAATACATTGAGTCAATTGCTTCGTCCACCGCAAGGAAAGTTGGCTCCCTGAGCCGCGCCAGGAAATTTTTCTCCCCGGAATCGATCCTCCAGTTCTACAAATCAACAATTCGCCCTTGCATGGAGTATTGCTGTCATATATGGTCTGGTGACCCTTCTGTTTGCCTCGGGGTTCTTGATAGGCTCCAGAGGCGGATATGTAATATAATTGGCCCTGTTCTGGCATCTCGTCTACAGTCGCTCTCTCACAGACGCGCCGTCGCCTCCCTCTGTCTGTTCTACAAATACTTTCATGGAAATTTCTCCGAGGAGCTGCATTCGCTGGTTCCCAGTCGTCATGAGTTCAAGCGCCCTACGAGGCTGGCATCCCGCTCTCACCCCTTCACTGTCGAAACTCCTAAATGTAGCCGTCTCTTCTACTTCAATAGCTTCATGTCTCGCACCCCTCGCCTGTGGAACTCCCTTCCCTATTCCTGTTTCCCTGAGAGCTATAATCTCCAGCTATTCAAGTGTAATGTCAATCGACATCTCCAGTTGCCTTGATCTATCCACTATCCTTCTCCTCATCCTTTCCACTATCACTCCTATCTGATCTTGCTCTAAATTTTCTGTAACCCCTTGCGTCCTAGTGGCTTCCCACCTTGCTTGGGGTGAAATGCTTAAAAAAAATACATATATATATATATATATATATATATATATATATATATATATATATATATATAGCTGAATAAAATGTAATTATACTTCATTTCTTGAAGAATAAGGTTGATAAAGAAACACGGAAATTATTTATGACTCAAGTTCATAATTTGGATAAAATTTACTATTTTTATTTTATTTTTATTATTATTATTTTATTATTATTTTTTCATTATATTATTATTATTATTATTTTATTTTTATTATTATAGCGTTAATTATTTCTTATTTAAATGTTATTTATCATCCCGTCGGCTTTATCTCGTATCCAAGAATTTAATTTCTTTTTCTGATTGCTTCTTTTATGAAGTAAACCGATTCTTGTATGGAAGAGCCGATGGCATTGACCGCATAGTAATGTTGGTGGAGGATGAGGTCGATTTTATTGAAGCTTTCTCTCTTGTTGTTTGAGATCTTCCTTTTTTCTTCTGCTGGCTTCAAAGTTTTTGGTTCCGATGGGGATCGAACACCGTCAGTTGTGTTTGAAACGATTTAGGCTCAAGTTCGGTGGATTTTAGTGTTGTTTTGAGTTGGTCTTTATTTCTTCGAAGAAGTCAACCCTGTGGTCTTTTCCCTGAAGTGATCTCCTCATTGAATAAAACTCGACGTGGAAATCTTGGCTCTTCCATTCTTGCTACATGTCCTGGCCATCGAAGACGGTATTTAATGATCAGCGATTCAATGCTTTGACTGTTGTCTCTTTCTACGACTTTGGTGTTGGTCACATACTAATTCTATTTGATGTTCAAGATTGAACTAAGATTTTGTTGGTGAAAGCTTTCTAATTTTTGGATATCACGACGATATAGAGTTATAGTGGGTTATCAGTTATAGTGAAGTGTATGAGTGTTGAACAGATTAGTTTGATTTGGCCTTGTTAGTTAGATAGCCCACCATAAGAGGGGTATAAAACAAGAAAATCAAATTCTAAAGTGAAACAACAAATTTATATACATATAAATCAATTAAGGTCTCTACGAATAAAATCAATGTATTTTGGTTCATACAAGGTCGTCAAAACGTTCGTAGTCGTCCTTGCAAGAATGAGTATGTGTACGTAGGCAGGAACGTATGTATGTATGCATGTATGTATGAGCGTTATCGTAGGGTGGGAATGTCTTTGAGGTAATCGCTCAGTCTTAAAATGTTCCGTTCGTTTATCAAGTATAAAAGAAGTGAGGGAGAAAGGGATAGATAATAATAACGATCGCTTGACGTTTGTCAAGGGACGTGTTAATACACTCGTCTCCTTCTCTCTGGTGACAGGCGAACTTGTCTGTCTTTTATTTTGTTTGTGGGGCTTGAAAAGTTCATTTGGGAATTCACTCCCGAATATGATTCGGGCCTTTCCATTGGTGACGAACAAACTTCACGTCGACCCGCGAAAAGGTCCGTAAAAGAATTTATTTCTGAGTATTGAAGATTATTTGAATTTTGTTTTTTATATGTTTCCTAGTTTTCTATTGGCCCCAAAACATTTCGCATCAAGGTGTGAAATTTCACGAGTTTTGTTTTGGATTCGCTTTTGCGTGTGTGTTAAGCAAAGTTTGTAAATTCGAGTCTTTTTTTAATTTCTAACAAAATCAAAGAAGCAGTGTTTAGCATTTAAATTTTAAATCTAGATCTTGTTTTGTTCACTACAGAGTTCAGGTTTCGCAGACACATAGCAAAGTTGAAATGACAACAGCGTTATAAACCATAATTTTTGTTACTATGTTCAAATCTTTGTTGCTGAAGTCATTAGCTTTGATTAGCTTTCCCCGTATACAGCTCCAGTTTTGTGTTCTGCGTCCTTTTCTGAGGTGAACTTGTTTGATAAAAGACTGCCTGGATATAGAACTTGTTCTACTTGTTCGAGATGTGTCTCACAGATTTAGTATTTACATGAAGACAGATATAGTCTAAAGTCTGTTTTAATATAGGGTTCGAAACATATCTAAGAAGGTTTGTAAAAACGGCTCGGTCTGTCAGTATAATGATTCTACCCATTTTCTATGTAATGAAGATGTACTGCTTCAGGATTGGGATCTCTCGGTATTAGATCTGCTTCAAATTAAGTCTTGTTTATCACGAAGACGAAAAATCGTAGGTTATCTATTCACCTCTCGACGAGAGAAGGTCAGTTTCATGTGCCCGCATCAAACACATGTGTGTGCGCATTTTCAGCTTTTTTCCACAGACTTTAAGTCATATACACTGACCCTACCCAGAACTGGGAAAAAATTCGCAAACTACCCAGGAACTAGGCACGTTTCAGTTAACACTCTGTCTCGGTAGAAGATGACGCAAGTCTTATTCCGGACCAAGAGAAAAATATTCAAGTTTATGGCTAAAAATTATTACATTTCTTCCTCGGACCACAGCCGATAGGTATCCATCATAATTGAACGTGAGCCCCCAATAAAGACAAAAGGAAGCATTCAAGTTTAAGGCTGTTATGCAGACTGCTTTCTGGTTGAGATAGTCACGTATCTCCTACTGGTGTTTAAGTACACGATATTCAAATCCGTTAAAAGCCAAAGTTTAGAATAATGATTTTCAAGACAGAAAAATATTGATAATCTTCCACGCTCCATTTTCAATTTCGACTATTTTGAGAGAGTGAAAGCATCCAGTGTATAGCATTCTCTACTTCCTTGTTTCTGATATATATATATATATATATATATATATATATATATATATATATATATATATATATATTAATCAGTTCTCCCCAAGAAAGGTGATAATGCCACAAAGACAGAGGTAGTTACTGGAAGTGAAATAGATCGAGAACAGAATGCAGAAAAGCATAAAATGGCGATTAAAAAATTCTAAAATTTCCAACACCCCGTCTGTTATGCGCATGTGGAGTCCTAGCATAATAACAAAATTTAGTTCGATGAAGTCCTGAAGGGCGAAATACATCACAAATAAACTTTTTCCACTTTATCCTATAATTTCCCCATAACTCAGAATTTAGCGCTCTGGCTGCCGGTCTAGCGCTCATATACATCACGTATATAATACTTTAAAAGATTCCCTGTTTCTGCTGTGCGCCGATAGCTTAGGGGTAGTCTCTGAATCATGCAAAGTCGGTCGAGTTTCGATCCCGGCTTGAAGCAATCGGATATCTTATCCCACTACTGATCTGTGATATAGCGAAACAGGCAGTCTGTATGTGTGTGTGTGAATTAGGATCAAATACGAATTAGGAACAGAACAAATAGGAAACGTTTATAAATTCAAATTTTCTCCTTCATATTTAATTTCTGGTGAAGCTTAGATAAAAGCCAAATTTGTTAAATTCATAAAGATTTCCTATGCGTTTCTTATCCTATTCTATCATATATATATATATATATATATATATATATATATATATATATATATATATATATATATATATATATATATATATATATGTATATATATTGATACACGTTTCATTAAATATTATACACATGTGTTGTCTATTTATTTTATGCAAAATTTTTTCGTAACATCTGATAAGTTTAATAACATTATCGTTGAACGAAGAAAGAAATTGACAATATTGATCCATATTTTTTTAAAATACAATCTAAGCTTTCGGCTTACATAAGCCATTATCAAAGATGTCAATTACAACATATTAAACAATATACGGACAAGACAAGACAGTGATGATAGTCTGTCATTGTTTACATAGATGATTTCTAAGCAACGATAAACACGTGTATAAAGAAGCTAGAAGCGAAAATCGCACCGCATCTCATGACGTCACACATGACCACACGAGAGTGAATTGAGAAGTATAAATTATGGTAAGCCGTTGGTATAAACCAATGGCTTCTGTTACTGTTTTATACCAACGGCTTACCATACTTTATACTTTATATATTTGGAGATATCTTAAACCGATTTTAAGACAATTTTTTTTTAAATTCACAAACTTTTTGTGTTACTTTGAATTCAATAAAAAAACTTAAAATCATTATTTTTCTCAGTTATTTTAAAATTTGAATTTTTAACTATTCCCTCCTCATCCAGACACAAACCCCAAATGCTGGATGTTCAAGTATCAGATGAATGGCAGATTTTCAATCCCGGGATAATCCTGATTCGAAAAAAGTATAATATGTCTGTGTAGAGCAAGTTTGGCCCGAGTTAGAGCTGTTTCAGTCACACGGACGGACAGAGAGAATTTACCGTTTATTTATTTAAATGCCCTGATAAGGAAAATTTCTGCGTGCTTTGAAAAAGCAGCGCCCTTAACGATTTCCCCTCAGAAATATATTTTCTACTTTTCATTCTATTTCTGCATTGGAAAACTACCAGGAGTACGTAAAATTTATTTTATTCTACCTTTTCTTTAATACTAAGATTGTCCCAATATTAAAGCCCGAGAACCATTTCATTTAAAGGGCTACTGTTTTGTATCGATATGTGATATGATGTGTGATATGATTATTATGAAGATTCAAGAGTGGTCTCACTTTATTTTGTTACTCTCCTCTTTGAGATAGTTATTTCTGTTTACTGGGACTATAAAAGGACACTATACGCGAACCTTGTATTCTTAGTTGAATAAAGCTTTCTTAAAACCTACACCTGCGCACTTTTGTTATTACAATGATATCGACGAAAGAAAAGGTGGTAGTAAGTGAACATTATGAGAGTAAGGAGGATAAATAACACTCGAACCTTCACTTGAAGAAGGTAACATTGTAGTGCCCAAGGTAGCATTCACCCAGGAATCTGTTGGGAAGAAGTTGAGATAAACTTTCTTCTTAGCTTTGGAACACGGAGGAAATGAAGGTGATTCGATTCTGCGCAAGTAACATGCGTGTTCTAGCTGATAATTTTTATAATTAGTGGAACTAAAAAAAAAAAGGAGCTCACCTGGACTTTTGACATAGAAATAAAATAGCGATTGACTTGTGACGTTGTGTTTGTGGGAAAGCGACTGTATAGTGGAGAATAAATCTTCCTCCACAAGAGCACCTACAAATTTTCTAACTCCATCAAGACTGTAAAGTGAAGATTGAATAGTTCTAGATATAGCAGCAATCCTTCATTTTTGGTCTAATATGACACTTGTAAATCTAAAGGATGGTAGAATGAGTCAGGGACTTCCTGAAGTGATAGAATTTTTCTAGCATCTTTAACAACACATTATGATGGACTCTCCCGTAGTTTTCAACGTATGAGTGTCTTTCAGTTCAATTTTTATGCTTATATTTCGTATGAGACAACAATCCTGCACGGGATTTGCAAACAAATCCACACAAAGGGCATACTGAAGGGTTGACCGTCATATAGGCTGATGTATTAGCCCAAGATTTAGTGTCACTTCTTAATTCTCTCAGATGGTGAAGATGATACTTTTGAAAGTTAGTTATACCTCGGTAGAAGATGTTTCTCAAGATTACTCGGTTTTCAACAGCAAGTTCGAACTCCTCTATAGGGATGTTTGCAGCAATTAAATTGTATTTAAGTTCATCTTTGAAGCGTAACCAAGGACGGCCTTACCACGAAAAAGTTGGCTATGTATGAGGATTTTCGGCATCCGATCATCACTCATTCTGATGACATGACCAGCCCATCTGAACTGTGCATTAGAAGGGATTCAATACCACCGATACCCCATTTGATGAAAAGATCAGGGTTAGAGATTTTGTCCTGCCGTATATAACCGCATATTGAGCGAAGACGGCGTTTATGAAAAGCGATCAACTTGATTGATGTGCGTCCTGTATGGCGACCACGAATCTGACCCATAAAGAAATGTGGTGAGAATGACTGCTCGATAGACACTGATTTTCGTTTTCAGTGAAAACCTATAAATATTCCATTTCCATAGACGATGCTTAAGCTTCCCAAAAGATATTGGTTGCATTTGATATTCGGTTAATTATTTAGTAACTCATTACACACACACACACACACACACACACACACACACACACGCACACGCACGCACACGCACGCACACGCACGCACACACACACACGCATATATATATATATATATATATATATATATAAAGTTCGCCCCAAGCAAGTCAATAAACCCACTAAGACGCAAGGTGGTTACTAAGTGTTTGAGAATATGAGAAGTAAAAACGCACCATTAGAGAGAGAGAGAGAGAGAGAGAGAGAGAGAGAGAAAGAGACAGAGAGAAATAAAAGAACAAAGATCAAAAACACAAGATAACGATTGACATTACATTTAAACTTTTGAAGATCAAAGTTAACTGGGAAGCAAGAAGCCGGAAGAGAGTTCCACAAGCGAGAAGTGCAATAGAAGAAGCTGTTACGCTAGAACTTACGGTTACATCAAGCCATTCCAGCTGTAAAATGATGAGATCTTGCCGCCAATCTAGTACTGCGCTTAAATTCATAAAGTTCAGGTACCATAGATTAAATTTCATTAGAGTCCCATTTGAGATCTGGAATGAATTTACGACCCGATAAATGTTGAAAGTATGTGACATCTTTTACGCTACGAATTGCTTTACTGTACATAGCCTTGTTGCAGAATTTATGCTTAGTAAGATGTGTCAGAAGGTGAAATTGTGTAAAGGCCTAAAATGTGCATGTACATTATGCATTGATCCGCAACAAATAAATTAAACGAACCTATGAAGACAATACAACTTGAAGAAATCAAGGAAAAAACAACGTAGTTATAGATTTCAATAATAACATGAATTTATATATATATATATATATATATATATATATATATATATATATATATATATATATATTTGACATACACAAAGTGATGATAGGTTGCTTGTTAAACGTGGCAAGTGAGATAAGATTGCAAAGAGTGTCCATGCAGAGATTTGGTGAATGAATGTTGATGGTTTAAGTTTGTGAAATAAAAACAGTTTGATTTCTGCAAGGTAAAATGTCAATTGTGTGAGTTCAAATAATAGTGTGTATGTGTGTGACGATTGTAAGTGTTGATTCAAGTTATGAAGAGTTGTGTGCCTTTGACTGATATGCTAAAATTGATTAAATGTACAATTACTATTTCGTAGTGATAATGCCACTTTTTTTAGTAAATTGTAAGTTAAGTTTCTTCACACGACAATAGTAGTGCGAATTGTGTTGAGTTGATGAGAGGCTGGTAGTGTTATTGAGTCAGTGTGTTGGCACGGCTGGAGTCTGCTGGCATCCCTCGACACTCAGTGTCTGACTGACTTGAATCAAGTCGAGCGATTTTTTTTTTTTTTTTTTTTTTATAGATTTTTGGGTTTTCAAATAGGCTCCAGACAGCTACGCGGGGAAAAAGCATTTGTCTCAACATTGTACATTCTTGTGTCCTTTTAATCAATGGGAAGTTGAGTTAGGAAAAGCGAAGTGTTGATTGGTTAAAGGTTAATTTGGGGAAGAGTGCATCTTCCTGTAGGGGGTGACAGGCATGGAGGATTCCATAGCCTAAATCACTATAAATGGGAATTGATGCATCTGTAAAATTAAATAACTACTTTTTAATTAACAGCAAAAATCTTAAACTAGATATTTCTTCGTTATACATTTAATTACTTCTACCTTGGTATAAGAAGCTCTGCGGAATGAATGTAAAACATACACAGCTACACTTTACTTGTACTAATACTTTAATTAGTTTCGGTAAACCTGACTGACGGAAACAACACTTACTACTGTCAATAGTCAAGTATCATTTTACTGTCGTTATAATCAGCTGTGATCCAAGTCTTAACCTTTTACCCGATGTACAAAGGTACTTCAGCGAATTTAATAACAATCAGCGAGAGTATGGATTACTAACGTGTATCAACATTGTCAAACTGGTTGTTTTTTTTTTCTGTTAGGTTTGGCTGGTTTAAATTAACCAACTACAAATCAACACTTGTTTGGGTATTTAATGTCGAATATAAATCTTAGGACACAAAAATCCCAATGAATTAATTGATGAGCAAACATAGGTCCGGTTTACACTAGAATAAAAAAAAAAGGTTGCCATACGCACAGTTTACACATGATAAAAAAAGTTAGACCTTGGTTAGGTTTACGCTAGACTCTAAAAGATATGCCTGGGTTTAGTTTACACCTGCTTAAAATAGTTAGACCATCATCTGGTTTACACTAGACACAAAAAGTTAGACCTAGGTTCAGTTTACACTAGATTTGAAAACTAATATATATATATATATATATATATATATATATATATATATATATATATATATATATAATGTATATTCAATACAACTAATATTGACCGTAAGTCATGTCTATTTATGCTAATTTTTATTTAACTAAAGATTTTTCTTTTCAAATACAAATATAACTTGAAATGTAAATATAATCGCTTTTCAAAACTAAATTCTCATTGTATCTTGCTTCTACTCTCTTTCAAAATAGTTAGTAATTAAATTCACTTTTAAACAAATGTTTGTTTCTTTAATGTAATGTTTAAAAGCAAAACTTTATTTACTTAAAAAATCTGAATTCCCCTAAAAAATAAATAGTAAATAATTATTTTTCGCAGGAGTAATAGTTTTTGCTTGAAAAAATGAGTAAATTTAAATATGTTTAAATATATCTTAATTTATGTTTATATAAACTGTTTTATTAATAATAATTTCAAAAAAAGGTTAATCATCTTTTATCTGTTTGATTCGTTTGAAAACAATATTAACAGAGTATTTATGTTAGTATTTAAATTAAAAAAATAAAGTGTCTTTTTGAATAAAAATATGGAGACGCTCAATCCCACAAGCCCTACACCGAGTGTGGTATTGATAGTGTGGTATTTTCCTAAATTTAGTTATTTTGTAAGAAATCAAAAAAAAAAAAACAAAAAAAAAACAATGAAGTTTCTTTTGTAAACATTGAATAAAAAATTATTTTCCATAAGATGGTTGAAAAATATCAATAAACTGTCAATAATAAACTATTATTCAGAGATCTTCCGAGCAACGTCGGGTATCCACGCTAGTGCTAAAATATAAGAACACTTGAAGCAAAATTCAAGCGAGAATTGTACACTTAAAATGCAATAAAAATATAAAGATAATCTTACATTTAGTTGGAAAAGTAATCGAATCGTGTATAATTTTTTTAAAAAATTCGGTATTATTTAAATTTTTTTCATTGCCGTTTAAAAGTTATACTTAAACTTAAAAATGTATTAATTTAATTAATATGACCTCATATGTAAAAACAACCTGTTGCATTCTGTTTTTTGTTTATCTTGTGTGAATTCAATATCTCAATAGTAATGAAATTACTAATCAATTGAAAAAAAATAAAACCGGCGATAGAATTTAAAATTTAAACTTATGGTTGTCGTCATAAAACGGAATATAAAATAAGAGAAAATATATAGAAAATACACACACACACACACATTTTTTTTAATCAATTCACCCCAAGCAAGGTGGTAATGCCACTAAGACGCAAGGGTCTACTGGGTGTGAAATAGAATGAAAAGACTTCAGAGGAACCAGAGATATAATCCTAAATGGGAAGGAAGGAATCAAACCTCTACTCCTGTTCAAAATGGATGATAGGCAAACATATCTACTTTTATTGAGTGAAAGAAAAAAAAAATTAAATAAATAAAGGAATAATTGACAAAGATTGTCAGTGAATTATATCTATGATTAAATGTCAGATGTGAGTATAATAGCTCAAGTTTATTTACTTATATCTACACACACAGATATATAGTAAAGCCTTTAAAAATAATATGTATCTCATTGCTAATATGTGTTTCATTCTTTTCTCTCAAATCTCAGGTATTTCTGTTATCCCAAGACCAAGAGCATAATCCCCACCCCATTCCAGTTTTAAAATCTGGGCTCAGAAGTGACTACTACTTACTTAGCAATCTCCTGCATGATGACTGACACAGTTCTTTTTCTTTTCTGAATCATAAGAAAAAATAAAAGTAACTCAGGTTAAATAGCAGGGTAAATTGGGCTCTCTAGACTTGGGTGACAACCAGTCAAGAAGAAGGAAAACTCTGAAATTCAAAACCATAAAGAAGACAACAGGAAACCACTCTCTTGAGAACTATCATCACCTATATCCTGAAATCAATTCATCCTAAGCAAGGCGATAATACCACTAAGACACAAGGTGCTAATGGGAGTGAAAGAGATTGAAAAGACTTTAGAAGAAATTGCAAATCCAATCCTAAACAGGAAAAACATGGGGCGAACCTCTACTCCTGATCAAAATGGATGATAGGCGAACATATCTACTTTTATTGAGTGAAAGAAAAAAAAAAAAGTGAATAAACAAAGGAATAAATGACAAAGATTGTCAGTGAATTATATCTATGATTAAATGTCAGATGTGAGTAAAATAGCTCAAGTTTATTTACTTATATCCACACACACACACACACACACACACACACACATACACAGATATAGTAAAGCCTTTAAAAATAATATGTATCTCATTGCTGACAGGTGCTTTATTCTTTTCTCTAAAATCTCAGGTATTTCTCTTATCCCAAGACCAAGAGCAAAATCCCCACTCTCATTCTCGTTTAAAAAAACATACTTAGATCAGTTTTTTTTTATTAATCAATTCCCATAAAAGTGATAATGCCACTAAATCCCAAAGGGTTTCTGGGAGTGAAAGATATTGAAAAGATTTTACGAGGAACCTGAAACCCAATCCTAAACAGGAAACAAGAGATAAACAACTACTCCTGTTTAAAAAAAAAAAGACCTGGGAGGATTGAGAACCAGGTAAAGCGACGAAGAAACGTTTAATCAAATATAGGTACAGTGTAACCCGGATATAAGAGAGTTGCCGGGACCAGAGAAGAAGTCTCTTATATCCGAGTTTCTCTTATATCCGGGTTTCTCTTATATCAGGGTTTGGTCTATTTTGTATTAGTATGGCTCTAATTTGGGACCAGAGAAAATCTATCTTATATCCAGGTTTCTCTTATATCAGGGCCTCTTATATCCGGGTTACACTGTATATATTTATACAAAGGAATTACATCATGCAGATATATGTACGAACACATTGAATGTTTAACTATACATTCTGTCTTCTTACAATAGTCCTGTCTTTCCTCTTTACTAATCTTGTCTCGGAGTTGCTGCGATTGCCATCAACACGGAATCATTTTGCTATTAAGATTGTGACCACCAAATATAAATCCTGGTAGAACGCTTAGTTCTCTTGACATTGTCTCGCTGTGTAGGTTAAATATTCTTTCTGTTAAGAATTCAGATAAACAAACATCAGCATCAGCTGAGTTAAAAAAAAAATACAAAAAAAAAAGCCAAATTATAGCATTCAAATATATGTATATTATATATATTGTATCCTTAAAGAGGTTAAAAACAGACAAAGGTGCTACTCGAGTGAAGGAACAGCAACACGCGCGTAGATGAATAAAGAGTGGTTTATTGTAGAAGAGAATGCACTACTTCCCGAAGGAAGGATACATGCCAACCGCCCCACGCAGTCAGATATGGCATAAGGCCGAATTTAACGTCGGCAAAAATTCCCCGTAGACCCCATAAAAAAACGGAGTCTGGTAGCTGTCTACCACCCCAGACGAGACTCTGCCCTTCGGCATAGCCTCGTCTGAGCTCTTCTCTGCCCGAAGGCTGAGAGTTCGACTAGCTTAGCTGGAGACGAATCTCCAACTAATTGCTGAAGGAAGTCCCCAGGTATATCCTGTGCTTACTATATATATCTACTGATATAGTCAGTCCACATAGGCGATAGGGAGTGTGGAACATTCCATTACAACAATATATATTTTAAAAAATCCTTTATATAGACGTAAACGCTTCCCTGAGCACCAACCCCACTACATATATATAAATCGTTTATTCAAATACAGGTATATATTTATACACACGAATTATATCATGTAGATATATGTATGAACACATCTGCTGTGTGAACATGCGCGTTTAGGAATGTCCACTTATTCGATAAAAAAGTGGCATACCCAGATGGAAAAAGCCTCAAACTTAATAAAAACAAATTTTTATCGCGAAAAAGTTTATGGTATTAATAAGAGGAGACACCAAAGTATTTTTAATTATTTAAAAAAAATTTTATTCCTTTTTAGCACATTTGAAATTTTGGTTGAAAATCTTGTTTTTTTTTAGGTCAGTGGTCGACGTAATATTTAGCATTAGGTTTTTTTTAACGCCTTTTTGAAAACACATTAATGTGGAAATTCTTCTAAAAATCAAATAATTGTCGGAATTTTAATGAAACTTTCAGAACTTAT
Source organism: Acanthosepion lycidas (assembly GCA_963932145.1). Classification (NCBI taxonomy): domain Eukaryota; kingdom Metazoa; phylum Mollusca; class Cephalopoda; order Sepiida; family Sepiidae; genus Acanthosepion; species Acanthosepion lycidas. The sequence continues at coordinate 44,139,535 of OZ010574.1, read as the reverse complement.
TAAAAATGAATGAATTTATTTTAGAAATGCTTATATATGTATTCAGAGGCCCACGTTTACGTACACACATGCTACCGCACATACACACACAGTTTTATATATATATATATATATATATATATATATATATATATATATATATAAAACGATGATGAATCGTTTATTCAATTACAAGTATATGTTTATACACAGATTATACACGAATTATATGTAGATATATGTATGTATGAATACATTTAGCGTGCGGACATGCATGTGTAAATATTCAGAGGCCTATGTTTACATACACAAAAGCGCGTGGATGCGCGTACACACACACACACACACACACACACACACACACAAATTTCAAGCTACTTGATCGGCCTTCTGAATAGCTGTCACCCGACGGTCGTCCTCATCAAAAACATGATACGACATCAGACGGACTGAGCCCACGTCATAAACACGAACAACAATAGAGTTAAGTGGACAGTGTAAAAAAAGCACATCTATCAATAAATTTATATTGGCAGAGAAGCAAAATTAAAATGATGACAGAATTTACAACAATATAACGTACGTATATCATTGCCATGAGTCAAGATGTAAGTAAAACATGACAATATGACTGAAAAAGAAGTAAGAAAAAAAAGAAAAAAAGAAAAAGAAAAGAACTACGCCATTTATTTACCTTTTTTATTCATAGTAGGAATAAATTAGTTAGAAAAAAGAAAAGAAATGAATACCGAAATTTTACGTAATATTAGTCCCTCCTATAGATGACACAGTGTTGGTAGCAGGCACGGAAAGGAAAATACAAAACCTCCTACAGAAGGTAGCAAAGGAGAGCGAGAAGAAGGGACTAACGCATAAACTACAAGAATACAGAATGTATGGTCATCAGTAAAATGACGAAGCCGAAATACGATTTATAGGTCGAGGATACTAAAATCAAACAAATGTGGAAATGTAAATATCTGGGGAGTGTTCTGACAGAGGACAGTAAGAGCAACGATCAGACTTGAAGACGGTATTGGGATGGCCAGAGACGCATTCCAAAAGCTAGTCAGGAAAATTTCGTTGGCAACAAAGAAAAGAGTAATGAACTGCTACGTGATATCTGTCTTCCTTTACGGCAGTGAATGTTGGACGGTCTCCTCAAAGATGAAGAAGAGACTCGAGGCAACGGATGTATGGTTCCACAGAAGGATACCATGGACCGAACACGTGAGCAACGATGAGGTTTTGGAGAGGATGTAAACAAAGAGGAAGCTTATACTTAACATCAGGAAGAGGTAACTGAAATTTTTGGGACACGTAATGAGAAAGGAGAGCTTGGAGAATTTGGTACTCACAGGCCGAATAGAGGGAAAGAGAGACAAGAAAAAGCAACGTGCGACATACCTAGCGGACTTAAGCAAGAGGAGGACGGGACAGGGTCTGGGAGAAGTAGCAAAGAGGCAAAACATATTGAGAATTACAAGGGATAGGAGAGCCATGATCGCCTACGTCCTGAAGAGACACGGCACATAAAATAAGATATGACAATGTTGGACAATCGCGTCACAAATGATGAAGAGACTTAAATAAACTGAAATGTGGTTCTACAGAAGGATGTTGAGAATATCATGAACCGAACACGTGAGCAACGACGAAGTTTTATAGAAAATGTAAACAAAAGGGACATTTATACTTAACATCAGGAGGAGAGAGTTAAAATTTCTAGGGCACATAGCGAAGAAAGAAGACTTGGATAATTCCATACTCACAAGAGGGGAACCAAAAAACTTAGAGAGTTGAAGTAAAGGGAAATAACTGAGACATCCAGAAGAGGTATGGCATATTAAACTAGAAAAGTCTACCTCAGTTTTAGGAGAGATAACCAAAAAGTAGCATTGGCATAACGAAAAGTATTAGGAAACAGGATAAGAAAGAAAATAGTACTAAACTTATATAATAATCATCTTCCTATATGGCAGGGAATACTGGAAAAATCTCATAGATGAAGAAGAGACTTGACACAACAGAAATAGGATTATTTACACTGGAATTTAGAATGCTTAGAATATTGCCACCGCATATGGTCCAGTACTCCTGCTATTTATCTAGAGCTCCTTGATAAAATTCAAAGAAGAATAAGCAATATTATTAGTAATGATCTGGCATCTCGGCTTCAGTCACTTTCCCACCGCTGTTTGTATCTTTTTATATATATACTTTCACGGTAAGTGTGTGGATGAGCTTTCTTTTATGGTATGAAGACTTTTTGAATTTAAGCGCAGTAATCAACTGGCGTCGAGATCTCATCCATTTACAGTTGAGTTGGCTAAATTCTATGTTAACAGTTTCTTTTCTCGCACTTCTCGCTTGTGGAATTCCCTTCCGGCTCCATGCTTTCAAGTCAACTTTTATTCCCAAAATATTAAATGCAATGTCAATCGCTTTCTACTGTCCTCCTGAATACTCTTCTTTTGTCCTTGCTCATTAGTAAAGTTTCTGTTTTCAAATTCTTTCACACCACGTGTCTTAGTGACTTTACTGCTTTGAATGGGGAGATACCGATTATATATATATATATATATATATATATATATATATATATATATATATATATATATTGAAAATGTTAATAATGCAAAGATGCATACCTTTAAATTTAACTTATTTTTTATCGTTATTCTTTTAAATTATCTTATATTGCATCAGCAGTAGTTATGTGAGGAAAAGGAATTTGATACATGGTCCTGGATATAAATTTACCGTAGAGAATTTCGAAATTAGTTAATTTTCAATACATGTTAGCCTTAATGAATAACTTACTCTTTCAATTAAGACTAATTTTTAAGTTGAAATTATTGTCGGACCTATTACGACGTATGACAAATACACTGAGAGTATTAAAAACAAATAACGAAAAAAAAATATTAGGTTGGTGCAAAAATAATGACGTAATAATAATGTCGTTTTTTGACGTATTTTTTAACGTCAAAAAACGACATTATTACATCATTATTTTTGCACCAACGTAATAATAGTAATATTACGATAATATAAAATCAATAATTAATATTAAAGGAAATAGTGTTAAAAAATAAAAGCAGAAGTTATAAAAAACTGAATGAGGTCGGCTCAGTTAAACATCTACATATACTTTATAAACAGAAAACATACAATGTCAGTATCAGTATACAGAACAAAATCTCCGTTGCCTGAAGTCTTCATTCCATCTGTGAGCTTATGGCCATATCTCATTGAAACGCCGGTTCTGTTCCGATCACCGAAGTTAAGCAACGTTGAGCCTTGTCAGTATCTATATGGGTGACCGCTTGAGAATATCAGTTGCTTAGATCTGCGGTGGTCTCATGAATAACGGGATTGGAGAGCGGAGTTCCAATTCGGCAATTACCTTTTGCAAAGGCATGAATCCAATTTCTCACCCCGCAGCTATGAGTTAAATTGTCGGACTTGTATCAGTAAATCATTAATATCTTCCCAAAATTCTTATAATCCAAAAATATTTTCTGACTTTAAATAACCTGAAAAGGGCTGATAAGCCGTAAGCAACAAATCAATCAATAACTTCATCTGTGTGCGAAATGTTAAAACTAAAATTTTGAATGCATAGCAAATTGGCATGCAAATGCTTTAGATATTTTTAACCTGGGTTCCAGCATCGAAAATCTGACAGAATACCATCTTACAGTGAATTACCATGACTTCTAGGCAGAATATTTACTGAAAACGGCAAACTAGACAGAGAAATTGAGACCAGATGTCAGAAAGTCAACGCAGTCAGTTACCAACTTGCTCCTTTTCTAAAAATCCTAGCATTTCCATGAGCACCAAGGCAGATTTCATCAATACCATTTTCCTATCAACGCTGACATGCCAGTGCCAGATATGGCTCCTAACAAAAACCCTTGAGAGGAAACTGATCACTTGTGGGACGAAATGCCCGAGGAAAGCAGAGAACAAGACCAGACAAGAGAAAATCAGAAATGAAGCAATGAGAGATATGGTAGAAGCAATATCAATCATACAACACATCGAACGACAGACGATCAAGTGGTTCGGATACCTCCCTCGTATGCCTATCAACCAACCAGCCCTACGAGCATACACCCTCAGCTACTCTGGCTGGAGAGCGAGAGGCAGACTAGGAAGACGCTGAAGCGGCTCAGTGGCAGACACTCTCAGAGCCCATGAGATATCTCTCCTCCAGGCAACTCACCTCGCCGCTGACAGACCACTGTGTCTCCCCGCGAAGCCAACAAAAGACGCAGAAGGAAAAACTAAAACCAAACCACGACTTCTTCGGAAAGATAACGGAGTAGTTTCCTGTTACCTTCTCCACGGTTTTCCTTCTTCTGGAAAACTAAGGTTCGTGAATCCATTCTACCCTCTGTTATTTGACATAACTGAGGAGAGAACTGATTATTTTTTGTTGTATCCTTAAAGAAGGTTACAAACAGACAAAGGTGGTACTCGAGTGAAGGAATAGCAACAAAGAGTGTTGATGAAAGACAGGTTTTCTTGTAAAAGAAACTACAATACTGAAAGACAGGGAATCGGGTAGCAGCTTAGTAATTCCTGAAGCAAAAATATTTGCCAAACGCCCCACGTGGTAAGATGTGGCACAAGACCGAATTGAACGTGAGGTATCCGAGCCGGTAGGCTCGTGCAAAAATTCCTCGTAGACCCCGAAAAAACGGGGTCGGGTAGCTGTCTACCGCCCCAGACAAGACTCTGCCCTTCAGCATAGCTTCGTCTGGGCTCCTCTCCGCCCGAAGGCAGAGTTCGACCAGCTTAGTTGGTGACGAATCTCCAACTAATTGCCGAAGTAAAAGCCGCTGGTATATCCTGTGCTCACTATATATAGCTACTGATATAGTCAGTCCACACAGGCGATAGGGAGTGTGGCACTTTCTATTACAACACTTCCCCTTGAACTAATTTTCCCATGTAATTTTGCTCAATAATTTCCCAAGGGTACTTGTGTGAAAATTAATGCTATAGACTTTTTTTTTCTTACAGGAAGGTTCACCCTGTACAAGGCCTGGGGGCCACTCATGGTAGAGGTTTACAGAGTAAGAACCAGTTTATGTGGATAGCAGGAGACGATAACGAGTAACTCTAGACTTGAACAGGCGAAGATTGTAGTGATATATGTGTGTTTATATATATATATATATATATAGAGAGAGAGAGAGAGAGATAGATAGATAGTAGCCAGTGAATTTATCATTTGATAATATGATGGAACTAAGGAATGTAGTTGGCTCAAGTACTTTCCATGGACGTATCAATAAAGCAATGAGGGGCTTGCTACATCCCGTCTGTGAGAGAGGGGTTGCAGGGTAGAAAATAATTTGTCACCCACAAGGACGCGGAGATGCCTTTGGACTCTATCGAGACCAGGTTGGAATTTGAACAATGGCAACAAGAACCTGAACAAGAACAACAAGAACAAGAACAACAAGAACAACAACAATAATAATAATAATAATAATAATAATAATAATAATAATAATAATTTAGGAGCTTTTGTCATGAGGTTAACCTTGAATTTTTTATAAGTTTTTTCAGGTTTGAACTGGTAATAAAACACATTTTGTATCCAACATCACTTGCATAGCAATATTTGTTTTTCAGCATCGGCGATGAGACAAGAAGTGGCGCTTTGCAAGTAAATTTGGCCGTCAGCTAATCAACCACGGAAAAAGTAATTCAGGAATTTTTGTGTTAGGTGTGGTTACGAAACCTGTTTATCCGGGTATAAGAGTTAATTTGTTGGGAATCAGCTTGAAGTAAACAGCTATTTGGCCCTGTTTCAAGCCTCGTCTATTCTTCTTGAAATGATCATTGTAGATTTAAGCGACAGCAGGAATGAGAGTTTAGTGATGGGACGAGCGAATAAAGTCAATTGCCAGAATAGTGAGGCTCGTTAAAACGTATTTAAAAAGGAGTTGACAGCTCTTTGTTTCACCACTGCACAAAAAGAGAGAATAAAAGCAAAAAAAAAATAATAATAATAATACACACGCGCGTTACACCAAACCACACACACACACACACACACACAGATACGTGAGTATGTGTCTGTGAGTCTAATGATTATGACAGCATTTAGTTTCCATGAAAAATATTTATATTGCAATATAGCTTTCTTCCTTGTCAATGCACTTAGTTCAATCCGACTCCTAACTATATGTTAAGCTACAAATTTACTGATGTTCCATCCTACACACACACACACACATACACCCCCCCACATATATATATATATATATATATATATATATATATATATATATATACAGTAGCCAGTGAATCTATCATTTGATAATATTTAGAAATTGTAGAAATGTTTAATGGAATAGTTAATATTTATACTTTTAAAATAAAGAAACCTTGAAAACTGCGGATAAGAATTCTAAAAATCGAGTAAAAAGACAAAATTCTGAAAAGTCGATAAAATTTGAATGTTTTTAAACATCAAAACATTAAAAAAAAATCGATAACACTAACGAAAATGCGTGCAGAATAAGTCCTCGGGTTACGACAATCCCGACTTACGACAATTCGTGGTCACGACGCAGTCTCCATTGTTTCGACTTTTGCCTCTATTTTTATGAGGCAAGATCTTACGCTTCCTCATTTCATCTCCCGAGAGCCAATCACTGACAATAAATATGCAAGCAGTTTAAAATAATTTCATTTCATTAATTCATACATATTATTTTCATTTAATATGTATCATATTTATGCCATCCAGGTGTTATTTAGTCCTTGTTATGCTAACATATGTTATAGAAATGCGTTGTTATATCCTAGATTATTACTTTATTTACTATTTCGTTGACATAGGTGAGTGATGTAAGTGCATATTCACGGAAAATCACGCGTACGTTCCGACTTACACGGAAAACCGCGTTACGATGCATCGTAGGTGTGTAAGTCTATCGTAAGTCGAAGACTCCCTGTATCTTTAGATGCAATTATTTTTATTTGGAGAGATCTCCTTGACTGACTGGGACTAGATATCAAAGAACCACGATGACCATATATATATATATATATATATATATATATATATATATATATATAGTTATATATTTAGGCAGCAATCCTTCCTTTATGCATTATGTATTATTAATAATAATAAAAAGAAAAAGCCAACTCTTAACAATATTAACTACGAACAAAGCCACAATGTGCTAACCGTATTCGGAAATTAAAAACATCCCTACCACACACTAAGACATACACAGAACGCACACACTCAATTAAGCTGAAAATCGAACCATCCTTGATAATGGCTAAAGGTATGGCCGAAAGCGCTAGGAAATATAAAACATTTGGACAGTTCTTACACACCCTTTGTCCAGAAAAGAAATCTCTTGTTGGAACACAAGTAACATTAAATAAAAATCTTAACCGTAGTACCTTGTCTGTCGTTTCTGATGAAACATACACACACACACACACACACACATATATATATATATATATATATATATATATATATATATATATATATATATATATATATATATATGTATGTATGTGTGTGTGTGCGCGCGATGGATAAATTGTCGTAAAAATTACACTAAAATGAAAATAACACTGACATTTCATTTTAACAGATATATTTACCAAAATTACGCAAAAATATCTTGAAATACTAAAGAGTAAATTTATTTAATAAAATCGCCATTAGTTTCAACCACAGCACCCAGACGACCTCGGAATCTCCTGCAAATTTTCTGGACGATCATCATGTTTAAGTTGGCGAATATTACCATAATCCTTGCCTTCAGTTCATCTGTGGTCTTACAAGGGGTTTTGGTGATCTCTCGCTCAACTGCGCCCCACACATAACAATCAAGGGGTTTGCAGTCTGGGGAGTTACATGGCTAGATGTAAGGGTTGTTATGGTCGCAGAAATTGTCTGACAGCCATGACTGGGCCTTCCTGCTTGTTTGGCATGGTGTAGAGTCTTGTTGCCAGACACAGGGTCCCCTAGCAGCCACCCTCTTGACTCAAGGCAGCGCTACCTCTTCAAGGCACTTGATGTAGGCCTCCCTGTTGATTCTGAGGCCCTCACCAAGAAATTTGGGTGTTCTTTTCTTATCAGAGCGATCAGAGTGAGTTTTCCGTGCTACCTTACCCTCGTAATCACCATTAGACTCATCCAGTTGTTTCTCTGAAATGTTCGTATTGGAGTTTCCGGCGGGAATGCCAAGCAGTACAGCATACCGTTTTCAAATTTCTGGCGGAGTCTTTTTTTTACAGAGACGCTGCCCAACTAACCCTGCAATATTGTGCAGTCGACAAAATCAAAATCAAACAATGCGCATGCGCGAAATTGAAAAATATAATTTGGCGACAATTTACCCATCGCACGCTGTATAATATCATCTTATGTCAAATCTGAAAGAAGGATTTTAGTTATATCCGTGTATATCAGGTACTTTACAAGTACATACCTGAGTTATGATAATAAGAAATCCTCTGGTCAGAATAACGTTTTTCCCCCCGAGTCAGTTAACGTTACAAATGTACATTACGTACATTGGAAACCGTTAAAAACTTTTAAAATAACTTTTTAGTAAACTTTTAAAAAAGCTACTATTATTTTCTATCCTTTATCCTTTAAATTTTCATTTCATTTTAAAGCAAGAAATTTGTATTTTTGATTGAATATCCTGAATGAAAACTTATTATTATTATTATTATTATTATTATTATTACATCTATTTATTTGAAATGTTGTCATCTTATTGTTATAGTAACAACATTTCTCTCGTTGAAATCTCCGACCTTCTTCTGATGTATGTCGTATTCGCTAAACTTTTCATCATTTTGAATCTAATCCTTTATTCCATTCACAGAGGCATACTTTTCTCATTCGGTTTTCTATGCTAAGGGAGATAACCCGTATTAATTAATTGCCTGTATTTCGGTTCGAAATTCCAGAAACGTCACCGAATGCATGCGGAAACTGAAAAGTAAAATGGCCTAAAACGGTGTAATGATAACAAACAAAATAAGGATCCCGTTCATATAAACTAACATCTTAGAAAAAAAAAGAAAGGAAAAAGAATAAAACTTACAAACATGGACCCCCGGGCACACACACACACACACACACACACAAAAAAAAAAAAGGAATGTCAAAAAAACGTTTTATTTCGCATGATATCACCTTTAATTTAATTACCTTCACTCCTCGGCAATGTTTATTGTTTTAAAAAGCGATGATTAGAAATGTAATAAAACCTAAAATTATGAAAGTAAATTTATACATTTTCTTTATTCTTGAGAGTAGACAACGAAGACAATAAACACATATTTACTGATTAGATATGTCTTTTTAATCATTTCACCGCAAGCAATGTGCTAAACCCACTAAGATGCTAGGGGTTACGGAGTGTGAGAGAAAACATCGAGTAGATAGATAGATAGATATATAGATAGATAGATAGATAGAGAGAGAGAGAGAGAGAGAGAGAGAGAGGACAAAAAAAATCCCTACCAAGTTTCAAAGGAACAGATGACGATGACTTACCATGCGTTTCAATTTTTGAAATTTCAAACGAGAAGTGCGAGAGAATAAGCTATTAGAATAAAGCTTACCGTTACAACTGGCAATTTCAACAGCAAAATGCTGAGACCTAACAGCCAATCTAGTGCCGCGCTTAAATTCATAAAGTCAGGTTGCAGAAGAGAAAAGCTCATCAGAAAAATTACAATGAAAATGCTGATAGAAAAGACACAGGGAAGTGACATTATTGCGGTGGGAAAGTGACTGAAGCCGAGATGGCGGTTCAAGACCGATGACATTGCAAACTTATCTTTGGAGTCTATCAAGAATCTCTAGATACATAGCAGAAGGAACAGATCAGTTGTGGAAGCAATATTCAATACACGGACGAATAGTGGACTTATAAAGATGCCAGATAGATTCTAGTGAGAAAAATTGTCTAGTATGAAACAGTGAACCAACTTTCCTAGCTGCAGACCTAGTAACTGATTCAATATAATAGTTCCACTTCATATCAGCAAAACAAAGAATGTACGTACAATGACTTACTATCCTGGAGGTTAGTGTCAGCCACGCTGTTACGATGATCTCTTGCTGAAGCGACGTTTACGTAAGATGAGCAATGTGCCTACCGTAAAAAAATAATTTCCTTTTCTCATCTAATATTTAACAGTATTTACTTTTGGTAGCGTCTCGGACAGATTGAAATTAATCCGTAAAACGACACGTTACATGACCACGCGTTAAATCTTAAATCAGGCAAATATAATAATTGTCACTCCATTTGCAACTCAATACATCGACAAACGGGAATCTCTTAGTTTAGCGGCATACGGCCACATCACGTTCAAACATTGATTGCCGTACGATCACCGAGGTTAAGCAACGTCGAGCTTAGTCAGTACCTAGATGAGTGACCACTTGGAAATACCAGGTGCTGTCATTTTGAATGTGCAATGGATAACAGCCATATGAACTTAAAACACCGGTTCTCGTACAATCTCCGAAGTTAAGCAAGGTTCAGCCTGGTCAGTACCTAGATGGATGATCACTTGAGTGTAGTAAGTTTGGATGTGCGGTTGGTGTAATGGAGAATGGCCATATCAAGTTGAACCATAAGTTCCTTTATGATCATCGAAGTTAAGCAACGATGAGTCTGGTCAGTACCTAGATCACTGACCGTTTGCCAGGTGCTGTAAGCTTGGATGTGCGGCTATTTGTTTGTTTGTTTGCTTGGGTTTTATGGCAAATCAACCACTGTGGGTTATTTAATGCCAAATCCAGTTTATATGAATTTTAAATGCCTATTTTGTATGGAATAAAAAACGTATATCTGGCAACATTATTGTTTCAAAAACGTACAACTGGCAACATTTTTTCCAAAAAACGTATAGCTGGCAACATTATTGTTTCAAAAACGCATAGCTGGCAACATTAATTTTAACAAAAACGTATAGCTGACATTTTTTTTACAAAAAAACGTATAGCTGGCAACATTATTGTTTCAAAAAAACGTATAGCTGGCAACATTATTGTTTCAAAAACGCATAGCTGGCAACATTATTTTTAACAAAAACGTATAGCTGACATTTTTTTTACAAAAAAACGTATAGCTGGCAACATTATTGTTTCAAAAAAGTATAGCTGGCAACATTATTGTTTCAAAAAAGTATAGCTGGCATCATTATTTTTCTGAAAACATTATCTGAGGCCTTGCTGTTGGATGTAGTTTATCGCCATACCCAGGACGCGGATGTAGTTTATCGTCATACCCAGGACATGGATGTGCGGCTAATGTAATAGAGAATAGCCATATCAGGTTGAACCACAAGTTCCTTTACGATCATCGAAGTTAAGCAACGATGAGACTGGTCAGTACCAAGATTGCTGACTGCTTGGGAATACCAGGTGCTCGGTATTGTTAATTAGTAAGTGTTGTATCACTAAACCATTACTATTTCCTAAACAGGACAACAAATCTTACAGTCTAAAATATATTCTGGCTTTAAATAGGCTGAAAAAGGTTGATAAGTCGTAGAAAACGAATCTATCAATGAATCAATCTTAGTGTGGCTTCACGTAGACCATTGACTAATTCCGTCAGAATATGGGATAATAATTTGTAATAATTCCAAATCCTAGCGCATGTGCATTCAAAATGAATTTCATAATTATAGCACCTTCAATTAATTGAAAGTTTGTGATCTTGGAAACGGTAGCGACCGTCCTGGGTATGACGATAAACTATATCCGCATCCTGGGTAAGACTATAAACTACATCTAACAGCAAAGTCTCTGCTCCGGAGGTTTTGAAAAGCATGGAACCTCCTTTTAATTACTGGTGTCTCCAGATCCACCCTGACCCGGAGTGGTAGCTATGGGCAAATAGTTAGCCCCTAAACCCGTCCGCGTCCTGGGTAAGACGATTAACCTCGCCCAACAGCAAGGCCTCTGATCAGGAGGTTTTGAGGAGCCTGGAACCACCTCTTAATTGCTGATATTCCCCGGTTCTCTCTGATCCGGGGTGGTAGCACCTGTTTGGGTTTCAACTCTGGGCAAATACTTAACCCCCAAACTGAGGTTAAAAAAACACTATGAAAGTGTAAAAATAGGTTTTAATACCAGCAATAAATTTTTTTAAGAAAAAATTATTACCAGCAATACATTTTGAAGGAAAAATTATTACCAGCAATACATTTTTGAAGGAAATAATATTACCAGCAATGCATTTTTGGAAAAAAATCAACATTATATCATCACTGATATTTTTTTATCACTTGCAGCCACAGTAGATGCGGTCTTTCCTTAGGCAACCCTATCCGGACCGGTTTTGAATTCAGAGTTTTTTCTTCTTCTAGACTGGTTGCCACCTAAGGTTATAAAATTCCGTCTGTCCTGCTATTTACCCATAAGATTCATACCTTTACCAAAGGTATTAGCACGTAAGTGGATATCATGGATCTGAATGGAATTCGAACGCGGCTCTCTGATTCCTCAACCGGAGCCGCTATCCATTACTCCACATTACTCCGAGTAAATCGTGTTAATAAACAATCTAATAAAGAGTTTAAATTATTCTGATAATTATGATTTCGCAAAGTTAACACAAAAACATTAAATCGTCACTGATATCAATGGGCATAAATAAAGCCCTGGTCATTTTTACTGGCAAAAATAAATATAAGATCTACCAATACATTAATATGACCACGATTC